>CM038143.1:495741554-496941554 GCA_021437245.1 Aegilops speltoides
GCACCTTGGAACACACAAGTTGATCGTGAGATCGCTCTTAGCCGTGTGCGGTGCCCCCTCCACCATATTCCACCTCGGTTATACTGTCGCAAGCTTAGGCGAAGCCTGCGCCGGTGAAACATCAAGATCGCTACCACGCCGTCTTGACGAACTCTCCTCGACACTCGGCTGGATCGAGTACGAGGGACGCCATCGAGCTGTACGTGTGTCAAGAACTCGGGCGCCGGAGTAACGGCGCGGGATCGGTCGGATCGCGAGGAGAACGTCGACTACTTCCTCTACGCCAGATCGCTTCGCCGGGTCTACAAGGGTATGTAGACGACACTCTCCCTCTCATTGCTATACATCACCATGATCTTGTGTGTGCGTGGAAATTTTTGAAATTACTACGCTCCCCAACAAAGGCATCCGAGCCTAGGTTTTTCTATGGTTTGATGTTTTGCACGAGTAGAACACAAGTGAGTTGTGGGCGATACAAGTCATACTACCTACCAGCATGTCATACTTTGGTTCAGCGGTATTGTGAGATGAAGCGGCCTGCATCGACATTACGCCAGACGCTTACGCGAGACTGGTTTCACCGCCACGAGCACTCGCTGCTTAAAGGTGACTGGTGGGTGCCTGTCTCTCTCACTTTAGTTGAACCGAGTGTGGCTACGCCCGTCCTTGAGAAGGTTAAACGAGTCTATTTGACGAAGTATCGCTGTGGTTTTGATGCGAGGTGAGACTGGTTCTTGCTTAAGCCCGTAGCAGCCACGTAAAATTTGCAACAACAAAGTAGAGGACGCCTAACTTGTTTTTGCAGGCATGTTGTGATGTGATATGGTCAAGACGTGATGCTATATTTTATTGTATGAGATGATCATGTTTTGTAACCGGTTATCGGCAATCGGCGGGAGCCATATGGTTGTCGCTTTATTGTATGCAATGCAATCGCCTCTGTAATGTTTTACTTTATCACTAAGCGGTAGCGATAGTCGAGTAACATAAGTTTGGCGAGACGACAACGATGCTGCGATGGAGATCAAGGTGTCGCGCCGTGACGATGGTGATCATGGTGGTGCCGCAAGATGGAGATCGTGAAGCACAAGATGATGATGACCATATCATATCACTTATATTGATTTGCATGTGATGTTTATCCTTTTATGCATCTTATCTTGCTTTGATTGACGGTAGCATTATAAGATGATCTCTCACTAAATAATCAAGAAGTGTTCTCCCGAGTATGCACCGCTGCCAAAGTTCGTCGTGCCCGCACACCACGTGATGATCGGGTGTGATAAGCTCTCGTCCATCTACAACGGGTGCAAGCCAGTTTTGCACACGCAGAATACTCGGGTTATACTTGACGAGCCTAGCATATGCAGATATGGCCTCGAACACGGAGACCGAAAGGTCGAGCATGAATCATATAGTAGATATGATCAACATAAGATGTTCACCATTGAAAACTACTCCATCTCACGTGATGATCGGTTATGGTTTAGTTGATTTGGATCACGTGATCACTTGGATGACTAGAGATGTCTTTCTAAGTGGGAGTTCTTAAGTAATATGATTAATTGAACTTAAATTTATCATGAACTTAGTCCTGGTAGTATTTTGCAAATTATGTTGTAAGATCAATAGCTTGCGTTGTTGCTTTCATATGTTTATTTTGATATGTTCCTAGAGAAAATTGTGTTGAAAAATGTTAGTAGCAATGATGCGGATTTGATCCGTGATCGAGGTTTATCCTCATTGCTGCACGTAAGAATTATGTCCTTAATGCACCGCTAGGTGACGCACCTATTGCAGAGCAGATGCGACGTTATGAACGCTTGGCTAGCTCAAGATGATGACTACTTGATAGTTTTGTGCACCATGCTTTATGGCTTAGAATCGGGACTTCAAAGATGTTTTGAACATCATGGACCATATGAGATGTTCCAGGAATTGAAGTTAATATTTCAAGCAAATACCCGAGTTGAGAGATATGAAGTCTCCAACAAGTTCTATAGCTAAAAGATGGAGGAGAATCGCTCAAATAGTGAGCATGTGCTCAGATTGTCTGGGTACTTCAATCGCTTGAATCAAGTGGGAGTTAATCTTCCAGATAAGATAGTGATTGACAGAATTCTCTAGTCACCATCACCAAGTTAGTAGAACTTCGTGATGAACTATAGTATGCAAGGGATGACGAAAATGATTCCCGAGCTCTTCGTGATGTTGAAATCGACGAAGGTAGAAATCAAGAAAGAGCATCAAGTGTTGATGGTTGACAAGATCACTAGTTTCAAGAAAAGGGCAAAGGAAAGAAAGGGAACTTCAAGTAGATTGACAAGCAAGTTGTCACTCCCACGAAGAAGCCCAAAGCTGAACCAAAGCCTCTAAACCGAGTGCTTACAATCGCAAAGGAAATGGTCACCGAAGCGAACTGCCCTAAATATTTGGTGGATAAGAAGGATGGCAAAGTGAAAAGGGTATATTTGATATACGTATTTTATATGTGCTTTACTAGTGTTTATAGCAACCCCTCGGTATTTGGTACTGGTTCAGTTGCTAAGAGTAGTAACTCAAAACGGAGTTGCGTAATAAAATGTAAACTAGTTAAGGGTGAAGTGATGATGTGTGTTGAAAGTAGTTTCAAGATTGATATGATCATCATCGCACACTCCCTATACTTTCGGGATTAGTGTTGAACCTAAATAAATGTTATTTGGTGTTTTATGCTGAGCATGAATATGATTTGATCGTGTTTATTGCAATACGGTTATTCATTTAAGTAAGAGAATAAACTGTTGTTCTGCTTACATGAATAAAACCTTATATGGTTACACACCCAATGAAAATGGTTCATTGGATCTCGATCGTAGTGATACACATATTCATAATATTGAAACCAAAATGCAAAGTTAATAATGATAGTGCAACTTATTTGTGGCACTACCGCTCATGTCATATTGGTGTAAAGCGATGAAGAAACTCCATGCTGATGGGATTTTGGAATCACTTGATTATGAATCACTTGATGCTTGCGAACCATGCCTCATGGGCAAGATGACTAAGACTCCGTTCTCCGAACAATGGAGCGAGCAACCGACTTATTGGAAATAATACATACCGATGTATGCGATCCAATGAGTGTTAAGGCTCATGGCGGGTATCGTTATTTTCTAGCCTTCACATATGATTTGAGCAGATATGGGTATATCTACTTGATGAAACATAAGTCCGAAATAGTTGAAATGTTCAAAGAATTTCAGAGTGAAGTGGAAAAATCATCGTGACAAGAAAATAAGGTTTCTACGATTTGATCGCGAGACGAATATTTGAGTTACGAGTTTGGTCTTCAATTAAAACAATGTGGAATAGTTTCACAGCTCACGCCACCGAACACCACAATGTTATGGTGTGTCCAAACATCATAACCGCACTTTATTGGATAAAGTGCAATCTATGATGTTTCTTCTTGATTTACCAATATCGCTTTTGGGATCATGCATTAGAGACAGCTGCATTCACGTTAAATTGGGCACCATCTAAACCGCTGAGACGACACTATATGAACTGTGGTTTAGCAAGAAACCCAAGTTGTCGCTTTCTTAAAGTTTGGGGCTGCGATGCTTATGTGAAAAAGTTTCATCCCGATAAGCTCAAACCCAAATCGAGAAATGCGCCTTCATAGAATACCCAAAGGAGATTGTTGGGTACACCTTCTATCACAGATCCGGAGGCAAGACATTCGTTGTTGAAAATGGATCCTTTCTAGAGAAGGAGTTTCTCTCGAAAGAAGTGAGTGGGAAGAAAGTAGAACTTGATGAGGTAATAGTACCTTCTCCTTACTTGAAAGTAGTTTGTCGCAGAAACCGGTTTACGAGACATCTACACCAAGTAGTGAGGAAGTTGATGATGTTGATCATGAAACTTCGATCAAGTTACTACTGTAACCTCGTAGATCGACGGAGTAAGATCCGCACTGCAGTGGTACGGCAATCCTGTTCTGGAAATCATGCTACTAGATCATGATGAACCTACGAACCATGAAGAAGCGATGGTGAGCCCAGATTCCGCAAAATGGCTTGAGGCCATGAAATCTGAGATATGATCCATGTATTAGAACAAAGTATGGACTTTGATGGATTTGCCCGATGATCGGCAAACCAAAGAAAATAAATGGATCTTCAAGAGGAAGATGGACGCTGATAGTAGTGTTACTATCTACAAAGCTCGACTTGTTGCAAAAAGGTTTTCGACAAAGTTCAAGATGTTGACTACAATGAGATTTTCTCAAGCAGTAGCGATGCTTAAGTCTGTCCGAATCATGTTAGCAATTGCCACAATTTATGAAATTTGGCAAATGGATGTAAAACTGCATTCTGAATGGTTTTCGGAGGAAGAGTTGTATATGATGCAACCGAAGTGTTTTTCGATCCAAAGGAGCTAACAAAGTGTGCAAGCTCCAAATGATCCATCTATGGACTGGTGCAAGCATCTCGAGTTGGAATATACGCTTTGATGAGTTGATCAAAGCATATAGTTTTGTCTGCACTTATGGTGAAGCCTCGTATTTACTAGAAAGTGAGTGGGAGCACTACAAAGATTTCGATAAGTATATGTGAATGACACATTGTAGATCGGAAATAATGTAGAATTATTCGCAAAGCATAAAGGAGTGTTTGAAAGAAGTTTTTCAAAGAAAGACCTCGGTGAAGCTGCTTACATATTGAGTATCAAGATCTATAGAGATAGATCAAGATGCTTGATAAGTTTTTCAATGAGTACATAACTTGACAAGATTTTGAAGTAGTTCAAAATGGAACAGTCAAAGAAAGAGTTCTTGCCTGTGTTACAAGGTGTGAAATTGAGTAAGACTCAAAACCCGACCACGGCAGAAGATAGAAAGAGAATGAAAGTCATTCCCTATGCCCCGCCATAGGTTCTATAAAGTATGCCATGTCAGTGTACCAGATCTATTGTATACCCTGCACCGAGTTTGGCAAGGAGTACAATAGTGATCTAGGAATAGATCATCGACAGCGGTCAAAATTGTCCTTAGTGGAATAAGGATATGTTTCTCGATTATGGAAGTGAAAAAGGTTCGTAAGAAGGGTTACGCCGATACAAGTTTTCACACTGATCCGATGACTCTAAGTCTCGATCTAGATACATATTGAAAGTGGGAGCAATTAGCTAGAGTAGCTTCGCGAGCATTGAAGACATAGAAAATTGCAAAATACATAACGGATCCGAATGTGAAAGACCCGCTGACTAAGACTCTCTCACAAGCAAAACATGATCACACCTTAATACTCTTTGGGTGTTAATCACATAGCGATGTGAACTAGATTATGAATCCAAGAAACCCTTTGGGTGTTGGTCACATGACGATGTGAACTATGGGTGTTAATCACATGATGATATGAACTATCGATGTTAATCACATGGTGATGTGATCTAGATTATTGACTCTAGTGCAAGTGGGAGATCAAGGAAATATGCCCTAGAGGCAATAATAAAGTTATTATTTATTTCCTTATTTCATGATAAATGTTTATCATTCATGCTAGAATTGTATTAACCGGAAACATGATACATGTGTGAATGCATAGACAAAACAACATGTCACTAGTATGCCTCTACTAGACTAGCTTGTTAATCAAAGATGGTTATGTTTCCTAACCATGAACAAAGGAGTTGTTATTTGATTAATGAGGTCACATCATTAGTAGAATGATCTGATTGACATGACCCATTCCTTAGCTTAGCACACGATCGCTTAGTATGTTGCTATTGCTTTTATCCATGACATATACATGTTCCTCGTAACTATGAGATTATGCAACTCCGTTTACGGAGGAACACTTTGGTGCTACCAAACGTCACAACGTAATCGGGTGATTATAAAGGAGTACTACAGTGTCTCCAAAGGCAAATGTTGGGTTGGCGATTTCGAGATTAGGTTTTGTCACTCCGATTGTCGGAGAGGTATCTCTGGGCCCTCTCGGTAATGCACATCACTTAAGCCTTGCAAGCACTACAACTAATGAGTTAGTTGTGAGATGATGTATTACGGAACGAGTAAAGAGACTTGCGGTAACGAGATTGAACTAGGTATTAGATACCGACGATCGAATCTCGCAAGTAACATACCGATGACAAAGGAACAACGATGTTGTTATGCGGTCTCGACCGACAAAGATCTTCGAGAATATGTAGGAACCAATATGGGCATCCAGGTCCCGCTGTTGGTTATTGACCGTGAATAGTTCTAGGTCATGTCTACATTGTTCTCGAACCGTAGGGTCCGCACGCTTAAGGTTTCGATGATGCTTATTATGAGTTTATGTATTTTGATGTACCAAGGAGTTCGAGTCCCTGATGTGATCACGGACATGACGAGGAGTCTCGGAATGGTCGAGACATAAAGATTGATATATTGAAGCCTATGTTTGGAGTTCGAATGGTTCCGGCGAAAACGGAATTTACTGAGTACCGGAGGTTACCGAACCCCGGGAGGTAAATGGGCCTCGATGGGCCTTGGTGGAAAGGAGAAGGGCAGTCCAAGGTGGCAAGGCGCCCCCCCCTTCCCTAGTCCTACTAGGACTAGGAGAAGGGCCGCCCCCTCTCTCTTTCCCTCCGGAATCCTAGTCCAACTAGGATTGGGGGAATCCTACTCCCGAGGGAGTAGGACTCCTGGCGCCCTCTGGCCGCCGCCCCCTCCCCCTGGCTCCTTTATATCTGAGGCAGGGGGCACCTTGAACACACAAGTTGATCGTGAGATCGCTCCTTAGCCGTGTCAGGTGCCCCCTCCACCATATTCCACCTCGGTTATACTGTCATGCTTAGGCGAAGCCTGCGCCGGTGAAACATCAAGATCGCCTGCCACGCCGTCAGGTGACGAACTCTCCCTCGACACTCGGCTGGATCGAGTACGAGGGACGCCATCGAGCTGTACGTGTGTCAAGAACTCGGGGCGTCGGAGTAACGGCGCCGGATCGGTCGGATCGCGAGGAGAACGTCGACTACTTCCTCTACGCCAGTGATCGCTTCCGCCGGGTCTACAAGGGTATGTAGACGACACTCTCCCCTCTCGTTGCTATACATCACCATGATCTTGTGTGTGCGTAGGAATTTTTTTGAAATTACTACGTTCCCCAACAATTACCCTCTTCATCCTTCTTCGTATGAATGTGACATGGTAAATCCAACACATCATTTCCCGATTGATCTTTTACCTTCTTAGGGGTCCAGGGCCCCTTAGGTTTCCCTTTAAACTTTCCTTGCCACAATTTCACCAGGCGCTACAGGTTCAGCCTTGGGTTTCTGTTTCGGATTGGAATTGCCTCCACCGGCGTCCTGGCCGACTGGTTTACTCTTTCCATTGCGGAGTCGATCCTCTTCTTCTCTGTTAGCGTATCGAGTGGCTATTTCCATCATCCGACTCAGGGACATATCTCCAGTCCGACCGAACTTCAGGACCAGCTCTCGATATTTAACGCCTTCTTTGAAGGCACACACTGCTTGGTACTCAAATACATTTTCCACTGTGCGATGCAAAGTGGTCCACTTCTGAATGTAATCCCTTAGAGTTTCACTCGGTTTCTGTATGAATTGCTGCAATTCTGTTAACCCCACTGGTCGCTTGCAAGTGCCCTCAAAAGTCCTGACGAACACTCGGGCAAGTTCTTCCCAACTAAATATACTGCCAGGGGCTAACTGAGTCAACCACTGTGACGCCCGGGTAATTAAGCTACAGTGATCCACTGCTAATGATGCCACGTCACTTAGGTTACTGTTGATAATCTCACGTTACTTCGAAAACGGTTCGAATTCAAATTCAAAATCAAGCGAACAATAAACTTTTTAAAATATTAAAACTAAAATGTTTGGCTTGTGCCAAATAATGCGTAGGTAATTATGATGAAGAAACCACACTTCTGTAAAGTGTTCAAATGCACTAAAATAAATAAAACAACAGCTAAACCTATCATAAATGCCCTTTTGAAATTTATAAAATGTGAACTAAATATTTTAAATACCAAAATATATTGTGGCAGTGGGCTAATTTGCAACCTCCATTTATGTACTGGTCTTATAATTTTACAAAACTAAAAGATGTTAAAACTATAATAGAAAACATAAAAGTGAAAATAAAATAAAACAGAAAAGAATATTAAAAAAAGAGAAACAAAGCCCCTCGCTGAGTCGTGGCCCAACCGCCCACCAGGCCACAACCGACCGCCCAAGTGTGAACTAGACGAGGCCCAACCCACACAACCCCGCAAGACTCATCCCCAACCTCCCGACATAGAGGAGGCAGGGGTCGTGGCGAGCATCCACGCCATGGCATTTGGGCGACGTGTCGGGCGATCCCACGGCTTCTCGGGCGATAAGGCGTCGCCCGTCCCTCCTCAAACCCTAGCTTCTTCTCCCCTTTCCCGCTCTCCCTCTCCTCACATAAAACCGCCGACGCCACCATCGCCGCCACTCGCCGATCCGGTGGCCACCGACCTCCCGGCACCTAAGGAGACATCCAAAAGCCTCCTCGCGGTCGTCTCCTTCCTCTCCACCGAGGAACCCGAGCCGGGGCGCCCAGACGCCGCCATCGCCGTTGTCTTCGCCACGGCCGCCACATCTCGTCAACGATTGCCGCTGTTCGATCCGTCTGCTGCAACCGAGGTGTCCACAAGCCCCGGTGAGCTCTCAACCGATTCCCCTCGCTTTCCCCTTCAATCCGTAGCCGTAGCCTTTGCCTTACGCCGATGTAGTCGCCATGGCCATAGCTTTGAGTCCGCGACGAGCTCTCTAGCTCTGGCCGCCCCATGCGTGTCCCCAACTGCGCGCCCACGCTACTGCCAGGCCCCGCCAAGCCCTGCACAGCGCCAGCATGACGGCCGTGCTTTCGCCGCCGCCGCCTCCAGCGTCGTCGCGCCGTCGCGCCCGCCAGACGGCGTTCGCGCGCTCCCCTGCTCCGCGCACCTGCTGCTTCTGCTACCCTTGCCTGCGGTCGCTCCTTGCAGCCGCCCTTGTCCGTGCGTGCTCATAGCCGCCGCTGCTGCTGGCGCTTGCCGCTGCGCTACTACAAGCTGCTGCTGCTGCCATTGTTTGCTACAGCCTACTAGCTGCTGCTGTAACTTGGCCATGGGCGTGCGTGTGTGCATTACGTGCATAGCCTGCTTTGCTTCTGGCCGCTTAATTAATTAGAGGTAGGATAGTTTTAGGATTAGGTTAGTGGAGTAAATTGCCTAATATACATATGACACGTGAACCCTATTTGATTAGGTTGGTTTTAATTATTTGAATAGGTATAGCCTATGCCATGCGGGCCCGTTTGACCATGTTGACCAGTCAACGTTGACTGAATTAACTTTTGACTGGGTACTGTTGACTTTGACCGTGGCCCACTGTCAGCCACACATTACACCCCTGGGTACACTTCTTTGTATACCCATAGCAATTAGTGTTTATTATTTTTTTGAATTAAATTAAATCTAGTACATTAGAAAATGATTTAAAATTTAAAAATTAATATAAATTAAACCGTAGCTCAGATGAAAATAGTTTCTACATGGAAGTTGCTCGAACGACGAGATTTAATCCGGATCGCAGCCCGCTCGTCCACCACACATCCCTAGCATAGCAAACACGCAACTTTCCCCTCCGGTTAATCGTTCGAAAAGCGAAACACCGGAATACTTTCCGGATGTTTCCCCACGCCGGTATCACCTATCCCTCGTTAGGTCACCTCTAGCACAACGTATTGCCGCTTCTTGCTTTTTGTTACATTTGATTGCTCTGTTATTTATTGTGTTCCCCCTCCGTTACTTCTTTCCGGTAGACCCTGAGACCGATCTTTGGTACTTCGTGATCGACTACATCGACGACCCCTCCTTGTCTCGAGCAACCGTGCAAGCCCCCTTGATCACCAGATATCGCCTATTCTCCTCTATACCGCTTGCATTAGAGTAGTTTAGCATGTTACCGCTTTAGTTGATCCTATTCTCGATGCATAGCCCGACATTGTTGCTACATCTGTTGATACCTTACGCAATCCTAAATGCTTAGTATAGGATGCTAGTTTATCATCATTGGCCCTACATTCTTGTCGACCGCCTTGCTATATTATCGGGCCGTGATCACTTGGGAGGTGATCACGAGTATATACTATACATACATACATACTATACGATGGTGACTAAAGTCGGTCACTCATTGAGTACCCGCAAGTGATTCTGATAAGGGGCTGAAAGGACGGTGGCTCCATCCCGTAGAGGTGGGCCTGGGTTCCCGACGACCCCGATCGTTACTTTGTGGCGGAGCGATGGCAGGTTGAGACCACCTAGGAGACAGGTGGGCTGGCCTGTTCGGCGCTCATGGATACTTAACACGCTTAACGAGATCTTGGTATTTGATCCGAGTCCGCCATTTGGTCTATACGCACTAACCATCTACGTGGGAGTAGTTATGGGTATCCCGACGTCGTGGTATCACCGAAGCCTTCTTGACGTCGGCCGACGAGCGGCGCGCCGGGTTGGATGCTTAACGCAACTTCCTTTGTAATGGAGGTTGCTAGGTCTGCTCACCGGCACAGACGCAACGTCTTGTGTGTGCTTTCGAGGCGATGGGCCTGCACCCTGCGCGCTTAGGTTTAGACCGGCGTGTTTGACCTCTCGGTTGTGCCTAGGTGGGGCTGCGACGTGTTGATCTTCCGAGGCCGGGCATGACCCAGGAAAGTGTGTCCGGCCAAATGGGATCGAGCGTGTTGGGTTATGTGGTGCACCCTGCAGGAAGTTAATCTATTCGAATAGCCGTGTCCCTCGGTAAAAGGACGACCGGAGTTGTACCTCGACCTTATGACAACTAGAACCGGATACTTAATAAAACACACCCTTCCAAGTTCCACAACAACCCGGTGATCGCTCTCTAACAGGCGACGAGGGAGGATCGCCGGTAGGATTATGCTATACGATGCTCTCGAGATGCTACTTGGAGATGCTTCTTGGCGATGCTACTTGGAGGACTTCATTTACTCTCTTCTACATGTTTGCAAAGACGAAGGCTGCTGAGCGTAGTCTTCGGCGAGATTAGCTATCCCCTCTTATTCTCGCATTCTCGCAGCTCACCCACCGATATGGCCCTTTACACATATACCCATGCATATGTAGTGTAGCTCCTTGCTTGCGTAGTACTTTGGATGAGTACTCACGGTTGCTTTCTCCCCTTTTTTCCCCTTTTCCTTTCTTTACGGTTGTCGCAACCAGATGTTGGAGTCCAGAGCTGACGCCATCGCCGGCGGCGACTACTACTACATCGGAGGTGCCTACTACTACGTGCGTGATCACGGCGGCGACCGGGAGTAGTTTAGGGGATCGAGCAGAGGCTGCGCCTCTTCGATCTGATCCCGCTTTGTGCTAGCCTTCTTAAGGCAAACTTGTTTAACTTATGTCCGTATCAGATATTGTTGCTTCCACGACTCGCCTATGATCGAGCATTTGTATTCGAGCCCTCGAGGCCCCTGGCTTGTATTATGATGCTTGTATGACTTATTTATGTTTTAGAGTTGTGTTGTGATATCTTCCCGTGAGTCCCTGATCTTGATCATACATATTTGCGTGCATGATTAGTGTACGATTGAATCAGGGGCGTCACAAGTTGGTATCAGAGCCGACTGCCTGTAGGAATCCCTTTTCCAACTCCTTGGCCGAAGTTGAGTATAGTCATTGCAAAACCTGTACTAACATGGCTGTGTGGCCTATAGGCCCATGTCGCCATTTGGGTGGTATTAGGATCTCTTATTCCTTGATCTTTACTCTGGGACTCTGAGCTCTCTTCTATTCGGGTTAAATGATTTTGCTAAAATCTAACTCTAGGTTCTCGTTACCACTTCCTGCCGAAGAGCCCTTTAACACGGATGATCGACTGCTTCAACGGAAGATTCTGACAATACTCTCGGATGTTCCCTCGATACTTTGTGCCATCCCTCTTGCAATTCCCCTTCCACCGTAAACCCTTAAGGATAACTACTTACAGTTGTTATTCTTACATTCATCCCCAGTTGGTCTTGTTATTACAAGATACCCCGAAACACTCGTCGTTTTTTTCGATAATCCTTTGAGCTTACTGCCTTGCAGTTCTTGACACATGAATATCCCTACGGATAATTTCTCACACTTACCGAGTATCCACTCATCCCCAGTTGATTCATGTATGTCATCAATCTTTGAAATACCATTCGATCTTCCAAAAATCCTCAGGAGCCTATTGCTCTTGAAATTCTTGCTTGCTTACATTTTGGTTAATCCCATAAGTCTAGTAATCTTATTGGCATCCTTTGTCACTATCATTTAAGTCCGTTGATTCTATATGTGTGCGAATGCACGCGATCATCAGTTGATCCTTATAAATTATCTTTCCGCTCAGACGTCTTTCGAACGTGAGCTGGTTCTCGACCAATCAGATTGCCATCGATGGTACCCCTAAGTCTATTCAACTATTCCCTCCTTAATCAGAGCATTTGCTTCTGATCCCTTGAAATGGGAAATCATAAATCCTTTGCGATTGAGCTTTGAATTAGTCAGTTGTTTCTATCATATGATCTCCTTGCATTCTTTCTTCTTCTGGTTGAGTACCGATGCTCACATCAGATCCCTTATGGACCACCAGATCCTTTGTTGGATTTTATCTGACAACGCACTTCATATTCAATAACCTTGTGAGCCTATTCTGATACATAATGCCTTTGGTAAATTGTATCCTCTCGCTTTCTCGACCATGCTCGCCTTGAGCTTGAGTTAAATTACTCCTAAAGATTGTGGTATATGTTTCTAAGATGCCCGATGGGTTGAACCTATTCCTTCTCTAAAACCGTGTGAACCCGAAAGTTTTCACGAGTCATATTCTCCGGTGATTTACCGATAAAATTTCAACACTACAACTCCATCGAAAATGAGGAGGAATGATAGGTTATGCATTGGAGAAGTGGAGTCGACCTTGAACTTTGTGTTCATGCCCATGGATATGATGTAGATCTTGTCATGTAAGCTTCTCAGAAACAATAATTATCCCTTGATATAATTTCATCTTATATCCGGATTTGGTCTTTTGCAATCGTGGTTTCCACCATATTGTTCTTCCTTGATCCAATTTCTGACAAGTTCAAGCACTTGTGTTCGGAGAGCAATAACCTAGTCCAACCTCTACTTTGATCTGTCATCGAGTATTACACCCTGGTATCTCGATAATATTAAGGAACTGTGTTGCTTCCTATGAGTCTTCATCTAGTATTGCTTCTCGCCGTCTTCAGATTTTCCCCGGGTTCTGAGTTATTAAACACTCAAAGACACCGATAACTGACTCGAGTCCGCATCGCGATTAAGCTACTCTTGGTAACCTTCATTACTTGCGAGTTTGAACTCCATCACATCATTCCTAGCCTATTTGGCTATATCCTTTTCGTGCTGATTTTAACTGTGCTACCTGGACCTTATCCCCAGAGCACAACTTTCGACGACGAGCTAATCTTACGTCAATCTTCCTCGTCATATCATTTCTCCTTGAACAACAAACTTGATTTCGAGTTTGTGTCGTACCCATGATTCCAATAACCTTCCGCTTCATCATTCCTTTGACCTGATGTCGTCGCTGATTGATTACATCTTCATGAAATCTCTTGACAAATGTGTCGTGATCATCATCGACCTTATGAGCTCTTCCAGGATATCAATTGAGTTCATGATGAGAAATACTATCCTCGCCCCCGATGATTTGTGTTAGCTTTGACCACTTTATTGCCTTCCGTTCAACACAAACTTGTTCGTGTTTTGTGTTATACCTTGAGTTCCCTCGCTATCCAAAGATTTGTTCTTCTTTACCTTAGAGTATTACCATCTTTTAATTAATATCAAGGATGTTGTGAGGATTGCTCCACCTCTTAAGAATTCTTGGTATAGTGATACTTCTCATCATCACCATTCTTTCTTGGTCCTCGCGTTGATTCGAACCGGGGTACCAACAAGTGAACGGTGCTGTTTGGATTCTGCCTTTCTAGCAACCCTATTGCTTTGAAGTTAATGGTCGTCCATTCATTCTTAGACTTTTGATTATTGAATAACCATTCCGACGTTGGTTGTGCAACCCAGCCCATATTTCGGGTGCACCTTTCAACCAATGTTTAATTGTGTATGTTTCCCTCGAGCATACATCATTATACCATTTGATCTGACTAATGTTATCTCCTTGTTCACTTAATTGTGGAAATCCATCTTTCTGGAAATTTTGATGGGTTGTCGCTGAGTCCATCAGCCACCTCCTTATCCTCTCCTTGGTTTAATGATGGACTCTTGTTTCGGAACTCACTTCCGTAGTTCAATTCCCAAGAATATTACAATGTCATCTCGACAATTTGTGTTGCACCTTTCTTCTCAGGCATCCCATGTCTGAGGTATCTTGACACCAATCAGATCTGAATCTCGGTCAGATATGATGGCTGGGACATATTTCCAAGAGTTATAACGCTAGTCTTCATAAGACCCGTAAGGTGATGTCATGCCTAGCACCCCGGCCGAGGACCTTTGTTATAGTTTCCTTTTTGGCAAGGTTAGTCATTCTTCCGTGAGGAAATTGAATGCCTTGTTTAATAAGTTTATCCTAATGGATCCTTTGTGTTTCCAAAGTCTGATCTTCACAGGATGACCATGTCAATGCTATCTCAAAGCATGTCTATGGTACTCTGAATTTCAACAAGGACATTTGAAGCCCAATGCTAAATGTTTCCTGCTCTATTATCCAAACACCGTTGTATGGATAATGTCGTGAAATTCTCTCTCCCCTACCTAAAGAGTTTTCTACGTTATATCCTGTCATGGATATCATGCTCAGCTTGTCCTTGGGAAGGATATAACCCTGAAATATGTGTTTAAACACATTTTCCTTGCCATTGTTCTGTGTAATTTGATAACCATATTTCCTTTCCGTTGTTTGGTTTAACCTTTCTTGTGATCTATATAATCTAAGCAGTAATAATTCACTGCTTAGGTAAACACCTCGGTGTACAACTCTGCCAGTGAGACCCTGTTTCTATTGTTGATGACATTTCGGTAACCGCCAATGGATGAGAACTTTGCCTCTTGGCCCGCCTCGTTTCAACGAGCAGGAAAAATGGCTCTCTTCGTCCCTCGCCCTTGGTACCGACGTTGTTGCCGACATAATCGACGGGCCACCCTCTGACATGCCTTGCTTACATGATCGTGCAAGACGTCGCCGCCTTCCTACTTTTTAACCCACATGGTGGGCCCATAACCCACAGTTCCACAGGATCAAAACCTGACTCTCCTGCACCCCCCTCTTCCCAAGGTTGTTCCTCACGTGTGGCCTCGTATGTAATTCACGGGCCACCGTCCCAAGTGATCTATTTTGGTAACAGACGCAATACTCAATCTCATTGCTCTGGACCCCTTTCGCATGTTGTTTCAGACATCGAACGATTGCCTATCCGTTTGAAACTTCTCATGGTACCTTCTTACTTTACTCTCGGTATTTTCTTATGTTCAATTCGAGAGTTACTTTCTACCCCATTCTCGAAAGTTATGTACCGATAGTCAACTGGTAAGGCCCGCCCTTCTCGAGTCTTCCCCCATATCCTTTTCGTAAGTACGACGAAGATCCCGAAGAAAGGATGACGACTTCATCATTTTGACCTGAAGCAGAAGTATGAAGGCATCAATCTATTGGATTGACCTCTTCGAGAAGAGCAACCAACACCGAGGAG
Organism: Aegilops speltoides; assembly: GCA_021437245.1. Classification (NCBI taxonomy): domain Eukaryota; kingdom Viridiplantae; phylum Streptophyta; class Magnoliopsida; order Poales; family Poaceae; genus Aegilops; species Aegilops speltoides. Next base: position 495,757,306 of record CM038143.1, read on the forward strand.
ACCCATTAGAATTTCGTAACCAATCTCTCCCCCTTACTCCCCTCCTAAATCTCGGGGACGAGATTTCTTATAGTGGAGGAGAATTGTGACGCCCGGGTAATTAAGCTACAGTGATCCACTGCTAATGATGCCACGTCACTTAGGTTACTGTTGATAATCTCACGTTACTTCGAAAACGGTTCGAATTCAAATTCAAAATCAAGCGAACAATAAACTTTTTAAAATATTAAAACTAAAATGTTTGGCTTGTGCCAAATAATGCGTAGGTAATTATGATGAAGAAACCACACTTCTGTAAAGTGTTCAAATGCACTAAAATAAATAAAACAACAGCTAAACCTATCATAAATGCCCTTTTGAAATTTATAAAATGTGAACTAAATATTTTAAATACCAAAATATATTGTGGCAAGTGGGCTAATTTGCAACCTCCATTTATGTACTGGTCTTATAATTTTACAAAACTAAAAGATGTTAAAACTATAATAGAAAACATAAAAGTGAAAATAAAATAAAAACAGAAAAGAATATTAAAAAAGAGAAACAAAGCCCTCACTGAGTCGTGGCCCAACCGCCCACCAGTGCCACAACCGACCGCCCAAGTGTGAACTAGACGAGGCCCAACCCACACAACCCCAAGACTCATCCCCAACCTCCCGACATGGGAGGCAGGGGTCGTGGCGAGCATCCACGCCATGGTCACTGGGCGACGTGTCGGGCGATCCCACGGCTTCTCGGGACGATAAGGCGTCGCCCGCCCCTCCTCAAACCCTAGCTTCTTCTCCCCTTTCCCGCTCTCCTCTCCCGTTCTGAAACCGCCCGACGCCACCATCGCCGCCACCTCGCCGATCCGGTGGCCACCGACCTCCCGGCACCTAAGGAGACATCCAAAGCCTCCTCGCGGTCGCCTCCTTCCTCTCCACCGAGGAACCCGAGCCGGGGCGCCCAGACGCCGCCATCGCCGTTGTCTTCGCCCACGGCCGCCACATCTCGTCAACGATTGCCGCTGTTCGATCCGTCTGCTGCAACCGAGGTGTCCATAAGCCCCGGTGAGCTCCTCAACCGATTCCCTCGCTTTCCCCTTCAATCCGTAGCCGTAGCCTTTGCCTTACGCCGATGTAGTCGCCATGGCCATAGCTTTGAGTCCGCGACGAGCTCTCTAGCTCCTGGCCGCCCCATGCGTGTCCCCAACTCACGCCCACGCGCCTGCCAGGCCCGGCCAAGCCCTGCACCGCGCCACAGGACGGACGGCCGTGCTTTCGCCGCGCCGCCGCCTCACAGCGTCGTCGCGCCGCGCCCGCCTTCAGACGGCGTTCCGCGCGCTCCCCTGCTCCGTTGCGCACCTGCTGCTTCTGCTACCCTTGCCTGCGGTCGCTCCCTTGCAGCCGCCCTTGTCCGTGCGTGCTCATAGCCGCCGCTGCTGCTGGCGCTTGCCGCTGCGCTACTACAAGCTGCTGCTGCTGCCATTGTTTGCTACAGCCTACTAGCCGCTGCTGTAACTTGGCCATGGGCGTGCGTGTGTGCATTACGTGCATAGCCTGCTTTGCTTCTGGCCGCTTAATTAATTAGAGGTAGGATAGTTTTAGGATTAGGTTAGTGGAGTAAATTGCCTAATATACATATGACACGTGAACCCTATTTGATTAGGTTGGTTTTAATTATTTGAATAGGTATAGCCTATGCCATGCGGGCCCGTTTGACCATGTTGACCAGTCAACGTTGACTGAATCAACTTTTGACTGGGTACTGTTGACTTTGACCGTGGCCCACTGTCAGCCACACATTACACCCCTGGGTACACTTCTTTGTATACCCATAGCAATTAGTGTTTATTATTTTTTTGAATTAAATTAAATCTAGTACATTAGAAAATGATTTAAAATTTAAAAATTAATATAAATTAAACCGTAGCTCAGATGAAAATAGTTTCTACATGGAAGTTGCTCAGAACGACGAGACGAATCCGGATACGCAGCCCGTTCGTCCACCACACATCCCTAGCATAGCAAACACGCAACTTTCCCCCTCCGGTTAATCTGTCCGAAAACGCGAAACACCGGGAATACTTTCCCGGATGTTTCCCCTTCGCCGGTATCACCTATCCCTACGTTAGGTCACCTCTAGCACAACGTATTGCCGCTTCTTGCTTTTTGTTACATTTGATTGCTCTGTTATTTATTGTGTTCCCCCTCCGTTACTTCTTTCCTAGACCGAGACCGATGTTTGGTACCCTGTGATCGACTACATCGACGACCCTCCTTGTCTGAGCAACCAGGCAAGCCCCCCCTTGATCACCAGATATCGCCTATTCTCCTCTATACTGCTTGCATTAGAGTAGTTTAGCATGTTACTGCTTTCCGCTGATCCTATTCGATGCATAGCCCGACATTGTTGCTACATCTGCTGATACCTTACCGCAATCCTAAATGCTTAGTATAGGATGCTAGTTTATCATCATTGGCCCTACATTCTTGTCAGTCTGCCTTGCTATACTATCGGGCCGTGATCACTTGGGAGGTGATCACGAGTATATACTATACATACATACATACTATACAGATGGTGACTAAAGTCGGGTCACTCATTGAGTACCCGCAAGTGATTCTCGATAAGGGGCCGAAAGGACAGTGGCTCCATCCCGGTAGAGGTGGGCCTGGGTTCCCGACGACCCCGATCGTTACTTTGTGGCGGAGCGGCAGGGCAGGTTGAGACCACCTAGGAGGCAGTGGGCTGGCCTGCTCGGCGTTCGCGGATACTTAACACGCTTAACGAGATCTTGGTATTTGATCCGAGTCCGCCATTTGGTCTATACGCACTAACCATCTACGTGGGAGTAGTTATGGGTATCCCGACGTCGTGGTATCACCAAGCCTTCTTGACGTCGGACGAGCGGCGCTACCGCCGGTTGGATCTGCGTAACGCAACTTCCTTTGTAATGGAGGTTGCTAGGTCGCTCACCGTCACAGACGCAACGTCAGTGTGTGTGCTCGTAGGCGATGGGCCTGCACTGCGCGCTTAGGTTTAGACCGGCGTGTTTGACCTCTCGGTTGTGCCTAGGTGGGGCTGCGGCGTGTTGATCTTCCGAGGCCGGGCATGACCCAGAAAGTGTGTCCGCCAAATGGGATCGAGCGTGTTGGGTTATGTGGTGCACCCAGGAAGTTAATCTATTCGAATAGCCGTGTCCCTCGGTAAAAGGACGACCCGGAGTTGTACCTCGACCTTATGACAACTAGAACCGGATACTTAATAAAACACACCCTTCCAAGTTCCACAGACAACCCGGTGATCGCTCTCTAACAGGGCGACGAGGGGAGGATCGCCGGGTAGGATTATGCTATACGATGCTACTGGAGATGCTACTTGGAGATGCTTCTTGGCGATGCTACTTGGAGGACTTCAGTTTACTCTCTTCTACATGCTGCAAGACGAAGGCTGCCAGAAGCGTAGTCTTCGACAGGATTAGCTATCCCCTCTTATTCGGCATTCTGCAGCTCACCCACCGATATGGCCCTTTACACATATACCCATGCATATGTAGTGTAGCTCCTTGCTTGCGAGTACTTTGGATGAGTACTCACGGTTGCTTTCTCCCCTTTTTCCCCTTTCCTTTCTTTTCTCGGTTGTCGCAACCAGATGTTTGGAGTCCAGAGCGACGCCATCGTCGCGGCTTACTACTACACCGGAGGTGCCTACTACTACGCAAGTGTGGCGGCGATTTACCACTGTGAGTAGTTTAGGAGGATCCCAGCAGGAGGCCCGCGCTTCTTCGATCAGTATCCCAGTTTGTGCTAGCCTTCTTAAGGCAAACTTGTTTAACTTATGTCGTACTCAGATATTGTTGCTTCCACGACTCGCCTATGATCGAGCATTTGTATTCGAGCCCTCGAGGCCCCGGCTTGTATTATGATGCTTGTATGACTTATTTATGTTTTAGAGTTGTGTTGTGATATCTTCCCGTGAGTCCCTGATCTTGATCATACATATTTGCGTGCATGATTAGTGTACGATTGAATCGGGGGCGTCACAACCACGCTCTGGCTGACCCTTCCAACATCAGAGGAAGATGCTTCATGGCCACTTCATCATTACCGCCACCATTCTGCACAGCCACTCGCTAATCCTCAAGCCAAGTTTCAGGCTTGGACTCTCCAGTGAGCTTGCTGACTCCAGTCGCCAACCTGAAGTTGGGAGGAATCACTGCAGTCCTTATGGCTCTGCTGAAACATTTTGGACCCGAAACATGAACTCTGCTACTAGTCAGACGATCTCTGCCAAAGTCCTCCCTGTGCACTCTATTCTGGTCGACTAGACCTTGAACGAGAATAGATCTCGCATCAAAGCCTGGCTCTCTTGGGTCGACCGGTACTCTACGCTCGCCACTGTGAAGGCGTCTATCATCGTATTGCCGAGGCACATATGATCCACTCCTCGGAGGAGGTGTGGGCAGTCGATGACGGTTGCCGCGGCCGAGTTGGTGATCATACTGCCCATGATTCCTGTACTGATCCTGCTGATGCCCACGACCTTCACGCCTCAGGGGCGATCTTGGGCTGTGGGCCGACTGAACTATATCCGTCACCACGGATCTGCTACGAATCCTATTCCGCGACTGAGACACTAATGTGTTCTGTTCTCCTACTGCCCGGAGTAAGGCCCGGATCTGCATCAAACCTCTCCCAGCCTCCGACTGGGAAGGCTGAATTGACTCTGCTATTCGGGCCGCAGCTGTGAGATTTTGAATCGAAGTGCGGCATACCTTAGGTGGAGGCGGAAAAAGATGTCGCCGATCGGACTCGAGGATCCGCTTCGAGCACGCTCGTCGAGTGCGTCTTTGGAGGTTCTCGATCGGCGCTCCAAAAATTAGCCAGGCGCACCTCTTCCAACGCCCGAGCCTCGGGGGTTTCTCCAACGATGGGCGTGTGGAGTGCATCCATGTTGCGGTGACGAAGTTCTTCTCTCTGTTGTGAAGAGAGGGGTTCGGGACGGTACTCCTCGTGAACGCGGAACGGATCGCCGCCACCATCACCGCCATCCTCGCCACGGAAACCAGGCCGACTACATGGTCCGTCGACCATCAAGACTTCAGCTGCAGGGTCGCTGCTATCGTACTCAGATGCGGTCTCGATGGAGCCAGTCGATAGGTCAAATAGGCCATAGAGAGTTTCATCAGGCTTGATTGCCGTAGCTTGATGGGTGGCCGAATGGCGAGCCACCGCGTGTTTCACCCACCAATGAAGCCACGACCGACCGGATCGCTTGCGACAGCGAAAACGGGTAGAGAAGACACCACGGGAGCCGACCGATACTGGGTCGACGGCTGCCGGAGAAGGACGCCACGTATGCACGCGCGAAAGTGCGTCGCTCCTCGGACGGGGAGCGCCTCGATGTCAAGGGGAGCTTCCTGAAGCCAGCCGGAGTCGTCAACGACGAAAACGAGCGCGCCGAGACGGATCTCATGGCCCTCAGCCAATCCACCGCTGGAAACCATGATGATGGGGATCAAAAAAATCGCAACTTCGCCAACAAGTCGCTAAGACACCTGTCCCAAGGTGGGCGCCAACTGTCGTGGTTCTAAGACTGACAGTAGAAAGGGGGTTGGTATGGAGAGGCAAGATCTCAACTATGGTGAAGTTGTACACACAAGATTTATGAGTTCAGGCCCTTCATGGTGGAAGTAAAAGCCCTACGTCTCGGTGCCCGGAGGTGGTCGACTGGATTATATGCATGTGGTGTTACAGGGGGTGCGAATCCTTGTGCCAGAGGAGGGGGATGGCTTATATAGAGTGCGCCAGGACCCCAGCCATCCTCCATTACAAGGGGTTCAATGTACATAAAGACGGGGTGTTACTGATAATGCCAGCCATAAGTGCTATTAATGATCTTAAAGACTACGGAGTGAACTCTTGACCGCTGCAGTGCTGAGTGACTCCTGGTCTTTAGTAGGTCGAGTGGTTCCTTGTATAGTCGAGTGACATCAGGTAAGAGGGATACCCGAGTGATATGGTTCGTCGAGTGGATTGCACTCGACGCTTTCCCTGGGTATTCCTTGTTGCCTCTTGGACTTCTTTGCTTCTAGGGTAGTGACCTTGGGTAGGGCTTATGGGTCAGGCCTATGACCCTACCCTAGGTCTGTATCCTCGTCACCGTCCGCATGCTTGCGTATGGAATTCCAGGCGATCTGGTGGATGAGTACGTGCATATGAGTGAGACAACATGTCTGATGTCAATGTACAAGTTCTGCCAGGCTGTGCTCGAGGTGTTTGGCCGAGAGTACTTGAGGCAGCCAACTGCCGTTGATACAGAGAGATTGTTGGCGACCAACGCAGCTAGAGGCTTTCCAGGCATGCTTGGCTGCATAGATTGTATGTACTGGGAGTGAAAGAACTGTCCATTTGCTTGGCAGGGCCAGTACAAGGGGCATTTCAACGAGTGCACTATCATATTAGAAGCAGTGGCATCGCAGGATCATTGGATATGGCATTCTTTCTTCGCATTGGCAGGTTCTCACAATGATATCAACGTGCTGCAGCGTTCTCCAGTCTTCGCGAGGCTTGCAGAAGGCCGCTCTCCACCTGTCTACTTTGAGATCAACGGCCACCAGTACAACAGAGGATACTATCTAGCTGATGGTATATATCCTCAGTGGTCAACTTTTGTGAAGACAATCTCGAAACCCCAAGGTGAGAAGAGAAAGAGATTTGCCCAAATGCAAGAGAGTGCTAGAAAGTGTGTGGAACGTGCTTTTGGTGTGCTTCAATCCCGGTGGGGTATCGTTCGAAACCCTGCACTGTCATGGGATGAAAGGAAGCTTTGGAAGGTGATGACTGCTTGTGTGATCATGCACAACATGATCGTCGAGGACGAGCGTGATGAGAGTATCTTCGACCAAGGATTTGATTGTCAAGGGGAAAATATTGAGCCCCTGCACCAAGACGAGCGTGAGATGCGGATTGGCACACTCATTTGAATCTTCAAAATGACTTGGTTGAGCACGTGTGGGATCACATTGGCAATCAATAGATGTATTGGTTCATTTTATGTTCAGTCAAGACAATTTCGATTTGGTTGTAAAACTATTTTATTAAAGACAATTTCAATTGGATTGTAAAACTATTTTAATTTTCAGACAAATATTTGGGTTGTAAAACTAGTTTTGATGAAAATATAGGCATTTTTGGCCCTGACGGACAGGATGGGACAAACGGATGCGGCCGTGCGCTGGACGCGCGGCCACCGCATCCCAGGACAGGCCCGGACAGGACCCCATTACCCTACCCAAACGGACAGAATCCGGACAAAACGGACGTCCGTTTGGGATCGCACGGCGGAGTTGGCCTAACCGATGACATGATCGGTCCACAGAATGTTTCCTTCGATAATGGGCATCCATATGATAGGATGTGCTCCCCTAGGACCCAACTTATATGGCACTCATGTGATCGATGCACGTAGGATGGCCGGACAAAACCGGTGTAGCAGCCGATAGCGATGTGGGGGATGTATCCAATCCAACACAACACATCTCAACAGGAGGATGTTTCCTTCTCACGCCGGCCTGTGACGAGCAGCAGCTGCCGCTACAGGAGCAGCCGGCCCGCCGGCTGGACCATGGCATGCATGGGAGATGGGACCTCCTCCCGCCGTGCGCTGACAATCGGTCACCCCTCATCACCACCCTGTGTCGGCTCCATCATCAATCGGCTGCGTAGGTTGCAAGCACCAAGCAAGCAGCAACTTATTAACTCACTCACACAGTCACACCACCACAAACACACGCTTCCGGTCAAGAGCTTTGCTCGGAGATGTGCAGCTAGTCAAGATTTCGTCAACACTCTGAAAGAGGATCATGTGCGTCATAGCCACTTGGAGCATCTACAACCGCACTCTCCAAACGCCATCCAGTCGAGCGCCCATATCCGGATTAACCAGCACTCCTCGTATCTAGCCCATATGTGGCGTGGATATGGAATGCCCGCCACGTCGGGTCCGGTCCACGCTGATCCATCCGACCCCATAAAAATTAAACCATATCCGGACTCTGGATGAAACCGTAGACGCATACCTCTCCACTCCACTCCCCCCGCCCACAAGCTCCCGTCTGGCGAGCTCCCACCGTCTCCGGCATAGCGGACAACGGATCTGAGTCCTACACCTCCAGATCCATTGACCTGGAGCTCGTCCCACGCAGCCTCCAGGAGGAGATGTCCGTCCACCTAGCTTTGCACCGCTCCCGGGAGGAGGCTGCCCGACGCAGCGGTCGGACTCCTTTCGCTGGGAATCCATTGCGTCCGCCCAAATGGCGCATGGATCCGGCGCGAGGTGTCCCGCCGTTGCCTCACCGGAGGAGGTGCGGTCCATCTGGTGTCCCAATGCGGATGCGCAACCGCTACATTGGCGCGCCGAGGCGGGCGTGAACGCATGAGCGTCATCCGACACAAATATGGTGCGGCGTGCCTGCCGTGCTAGGTAGCGGGCGGGAGAGGCGGTAGAAGTGATGAAAGGAGGGAGACTATGGGATTCAACACAATTCGATTAGCTCTCTGGCTGAGTCTATATACAGTTTACGGAGAGGTCGAGTGCTACTACCAGGACAAATCATGGGCAGCCTGCGTGCCCACTACTACGTACATGCGCTGACTAGGTTTACAAGGCGCGTACACTGTCCATGCACGAGGCTACTACGTATATTCTAACAAGAAGCCCTCGCGGCGTACATTGAGGAGGCGGAGTCGCACTCTCCGGCGCCACGTTTGGTGCAAGGTCATCCCAGGGGCCGCAACCGCGTCATGATGGACATCGCCGGCTCCTGCCATGACGGATCCATCATCAATCTTGCGTCCACTGACAACGTGAAGGTTCCGGACTCCGACGAGAAAGAGTAGGGCATGAGAAATGATGGCGCCTTTAGTCCCGTGAGCCTGTTTGTGTCCCATGTCCTACTCTATCTCGCAGCGACCGGAGCAACACTTCGAGGGATGCAGCCGACTGTCGGACATGGGCACGGCAGAGCCGGACGAGCTCCGTTTAGATTAGGTTTCACGTCACATGTAACATTATGAATTTAATGATTTAGAAATGATGTTTGTGGTTCTGGAATCATTTTTTATGTGATGTCCGGTCACTGTCCACGGACGCGTCGGACATGTTCACGGATGTTCGAGGGATGGATGTTGGTGTTTGTTGTTGTAGTCGCTCTTAGCCCGTTAGTAAGACACTTGCAGTGGTCGGTTAGTGTAAACGGGGGCGCTGGCATCTTCTCCGCCGAGAGGAAAATTCGTCAGCAGGGTTGAAACTCAGGAGCTCAGCTGAGCGAGAACATGGTTCTGTCGTGTCGAGACTCGAGAGAGGTCCTGTCCGGTCCATCTGCGCCTGACGTAACGCTTGGGCATGGCGCCGGAGTCCCGGCTCCCTTTTTCCGGAGATCGATCGACCAAACCACCAGGGAAGGAGTGTATATAGGTAGATATATCTAGTGTGTGTTGGTCGATGGACAACGACGCCCTTGTACCCGCGTGAACCCGTAATTCAACCGGTGTGGTGGCCGACTCCACCGTGGTGCAGTACTGCAGTGCACCCTCACCAAATTATAGATCCGTCGTTACCTCTTCAGCTAGCGTACGTACGTCCAGCAGAACAACTACATGTCGCACGCACGAGCACTGTCGAAAAAAAATGTAGAGATCATGTAACTTGAATGATCATCGACGGAAAAAGCAGTTTGTCAACGTAGAAGAATCAGTGCAATAAACCCAGGCCCTTTTCAAAAGAATTCGGATCATACAAGATCCATCAACCCACTGTATGCCTGCATGCATGCATCAAGGAATGATGCACCGATTAATAAGCTAATACACTGTGGTGCCGCAAGGCCTGGCCCCAAGGCCTTCGATGGCATATGCCGGCCGGTCAGCCAACGCATGTGACCTCCCATCATCCCACCACGCTGCCTTGCACGAGATGTGAAGCTAGCTAGGTTTCTATAACGCTTTCTTCAATCGATCTGCTTCCCTGATATAGGATCATCATTGCACCACTAAGTTCCTTGTGTATTCTGCACTTGCAAGTTAGCAGTTAAGCCATGTTGGTGGGCCGGCCGGCCAGCACTGTGGGCTTGCTTGCTCCCTTCGCCCACACCCAACAGACACCCAGCACCACTTTTCCCCCAAGCTAGTGTTAAGCTGAGATATCTAGCTGCTTTGGCTGGGTTAGCAAGGAAGATGAGTAATTGGACAGCAACTGCTGGTACATACTTCTTGCATGTTCTTGACTCGAGTTGATTAGGGTTGGGGCCCTGCCTCGCTCACTCACTCTTTCTTCGTAGGACTAGATTTGTGGTTGGGTGGCGCCGTTGGAGTACAAAACCCAACCAACCCCTCCCCACTTTTGGACTTCATGCGTGTCCTTGGCCGGCCTCACATGCCCTATGCAGGCAGGAGGACCTTGCCCACCATTTCATTTCTGGTACCTCCTTGGCACCTTGCTGTGCCAGATTAATAAACTTTGTTGAGACTTTTTGCTTTTTCGGTACTACCTTTGTGGTTGTGTTTAGCTTTTAGAAGAAGAAAAGGGTTAGAGAAAACATGAGCAAATCTGAGACGCTGATTTACTATCGGTGCAAGTGTAGATTTTTCCGGCGTGGAGGCATGTATATATAGGAGTGTAGGCCTAGTTTGGAAACCCTTGTATATCAACTTAACGTCACTTGATTCTTTGAAAATACTAATATCATAATATTTTGGTCCCCCAAGAATTCAAGGAAGCTCAAGGCATTTCCTGAGTTTATTATGTACTCAAAACCCTTATCGGTTCGATGACGAGGTTTTCGACAATGGGAATATGCACTGTGTTTTCTCGAGTCGAACTATCTACGTTTTGTCCACGATGACAAACATTCTACGACAAGATCTAAACCTGCAACCTAAGCAACCACGCGCCAGTGAGTGTGCTTTCGTGAGTTCTAATCCACCATCGGCCGGCGATCAGTCCATGATTGATCATGGCATGGTAACCCCACATTCATGTGTGCCATGGCAGAGAAGAACACTCACTGATTTGCTAGCAAGCGGTGTACGTAGTTCATCAGCAGCCGGCGTGGCGTGGTTAAAGGCGTTGCAGCCTTTTGGGCATTCACACCAACTCACAAATAATAACTGAGATACTACCCCAAGCAGCAGGCATGCATGCAATTGATGTGATCTGGTGTGATAGCCGCACCAGCTCTTACTAGCTAGATATAGTTCTCACCAACTGTGTAGACGGTCCTCGGAAGCAAACCAATATGCTTTGGATACGTTTGTTGGATCTAGTTACACTCATGTTTCATGCGTGAGTGAGCTTACAAAAATTGGCAATTTACATGAACTAGGTTAGGTGACTGTTAGCAGGTGCTGCAAATTGCACCCATGCTAAGTTGGTTGAGCCACTCTCCCAATTTTCTTACATGATTTCAGAGGAATAAAACAAAAACTTTCCCTTTTTGAAATGCTTTCCCCCCTAGACTAAGCTACCTCATTTTCCTCTCATGCACCGGCACAGTACATCCACAGCATAAAACGTAAACAGTGGCAGCCATCTGGTACTGCCAAGAAACCTCTATACTGTCCTGATCGCCCCCATAACGATGTGCCCCCATAACAAAAGCAGCGTGCAGCAGATCCTCTTTGGCCGTGGCAAAGATTGATTATTAGCAGCATTGATTCTGTCATTTTCGTGCTCTTGCATGCGACAAAAGTACAGATCTTGACATCTCCTTAACTTAACCCTGAGTTTTCTCACATGCGCTGCTTTCTCTTTTGCTGTTTGCTCCTGGCTGTTAGGTCTAGGCCGACTGACCAGCTGCTCTTAAGTCAGTAAGTGGTCCTTGGCAAAACATGCAGACGGAGTAAACGCCCACTTACTTGTGGCTTTGATAACACGCTTGTTGATATACATTAGAGGGGTCGGCCATCTCATCTCTTTCCATGCATGAGTAAATTATACCTTGGATATATCGGCAGCACGGGTCGATGAAAAAAACAACCCATTATTATCACCATTTCTTCGCAGTGTTTGGATGATCACTGTAACAGACCTTTTTGGGCCATCATAGCCACATAATATATAAGTCTGGAAAAAAAAAATGAAGTATTGCAATGTCGCGAGAACTGCAAATTTTCGGAGCAGAGGTATTCATGCGAGTTGGAGAACTCTATCGCTTCACTTTGTCTTGCTTTCTCTAGATTCTCTAAGAAAATGCTTGAGTTTCAGAGCTGCTGACTAGTGGGCGATTTCTCAGAAAGTCTTTACTTCTCGTTTGTGAATCTCGTATTCTTCCACTTGGATCAACATGAATTTTACCTACCAAAACTGCATTTTTTTTCTCGAATACGCACAACGTGCGTATCAGATTACATACGAAAAAGGGTTTCCCCCCCTTTAGATTTGAAGCAACATCCAACCGATACAACCAGCTTGCTGGGGCCGCAACACAAACAAACCCAAAAGAAAAAGGAGATCAAGAAAAAAGAAACAAATGCCTACACCGGCAGCTCAACTAAGTAAAGATGGCCGATACCCGCTGCACCCTCCGGAGAAGTACCACCGCCCGCCAAGCACCCCGAAGCCTCGGGTACCAAGCAACATCTTCATGAATAAATGCGACGACGACGGCACTGCTGCCCGGACAAGTCCTAGGGTTTCCCCCGGTACGCGGATGACAGTGGGGAAGGGGGATCACCGCCGCCCCTCAGGAGGGTCCGGCAACGCCCAAGGGCGCAGCCACGCCGGTGGCGAACGAGCCGCCAGAGATTTCTCCCACCCCGAAACCACCACCGCCAACCCAGACAAACGGAAGCGCGCCGCCCAACATGCGCCCACCATGGACACCGCACCATTTTCACTATCTCACTGAGGCCAGCAACACGAGACCTGGAGGTAGGACGAGAAGCCATCGGGCTCGGTGGCAACCGCAACGTAGCCGACAAGAGGGAACAACCTCCACCGCCACGTGGAGCCGACCGGACATAGCGATAGGGACTTGCCAGGCCAGCACCGGCCCGGCCGGACCACAACGGGTCCGGATAGTCCCTGCAGCCACGCTGCAGCACGCCGGCCGCCGAAGCCATCACCATCGCATCCACGTCCGCCTCGCCTCACCACCAGGTAGCTACGCCGCCGCGCCCCAGCCCGCAGGCCCGCCCCAGCCCAGATGGGGCCAAGGGCCCCATTTGGGCCGAGCGGGCGCCGCTGGCAAGCCACCCACCACGTCGCGCCCTCGTAACCAACGGCCACACCTCCGCGTCGAAAGCAATGGAGGCCTGCAGAACTCCGCCGTTGGGCCCCACCGCCGCCAGCCGAACAACACCGCCGCCGGGCAGGAGGGAGCCCCGACTCCCCCTCCAGGCGCATGGGGAAGGGACTTTCGCCCCCGGCGCCACTGGCATGCTGGGAGGCGCCATGGCGGCGGCAAGGAAGATGGAGGAGGAGGGGTCGAGACGGGAGGAGGGCGGGCGCCCGCCGCCTCGGGGCCGACGGAGCGCTGGGAGGGAGGAGGAGGAGGAGGGATGTAGGCGGGCGCACATGACGGCGGCCGACACCGGCGGGAGGGGGCGAGGGTGGCCGGCGGCGGCAGGGGGAGCAGGGGAGGAACCCTAGCTCGGGGTCGCCGTTGTAGTGCAATTTACCACCGACGGATAGTTTTTCTCCTCCCAGCATATCAGATTATATAGAAAGAAGGGTGGGGACTAGGCCCCAAATCCAGCATGTGGTGATGCAAAATAGACCGGTACATGTAGCTCATTGAAACCCTTTTGTCTTATCTTATATTACTTTCCTAGTTGTTCTAAGTACTGTGTCTGGTTATTTGATTCAAGCGTTACTAATGGGCTAGGCTCATTGGGGGAGGTTGCGGAGACACATGGGAGACACTGGTGGTTGAGAATCACATTTGTATTGATATCTCAAGGAGAATAGGGTCAGTCTTGGTGGTGTTTGTGTGCCTTTGTTGTAACAACGATCCCTTTAATGGAAGCTAGCTTCCCTCCAAGAAAGTGAACATCGGGGTACATTCTCATCTATCCCTAACCTTAGCTCTTTACTTGTGGTTTACTTTGGTCATTTGACCTTACATTCACTACAGCTTGTTGACCACATTATATTATATTGTTTATCATCATAGCAATTGTGTAGGCTAACCTTTATATTCCGCATTTCCTAAAATTTGGAATTCTACGCCCATCTCGATCCTCTGAATAAAGTCCCCACTTCCATTCGTATATAAAACAATATGAAGCTCCTGAAATTTTCTGCTTTTTTAATGCATGAACTGGTACTACTTTGAAGGAGTTATGATTCTACTTCTTACGTGGGTGCTACTTTGAAGAACTTCTTGGTGTATACTAAAAAGGAAAACTGACGCCTCTCTCTCTCTCTCTCTCTCTCTCTCTGTGTGTGTGTGTGTGTGTGTGTGTGTGTGTGTGTGTGTGTGTGTGTGTGTGTGTGTGTGTTGTACATATTTGTTAATTCTCTCATGTAGGAGCAACACCTTACAATGATTATCAACACACATGACTTACTTCAATTGAATCTAAACATAACTCAAACTATGAAAATGATGGCAATTTCTCTATGGGGTTCTTATCATCGAACATGTATAGGTACTTGACCATTTAGTATCATGCAACTAAGCAATCTTTGGTTAACCTAAGCAATCCATCAAGTACCAAATGTTATCAGTTTTAGTTTCTAATTCTGCTCTGGTTAAGCACTTAGAAATTATGCAAGTTTATACTGACATAAGCACTAACCTTATAACACATAACCCATAGATAAAAATCAAGTCCATACCAATTATCTTCCAACTCCCTAACAGATAAAAAGGGAAGAAGAAAGAGTTTTTGATGTTTCTAAATCATTTACTAAAGATATATATATATAAGTGAAGCACAACGAGTAAACAAATAATTCTTAAGCCATGCAAATCTCTTTCCCATAATAGTAATAAAATTTTGATGTGATGATTGAACTTAATCAAAAAGGAAAAATGAGTTACCACATAATGCATGAACGAATGAAAAGTTTTGTCGAAGTTTACTAATATGTTGATGCCTTGGGCGTCCTCCAAGGTTTTTGTTTTGAATCTTCTTTACGAATATAAACTAGGCATGCCTTTGGCATGACCAAGATTGGCTATTTACTCATCTTGGCCATTCCCTTGTCACATATGGTTTCCTCAAGTATAAAAATGTTTATGCACATAAAACATAAATAAGCTTGTGAGTTGGTTAGTCCATAAAGTAATTACTAGGGGGTCTACTCAATGTATATAAATCATGGAAAATCGATTTATGAATAAGGACACTAGGTTACACAACTAAAGGATCTCGGGAGAGGAATTAGGGCACACAAGTGCGGGGGCACACACATTGTGGGCCATCGATGAACGCTAAGATTCACAAATTTTTGTATGTATTTCATGTATCACTAGTAGAAAAAGGGGCTTTTGTCCCGGTTGGTAAGGCCCTTTAGTCCCGGTGTTTGAACCGGGACTAAAGGGTCGTTACTAATGCCTCTCCCCTTTAGTGTCGGTTCTTACACGAACCGGGACTAAAGGCCGCGGCCACGTGGAGCTCCACCTTTAGTCCCGGTTGGTAACACCAATCGGGACTAAAGGAAATTTTATGATTTTTTTTGAAAATTTATTTGGAATTTTTTGATTTTTTTGATTTTCAAATTTCTGAATTATTTTAACCTCTAATCTCTAATCAACACCCCTCATCACTGCTCAATTTATCCTCAAATCTCTAATCACCCCTCATCATTCCAAATCATCTAACTTCCCGAACGGTCACCCATCCTCCCACTCCCCCAGCCTGAGCACACTTAACTTCCGGGTTCTATTCTCCCTCGTTTCCAAGTCTGCACTTGTTGTTTACTTGACAATAGTAAGATGTCAATCCTATTAACCCTCAGGAATTTTGCTTGAGCATGAAGTGACACATTTCACTGTTTGAGTTTGAAACTATTGTTTTAAAAAACAATAATTATTTAGTAACACTAATATTTCTTGAATAATTAGTTTGACCATTGTTTGACCATAGTTTGACCAGATTTGACCAAAATTCAAAAAAACTGAAATAATTATTTAGTAACACTAATATTCTAGAATAATTAGTTTGACCATTGTTTGACCACAGTTTGAAATTTTTTCGGTTTTTTCCACTCTAGATCTTAAAAGCCCCGTAACATTTTTCTGTTAGGTTTTTGAGGATTTTGAAAATGTTTAACAGGGATCCCCCTGTTAAATTTGGATGTAACTTTTCGAGTAGATGATTTTTCATATAAAAAACTTTTTCATCCGAGTTAGTATGCAAAAGTTATGCCCATTTTTACAAATTCTCGAGAGATTTTGCAAATAAAGTCGAAATTCATATTTGCAAATTTTCCCAACAACTAGACCACATATCACATGGGAAACTTATTTTATTTTATTTTTTTGACATTTTCATCATTTTCTTCTATTATTTTTTTAAAACTGAAAAGGCGATCCACCGGGGGGTAGAGTTTGAAAATGGGACCTTTAGTACCGGTTCGTGCCATGAACCGGTACTAATGCCTCAAACCCCATTAGTACCGGTTGGTGGCTCGAACCGGGACTAAAGGTCTAACCTTTAGTCTCGGTTGGTGCCACGAACCGGTACTAATGGGCATCGCACCCTTTAGTCCCGGTTCGTGGCACCAACCGGACTAAAAGGTCCAGACGAACCGGGACAAATGGCCCACGTGGCCCCTGGGCTCACGAACCGGGACTAATGCCTCAATTAGTCCAGGTTCTGGACTGAACCGGGACTAATGGGCTAACCCGGCCTGGACCAAAGCCCTCTTTTCTACTAGTGTATTGACGTTGTATATCAGTGCACACATATCTGTATTCGCATCATAAAGCTCGAGTATTTCACTTATCTCTATGGGTCCGTCTGAACTGTCTACTTAAGTATAACCATGTACTCAAAGCATTCATTCTGTTCTTATGTCTCGCTGTCTGCTCTTCAAGTGCACTCTGCTTCTGTTCTTCTAACTCTTGTGTTCTAGCAGTAGTACGGTAGACAATAAGGTATTCAAGCTATTTTTCTCATGGAGAACAACTACTCAAGCGGCGACACAAGATTTCAGACGTATTAAAGAGTATTGTCTACCGTAGTAGATACTGTATGTTCGATGCTCTTATATCGACACAAAATTTTGGTATGGATCTTGATAGAAATATGCACGCACGTATGTAGTTTACAAATTTAGGAGATGATAGTATTTATAGAAAATTTAAAAACAGAAACTTGAAAATTTTGTTAAGTTTTTCATGATGGAATTTAGGTTGTGATGTTAGTTAAGAGAAGTGAAACTTGGAGTGCACATGTATTGCCGTGTAAGCTTAGAACAAGTACGATAACAAAGTTATTAAATATGTCTAAAACGGGAACTAATCATATGGATTAGTATACAGAAAAAAATATGTACTCACATATGCATGCTAGAAGTTATTTATGTTGTCAAAAAATAGTTAAAAATTTAATATGAAGGTTATATACAGAAACATAATTACTTTATAAACCTCACTTATAAAGAGTCTGTATATATTTTGACATACTTGAATGATGGATAGTATGATGCATGATCAAATCTATCCATCAGTTATAAGCCTTTAAGTCATGTAAGCACTGATATACTACGGAATGATTGTATTTCTTGTGTTATTTGTATTAGTAATTAAATTTTTATTTAAATTATTCTGATAACGTATGATACTAAGTTTTGCATTACTAATATTTATGTTAAAATTATCCCTCTGTATGAAAATATAACAAGTTTAGACTATCATAGTGTCAAAAAGGTCTTATATTTTGATATGGAGGGACTAGATGATTGACATAATAAATGCTAAGATATTGTGTTTTATGTTCAACTATTTGTTAATGTTATGTCATCTCATTGTCTCGTACTCCCTCCGTCGAAAAATACTTGTCGGAGAAATGGATGTATCTAGACATATTTTAGTTCTAGATACATCCATTTTTATTTATTTCTTCGACAAGTATTTTCGGACGGAGGCAGTATTAATGATGCAATGTTTTGTTTTGTCTTCAATGGCAAATATGTCATCTAAGTCAAGTTATTCTCGAAGTGGCACATCAAAATGTACAGAGATTTAAAATGTTATTACACTGAAGGAGATGACTCAAGTGGAGAAGCTGATGATGAAAAATGTAAGTTTGATCTAAACTAATGGTAGATCTTGTTCGTGTTGTTGTAAATGGATTTACCAAATATAAGAAAGTTTTGTTGCAGAAAATCAAATTTGATTGGTTGTTGAACTTGCCAACTGCCAACAATTAAGAAGGTTCATCTTAAGTTTAGTACATTTCTGGTAAGTGCAACAGACGTGAAGGATCAGTGCATTAACATCTCATAAGATAATAAATTGAAATTCTGTGCTGGAGATATGCACACACTTTTTGGGTTTCGTTGTGGACCTAGAGACATCAATTGCATTGATGGTTAGACAACGGCTGCTTCCATTGATTTCCTGAAGAGAAATATAGGTATGATTGGAGTTGATTCTCACAGCAGAATTTTCTTTGGGAGAGATACAACAAAATTATTAAGTGAATCTGAAAAGGCATGCTTTAAGGCAACATGTGTTATATTTATAAACACCTTCTTCCAAACATGACTACACTACCATTGAATTACAAACATGCAATGAATTATAGGAGATTCTAACTGGTGTGAGCATGCAATGATTTATCTAATTGATGCTATTACAAGGGCACAATAACGGATTTTCACTCAAATAATCATGTCATATATTTCTATGGTTGTCACTTCTCTCTACAAGTAAGTTATCATGTGCACCTCAATTACCTTAATAAATGTTCGATGATTCTATAATGATATATATTTTCATGCAGGTATTATATCTTGATAATAATTACCAACATGTACCAAAGACATAGTCCAAACTGCCCAGGGTTTTTGACTATCATAAGCGGCAGATAAATCTTATGATTTCAGCTTGTAAGAAAACAAGAGGTGGAGTCACGACATATGATGCATGCACGGTATGTACTGAGTTTTTCAATTAGTTGTCGCATATAAATGTTCTTATAAATAATCTACATTACTCTATTTTACTCATATCTAGATTGAAAGCCCCCAACTTGTATGTTAAGGGAGGAGTATCACTGAGAGGAACCCAGATAATTTTGTTGTTGAAAAGTACGAAAGGAAAATGGTTCCACAGCAATCACAACCAGTTGGATGTGACGGTAATATATTATGTAAAGAATCATTGAAGAACAATCCAAATATCAAAATGCCTAAAGTTTCTAGAAAGAACGTGCAATTTTTCTTACCTTCAACAAATCCACAATGTATATCAAATTGAAAGTTCAGTGATCGTATAAAAGATACTTATCCATAAATTATAAATTTTTAATTCTAACAGTTGTAAATTTATGTGGTCTAATCTATATGATATTTGAAGGTGCGACATTCTGTAACTCAAAAACTGAAATTGAGGCATGCTAAAAGTATTCGCGAGTGGAATTTGGATAAGGATGCCATAATTACAAAAGATATTGAATTTATAGATAAAATCTTCTTACCCTTAGGTAGAAGTTGAGTGTGTTGCGCTCAAATTGGTCTAACTCCATGCTTACTTGAGAAATCAAACGAGGCACCAAGTATTGTCAATTCAAGTGAATTATGTATTTGTGCTTCTGCTTTAGATAATAAAGTTTGGCCAAGCATTTTGAAGCAAGTTTTTGTTCTCAGTAATGTTGTTGGAAGATCAGAAGGCAACTTACTTGTTATTTTGCCTCTATACAGTTGTTCTCATAGTATAGTTGACATTAATTATTTCTTATCTATATAGATGAAGGTTCTACTTGTAACAATGCAGTTGGTTCAAAGTGAAAATTTAATGACAAAATCGAACCCAATTTGGAACTTATTATTAAAGGCAAATGTGCAGCAAAAGAGAAAGATAGTAAAAGTATTTTTTTTTTGCTATAATTATTACTTGCTTTTTGAAGAATTGTCTTCTGTTAGGAAATTCTTGGATTCCAAGTTTAAATGATCAGATGTCAATTGTTAAGTAAAGTAACAATCTAAGTATGCAAAATGTTGAACATGCTGAAGGCAGTTCTGATAGATCAAGTGTCTCAGTGATGCAATAGAATGTTTACAATTTTGCAGTAGACGTGTACAAGAAAGTCAAGTGGTAGTACAAAGAAATTGAAATAAATCGAGCAAATCATGTTCATTTTGCTTATATCTCTGACTATGAGATTATCCAAAGAGAAGTAAATTGTGTTGAAATGAAATGTAAACATTCGATACCATGTGGTCCAACATGCCAATGAAATTACAGAGAGAATCTCTTGAAGAATGTATTCTTGCGAGACAGGAAGATGAATTTTATAGGAAAGTATTTTCTTTACATTATTTCATATTTTATTATCATAAAACTAATGATATATGTGTTTTCTTACAGCTTATGGATAAAACATGATGAACAAAGGTATCTCAAAGTATATGGAACTCAAATAGAAGCACAACTAGTTTGCGTCTAGACAATGGATCATGAGGTATAGACTTCATGTATTGGAAGGCAAAGTCAATTGGATAGCAAACACTATACATGGCCTGATCTCGATCGCGCAAGGATTCTCATTAAGCCAGAATTTTCTCTAAGTATTCTTGAAAGAATATATTTGTCAGGTCACTATATAAGGAGGTGGTTTTCCACCTCCCACCTACCTCTTGCCTCTCCTCTCTCTCTCTCTCTCTCTCTTCTCCATTAATGCCCTAAGCTCTTTCTTTCCCGATCTCCTTCTCTAGCTAACCAAACTTGTTGATTTACTAGCAACTGAGGGAGGAGACCTAGATCTACACTTCCACCAACGGAAATTTGATTCCCCCATACTTTCACTTGTGGATCTTGTTACTCTTGGGTGTTTGGGCACCCTAGACGGACGAGATCACCTCGGAGCCACACTCCACTATGGTGAAGGTTCATGGTGGTGTTGGGAACCTCCAATTAAGTTGTGTAGAGAGCCCCAACCTTGTTTGTAAAGGTTTTGGTTGCCGCCTTCAGGGGCGCCGCTAGTGGATTCACGACACCTTGCATTGTGCGAGGGGTGAAGAGAATAAGGTGGTCCTAGGGATGCTTGGGGAGCATTGTGCCTCCACACCTCTCCAACGGAGATGTACCTCCCCCAAAGTAGGGAACTCCAATAACACATCCTCGTCTCCATCGTTTCCACTTGTGGTTATGTTGTGCATTTACTTTGTGCAAGTTATTATTGTGTGCTCACTCTTGTTTGCACTTGCTACATGTCTTGCTCGTCATTAAGTTGTCCATCTAGTTGCATATTGCAAAACCCCTGTAATTAAGCTACAATGATCTCCCCTAGTGATTGCCATGTCATCATGTTTTCAAGCATGCCACTTGTTCCTAATCCAATTCAAATTGCAAGTCAAAATATTATTTCCTCAAACAGTGAAAAAAGTTGGTATTATTGCAAATAATCAATAAATAATACTGTGAAGGAAAAAATCACCTAAGTTCCCAAAATACCCCTAGTAACAATTAAACAGAGCTAACGGCATTTAAATGAGCCATTTAAATTTACACACAAAACTAGAAGTTTGCAAATTACTTGAATCTTTGTGTGCAGTTCCAAAATATGGCCTGGTATTTATGTGCCAAATTTCATATTCAACAAAATTAATCTACTACCACTATAAAAGAAAGAGAGGGGCAGATCCAAACAATCATATCCATCCATCATCAAAATCTAATGGCTCTTACTCATTTTGTGTTTAACGCTACCAACCACGCAAATAGCGACAGTCGATCGATACTAATCTGCCCCGTAGTAAAAAATAAAGAAAACCGCCCGCCCGCACGACCTCCTCCTTCTCCCGCACGACCTCCTCCTCCCGCAGCCGTGCCCTTCACCGCCACCTTGCGCCGCCGGAGCCACGGGAAGCGGCCGCGGGTCGCCAGGAGCCTCCCCAGCCACGGGAGCCCGCCCCGCCGACCCCGCCCCCGCCGCCGGAGCCGCCCCGCCGCGCCCTTCGCCGCCCCTCATCCTCGGCGGCGAGAGGCACGCAGGAGCCGCCGCCAGGGACGTGGACGCGTGCGGGCCAACCACCGGCGTACGAGGTCGCGCCTGAGCCTGCGGCGCGGCGGCGCGTAGCCCTCCGCCGCCAGTTCCCTGCCGGTTCGAGATCGCCACCGGTCCCCTCCGTGCCGTCATCGTCCTTCCTGCTACCAGCTCCGTCCTCCACCCTATCTCTGCGGCAATGTTCTGCTCCAT
Source organism: Aegilops speltoides (assembly GCA_021437245.1). Lineage (NCBI taxonomy): Eukaryota > Viridiplantae > Streptophyta > Magnoliopsida > Poales > Poaceae > Aegilops > Aegilops speltoides. The sequence continues at coordinate 495,779,664 of CM038143.1, forward strand.
CCATCGGTAAGTAGCGACCATGTCGTCTCTCTCCGTTTCAATCCCTATAGTATTTTTCCCATGATGTTTCTTATCGATGCTGAAACTCAGGCGACTATGACCACTGTGTTTCTTTTTCCTGAATGACCATGATTTTCATTAGCTGTAACTGGTAAAGTAAGGCGTGGCTGTTTGCTTCAGCCAAATCCAGCTCCATTATCAAATGAAATGTTAGGAGAAAGTAAGTTGGTAGCACTTCTCTTTTTCGAGAAGAGCTGGCATGATGGACAGGAGCGCTCTTTTGGTTTTGCTTAGCTGTTGGATAAAATGATCACCCAGTCAGTCATGGACTCATGGCCAAGTTAAATGTATTCAGCTGTATAATACTCATATGGTCAGACTGCTTTCTTCTGTCTTATATTCTAAGTTTTCTGAAGACATCCAACGGCCTTTGTACTGATTTATGTAGTTGTTGTTGCTAATGATGTTGTACATACTACGTAATGTTATAATGGTGTTAAATTCTGAAATTCAAGCCTCCCATTGTATGTGGCTGAAGTGCTAAATTATCTCTTTTTCTTCTTACTATTCCAGGCGCAAACAACCTATAGAGTCAAGGAGTAGAATACCAAAATACGAGCTGCAAAAGTGACTCAAATTCCTCTTCCCTCACAAGTAACTACACTGGTAATTGTCCATGTGTGGATCTGGTTGACATGACCATATTTTTTGATGTTTGCCATTCAATTTTAACTACAATATTGTTTCTAGATAAGATATTGTTTTATGTATTATCATGGGTGCATTTTGTTAAGTTTCGTGCACAAGTTGTTGATATTTACACAATATTGTGTGTCCTATGAATACATGGTTGTGGCTATCATTAAGAGTATTCTGCTTCTGAAGTATTATTTTTCTTCTACGTTAGTGTTTTGATTCTTGGGAGTTTGACAATTTCAGAGGTGGAGGCTGGCCTGCAGCTTGTGTGCGCGGAGGCTCGTGTGTGCGGAGGAGAAGCACACTTCACCGACAAGTTGTTCCCGCTATCCTCGCTGCCACTGCCAGTGACGGAACTTGGTGGTGAGCCTCTTCTCGCCCCCTCTCAGTTCTTCCCTTTTGATCTGGATGATTTGTTCATGTTGTTAGTGTTTAAAAATATCTTTCGTTGTTCTAGCTGATAATCTTGTTGGTCGCTGTCAGTGTGGTGCATATACACCTAGGCTTTAAGTTGTTGTGATTTTCCTATAAAATGTTGTTGAGGGCATGGAACTGAAATTGACATCAGAAATAGACTTGTTAAGTTTTTGTGTTGCCACCAAACAAAAGCAGGTATATAATCTACAAACCAACATAGTCGACCAGTGTGATTTCATAAATATGTACACTTCTACAAACTGGAGTAGGAACATGCAGCTAAATTTACGATCATCAATTTTTCAGTTTTTTATAACTTGTGTTCTGAAGCAGTTTGTTTTCTTCAATTACATGATTTAGTAAAATAACATATGGCCAGTTCATTCCAAGTGTTGTTGATTGTAGCATATTTCGGCCTTATCTTCTGACATACTTCATGGTCTCATTAGTGGACAACATGCTGGAAAGAGAGTGTTCATCCCTATGATCCCTTTGGCGCCCTCGGAGGACATTTCGCTTCCTTTCAAGTTGAAGAGGAAACACTTCCCTGGATCGATCCTGGAGAGCCCCTTCCGTAACCAAGTCCCCTCCCTACTCGGAGTCCTCCACCACTAACGCACGGGTAAACGCAAGAGATGCGGTGCATCCACGCGGTTCAACGAGCTGCCGCTGTCGTAGATAACCAAGACGTACACGGAGATAAGCAAGATTCAGTGCGCTGCCCTGCCCCCACGCGCTCTGAGGGTGCGATGTCCCCGACGTGTCCAAGACAAGGTCCAGGAAGACCCTCGCCTTTGTTATCTTGGTAAAGTTTTGTTGTTATTTTACTCCCCCAATTCCACTTACAGGGGAACAAAGAGTAAGAGTAATCCTGGGGATACCGGTATTTTCATTTGTGCGTCTAATTGATAGTATTACTGTCAGCTCCATCCTTAGAGCAATTGACGAAAATGACTATATCACCTAGATTGATAGACAACAATTATGCACAAGCAGGACAATGTCCACAAAACAACTGCCGCTGCATTGCTAAGATGCAGCTTGATTTGGCCTCAATATTTTGATTTTTGAGTATTACTTTCTTCCACTCCTCTGCAAAATACTCCTATGTTCTAGCTTTTCAAGCCTCTACTCTCAACCAGTCCAGTTGTCCAGGTATTTTTTTTGATAAATATTGATTTTGTTTCCTTTATCTATCGGTTTCAATTCTGCACCCGCCGTTCTCAGGATAACTATGTGATGTTGCCATGGGATCCAAAATAACTATTTTTTACTGAAGCTACAGACTTAAGCAGTTTCTACCATGTGTACTGTATTTTGAGTTAAACCTGAATGGCTTTCGTCGTATGATACACCACAATGCTTTCATGTTTTTAGGAGGGTAGTTCTTCCCTGTGTTATGAATATGATTACTATGGTGTCGCTGTACATTTCTTATATGGTTAGTTCTTAGTTTTCTTCATTATTCCAAACATGTGTACCCACTAGGATTTCATTTTTTATTATTTACCTTCAAGCAGTATATATTACTGTTGTTTGCTGTCCACCTTGATCCTTCGCTGATATTTTTCCTAGGCAACTTCACATGGAATTAGGATCAGTTAATAGGATTCTGGTATATTCTCAAATTTTCTTGCTTTATGCATGAACCTATCATCAAGATTTGGATCTCTTATATGTGCCTTTGCTGCTGTATATTTGTTGGTGTTGATTTGCAGCAAGAGGAAATGTACTATTGTTCTCATCAATTTCTTTCATACCATGTGTATGGTTAGTTCTTAATATTCTTCATTATTCAAAATACTTGTACCCACTAGGATTCATTTATTATTTTTTACCGTCAAGCACTATATATATTACTGTTGTTTGTTGTATACCTTGATCCTTCGCTGATGTTTCTCCTAGGCAACTTCACATGGAATTAGGATCACTTAATAAGATTCTGGTATATTCTGCAAATTTTCTTGCTTTATGCATGAACCTATCATCAAGAATTGGATCTCTTATATGTGCATGTGCTGCTGTATATTGGTTGGGTGTTGATTTGCAGTAAGAGGAAATGTACTATTGTTCTCATCAATTTCTTTCATATCATCTTATAGAAATATGTTGTTTAAATATGAAGAGGTGGATAAGTTTCTGGCTTTAGTTACTAAATATCCAGATCCGGCTTGCTTCTCAGCCATGGCCTACATTTAGTAGAAATATGTTGTTCAAATATGAAGAGGTGGATAAGTTTCTGGCTTTAGTTACTGAATATCCGGATCCGGTTTGCTTCTCATCCATGGCTTACATTTAGAGAAGACATGTTCATATGTAAGATATTTATGGTCAATGATCTCCCCTGTTGTAATGCTCATCATCTTAATTCAGACATTGCTATATATATGCACCATGGTTCATGACTGTACTTTTTTCTTACGTGTTTACGAAGTTTTCAGTATTATTATGCAGAGATAACCTGTCATGGTTCTATGTTGATGTGTTCTTTCATTTGTCAATTTTTTTGCTTTGAAGCAATGTTGATTGCCTCAAAGAATGGTTCCGCGTGGCTTACACGCTTATACCTACTTGAATGTTAAATTTTACTAGCAAATTCATCGAGAACAATGTCAACATTTTACGTCTTGCTACATGAAGCTATGTACTGCAGGGTACAACAGTGTCAACATTTCCGGTGCTCATTGACAATAAGATTGAAGATGTATTTTCTTGATTGGAAATATTATACCTCAATTTTAATTCAATCCTGGATACAATGACAACTTTATGACCTGAATAACAAGTGATTATGTGAGTGTAGGAATTAGGACTAGTGACAACAACATGTGGAGTGGCACAACAAGTGGTGCTGTGGAGTATCGAAGAAAGGGTAGTCAGGTAAATCCAACGCCGTGCACGTTTCGATCGCTGACTGCGATCGCCCTATTTGGACAAGGGGCACATTGGTTCATAAAACAATCAACACGTCTTTATGATTTAAATTTGAATTATGATAGAAATATTTCTGTTTCAGAATCGAGACGTGTGTTACACGTACATGCTTACTAGTAATATAAAAGAAAGATGAGGGGCAGATCCAAATAATAAGAACCGCCTATCTAGCAAATCTAAAGGTCTATAATCTCTGGATGTTTAACGCAACAAGCTACTGATCAGCCCAACGCTAATCCTTTGTTACCCCCGATCGGCACGACGCTTCTAATATAAAAAAAACCACCGATGCCTGCCGCTCCTCCTCTGTTGCCGACGCCAGCGCAGGGCCGCCGTCCCGACTGCCGCTCCTTCTCTGCTGCCCGACAGACGCCCCGCCTGCCGCTCCTTCTCTGCTTCCCCACAGACGCGAGCGCGGATCGCCGTCGCCGTCGCCGCTAGCCGCTCCTCCTCTTTTTTCGATCAGAGGGGCCACACAACCCCCATTTTCATTATGAAAATGGAGTCACAGAAGCCGCTCCTCCTCTGATGCCACACTGACGCGAGTGCAGATGCCGCCGCCTCCCGCCGCTCCTCTTTTGCTTCCTCACGGGCTCGCCGCCGGCCGCTCTGCTCTGGGTCGGCTGTTTCTCCCATGGCGGTGAGCACCCACCGCTCCTCCTCTCCTGCCCCACGGGCTCACCGCCGACGGCTCTCCTCTTCCTCGGGTGCTGCCACCGCCACCACGTTCAGGCCCTAGCCACTAATAAGCTGGCAAATTTTTATCAGGTTTTTCTTTACCTTAACATCAAACCCTCAGTTGGGTCTTGGGTGTACCTCATACTCAATAGCAAGCAAATGATTTTGATTTCATGAAAAGGATAGGCCAATAGAATAATTAGAAGAAATTCATGTGAATTTCCTGTTGGAAAACCACTGCAATGAGCTTCATATTCAGTTTTCTGTTAGATTTTTGCCTGCTTGAAGTGTGTACAGATTGAATAATTAGAAGAAACTCATGTGATTTTTCGTTTGGAAAACCACTGCAATGAGCTTCATATTCACTTTTCTGTTAGATGTTTGCCTGCTTGAAGTGTTTACAGATTACAATAATTATAAGAAACTCATGTGATTTCCCTTTTGGTAAACCACAGATTAGAATAATTAGAAGAAACTCATGCTTTTGTTTTCTATTCAGACTAGATTAGCTGTAATTGTTGAGAATTGTAGAGCTAAAGGCCCACCATGTAAATGAATGGTACTTAATTAGCAGTAATAGAGATAACATGAGTTTGCTAATTCAGCTTAGCACATAGGTGGAAATTGACTAGGTCCAGAAGGAGCTTGCTTGCAATGTATCGGCGCGCATGCACTCAGTAACAGCACCAGTGTCACAAATCTCTTAACACAAATCAAATAGAGTCTTGTTGGACTGGACTGGACTAGATAGAGAACACACAGACTGAATTCGTAAACTCGAATTCAGCAAAGACAGACTGATTGTTGTTGTACATAGGAAAGTATAGGAGCAAAACTAAACTTCCTTGTCCTGGAGACCAAGAGTTGGTATCGTTCTTCTTCATCATGTCAGGTTTGAATCTGGATCAAGGGGCCATCGTTTTGGTCGCTCGGAGGTGCTTGGCCTGGGAAACGGAGGAGGGGATCCCTGGATGCCGGCGCTGCTGCTCCATGGGGGTCGCCCCCAGCGACCTCAAGCTTCATTTTCAGTTTTCTCTGAGATGCTTGCCTCAAGTGTGTACAGATTGCATGTAGCAACTTTCTTCAAGTCTACCACAGACTATAGGATGTATGTTTCTTTAAAAGAATGTCGATTTTAATAATCACTTGTGGGAAAATAGCCACACAACTAATGGTTGGTCAAACAAACATCAAAAGCTGGTTTCATAAGCTGAATTATTATAATCAAACGGAATGCCAAACTGAGCCTGTTAAGGGATAGAGCTTGATTTGAGTTTTACGTCTTAACATGGCTGTCAAAATATAAATACCACGGGGGAGTCCTAAAAAGCTTGTGAACTTCAAAGAGTACTAAGAAAAAACTTGCAAAATTCGAAGTGTATTATAAATTAGTCAAGAGGTTTACCATCATTATGTGCTTGGCACGATAAAAGAAGTTCACCATTTGTTTTTTAATCCATTGTTTCTTTAAACATGACATAGAAGGAGAATCATCATCCACCTCCATCCCCGTTATGATCAGGGGAACGTTGCCCGTTTAAAGACCCAATGAATAAGCCTATATTCATGTGAATGCAAATCAAGCGGGCGGCGATTCGTGGGAGCAAAAACGAAAGAGTGATCCAAATTGGTGTTGGGGAACGTAGTAATTTCAAAAAATTTCCTACGCACACGCAAGATCATGGTGATGCATAGCAACGAGAGGGGAGAGTGTTGTCTACGCACTCGTGACCGGCGGAAGCAATCACAACGTAGAGGAAGTAGTCGTCACGTTCTCCTCGCGATCCGACCGATCCGGCGCCGTTACTCGGCGCCCCGAGTTCTTGACACACGACAGCTCGATGACGTCCCTCAGACTCGATCCAGCCGAGTGTCGAGGAGAGTTCCGTCGGTAGCGACGGCGTGGTGGACGATCTTGCTGTTCTATCGGCAGAGCTTCGCCTAAGCTTCATGACGATATGACCGAGGTGGAATATGGTGGAAGGGGCACCGACACGGCTAAGGAACGATCCGTAGATCAAACTTGTGTCTTGTGCCTAGAGGTGCCCCTTGCCCCGTATATAAAGGAGCCAGGGGAGGGTTCGGCCGGCCAGAGGGGCGCGCCAGAGGAGTCCTCCTCCCACCGAGTAGGACTCCCCTTCCTTGTTGGAGTAGGAGAGAAGGAAAGAGGGGAGAGGAGGAAGGAAAAGGGGCTGCACCCCTGTCCACCTGGACTAGAGGGGCTGCGCCCTTCTTCCTTTTGGCCTCTTTCCTCTATTCCCGTATGGCCCAATAAGGCCCATATACTCCCGGCGAATTCCCGTAACTCTCCGTACTCAAAAATACCGAATGACTCGGAACCTTTCCGAACTCCGAATATAGTCGTCCAATATATCGATCTTTACGTCTCGACCATTTCGAGACTCCTCGTCATGTCCCCGATCTCATCCGGACTCCGAACTCCTTCGGTACATCAAAACTCATAAACTCATAATATAAGCATCATCGAAACCTTAAGCGTCATGGACCCTACGGTTCGAGAACAATGTAGACATGGCGAGATACGTCTCCGGTCAATAACCAATAGCGGACCTGGATGCCCATATTGGCTCCTACATATTCTACGAAGATCTTTATCGGTCGGACCGCATAACAACATACGTTGTTCCCTTTGTCATCGGTATGTTACTTGCCCGAGATTCGATCGTCGGTATCCAATACCTAGTTCAATCTCGCTACGCAAGTCTCTTTACTCGTCCGTAATACATCATCTCGCAACTAACTCATTAGTTGTAATGCTTGCAAGGCTTAAGTGATGTGCATTACCGAGAGGGCCCAGAGATACCTCTCCACAATCGGAGTGACAAATCCTAATCTCAAATACGCCAACCCAACATCGCCTTTGGAGACACTGTAGTACTCCTTTATAATCACCCAATTACGTTGTGACGTTTGGTAGTACCCAAAGTGTTCCTCCGGCAAACGGGAGTTGCATAATCTCATAGTTATAGGAACATGTATAAGTCATGGATAAAAGCAATAGCAACATACTAAACGATCGGGTGCTAAGCTAATGGAATGGGTCATGTCAATCAGATCATTCAACTAATGATGTGACCTTGTTAATCAAATGACAACTCTTTGTCCATGGTTAGGAAACATAACCATCTTCGATTAACAAGCTAGTCAAGTAGAGGCATACTAGTGACACTGCTTTGTCTATATATTCACACATGTATTATGTTTCCGGTTAATACAATTCTAGCATGAATAATAAACATTTATCATGATATAAGGAAATAAATAATAACTTTATTATTGCCTCTAGGGCATATTTCCTTCAGTCTCCCACTTGCACTAGAGTCAATAATCTAGATCACATCACCATGTGATTAAAATCGATAGTTCACATCATCATGTGATTAACACCCTTAGTTCACATCGCCATGTGACCAACTCCCAAAGGGTTTACTAGATTCAGTAATCTAGTTCACATCGCTATGTGATTAACACCCAAAGAGTACTAAGGTGTGATCATGTTTTGCTTGTGAGAGAGTCTTAGTCAACGGGTCTTTCACATTCAGATCCGTTATGTATTTTGCAATTTTTCTATGTCTACAATGCTCTACACGAAGCTACTCTAGCTAATTGCTCCCATTTTTAATATGTATCTAGATCGAGACTTAGAGTCATCCAGATCAGTGTCAAAACTTGCATCGACGTAACCCTTTACTTACCTAACCTTTTTCACTTCCATAATCGAGAAACATATCCTTATTCCACTAAGGATAATTTTGACCATTGTCCATGATCTACTCCTAGATCACTATTGTACTCCTTGCCAAACCAGGCAGAGTATACAATAGGTCCGGTCCATAGCATGGTATACTTTTATAGAACCTATGACCGAGGCATAGGGAATGACTTTTCATTCTCTTTCTATTTTACGCCATGGTCGGGTCTTGAGTCTTACTCAACTTCACACCTTGCAACACAGCAAGAACTCCTTCTTTGATGCTCCATTTTGAACTACTTCAAAATCTTGTCAAGGTATGTACTCATTGAAAAACTTATCAAGCGCCTTGAACTATCTCTATAGATCTTGATGCTCAATATGTAAGCAGTTTCACCGAGGTCTTTCTTTGAACAACTTCTTTCAAACACTCCTTTATGCTTTGCGAATAATTCTACATTATTTCCGATCTACAATATGTCATTCACATATACTTATCGAAATGCTGTAGTGTTCCCACTCACTTTCTAGTAAATACAGCTTCACCATAAGTCTCAGATAAAACTATATGCTTTGATCAACTCATCAAAGCGTATATTCCAACTCCGAGATGCTTGCACCAGTCCATAGATGGATCGCTGGAGTTGTTAGCTCCCTTTGGATCGAAAAAACCTTCTGGTTGCATCATATACAACTCTTCCTCCAGAAAACCATTCAGGAATGCAATTTTTACATCCATTTGCCAAATTTCATAAATTGTGGCAATTGCTAACATGATTCGGACAGACTTAAGCATCGCTACAGTTGAGAAAATCTCATTGTAGTCAACATCTTGAACTTTGTCGAAAAACCTTTTTGCAACAAGTCGAGCTTTGTAGATAGTAACACTACTATCAACGTCCGTCTTCCTCTTGAAGATCCATTTATTTTCTATGGTTTGCCAATCATTGGGCAAATCCATCAAAGTCCATACTTTGTTCTCATACATGGATCACATCTCAGATTTCATGGCCTCAAGCCATTTCGCGGAATCTGGGCTCATCATCGCTTCCTCATAGTTCGTAGGTTCATCATGGTCTAGTTACATGACTTCCAGAACAGGATTACCGTACCACTCTGGTGCGGATCTCACTCTGGTTTACCTACGAGATTCGGTAGTAACTTGATCTGAAGTTACATGATCATCATCATTAGCTTCCTCACTAATTGGTGTAGTAGTCACAGGAACAGATTTCTGTGATGAACTACTTTCCAATAAGGGAGAAGGTACAATTACCTCATCAAGTTCTACTTTCCTCCCACTCACTTCTTTCGAGAGAAACTCCTTCTCTAGAAAGGATCCATTCTTAGCAACGAATGTCTTGCTTTCGGATCTGTGATAGAAGGTGTACCCAACTGTCTCCTTTGGGTATTCTATGAAGACGCACTTCTCCGATTTGGGTTCGAGCTTATCAGGATGAAACTTTTTCGCATAAGCATCGTAACTCCAAACTTTAAGAAACAACAACTTGGGTTTCTTGCTAAACCACAGTTCATATAGTGTCGTCTCAACGGATTTAGATGGTGCCCAATTTAACGTGAATGCAGCTGTCTCTAATGCATGATCCCAAAACGATATTGGTAAATCAGTAAGAAACATCATAGATTGTACTATATTCAATAAAGTACGGTTATGACATTCGGACACACCCTTATGATGTGGTGTTCCAGGTGGCATGAATTTGTGAAACTATTCCACATTGTTTTAATTGAAGACCAAACTCGTAACTCAAATATTTGTCTCCGCGATCAGATCGTAGAAACCTTATTTTCTTGTCACGATGATGTTCCACTTCACTCTGAAATTCTTTGAACCTTTCAACTATTTCAGACTTATGTTTCATCAAGTAGATATACCCATATCTACTCAAATCATCTTGTGAAGGTCAGAAAATAACGATATCCGCCACGAGCCTCAACATTCATCGGACCACATACATCTCAGTATGTATGATTTCCAACAAATCTGTTGCTCTCTCCATAGTACCGGAGAACGGCGTTTTAGTCATCTTGCCCATGAGGCATGGTTCGCAAGCATCAAGTGATTCATAATCAAGTGATTCCAAAATCCCATCAGCATGGAGTTTTTTCATGCGCTTTACACCAATATGACCTAAACGGCAGTGCCACAAATAAGTTGCACTATCATTATTAACTTCACATCTTTTGGTTTCAATATTATGAATATGTGTATCACTACGATCGAGATCCAATGAACCTTTTTCATTGGGTGTGTAACCATATAAGGTTTTATTCATGTAAACAGAACAACAGTTTATTCTCTTACTTAAATAAATAACTGTATTGCAATAAACATGATCAAATCATATTCATGCTCAACGCAAACACCAAATAACATTTATTTAGGTTCAACACTAATCCCGAAAGTATAGAGAGAGTGCGATGATGATCATGTCAATCTTGAAACTACTTTCAACACACATCGTCACTTCACCCTTAACTAGTTTCATTTATTCGCAACTCCGCTTGAGTTACTACTCTTAGCAACCGAACCAGTACCAAATACCGAGGGGTTGCTATAAACACTAGTAAAGTATACATCAATAACATGTATATCAAATATACCTTTGTTCACTATGCCATCCTTCTTATCCGCCAAATACTTGGGGTAGTTCGCTTCCAAAGACCAGTCCCTTTGCGGAGAAGCACTTAGTCTCGTGCTTAGGTCCGACTTTGGGCTTCTTCACTTGAGCAAAGAACTTGCTTGCCGTCCTTATTGAAGTTCCCTTCTATCCCTTTGCCCTTTTCTTGAAACTAGTGGTCTTGTTAACCATCAACACTTGATGTTCTTTCTTGATTTCTACCTTCATCGATTTCATCATCATGAAAAACTCGAATCATTTTCATCATCCCTTGTATACTATAGTTCATCACGAGTTCTACTAACTTGGTGATGGTGACTAGAGAATTCATCAATCACTATCTTATCTCGGAAGATTAACTCCCACTTGATTCAAGCGATTGTAGTACCTGCATAATCGAGCACATGCTCACTAGTTGAGCGATTCTCCTCCATCTTTTAGCTATAGAACTTGTTGGAGACTTCATATCTCTCAACTCGGTATTTGCTTGAAATATTAACTTCAACTCCTGGAACATCTCATATGGTCCATGACGTTCAAAACATCTTTGAAGTCCCGATTCTAAGCCGTTAAGCATGGTGCACTTAAACTATCAAGTAGTCATCATATTGAGCTAGCCAAACGCTCATAACGCCTCGCATCGCTTCCTCTGCAATAGGTCTGTCACCTAGCGGTGCATCAAGGGCATAATTCTTACAGGCAAGCAATGAGGATAAACCTCGATCACGGATCAAATCCGCATCATTGCTACTAACATTTTTCAACATAATTTTCTCTAGGAACATATCAAAATAAACATATGAAAGCAACAACGCAAGCTATTGATCTTACAACATAATTTGCAAAATACTACCAGGACTAAGTTCATGATAAATTTAAGTTCAATTAATCATATTACTTAAGAACTCCCACTTAGATAGACATCTCTCTAGTCATCTAAGTGATCACGTGATCCAAATCAACTAAACCATAACCGATCATCACGTGAGATGGAGTAGTTTTCAATGGTGAACATCTTATGTTGATCATATCTACTATATGATTCACCTCGACCTTCCGGTCTCCGTGTTCCGAGGCCATATCTGCATATGCTAGGCTCGTCAAGTATAACCTGAGTATTCTGCGTGTGCAAAAACTGGCTTGCACCCGTTGTAGATGGACGTAGAGCTTATCACACCCGATCATCACGTGGTGTCTGGGCACGACGAACTTTGGCAACGGTGCATACTCAGGGAGAACACTACTTGATAATTTTTAGTGAGAGATCATCTTAAAATGCTACCGTCAATCAAAGCAAGATAAGATGCATAAAAGATAAACATCACATGCAATCAATATAAGTGATATGATATGGCCATCATCATCTTGTGCTTGTGATCTCCATCTCCGAAGCACCGTCGTGATCACCATCGTCACCGGCGTGACACCTTGATCTCCATCGTAGCATCGTTGTCGTCTACGCCACCTTATTGCTTCTACGACTATCGCTACCGCTTAGTGATAAAGTAAAGCAATTACAGGGCGTTTGCATTTCATACAATAAAGCGACAACCATAAGGCTCCTGCCAGTTGCCGATAACTTCGGTTACAAAACATGATCATCTCATACAATAAAATATAGCATCACGTCTTGACCATATCACATCACAACATGCCCTGCAAAAACAAGTTAGACGTCTTCTACTTTGTTGTTGCAAATTTTTACGTGGCTGCTACGGGCTTAAGCAAGAACCAATCTCACCTACGCATCAAAACCACAACGATACTTCGTCAAATAGACTCGGTTTTAACCTTCTCAAGGACCGGGCGTAGCCACTCAGTTCAACTAAAGTGAGAGAGACAGACACCCGCCAGTCACCTTTAAGCAACGAGTGCTCGTAGCGGTGAAACCAGTCTCGCTTAAGCGTACGCGTAATGTCGGTCCGGGCCGCTTCATCTCACGATACCGCTGAACCAAAGTATGACATGCTGGTAGGTAGTATGACTTGTATCGCCCACAACTCACTTGTGTTCTACTCGTGCAAAACATCAAACCATAAAAACCTAGGCTCGGATGCCACTGTTGGGGAACGTGGTAATTTCAAAAAAATTCCTACGCACACGCAAGATCATGGTGATGCATAGCAACGAGAGGGGAGAGTGTTGTCTACGTACCCTCGTGGACCGAAGCGGAAGCAATCACAACGTAGAGGAAGTAGTCGTACGTTCTCCTCGCGATCCGACCGATCCCGGCGCCGTTACTCCGGCGCCCCCGAGTTCTTGACACACGTACAGCTCGATGACGCCCTCGTACTCGATCCAGCCGAGTGTCGAGGAGAGTTCCGTCGGTACGACGGCGTGGTGGCGATCTTGATGTTCTACGGCGCAGAGCTTCGCCTAAGCTTCATGACGATATGACCGAGGTGGAATATGGTGGAAGGGGCACCGCACACGGCTAAGGAACGATCCGTAGATCAAACTTGTGTCTTGTGCCTAGAGGTGCCCCTTGCCCCAGTATATAAAGGAGCCAGGGGAGGGGTTCGACCGCCAGAGGGGCGCGCCAGAGGAGTCCTCCTCCCACCGGAGTAGGACTCCCCTTCCTTGTTGGAGTAGGAGAGAAGGAAAGAGGGGAGAGGAGGAAGGAAAGGGGCTGCACCCCTGTCCAATTCGGACTAGAGGGGCTGTGCCCTTCTTCCTTTGGCCTCTTTCCTCTATTCCCGTATGGCCCAATAAGGCCCATATACTCCCGGCGAATTCCGTAACTCTCCGTACTCAAAAATACCGAATGACTCGGAACCTTTCCGAACTCCGAATATAGTCGTCAATATATCGATCTTTACGTCTCGACCATTTCGAGACTCCTCGTCATGTCCCCGATCTCATCCGGGACTCAACTCCTTCGGTACATCAAAACTCATAAACTCATAATATAACATCGCCATCGAAACCTTAAGCGTGCATGGACCCTACGGTTCGAGAACAATGTAGACATGGCGAGATACGTCTCGGTCAATAACCAATAGTGGGACCTGGATGCCCATATTGGCTCCTACATATTCTACGAAGATCTTTATCGGTCGGACCGCATAACAACATATGTTGTTCCTTTGTCATCGGTATGTTACTTGCCCGAGATTCGATCGTCGGTATCCAATACCTAGTTCAATCTCACATCGGCAAGTCTCTTTACTCGTCCGTAATACATCATCTCGCAACTAACTCATTAGTTGTAATGCTTGCAAGGCTTAAGTGATGTGCATTACCGAGAGGGCCCAGAGATACCTCTCCGACAATCGGAGTGACAAATCCTAATCTCGAAATACGCCAACCCAACATCGCCTTTGGAGACACCTGTAGTACTCCTTTATAATCACCCGATTCGTTGTGACGCTTGGTAGTACCAAAGTGTTCCTCCGCAAACGGAGTTGCATAATCTCATAGTTATAGGAACATGTATAAGTCATGGATAAAAGCAATAGCAACATACTAAACGATCGGGTGCTAAGCTAATGGAATGGGTCATGTCAATCGATCATTCAACTAATGATGTGACCTTGTTAATCAAATGACAACTCTTTGTCCATGGTTAGGAAACATAACCATCTTGATTAACAAGCTAGTCAAGTAGAGGCATACTAGTGACACTTTCTGCTTGTCTATATATTCACACATGTATTATGTTTCCGGTTAATACAATTCTAGCATGAATAATAAACATTTATCATGATATAAGGAAATAAATAATAACTTTATTATTGCCTCTAGGGCATATTTCCTTCAATTGGTGGGTCCATATGTCGGATCACAAGAGAGCGGAATACAACCAGAAGCGCCGGGAGGTCCACTCAAAAAAGAAGTCTGCATCTCTGGTTAGTATTGACCATGAGAAGGTCCATGAAACACATGGTCCTTCGTTGCTGGATGTGCCATGTACAAACAGTCAAACACTCATTTCGATCAGCCCAAATGATAGGTATACTCACGACTCACGAGTCCTTACTGACTGTCTCATTTTGATTTTACAGATATAGTATTCTAACCATGTATCCGTGTCAGAGACATCTTCTCAGAAGAAACAACGGCGAATGAGAGAACAATATGTTGGGATAAAGGCAGAAGATAAAGAAGCTGTGTTACGTAAGAAGTGTGTGTACAAGATGGGAAAACGCCATATTGTCCCATTATCTGACCAATCCAACAATCCTGAGGCGCCAAGTGGATCAAACATCCCCTCACCAAGTAATCTTCAGCTCTTCGCCTGTGTATTTTCATGCATTCGCCACTTCATATTCACATTGCGGATGCCTTGCTCCATTTGACAACTTTTCCGCTCTTTCTGGGTGGTGTTGACACATTTTCAAGGAGGTTGCGTCATTGACAGCCATGTTTACTTGATTTTCCGTATAGCATAATATTGACCACATTCAAGTAAACATTTTCAAGGACTCCGATGCACATGGAATTTCCGAGCCTATGGGGCAGGCTGCTGAACTTGAAGGTGTATTGTCTTTCCGTATACATAATATTAACCACATTCATAATGTTTACTTGATTTCAATAATTGTGTTCTCGTAGAATGCTCGGACACCACCAAAGAGGAAGAAACCTGCCATGATGATGACGATGATGATGAATGTCGGCTATTCCGTGCACAAGGTTACTTATAACACTGCAGCAAAAGCCATCATTGGGGTTGACGAATGTTGAGGTTAAGGTACACACACTTGCTGGATTGCTTTATCATCATCCAATATTCGTACGCATATCTATGAGAAGAACTTCTTTGTTTTGGTGTTCATGAAGCTTACCTTGATTAAATTTTTTCTTGCTGGAAACAGTTAGCTTGATTTAAATGGCGATGGAAACAACATTACCTATTTTTTGGGCTATATGCATAATATGTTACGTTAACGTATTTTCTTGATTTGTAATACTTTTGGTACAAACACAGTATCTTTCTATCTATGTTAATTCTCACATATGTTTGTATGTAATATTAGTCGAGACGTGCATTTGCACGTGAAAGCTTACTAGTTTGGTAATAAAACAAAATGCAAAACAGATAAAACAATAACAAACAAAAAATAGAAAAAAAGGAAAAGACTTATTGTGTAGTTCGGCCTTAAGTCTTGAGTGAGGCCCAACCCACCCCGGTGCCTTCTTCTTCCTCCTGTTCACAGGAGGCGCGGTGGACGCCGGCGTGGATCTGCCACGCGGCAGCCATCTAGAGGCCCCCAGTTTTGGTCACCGCTAGCGCACCCCCGCGTTTGAACAGGCTCGGTCGTTGTCGTGGATTTGTCACGGCAGATGTCCTAGCGTAAGGACTTAGTCGTGGAGCCATCGCTACGGGTTTACTTGCAGGGGTTAAAGCGGACACAAGGATACTGTGGTTTTATACTAGTTCGCCCTTCGATGAAGGTAAAAGCCTCGTCTAGTTGTGATGGAATTGATGTAGTCTCGATGGCTAGGAGCAAACAAGCTTCGCCTAGGCTCGAGTTGTGGTTGTCGTTTTGAACCACCGCCGGTCGCCCCTTATATACACGAGTGACGCCTGTCGGTTTGTAGAGTCCCAACCGTTCATACTGTATCCCGGTTGGTATCTCTCTATTCTAACTTACAATACAAGTCATACATCAGGCGGTTTACGGCTACAAACTCTAAACCGACTATAGGCCTTGGGCCTTTCTCGATTATACCACTAACGGAGCTAATCCGCCCAAGTTGGCGGTTTACACCTAGTGGTAATATCCCCAACATTAGGCCCAGATTGATTTGAACTGGTTCATGTCAATCCTTCACGGCTCAGATATTGAATATCCTCTTTTGTTTGATAAATCGCCACGTTGTCATCGCTTCTGATCACTGTAAACCGGCATGACGTCGTTGCTTCTGGTCAGTGTAAACCGGCATGACGTCATCTTGAAATTTGATCCTTTATAACGCCTTCTTTAATAGCAGTCCCTGGATCCACGCGCTTGACCTAGCTTTACTGCCTTATAAATAGGACCGAAGGGTCATTCTTTTCCTCCCTTCGCTTCCTCTTCTTCGTCTTCCTCGTGCCGCTGCCCTTGGAGCTCCGCCATCGTCATCGACTTCTGCTTCATCCTAGGCCGATGCATCGACCTGAATGTACCAGAACACAGCGGCCTCTTTCCGCATCTTCTCCATTCCCGGTAAGCTTCTTCCCCTTCTTAAATCTGTTTCTGTACTTAGATCTGTTTTTAGGGTTCGAGCTTCATACCATGTTCTTCATGCGTTTTCATCCTTTTAGCTTTGAACCATGCTATGAATCTTGTTCTGTATCAATGATGACTCCTTGCGTATCCGCTGTACTTTCTCATTTTAATCCCATGGATCTTCTGCATATATACATATGCCTTATGGTCCACTTCCGTTTCTTCTTTACTTCCGCGAAATATTTCCTGTTTTCTGAAAACCCGCGTTTGATCCGTAGTAATCATGAGATCTTGTGAAACTTGTTTCTGTAAACTGTCCATGACTTCAATTATCTCCAAGGCCTAGATTAGGCGGTTTAACTCACCATAATAAAAGTTGCTAAACCGGCATAGGTACACCATTAGTCCCCTTGTTGAACCGCCAGAACGCATCTGACATC
The DNA here is from genome assembly GCA_021437245.1 of Aegilops speltoides. Lineage (NCBI taxonomy): Eukaryota > Viridiplantae > Streptophyta > Magnoliopsida > Poales > Poaceae > Aegilops > Aegilops speltoides. Next base: position 495,797,338 of record CM038143.1, read on the forward strand.
ATATCACAATGAACTAATTTATAGAAACTGCCTCCGGTTTATCATAACTTGGATCAATCACTCTGTAATAAGCACGCTCTTAAACCGGATCCTTTTCTTTGTAGATCTTATCATGGCCAAACAGGTGTATGAATGCAACTGGGTTCCGTCCGCGTCTCGAGACACACGCTTGAATAAACTGGTATCGATTGGCGCTTTAGATGACAAAATACAGTCCATTGGAGGGTTCCCGGAGAGGAATGTCCTCCCACACCTCGTGAAGGGAAGTTGTAGTTTTCATGGATCACTGGCCCGGGGTTTCAAACCGCCTGGTCAAAATTTTACCGGACACGATGGCCAATTTTCAGCTCCGTCCCCAAGACATTGGCCCCAACTCCGTCACCAACCTGTGCCACTTTCAAGTGCTATCCGAAGCATATCTACAAGAGGAACCTTCTGTTGAACTGTTTAGAGATCTCTTCCATCTAAACCGGCGTACGGAATTCACCGATGGCCCCAATACAGAATTGGGCGGTATGGCTATCCAGAAAAGGAAGGAGATCACCTATCCCCACGTCAAACTTCATACTCACCCCAAAGAGTGGAATGCGACTTGGTTTTACTGCAAAGATACTTCTCCTGAAGGTGAAAATCCTTTACCTGGCTTTTGTCCAGAGCGGCTAAGCAATACTCATCCCTTTCCTCAAAGATTGACTGCCAAAGAGAAGCAAATATGCCCCACAATTGTCCAAGCTCCGAGCCTTTATGGCCAACGGGTTGACTGGAATTGATCTTGCACGCTGCTGGTTATCTTGGGGCATACTGCCTTTGAGCCGGCGTTCCGGTTTGATGTGCCAGTATACCGGCAGCGTCGATGACCCACTCCGACACACCAAACTTGAACTTTCTGAGGAAGAAGTTACGGATTCAGTAAGAAGAATGCTGAATGAACCGGAGCATCTATGTGCTCAAACCGGCTTGGCTCCTTACTGCACCACCAACACACCACCTGCGGTAAGTCTCTGACTGTGTCATCATTAAAACCCGTTATTACTTTCATATATCCAACTTTTAATTATTTCTGATCCGGGTGATAATCCGCTTTGGAGCAAGAAACTTTCTCAAGACAAAGCGGACAAAGTCAAGCGGCCAAATCGCCCAAAACAAAAGTTGTCAAGAAATCAGCCCACAAGAGAAAGACTCTCGCTTCATCCGACCCGGCCATTGACGATGATGTGGGTAATCCGGAACTTGATTCTCTTGGCTTGCTTTTTACACGCCTTATTGATGATGATGCTTGTCAGGATGACGCTGAAGCCAGCAACGCAGGATTTGCTGAGGTAACCATTCTTTCTTCCGATTCAACAAACCTTTACCAAAATTTCGCCAGGCAAACCGGAAAGTTAACTTTTCTCACCCTCTTGCTTACTTGGATCCCAAATTTCCTATGAAGACACAGCAACATGAAGCTCGTCGCACAACCCGGCATAGTGGCCAGGTAGTTACCTCTGCCGGTTTACCAAACAGCCCGGCTCGAAAGCGCCGCACCGAGGTTTCCGACCTTTTTATTGCTTTAAATTCCAAAGCGGGTTTGTTCCGTCAACCTCTTAATCCGTCCGACTCCGATTATCAGGTTACTTCCCATTCATCCTCTGGCGAATCCTCAGCCACTCAGCTACCACCGTTGAAGATAGCCGCCGGGTAAGTCCATACAGCCATATGCTTTCTGATACTTTCTGTAATGGATATGCTTTTTTTTCTGACTTTTGTCTCTTTAGGACCAAACCGAAACCCAGCAAGAAGGCCCGCTTGGACAAAACAGTTGAAGAGGTTGCCGCTTCAGATCATGAGCGAGCGCCGGATCTCGAAAACATTGCCTCTAAAGATATTCCCAATGACCCTCCGGTTCAAGAGGAGGTTATTCCTGAAGAGAGGCCTGTGAATACTTCAATCTCTGTTGATCCACCTGCCAGCACTGTCCGGTTTGAGAAGCCTCGCAGTCCTACTGAAACAGCCGTGCCCACACAATCCGTCGAGTCGAAAGATGATGACGTTGTGATTATTGGAATGGGCCACTCTGAACCGGGGAATCCTGCAACTTTAACCCGGCATACTGTGAAAGAGGACTCTTCCACTTTTAATAAAGGAAAATGGGATGTGGAGCTGGAAACATATGCCGCTTTGAGCGCCCAAGACCTTCATTCTGGATATTTGAACCGGCTTTACAGTAGCCGTGACTATGAAGTCGGCTTGGTGAAATTAATGAGGACAAGTTTGAGGTAACACTCCTTTCCTTATTACCAAGATATTAGTCCTTGTAGCCCCCAAGGGCGGTTTGTAATCTTGATCAAACCGAGACTTGATTGTTTTCTTTGATCCATTTTGCAATCTTCCCAAGATAACCACGGGGCGCTTTAACTCTGCATACTTAAACCGGTACTTCAATAAAAACTTCCTGACAAAACATTGGTAGAATCAAATAGTCATTAGCCCCCAAGTGCCAAGTTGAATACTCGTATTGAGCTTGGGACTTTGCCATGTATTAGCAGTAGAAAGATTGAAGGTACATTAGCCCCCAAGTGTCAAGCATATAACTGTGTTGTGTGGTTGAGACTTTAACTTGAATTGCTGGCTGAACGTACTATCAATGCGCAGGCTGAGGTGAAAATCAAGGATGACCGGATTGCCGATTTACAAGCGGCTTTGAAAACCCAAAGAGTCAAACAGAGAAGGCCAAGAAAGAATTAACCAAAGCCTTGACCGCTGCTGAACAGGTGAAAGAAGGCTGAAGAAAGAGCAGCATGATCGGGCCACCGAAAAGGCCAATTTGATAAAACGGGCGTAAAATCTGAAGCTGCCCTTAAACCGTGGTGGATGATCGACACCGTAAGCGGCAAGTACATTCTATGACCGCAGCAATCTTTGGTAAGCTCCTTGTGAATAATTGTGATATGTTGCACCGCTGCATCATTAATCCGGTTTAGAACTAATCATTTACCGCTTGTAGGCACGCAGCGTTGGGCACTTGGGAAACGATGTGCGGAAGAAATCAAGGCTGTCTACACTTTAGTTGAGCGATTATATACCGGAGCCCAGCGATCATCACCACAATGTCACATAACAATCCAGCGCCTTCCCTGATTCAAGATACCCTGAACCGGCTATCCATGCTTCCTTCCCGGGTTGAAGAGATGAAGAAATCTGCTGCACGAACCGGAGCCATCAATGCCTTGATCCGAGCCAAGGCATGGGTACAGAACTTTGATCCCGTGGAAGCAGCTCAAGGCTATCCCAGCGTGAAAGAAGATGGCTCTGATTTCAGTGAAGAGGACTTACGGGCGATAAACCGTGCGGTACGCCCGCTGGCTTGTCAATTGGCCGAAGAAGCCGACTTGGAGCATTACCAAGCACAATATAATGATCAAAACAAGCGAGTGCCTGCCCCAACCTTTGAACCGGAAAACCTGATCCCTCCAATCCGTAAGCATACTTACGCACCCGACATTGAACCGTCGTCTTTGATTCACGAAGAGGCTGTTTTCCAAGCGCTAATGGGAATCGATCGACTCTCGGGATTTCGACCAATGGGTAGGGATGAAGATGTTTGAAGCGGCGGAAGATGAAGAACAGTCTTGAACCGTAGCCGGGTTAAACATCTGTCGTGGGCGGTTTGCCCGAAGAACATTGATCTCATTTGGGCACTGTGTTGCCTTGTAATAGCCTTAGTTAAAACTTTCTGCCTGGATATGCCTTCGTGCATAGGTGAAACTGTTGTTTGATTCATACTCCCTGCAACCAGAAAATTTGAACCTCGGCGGCGGTGACACCGCCAGCCGGTTTATGGTACTCAATATATATATATATCGAAAATCAACAAGTATGTGATACAAATACCTGCCGTATCTGGGCATGAAGCTGGCGTGGCCAAACTTTGAAGCGGAGGTCTTTAAAAACCATGACCGTCTGGGGAAATAATAACTCCCATATAACCGTCTTTGAATCAAAGACAAGCCCCGTGTTATTCCAAGAGGATGAACCGGAAGAAAGGTAAACCGGCGGATAAAAGCTCGGTGCAATACCAAACCGTGTCTGTCGACATTGTAATCGATAGTTAAACCGATAGAAATATTCGCCGGGTTTAAAAAACGCAACAAAAATCGAATACCAATTATGTGAAAATATGGCAACAAAGGCAATAACTCTTTGCAAAAGTAAAGCTTCATGGAGCTGGTCGATGGCATTACCATGGTCGACGCAACCAAGCCCCCCGGGCGAAGCGATGGTGCTAGTCGGCCAGTCCCCAAAGACTCTTGGCGAGTACGCCGCCAAGTGGCATGACATTGGTTCGGGTTCGACCAAGCCCCCAAATGACGCTGCCCTATTGGCCGACCAAGAGGCGTGACTGGTTCAGGCGTGACCGTGTCTCCAAATGATCTGTGGCTTTCGCCTATCAAGAGGTGTTGCATTGGTTCGGACACGACCAAGCCCCAAGTGATAAATATAATCTGTCAAGGGTAAACCGGAGGCCGCTTTAAAAATGTAAACACTCCATGTAACCACACATGAGAAGAAAGACAGAGACCCGCTTTAGCCGAGGCCCCGATTTTGTTATATCAAGATAATATATACATTGTCATGCTATGTACATAAACCGAGCTGATGACTCAAGTGTAGTAAGGTCGAAGATGAGCTATATTCCACGGCCTATTGGTCTCCTCCTCGATGTACGTGAGTCTTTACGCCTCGAATATCAATCGATAGTAGGAACCGTTGTGTAGATTCTTCTTGACCACAAAAGGTCCTTCCTGTATGGGATAACTTGTGCATATCTGTGCGGTCTTGGATGAGACGGCACCAAATCTCCTTCCTGAAAGGCTCTGGTCTTAACCCGGCGGCTGTGATAACGACGAAGATCTTGCTGGTAAATCGCCGAACGAGCGGCTGCCATATCACGCTCCTCATCCAATAGGTCCAAAGCGTCCTGTCGCGCCATCTCGTTGTCCGCTTCAACATAAGCCGCTACACGGGGCGAATCGTGCCTGATATCACTGGGGAGAACTGCCTCTGCTCCGTAAACCATGAAGAAAGGTGTATATCCAGTAGACCGGTTTGGCGTAGTATTGATACTCCATAGCACCGATGGGAGCTCTTCAACCCAAAGACACGGTGTTCTCTCAGAACGGAACCGTAAGTCGGGTTTGATGCCTCGTAAGATTTCTTGGTTAGCACGCTCGCCTGCCCATTGGATCGGGGATGCGCCATCGACGACACGCCTGCCGGATATGCTCACGCTCACGTAACTCTTTCATAGCCCCTTGGACAAATTAGTGCCATTGTCGAAATGATACTGTGGAAAGCCAAACCGAAAATCACCTTTTGATGAATCGCACCGCTGCCGCATCACACTTGCCGACGTGTTCCGCTTCAACCCACTTGGTGAACTTGTCCACCGCCACCAATAGGTGGGTCTTCTTATCTTTGGATCGTTTAAAGGGTCCAACCATATCCAGCCCCAAGTCGCAAACGCCACGTTATTGGGATCATCCTCAATTCTGTGCGAGACATGAGCACGCCTTGAAAATTCTCGACATCCATCACACCGCTTAACCAAATCCTCCGCATCGGCATGGGCGATCAACCAAGAAAATCCGTGGCGGGCACGCCGCCACTGTGGACTTTGAACCGGCGTGATGTCCACAATCCCTTCATGGATTTCCTTAAAATTTCACAGCCTTCCTCGGGGAAACACAGCGTTGAAGCCTACGACACACTACAATGATGTAGCTCACCATTAAGAATCGCTATAGATTTGGAGCGTCGGATTATCTGTCGCCGTAACCTCATCTTCCGCAACTCCTCGAGTCATATACGCAAGGAAAGGAATCGTCCAATCCGAATAGCATGTAATGCTGCCACCAACCGAGCCTCCGGATCGGAATAGCCAAATCCGCTTCACCAGGAGCCGGACCGACGGGTTGTGCAAGACGTCCAAAAGACATTAGGCGGGACGGTTTACGCCGAGAACCCAACCGCTTAAAGCGTCTCGCCGCTTCGTTCTTCCGGCGATCCACATGATCCACTTGATAGCCCTTGAAGCAACCTGCGATATTATCCACTTCTCGACGATATGCGGCCATGAGGGGTCCTTAGAATCCCAAGTGCGGATACTTGCCGAGCCACCAGTCCGAGTCACCAAAGCACTTAACCCGCTTAAATTCATCTCCTTAGCCATACGGAGACCATGGAGCAAGGCTTCAGACTCAGCTGCATTATTAGTACAAGGAACATTAAGCGGAGAACGAATAAAACTTATCACCTCGTGGGGAAGTTAAAACGACTCCGGCCCGAGCCTTCCAACCGCTGGATCCGTCGAAATGAATAGTCCAAGATGTATGATCCGGCTTCTCCTCTGGCGCTTGTAACTCCGTCCGGTCATTAATGAAATCAACAAGTGCTTGTGACTTCACTGCTTGTGCTGGTATATACTTTAGGCCAATGCGGCCCAAGCTCGATGGCCCATTTTGCAATCCGGCCCGTCGCCTCCCGGTTTTGTATGATATCACCCAAAGGAGTTGAACTAACCACTGTGATAGGGTGCCCTTGGAAATATTGCTTCAGCTTCCGACTGGCCATAAAAACACCATAGACGAGCTTCTGCCAATGCGGATACCTTTGTTTGGATTCAATGAGCACCTCACTGATATAATAAACCGGCCGTTGAACCGGATACTCCTTGCCTGCCTCCTTGCGCTCTACCACAATGGCCACGCTTACTGCTCGAGCATTGGCTACCACATATAACAACAGCGGTTCCTTGTCAACCGGAGCCGCAAGAACAAAGCGGGTTGGCCAATTGCGCTTTAGATCCTCAAATGCTTCGTCGGCACTGGACTCGCACAAAATTATCCGTCTTCCTCAAAGATCGGTATAAGGGAATGGCCTTCTCTCGAGGCGGCCGATAAACCGCTCAACGCAGCAATCACGCCCGCCAGACGCCGAACATCGTTGATACATTTCGTTTAGCCAAGGAAGTAATAGCTTTAATTTTCTCCGGATTAGCCTCAATTCCTCTGTTAGACACGGGAACCCCAATAACTTGCCAGCCGAACACCAAAAACACACTTGGCCGGATTAAGCATCATCTTATAAATGCGCAAGTTGTCGAAGGTTTCCTTCAAATCTTCCACCAGTGTCTCCTTTTGTCTTGATTTCACCACAATATCATCTACATAAGCATGCACATTGCGGCCAATCTGCGTATGCAAGCAATTCTGCACACACCGCTGATAAGTAGCCTGGGCACTCTTGAGCCCAAAAGGCATAGATACATAGCAGAAGGCTCCAAAGGGAGTTATAAATGCTGTCTTCTCCTGGTCCTTAACCGCCATTTTGATCTGATGATATCCCGAGTATGCGTCCAAAAAACTTAAACGCTCACATCCTGCCGTGGCATCAATAATCTGATCAATGCGGGGGAGGGCAAAAGGATCTGCTGGACAAGCCTTGTTAAGATCTGTGTAGTCCACACACATACGCCAGGTGCCATTTTTCTTAAGGACTAGCACCGGATTAGCAAGCCACTCGGATGAAAAACCTCAATGATAAAGCCAGCCGCCGAAGCTTCGCTACTTCTTCTCAATAGCCTTGCGCTCTCTTCATTAAACCGACGGAGGAACTGTTTCACGGTTTATACTTAGGATCCACATTAAGTGTGTGCTCGGCGAGTTCCTCGGTACACACCGCATGTCGATGGCTTCCATGCAAAGATATCCGGTTCTCACGGATGAACTCGATGGCGCGCTTTCCTATTTGGGATCCAGATTAGCACCGACAAGAACTGCTTGGGCGAATCGCTTTGCACGAAGTCAACAAGCTTAGTCTCAGCTGCCGATTTAAACTTCAGATCCGATTCATGCTCTGTAGTGGGTTTCTTCAAAGGGGTCATATCCGCCGGGTCAACGTTGTCCTTATAGAATTTCAACTCCTCCGTGGCACAGACCGCCTCTGCATAAGCTGCATCACCTTCCTCACATTCCAAAGCGACTCGGCGGCTTCCATGCACCGTTATCGTTCCTTTGTAACCCGGCATTTTGAGCTGCAAGTAAATATAACAAGGCCATGCCATGAACTTAGCATAAGCTGGCCGTCCAAACAAGGCATGATATGGACTCCGGATTTTCACCACTTCAAAAGTTAGCTTTTCAGACCGGGAATCATGCTCATCTCCAAAAGCCACATCCAAGGCTATCTTACCAACAGGATAAGCAGATTTGCCTGGTACTACACCATGGAACACCGTATTGGACGGTCTGAGATCTTTGTCTGTGAGACCCATGCGACGGAAAGTTTCATAGTATAATATATTGATACTGCTTCCTCCATCCATAAGCACCTTAGTAAACTTATAGCCCCCTACCTGAGGGTCGACCACCAATGCTAGTTGACCCGGATTATCAACCCGGGGGGGATGGTCCTCTCTGCTCCACACGATAGGCTGTTCTGACCAGCGTAAATATCGCGGTAAGGCGGTTCAACAAATTTATCGCTCGTTTGTGAAGCTTCCGATCCGCTTGTCCAAACTGGTTGTGAAAACATGATATCGCCCACTATTCAACTGCTTTGGTTGGCTCGATAACTTTGATTGCTCTTCTTCTGCCACCCACCGACATTCGATTATTGTGATTGCCTGGTTAGGCCCTCGAACGAAGCTCCGTCTGACCGGCCCATGGAAACCGGATCTGAACCACCACGACCCTGGTCATATCGAAAGCATTGGAGTTTTGAACTCTGCATAATATAACATCTTTCAAAGATGGTTCGATGGGGACTCCTTCGTCCGTGCTTGGGACAAGGCTGATTCAACAAGTAATTCAAGCGGCTTGTATTAGGATTTGGACCCGATTCGCCTTGCCTCTGCGCTGCGGCGAACCTCATCCTGCGCATTAGTGTTGGCTACAAAATCCGGGTTGCCATCAGCCTTGCGCTTGCCACCGTTCCATGACCCGCCGGTTTGTCTTTGCCCTTTGAGTTGCCGTTCTTCTTTCCCTTCCTCGCTTCATCATCATCGCCTTCAGGGATCCTTGGTACTTGTCCGAATCGGCATATTTTACCAAAGCGCCATGAGGGTTCCCATATCATTGCGTAACCGCTTCATCGTCCCAATTTTAACTTCAAAGGCTCAAACCGGCAGTTGCCTTCTAACGTTAAGATCGCCGAGTCAGCGTTGATCCGGTCAGAAGAGTGCAAAATCTCAGACACACGGCGTACCCAACGGGTTGTTGACTCTCCTTCTTCCTGGACGCAAGCCGCGGTCTAGTATGGACTTGGGCTGCTTGCACGTATCCCCGTTACGGATAAACCGGGCCCGTAACTGGCCCCATGAACTGATAGAATTTGGCGGTAAGCTTTTCAACCAAGCACGGGCTGTGCCCTCCAACATCATGGTGAAGTACTTTGCACATGCGGTCTCATCAACATCTAGCATCTCCATGGCCATCTCATAACTTTCAACCCACGCTTGAGGGACGGATCGTGGTGTAATTCGGCACCTTGCGCGGGCCCTTAAAATCCTTAGGCGACGCACATTGCGTAAAGGGGATTAAACAGGGCACCCTAAAGCGGATGCGACACCCGGTCCGCGAAGGTGGTAGGGCGAACCGGTGTGTGTTGATCCGCATCATCTGTCCGCTAACTCGGCCTCCCTGCGTGCGGGCCCGATCCATCGCCTCCTGTGCATCACGAATACCCCCAACCGGTGATTGCCTCGGGCGCTTCACGGTCCAGCTGTTGCTGATATGGCGGTTCATCCATGCGCTGCAGTAGCTCCGGCTTGGGCGGGCGTAGAATGAATCCGATCACGGCCGTATGAATATGCCTCCTGCCAGACAAGTCGGTCCGAGAAGCTCCTTAACCCGGCGTGTCTCAACGACTTGTGGGGAATCTCCTTCGATGGATCACCTCCAATCGTCGGCAATGGCTGCAACCAGGTTGTCCATGGGATTGGAATAATGACACAGGGGTGTTCATGCGGCGGAGGAACCACCGTGTTACTCTGCGGAGGCTCCATCAGGCGCGGTTGGACCGTCGCTCCTGCTCCTGGTGCCTCAATCCGGTTTACCTCCCTGTGCTGGGGCGGGTTACTGGGTCCGGCTCCCGGGGTCTGAAAGAGATTTCTAGGATCAAATCATGATGGCAGGCGTGATCTATACTTCCGCTTCAACACCTCCCACGATGCACTCTGGTCAAGCATGAGTTTATAAGCTTGTGCGTCTAAAACGGCCCGTTCTGCGGCCATACGCTCCTTCTCTGCCGCTAGATCCGCTTTGGCTTGCGTGATCTGCTCTTTCACCTTTGCAAAATCTGCATTATGAGCCTCCTGATCTGCTGGGTTGTCCTCCGCCATAAGCGCTGCTAGTGCATCAAACAGATCTGACAGAACTTGAACCGGCGGGCGCACCGGGCCTCCCCGCCTCGCTGCCGCTGAACCGGAAAGCATTGCTCCTGCGGTTGAAGAGTGGTTCGTGCTGCGTCTGCGGCCATGAATACTCCAACCGGTTTAAGCGGCTTGGGGGTCCGGAATCTTGTCACCGTCGGAACAGCCCCGATCATATCATCCTGCGGTGGTACAATGATTCGGTCTCTCTGTTGAAGATTCATCGCGAGAATAAGCGACGGTCTCACTACCGTGTTACGAACGGCGTCGTACTCCCCCATGGGTGACTCCAACGAAGACATGCTTCACGGCGGTTTAACACAGGCAGGTCGCGCCGCCGAGCCGTCTCGATGAGGTCGGCGCAGATGTCCGGCTCGAGCCCAGCTCCCGATCTTGCCGATGAAAACGTGTATGCGCGCGAAGGGACCGGTACCCATACTCGATTGAATCGGCCTCGGGACCCCATCCGGCGTCGTCGATGTAGATCCGGCCGCGACGACTCTTGGTCATCCGGCCCACGACGTAGCCTTCGAGTCCTTTGAGCTTGCCCTCCAAGATCGTCAAACCATCATGCGATAGCCCCACGGCAGGCGCCAACTGTCGTGGATTTGTCACGGCAGATGTCCTAGCGTAAGGACTTAGTCGTGGAGCCATCGCTACGGGTTTACTTGCAGGGGTTAAAGCGGACACAAGGACACAAGGTTTTATACTAGTTCGGCCCCTTCGATCACTACAAGAAATATGTCAACTTATGACCTTCTGTCAGTGACCCTCGAAGAATTGGTCATAAATTTATGACCATTTCAGACCAATTGGTCAAAAGCTGTTGGGGCTCCAAACCCTAAACCATTGCGACCATTTTGGTCGAAAGGTCGTAATTTCCTCACACGAAAAGGTCATAAAGCAAACAAAGGCTAGTCTGCTGCCTTATTTCTAGTTGTTAACGACCAATATAGATGGTCATAGCTTTGTAAATTGTGGTGGGTTGCTATGACTAGGCGCCACCTCATCGTTTTGCCTATGTGTCATGTCCATGTGGCGAGTTTTGCCCTAGGTTGTGAAGCAACCTATATTTCTGTCATTCCCAAAATTCCCAAAAAATCTCATAAATTCTTTGGGTCATATCTTCGTCAAATATGTAAAAACCTTCCTTGCCTAGTTCAAAATAATTCAAAAATATTCATTTTCCTATTCTGCTCGGAGTAACAGTTTGTGAAGGAAGTACCACTTTGGCATGTCCAAATAGTATCCATTTTCTACAGTGCTTTCCTATGCCCAAATAACCATCCTCCACCAAATGCCAGCTTAATCCATTCATTATTTTGAGCCGAGCTTCAACATTCGTATTTATGTTCAATGTAGTGGTTTGCAAAGCAAGTACCACCTAGGCTCCTTCTTTTGAGCTGAAAATTTGTGAAAACGGTCTTCTTAGTAACTGATCATCCTCAGCCAAAACTCACGCCCATTAGCCATGTACATTTCCCATACCGCTAATCAAACACTTGGCTGCTAATTCATGTTTGAGCATCGATTGGTCTCCTCGTGAGAATCTTATGTTGTAATTTTCTTCCTAGCACCAACCTGGGGAGTGCCCAACCCACTAGACATGCCTAGGCTGCCCAGAACACATGGCAACGCCACGGTCACGCTTGTGACCACGCTTGGCTGAACATCTTGAGTTCTGGCAGCTCTAGAGTTGGGGCCCTCGGCCACCACCCAAACCTCGACGTATCGCCACCAAACCATGTATTTATGATTAAATAGGTCCTTATGTAAGTAGAAATGATTTTTGGAAAAAATAAATAGCAAACTATGAGGCAGCTGCAGTTCAAATTTGACCCACTTCCAGCTGAATCGGCAAAAATTTGTCTTTTTCACGAGAGGTGGATCAAAAAAATTTACACTAGAACATTTTGTCAATTGTGCATTAAATATGGCCTAGTATTTTATAAAAATGATTTGGTCCAATTTTGCAACAATTATTTGGTAGTTCCTTCACAAAAAAACCTCCTTTCGGGCACTCGAAAAATGGAAAATGGTTTTTTCGTCCAACGAAAATGAAAACTTCCTTAGGCAACATTGTTTGCCATTCCAATTTTCACCCTTGTGCACAATACGAGATCATTTGAACAAACTATGCCATGGATGTGGCCATAAGATTGATCATTTGGCTTGAAAGCCATTGATCTCCACACATGATAGCTCGTTTCAGAGAACACTTTTTTAAAATAATTGCCGTATTACAATTTTATTATTTTTCCTAGGAACTTGGCCACATATATTGACACAATACGAAGTTTTCCCAATTTTTTTGATTTTTTTTGAATTTTTTATGCCCGTTTCAAAATGCGGTCAAAACGGCGGGAATGACCGTTCCTAGCTAGTGGTTGAATCTTGGATTTTTTTGGTGTTTCTCTGATTAAATAGATACTTATGTACCTAGAAATGATTTTTGGAAAAAATAAAGAGCAAACTACGAGGTAGCTACAGTTCAAATTTGACCCGCTTCCAACTGAATCGGCAGGAATTTGTCTTTTTCACCAGAGGTGGATCAAAACTTTTTACACCCAACCATTTTGTCAATTGTGCATTAAATATGGCCTAGTATTTTATAAAAATGATTTGGTCCAATTTTGCAACAATTATTTGGTAGTTCCTTCACAAAAAAACCTCCTTTCGGGCACACGAAAAATGGAAAATGGTTTTTTCGTCCAACGAAAATGAAAAATTCCTTAGGCAACATTGTTTGCCATTCCAATATGCACCCTTGTGCATAATATGAGATCATTTGAACAAACTGTGCCATGGATGTGGCCATAAGATTGATCATTTGGCTTGAAAGCCATTGATCTCCACACGTGATAGCTCGTTTCTGAGAACACTTTTTTAAAATAATTGCCGTATTACAAGTTTATTATTTTTACTAGGAACTTGGCCACATATAATGACACAATGCGAAGGTTTCCCAATTTTTGATTTTTTGAATTTTTATGCCGTTTCAAAATGTGGTCAAAGCAGTAGGAATGATCATTCCTAGCTAGTGGTTGAATCTTGGAAAACTTTTGGTGTTTCTCGATTAAATAGATACTTATGTACCTAGAAATGATTTTTGTAAAAATAAATAGCAAACTATGAGGCAGCTGCAGTTCAAATTTGACCCGCTTCAAATTTGAATCGATGTAACTTTGTCTTTTTCACGAGAGGTGGATCAAAACTTTTTACACCCAACCATTTTGTCAATTGTGCATTAAATATGTGCTAGTGTTTTAGAAAATTGATTTGGTCCAATTTTTCAACAATTATTTGGTAGTTCCTTCACAAAAAATTTCATTTTGGGCACTCAGAAAATGATTTAAAATAGCTAGAAAGATCAGAAATGCATACAAATTGTTCTTTATCTATAAAATGTGGTCTAAGTCTAGTGAAAATTTATGTGGTGCCATTTTGCAAAATATTTTTGATAGCTGCTTCACAAAATCTCTTTATTTTCAATACTTGAAGACTTTTAAATCACTGATTTTTCGAACCAATGAGAACTTTTCGCACGGATCGATGACATGGCGCCCATCCATCCATCCATCCATCCATCCCACATCCATCCATCCATCTATCTACAGAAAAAAGGAAAAAATATTGAAAAAGAGGTACCCCACCCGAGCCCAAACCCTAGCTCAGATCCCCCCGTCTCCTCGCCGCCGCCGCCCCCTCCCGATCTAGTCCTCCCTCCCACCGCCGACCTCAACCAAGGACGACGGAGATCCAATCCTCTCCCCGCGCGGCAACCCTTCCTCCTACCCAGCGCTGACCTCGCCGTCCTCCTCACCCACAGTCCACCTCGTCCCTCCGTCCCCTCACCATCTCTCCATACCCTCCGCCCTCTGCCCCCTGCCTCGATCCCCCAGATCCAATCGACACAACCCCGCTGCCCCAGCACCCCGTACTGTCCACCATGGCCGCCTCCTCCTCCTCCCCGCACCAACCCACCACCCCGTCATGGGGGCGCGTCCGTGGCGGCTACCCTTCCACGCCGTCTCCGTCCGCCCCTGCCGCTCCGCGGTCTCCTCCGAATCCGCATCCTCCCGCAAGCGCGCCGACACGGTTGGCGGCGATGACGCTAACGGCCCACCGACGTGCCGTGCCCTTCTCCGTGCCCTCCTGTGGCGGCGGCAGTTGGGTGAGCGGTGGAGGAGGTGCGTCCGGTGCTAAACGAGCATGCTAACATGGTGGCGGAGCTCTTCGGCCGCGTCTCCACCGAGCTCCGCGGCGGGTTCGGCCCCGTCGTCGACTCCTTCGTCGGCTTCTTCCACGCCGTCGACTAGATGGTGCGTCTTTTTTCCCTCACCCCCTGATTCGCTCGCGTGACCCTGGGATTTAGTCCACCGGGAAGCAGAAGCCGCTCCTGCAACCGCCGGCGTCAGTGCGCTCGTTGTCGACTAAATCCAACGGACGCTGTGATTTTTCATCGCCGGCCTCACCTGGATCTCTCTTGAGAGGCAGCGATGGTCTGGGTAGTTATGCTACATAGGACCGACAATTTGATTCTGCGCGATTCCACTGCCTCCTCATTCCTATGGACTAGTAAATCAATCCAACAACACCGCGCTGCATCTAAGAGCAGAAATCTGAATCCGTTCATCATGCACGTTGTTTCTGTTGGTTGCTCGCTGCGCTTCCGTATGTGTGTATATGGCGTGCTTGTTTACGAATGTAGGGCGGACGAGCGCGGACCATCGAGATCAAGGCCGCGAGGTACAAACAATGAATCTGAATCCGTTCCTTGAAAAATTTCATTCGGCTACGAGCGGCTGATTGACCGACTGAATCTGGTTGTGACACGAGAC
The DNA here is from genome assembly GCA_021437245.1 of Aegilops speltoides. Classification (NCBI taxonomy): domain Eukaryota; kingdom Viridiplantae; phylum Streptophyta; class Magnoliopsida; order Poales; family Poaceae; genus Aegilops; species Aegilops speltoides. Next base: position 495,812,590 of record CM038143.1, read on the forward strand.
AATTCAGGCGACACGATCTTGACTGGGGCGTGGCGATCTTTGTGGTGGGACGTGATGTACACGGAGGAGTTCGTGCCAGCCGATGAGGGCGCCTACACCATTGTGGTGAGCAAGGGTTTACATGATTTGTCTGTGCGGTTGTTCTACTCTGCAATCTTGAGATTGGTTAGATTAATATCGTGACAAAGAGAGATCATATTAGATGTACACAGGGACCGTCCCATGTTCTTGTGGTCTGGTATGCTTTAAGACATTAGGCTGTATGCTCTATAAAGGATTAGGCTGTGGCTTTCGCGTCCCATGCCCTGTTCGATTCTCTGCTCTGTGCTACTCCTCCGGTGCCATTCGGGGGCCGCAACCGCGCGGTGCGTGGCGCCCAGGGGTTGTTGATGCTCGCATTTGGAGGGATTTGCGACTCGGATGTAGCGGTTCCACTGTGTCGTGTTGATTTTAGTTTAAGTGGTAGGTTGAGGCTGAGCTGGTTGGGATTGTGCTTCCGTTTAAGTTGCTTCCTAGTTCGTGTTTAGATTAATTTGGTTGGTCTTCCTATGAGAGCAGAGGAGGTGTACTTTTGCCTGCTCGTTTGAATTGATCTGTATCGGGTGCCTCCATTCAATTTTCTTCCAGTTCATGTTCAGATTTATGTGCTTGTTCATTTTTTAGAAGCGATGATGCGGTCATTTTCTTAAAGCCGAAATGTAACAATAAATTGTTTGGTCTGATTGGGAACTACATAGTTTCCTATACATCATTTCCTGTACTACTCTGCTAATTTAGAGCAGGATATGCGGTCATTTTTTTAGAGCAGCAGATGCGGTCATTTGTGCTGACCTTGCTAACTTATACATCATTTCCTATACTACTCATGGTTACCTGTTGGTTGAGTAATAAGTATTATAACCTGTGGAATTGATCAAGGTAGTAGGTACATAACTTTGTGGTGTGTGCAAAGACACTTGAATGCATATATTAAATATGTACCTGCATAGCAGTAGTACTTGATACTACTCGATAGCATTGTGCCCTCGATCTTGCTATTGTGAAACTGCTTCTTCTTTGCTGTGAAACTATTTCTGCTGCTACTCTTGTCAAACTACTTTTGTTGTTGTTTTCGTTGTCATATGATTCTAATCTGTCTTTGTTGTTCGTGTCAAACTGATGCTATGAACCCAGCAGCTCATATGACTCTATTGTTGTTCTTGACTTTTGTTGTTCTTTCTTTGTTGTAGGAGGAGCACGCCTAGGAGAAGAAGGAGCACTCCTGGAGAAGCTCTGCCTCTGACCTCTACAAGCGAGGCCACCGTTGGCCCGTCCAACACCGTATATATACACATCTGTCCATCTTCTTATTACTAGCATCGATGAATGAGTTTGATTCTTGTTGAAGTGCTTTCAAGTTTGGTTTGTGGTCTTTGTATAAGCAGTCTTGTTGCATAATTTGTTTGGCATGCTCACCTTGCTTGCTCATCTGCTTAACTCGAGGAGTGACTCTGTTTAATTGATTGTGTGTACATATATCCTTGGAAAGGTATGAATCAACAAGAAGTAGGTAGATTGATGATCATCGTGCTTTGTTGTGTTGGTGTGAAAATGTCCATCTTAATCCATTTGTAACTAGAAACAAATTACCTTGGTCTTACAATATGCATGTGTGCATTGTCCTTTGTGCCTCTCATTTATTTAGAAGTCAACATGTGTATGTGCACCTTAATGATGGGAATGCAGTGGTAAGTCAATTCAGCTATGAATCTGTGATAAGATTAGAATATGTTTGGATGGTAGATATTATATAAAGTGAATGTAGAATGATAGCAAATTACTGATATACCATGTTTGTGACTGATAAACCAGAAGGATTATTTTCTGGTAAATGTGCACAGAACGATTCATTATTTTGATGTTGCTGCTAATAAGAATGGACTCAACCACAACTTTCTACTTATATTTCTTCTTTTGTTTTTTGAAACAGTGGTAAGCCTTGTCTCATTATTTTGAAGGTCTACAAAAGTTCAGGCTGCATGCAGCTAATGCCAGCAGTTCCAGAATGGAAAATATTTGGCACTTGGCACGCGAAAAGATAGTTTCTCCTGGAGCTAAGAGAGGGCTCATTCCACTTGTTTGGAAGAGAATACGATGAAGCATGGTGGTTATCTATCAATCTGCCTTGTGTTTTGGTTGTACTTTGTACCTAGTTATATTGTATTTTGTAGTAGTTAGCACATTACGAGCGTAATCCGTGAAGTTGCAAAAGCTGTAATAGTTACATTTCATTTGAAATATTTGTCATTTGTGTCTTGTGAGAAATGTGAGAAATGGAAAGCTGATGAGTTGGACTAACTTATTGATAGAGGCCAAGGCCCAAAACGTAAATAGATCGCAAAAGGCGAGGCCCAAAAAAAGTCGGTATAAAAAGGTGAGGCCCAAAAAAGCGGATTGTAAAGTCTCGTCTCGAGAAAATAAAAAAGGTCTAATTGTTGGGCTTGACCCATATAGCAGATAGAAATTAACAGAAATAAATATATTAAATGGGCCGAATTAATGGGCTCGGCCCATGTAAAACCCCAATTGGACGGGCTGATTTTAACCAACGACCTTTTCAATTAAATGCAAATTTTGCCACGTCAGTTGCCACGTCGGATCCGACATGGCACAGGGGAGAGCTAGCGACCAAAAATGAAGGTCATAGGATCAACGACCTTTTGTTAAAGGTCGCTATAGTCGATTTATGACGACTTTTGACCTTATGTTTTTGGTCACAAAAAGGTCGTAAATGGAAATTTGTGACCTTTCAGTGACCAATAGTGGTGGTCACAAGTTGACATATTTCTTGTAGTGGATGAAGGTAAAAGCCTACGTCTAGTTGTGATGGAATTGATGTAGTCTCGATGGCTAGGGAGCAAACAAGCCGCCTAGGCTCGAGTTGTGGTTATCGTCTTTGAACCGCCGCGGTCGTCCCTTATATACAGTGGCGCCTGTCGGTTTGTAGAGTCCCAACCGGTTCATACTCGTATCCCGGTTGGTATCTCTCTATTCTAACTTACAATACAAGTCATACATCGGGCGGTTTACGGCTACAAACTCTAAACCGACTATAGGCCTTGGGCCTTTCTCTGATTATACCACTAACGGAGCTAATCCGGCCCAAGCTGGCCGGTTTACACCTAGTGGTAATATCCCCAACAGTCGCTACCTAGCGGGACCCCCGTGTCAGGAGCTTACTTAGCCCCTAACCCGACCACTAATCCCTACTGACATGTGGGCCCACCCAGCTAATTAAATTAGCTAATGTATAATTTAGCTCACGAGGATGACATGTGGGCCCCAAGTTAATTAAACAGAAAAATAAATCCTAGTTAATCCTACTATCACTAATTACTAGGCCCACCTCCTAATTAACCTAATTAACTTAAATTAATTCAAAAGTAAACAAAACAGCCACTCACAAGTTTGACCAGCCAACCTTGACAGTTGACTACTGACTCTGCACTCAACTGGCCCCCCTTGCCAGTATCTAAAGCCCTCAGTTATTTAATTTCAAAATAATAATAAATTCAAAAATTCCAGAAAATCATTTAAACTTTGGAAATTCACAGAAAATAATTTATATATGAAAATTAATCATAAAATATAATAAATCTGAATATGACATTCTTGTGCATGAAAAACCACTCTAACATAATGAACCATGACTTTTTGCATCAGGATCGTTTAACAGAATAATATCTGGAGCTGCAAAATATTCCTTAATATTTTCCCTCTTTTCTAAAATGTGTAGTAATGCATTGGAGCACATCATCAAAACATATTGCCATGAGATGCATGTCTGTTGCATTTGCCTGCCTGGTATTTATCTGTTTCCCCCGCTGCTGCCGTTTTGGTAGACCCCGAGATTGCCGTTGACCCTGAGTACGACTACGTCGCTGACGACCCATCCTTCTTAATAGAGCTTCCAAGCAAGCAAACCCCCTTGATCATTCTGATATCGCGCATTCTTTCCCTCTACTTCTTGCATTAGAGAGTCAGTTCAGTTGGTGTTTTATTGGTAGATCCTATTCTGATGCATAGCCTGTTTTTGTTAACTACTGTTGCCGTGAAAATGGCTATTTGAATAGTTTAACTTCTTGCACTAGAGAGTCGGTTCAGTTTTGTTAACTACTGTTGATACTTTACCTGTTATCCTATTATGCTTAGTATAGTTATGCTAGAGTCCCATCAGTGGCCCTACACCCTTGTCCGTTTGACATTCTATACTATCAGGCCGAAATCTCTTCGGGCGGCTATCATAGATATACTATATAAAATCACACTATACATGTTATGTTAAAGTCGGGTCAGATCGAAGAGTACCTGCGAGTAATTCACTTTGGTGGAATGACATGGCAGGCGGAGACCATCCAGAAAGAGGTGGGCCTGGGCCCTGGTAGGTGTCTGTTGTTATATAATAATAATACGCTTAACGAGATTTGGGTATGTGATCTGAGATTCCTTTGTCATATACGCACTAACCGCCACAGGGGATAATGGTTATGGGGCCCTCGGCATCGCCAGTTCCTCCCGGAAGCTCTGCCAGATGTCACAACTAGTAGTGCACGCCCGGGTGAGCGTAGTACTGCCCACTGCTGATGCAGAGGTGGGCTTGGTCACGGCCGCCCATGCAACGTGCAGGAGAACATAGGGTGATCGGCCGACGACCCCTTCGCTCTAAGATTGTAGACCGGCGTGTTGACCTCTCTGTAGAGCCTAGGTAGGACTTTGGTGTGTCAATTGCCTGAGGTTGGGCATTACCCAGAAAAGTGTGTCCGACCATATGGTAATCGAGCGTATCAGGTTATGTGGTGCACCCCTCCAGGGAAGTTAAACTGCTCAAATAGCCTTGTTCACGGTAACATGACGAATTGGAGTTATATCTCTTACAACTAAAACTGGATATTTGATAAAATATACGAAGATAACAGACGGCAATACCCGGTGATCGCTTTCTCTCAAGGAAACGAGGAAAGGATCTCTGTCTAGGTTGTTGATATATGTAAGTACAAGTTGGTATCATATACGCTCATCTCTTCTATTGCTGCAAGATGCTGGTAGTCTTCATTAAGTTAAGCTTCTCCCCCTTATTCTGGCAGTTCTGTTGTATAGCCCAAAGATATAACCCCGGCCCTTTCCTTTGATATTAATGCGTTTATAGCAGAGTTCTAGTGTAAGTCTTGTGAGTACTTGGATGAGTACTCAGCGTTGCTTTCCTATTCTTTTCATTCACCCGATTCCTGCAACAGCTGGTAGAACCACGGATGCAGGTCGTTCCGAGGGTGCTTACTACGTGGAGACTGACCTCGATGAGTAGTTCGGAGGTTCCAGAAAGGAGCCTATGCCTTTTCGATCTAGTGTCGTTTTATGTCAGCCTTTTTAAAAGCAAACTTGTTTAACATCGTTAGTACCCATACTTAACTTGCTATCTGTACTGAGGTATTATGTGTCCTCGTGACCCGGGTTTGTAATATAAAAATATATGTTTAAATTTGTGTCATAGAGTTGTGTTCTGATATTAACATGGGTCACCATTTGTGATCATGCATGATGCGTCTATGATTAGTGCATCTTTATAAACAGGGGCGTCGCATATATGTAGACAACCTACCTTCTTGTTGTACCTAAAATTTGCAAAAGATGTTAAAAAATTGTTAGTCACCTATTCACCACCCCCTCTAGTCAACCATACAAATCCTTTCACATATGACGCTAGATATGCTTTCCTTAGAGCATCTATAGTCTGGCGCCTCAAACCAGCCTCAAAGGCCTGAACAAACGGACTAGTCACTGATCAGTCAAAAAACTCAACCGGGCACCTCAAACCGTCCTGAAACGCCCAGTCCGTCTAGAACCCCTCATATACATTCCAAATTTAGGGAGGATATGGGGCGACATGGGCGTGCTCAGGCGTGTCCGCCACGTCAGCCTGGCCCACCACTGACCCCGCAAATATCCCCTCAGACGAACCCTACACCTCAGTTTGCTTAGTCCACTCCACTGTCTCCATTCCCTCCTATTCCTAATCCGTCCCCTCCCCATCCCAATCCGATAAATGGTGGATGGCCGCAACAACTCCAGCTCTGGCGGCGACGACATCTACGTGATGTGGTCGCTTTCCGCATCGCATTACCCCACTCATGGCTCGGTCAAGTTGTCGGAGCGCGGGGCGGCGGCGAGGGCGAAGGCGAGGAGGCATGCCGAGGAGCAGGAGCGCTTGCTCCGAAGGCTAGCCGGGGTACAGATGGACCTGACAGACAACTAGTCGAACGTCATCGACAGATCTAGTTCCTCCGATGATGATGACCCTCCCGCGGCCGACATCGACACTGACGCCAGAGCACCACTGCCGATCGCAAGGGGAAGGGGCCGGCGAGGAAATGGTGATTTCCTCCGCCCTTCCCCATTTAATTTAGTTTTTTCATATTTTTCACTACTGTCCGGCCGATGAAAATTGTTCATTTTGGTTGTCCGATGATCCTGTCTGTGAATTATTCGCGATTTACGTAAGATAATTGCTCGGGCCTTGATCTACGTAGGTTAAATTTCGTGTGTTGCATGTGTTGCGTGGTTGACCGAATTTGAGATAAATGGATGCAAACACACCAAAATGAGGAGTGTCCGATAAGTGCCCGCAGAGATGCGTCCACCAGCGTTTGAGGGGCTGAATTTGATGACCGATGCTCTTACGTGCTTCTCTTGTTAGCGGAAACCATTGCTTAGTTTATGGCCTTCACTACATAAAATTGAGTGCTTGGATATGCTTTTTGGCGGCATACTTGCTTCTCGTGAGCATTCTTTGCCAATAATTGTAAACGACGTTTGACGTGCTCATCTCATACTCTTGCGGTCTGTTTGCCCTTTTTCTTTTTGGCATTTTCAACATTAGAATGTGTGCCGTCATGTTATCTGTTTCGAGGTTGGTTGGAGCCAGACGGGACAGAGAGGCGGTCCTGTTGTCACACATGCAGGCTTGCCGAGTTGCCATCTCACGTGCGCACGGAACGCGTGGACCGATCTAGTCTAGCCTAACATGCTTGTCCTCCTCCCAACTAAATTATCGGCAACGTAGACGTGAGCCGGTGAGCGCAACCAGATCACTGCCAGCGCCGGGTACTTCCAACGTGTAGCAACGGGCTGCCCTGCACCACCATACACCTGTAGTCACCGCACTGTTGGCGTCCGGGTCTCCGGCCAGGGGGCTGCACATGCCGTCGCCGGGAGGGACGGGTACCGTGTCCGTCCGTCCGGCCGTGTGGGTGCTCGAGAGAGACGTCATGAGGGCTTGAATTGATTGCTGCATGTTACTAGCACCTGTACCCCGTTCCTGGCAAATCAAAGAAAGGGCCTCTCGCCCCTACCCATCATGGCCACTGCTATGGAGATCATGGTTCCTTTTTCTGGAGCCAGCCCAATCAGGAGGGTTGACAGCGGTACTACTAACTGCAGGTATCTGTCTCCTCTCCCGTCGTTCCATTTTCTCCAGCCAGCCCAATCAGGAGGGTTTGACAGCGGTACTAGTAACTGCAGGTACCTGTCTCCTCTCGCACGACGGGATGCACAACCTCAAACTGACTCAGCAAAATAAAGATCAAAGCTAAAGGAGAGGCGATAAATGGAGCTTTTCGTCGGAGTGGTGCTGTGTGACTCGCACAGCGACACACTTGCGTCTTTGTCATGGTGCAGAGGCCAGAGTTTCCCCTTCCCGAAAAAAATATGATGAAACGAAAATCTCTTTCTCGATCTTCAAAGACTGGATATCTAGCGCCGTCGGCGCGAGTGCACAATTTTTTCTTGAAGGCCTTGCTTTAGAAGATTGGGTCTAAGTGGGTTATCGATATCATCGACTGCTATGTATTCTGGTTGAGTAATTTTATGTCATGGATTTTCTATTGATCTTCCAAAATAAATTTGTGGAAATTTATGTCGTAGGATGCGGGTTTTAACCTTTCTTAAAACATAATTGTGCATCGATCCCAGTTGTCCAAACCGCGCTAGATCGAAGGGCCAAAAAGGACCCATTGCATATTTAGGCGTAAGACAGTTAACTAAGCTAAGATGGTAGCATGCCTCTCCTAGCTAGGGCATAGTAGGACCTTACTCAAGCCCTGGTCCATCCACACGATGTTTCCTTCGATAATGGACATCCTAGGACATAAGTTAATCCTCTTTGTTGTTCCATGACATATGGGCTTGAATTGATTGTTACATGTTACTACAAGTATCTAATGATCTCGGTGTACCCCATTCTTGGAAATCAAGAAAAGCCCTTCCCGGCCCTCCCTATCCGTCCGCCCGTCCATCATGGTTACTACTTTGGAGATCATGATTCCTTTTTCTCAAGCCTACCCAATCACGAGGGTTGACAATGGTGGTAGTAACTGTAGGTACCTTGTCTCCTCTCCTAGGATGGGATGCACAACCGCAACCTGACTCAAGCAAAGAAAGGTAAAAGCTAAAGGAGAGGAGATAAATGGAGCTTTTCGATCTTTTTGCCAGAGTCATGCCATGCACTTGCGTCATACTCAGGAAGAAGACATTTCATTTGTTTCTGTGCCGTTGCACTAGCTTTGAGTAGTCAGTTGGACTGGGCATAGGGAAATAAAATGGTTATGCGCATCACTTGATGTAGAGGACGGGGCTTTCCCTTTTTCAAAATAAATAAATTGAAAATCGATGTCCCGATCTGCAGAGATTGGATACTTAGCGACGTCGGTGTGAGCGCACACTTTTTCCTTGAAGACGTTGCCTTAGAAGATTGGGACTTAGTGGTAGGTGTTATCAACCGCATCTTTATAAATGGTTCCGCCATTTCTGACTACTATGTACTCTGATTGTAGGTTTATGTTATGGATTTGCTAGAGATATTCCGTAATAAATTTGTGGAAATTTATATCTTAGGATGAGGTTTTACCCTTTCTTTAAAAAGCTTGTGCATCGATTCAAGCCGCCCAATCCGCACTAGATCAAATGACCAAATTAAGATGATCAATTGCATATATGGGCGTAAGGCAGTTAACTAAGCTAAGCAGATGGTAGCAGGCCTCTCCTAGCTAGGATTTAACTCATGGCATGATCCACCGATAGGATGTTTCCTTCGAGAATAGGCATCCATATGATAGGATGTGCTCCCCTAGGACCCAGCTGATGTCACTCATCGTGGTGCATGTAGGAAGGCCGGACAAAATTGGCTTAAAAGAGGGGAGAGGTGTAGCAACTGTTGAGGGTTCTGCCAGTGTCGAGTTCTTATAAACGTGTAGCGAAGGGCTGGCTTCGCAACATCATGCATCAGTTGTCACCACAACATTGGGGCAGTAGGGCGCAACGCGTGCGTGTCTCTGACCGAGGAGCTCATAAATTGTTGGAAATTTGCCTAGAGGCAATAATGAAATGTTATTATGTTATTTCGATGTTCATAACTAAGTTTATATTTCTGCTCTATAATTGCAATGGTTCTTGAATGTGAGATTTAGAGGAAAACTCAGTCGCATGTGTGGAAACATAAACAGAAAATTGATCACTAGTCTTGCCTCTAAGACTAGCTCATATATTGCAAATGATCATGTTTTCGCGACCACGGGCATTGTTAAACTAACAAGGGTGCCAACAATAATGAAAGCGCATTGTTGGTGGAACAATGGTTTTGAATAGACCTAATTTATGATATAGTGCCAGATCCCATCGTAACTAAATCATCGATATTACCATATTATGAGTTATGACTTACTTACATCCTTAGACCATGAGAATAAGGTAGGCCTTCGTACCCGATGGTCACATTGGGGTTGCCAAACGTTTTTCGTAATTGGGAGATCATAAAGGTAGCTTAAGGGTACACCCTATGTCAATGTTCTCGATGATTCAAGACTAGGATTTGCTCCTCCAACGATGGAGAGGTACTCTCCGGTCCCACTCGGTATTATAATATCCATCATCTTGGCCAGGCAAAAGTGTGATATTGATCGTAGAGATACCGAAATACAGATACGAGAAAAGAGAACAAAATCGGTAACGAGGATAACTTGGTATTTGATACCGACAACTGGGGTTTTATAACATATCACAAATAAAGGGAAGCATATGCGGAAACAAAAGATTCGCTCGATAAAGATATTCATGAATATATGGGAATTATTAAGGGTGTCCAGATCCCGCTGATAATTATTGACCGAAAAGTGTCCCGGACATGTCCACATGTTTTCAAACCATAGGGTCACACACTTAATGAGTAGTGGTATTTAAGAGAACTAGAAGATAATGGAGAATGAGAGAAGGGCTTCCGAAAGTGTTTTAGATGTCTCCACAAGCATTTTGGGAGGTCCCGATGTGTTCAAGTAATGTCCGCATGCATCATGGAAGGTGACGGAAGCTTCGAGAAGGCCTGAAAGGTCCTAGGACGTTCTATATAATCCCTAATGGGCCTACCCTCCCCATTTCCAAGGGGGCAAGGCGGACCATAGGAACCCAAGTCGATAACCCCTTGGCAAGTCAGGAGGAGTCCTAGTTGGACCGGGACTCCCCTGCGTAGAAGGAGGAGGACTCATTCAGGGTTTTTGTCGACTCCCCTTGGCCCTTCACCTATATATCGTTGGGGAGGGGCGCACCCAAGGACATAACAAGCGCCTAGGCCGGACCCTCCATGCAATCGCGCCCTCTCTCTCCCTGATCTTGATTTGATCTAGATCAGTATGCCGCTAGGATTTTTCTCTCTCTAGTTTTCTAAGTTGTTCTTCGTGTTGGTTCAACGAAGTGTTGCAGTACCTCTACGTCAGTATGTGTGGATACCTCGGAGGTTTCAACTACTTTGATGGATCATCTAGGCAAAATTCTCGCGAGTGGGAGGTATAACCTAGCTGCAGGAATCAGTGGATCTTCTCTCCGACGCGGTTTTCTGGTGAGATTGATCTATCCTATCATCTTGATAGTGTTCATGGGTGCGACCGTACAGTATTTTTTTCATAGTACGTTCCTCAACACACATGCCGTGTGGGGGATCCAGAAAGATGAGATGAGTGAGTGCTTGAATTGATTGTTGCATGTTACCACAAGCATCTACTAATCTTGGTGTACCCCGTTCCTGGCGAATGAAGAAAAGCCTTTCTGTTCCTATCCGTCTATCCGTCCATCATGGCCACTACTTTGGAGATCATCATCTTTTTCTCAAGCCTACCCAATCACATGGGTTGACAGTGGTGGTAGTAACTGCAAGTACCTTGTCTTTTCTCGTAGGATGGGATGCACAACCGCAAACTGACTCAGTGCAAAAATAAAGATGAAAGCTAAAGGAAAGGAGAGAAGTGGAGCCTTTTGATCTTTTTGTCGGAGTCAGGTCGTGCACTTGCGTCATTCTCTTGGAGAAGAGATTGCATTTTGTGTGTGCTGGTGTTCTAGCTTTGAGTAGTCGGTTGGATTGGGAATAATGAAATGAATATGGACATGTGCATCGTTGTTGTAGATGCCAGGGTTTTCCCCTTTTTGAAAAATGCGAAATGAAAAGTGTTGCCTCGATCTTCAGAGACTGGATACATAGTGATGTCAGCGCGAGTGCACACTTTTTCCTTGAATGCATTGCTTTAGAAGATTGAGACTTAGTGGCAGGTGTTATCAACCTCATCTTTGTAAATGGTCCTGCAATTGCCGACTACCATATACTCTGATTGTAAGTTCATGTCATTGATTTTCTTGAGATCTTCCATAATAAATTTGTGGAAATATATGTCCTAGGATGCGGGTTTTAACCTTTCTTAAAAAAAAATCTTGTGCATAGATCCAAGCTGTCCAAACCGTGCTAGATCAAACAACCAAAGAGGATCAATTGCATATGTAGGCATAAGGCAGTTAGCTAAGCTAGGCAGATGGTAACCGACCTCTCCTAGCTATGGTGTAGTAGGACCTAACTCATGTCATGATCCATCCATAGGATGTTTCCTTTGATAATGGGCATCCACATAATAGGATGTGCTTCCCTAGGTCGCAACTCATGTGACTCATGGTGATGCACGTAGGATGGCCGAACAAAACTGGCAGAGGGGAGAGGTGTAGCAGCTAATGAGGGTTCTGCCAGCGCGGATTTTTCTTGACATGTAGCGACAGGCGGGCATCAGTAGCATCGCATTGTTGGCGCAGGAGAGTGCGACGCATCCAGGTCTCTGTCCAGGGGGCTCGCACTCGCATATGACGAGTGGGTGACAAGTTATTACAAGCATTTAATTATCTCGGTGTACCCAGTTCCTGGCAAATCAAGAAAATCCCTCCCTTCCTTGCTTGTCTGTGCGTCCACCATGTCCACTGCTTTGGAGGTCATGATTCATTTTTTCTCAAGCCTGCCCAATCAGGAGGGTTGATAAACGGTGTAGGAAGGAGAGTTGGAAGATATACCTAGACCCCCAATAGAAAAAAGAGCTAGCAGGTTACCTACTGTTGTTGTGGTAACTGCAGGTACCTTGTCTCCTCTCCTTGGACAGGACGCACAACCACAAACTGACTCAGCGCAAAAACAAAGATCAAAGCCAAAGGAGAGGAGAGAAATGGAGCTTTTCGATCTTTTCGCGGAATCATGATGTGCATTTGGGTCATCCTCTTGGAGCCATGTTGTGTCGTTGTTCTTGCTTCGAGTAGTAGGTTGGATTGGGTATCATGAAATGAAATGGCTTTGTGCATCACTTGATGCAGATGCCAGGTTTTTCCCCTTTCAAAAAAAAAGAAATAAAAACCGTTGTCTCGATTTTTCGAGACTGGACATGCAGCGACATCGGTGCAAGTGCACATTTTTCCTTGAAGGCGTTGCTTTAGAAGATTGAGACTTGGTGGTAGGTGTTATCAACCTCGTCTTTGTAAATGGTTCTTCCTTTGCCGACTACTATGTACTCTGATTGTAAGTTTGTGTGATGGATCCGCCGGAGACCTTTTTGGATAAATATACCTGTATTACAAAAGCTTGTGCATTGATCCAAGCCGTCCAAACCGCGCTAGATCAAATGGCTAAAGAGGGCCAATTGCATATCTAGGCGTAACACAGTTAACTAAGCTAGCAAGATGACGGTCGGCCTCTCCTAGCTAGGTCCTAGTAGAACCTAATTAACTCATGGCATGATCCATCCACAGCATGTTTCCTTCGATAATGGGCGTTCATATGATAGGATGTGCTCCCTAGGGCCCAACTTATGTCACTAGCTCTTGTGATGCCCGTAGGATGGCCGAAGAAAACTGGCTTATAGGAGGGAGGGGGTGTAGCAGCTGAGGACCCAGCAGACCTCAACTCAACAGGAGGATGCTTCCTTGTCACGCCGGCCTGCGTGCGCCTGTGCCTTCTACATGCAGCAGCTGCTACACGTGCAGCCAGACGGCCGGCCGGACCATGTCATGCAACGCATGGGAGATGGGACCTCCCCCGCCGTGCGCTGACAATCGTTCACCCCTCATCACCACCCCGTGTCGGTTCCATCATGCATCGGCTGCGTACGTTGCAAGCAGCAATTTATTGACACGTACCACCACAAACACACGCTTCCTCTGGGGTCTGTATGTATGCCCGCCTGTCATCCGCTTTTTTTTCTATATATTGGGTGTTCTTCATTAATTCATAACCAAGTATCTAGGGGATAAGCATACATCCGGCCTGTGCACGGCTAAGATATGCACAATCAACATCAGCGCGCGCACATACACAAAACATAAAGAGCAAAACCATACAAAACGCAATGCACGGCTAAGACTCTCACCCGCTTGGGCAAGCTCGACCGAGTTGACGCGAAAAAAAAGTTCAACCGAGTTAGTCGAGTTTTGGTCAACACTCGGAAAGAGTATCATCTATCACGTGTGTCATAAGTAGCCACTTAGCCTGTAGGCACTTGCACTGGTTGATTAGTGTAAACGGGGCACTGGCATCGTCTCCGCCGGGAGGACAATTTGTCAGCAAGGTTGAATCTCAGGAGCTCCTCTAGCTGAGAGAGTCAGAGAGAACATGGTTCTGTCGAGACAGGTCCGGTCCCGCTGCACCTGGCGTAACGATTGGGCATGGCGCCGGAGAGTTCCTGGGTCCCTTTTCCTCGCTTTATTTTCCTCGTGTTGACCGTGACTCCATGGGCGGCCGCTACGCGTCGGCCGCCGCCGCCTGTACCACCGTCCGATACGTGCCCCGACAACCATCCGATCCAATTATCGCGCGCGTGACTATTCCTGCAACAACCGCTCTGTTTCAGAAAAAAAAAACCATGTATGTCATCCAGACACACCTGCGCGCGGCGCGGCGCCAGCCCCGCCACCGCGAAAATGCTGCTACCGGCACGCTACAGGGCTGAAGGCGTCGACGTCAAATCCTGCAACACAATGGCGCACCACGGCATTGAGCGTTCGGACGTGCCTTCCTTATTGCAACACATGCCTTGTTGCAGGATTACTTCTGCAACACGGGACTTGTTGCAGGATTATTTCTGCAACATAGGTCTTGTTGCAGAATTTTTCTGCAACAGTTGTTTTGTTGCACTTTTTTGCAACTGAGTTTTAGTTGCAATTTTTTTTTGCAACTGAGGTCTTGTTGCAGAAATTTTTTGTAAGAAATATTTTATTACAAAACGTAGACTCGTTGTAGACCATTGCAACGCTATATATGTTTCAGAAACACAGCTTCTGTTGCAAAAATGCGTTCGACAAAGGATAGTGTGTGGAATCTCACTGGGACACGTGTGAGGCAGGGGAGGTGGCGGACGCGGACGCCGCGATCCTCCGGGTGATGGTAAGAGTTTCCCGACTCCGTGAGGCACTTCAGAGATCGATCCTCCAAACCACCACGCTATGGCGGGCTTGTGGGTGTGTAGATAGATAGACCGTATATAGATAGATCTATATAGTGTGTGTTAGTGGATGGACAGCGACGCCGTTGGTTCGTACCCGCGTGAACCCGTAATTCAAACCGGGGTGGTGGCCGTCGCGGCCATGGTGCACTGAACCCTCACCAAATCAGAGATCCGTCGTTGCGTACGAACGTCCAGCAGATCGCCTACATGTCGCACGCACGCGCCCTGTTGGAGATCGACGTGGTAGATAGGTCGAGAAAATGCGAGGACCATGTAGATTAACTTGAATGATACTACCAGTTTGTCAACGTGGATGCAATAAGCTCCGACCCTTTCAAAGGAATCCGGATCCACCAACGCATTATACATGGTCCATCGACACACTATACGTGATCCAGCAACAAACTATGTGCATGCATGCACGAATGATGCGCTACCGCCTGGCCCCAACGCCGTTGGATGGCATATGCTGGCTGGTCAGCCAACGCATGTGAGTGACCTCCCATCATCTCACCACGCTGCCTTGCACGAGATGTGAAGCTAGCTAGGTTTGCAACGATGAACGACCACCACCATCATCATTGCCACATTAACTTCGTTTGTGTATTCTGCACTTGCAAGTTAGCAGTTAAGCCATGTTGGTTGTTGGTGGCCCGGCCGGCCAGCACTGTAGTGGCTTGCTTGCCCACACCCAACACTCAGCACCACTTCTCCCCCAAGCTAGTGTTAAGCTGAGATATCTAGCTGCTTTGGCTGGGTTAGCAAGGAAGATGAGTAATTGGACAGCAACTGCTGGTACATACTCCTTGCATGTTCTTGACTTGGTTGATTGAGGGTTGGGGGTTGGGGCCCTACCCCCCTCACCCTTCCTTCCTAGGACTAAATTTGTGGCTGGGTGGCGCCATTGGAGTACAAAACCTAACCAACCCCTCCCCACTTTTGGACTTGGCCGGCCTCACATGCACCATGCACGCAGGCAGCCAGAGCTAGCCCCCAACATTTCATTTCTGGTACCTCCTTGGCACCTTGCTGCGCCAGATTAATAAACTTTGTGGAGACCTTTTGCTTTTTGGGTACTAGCTGTGTGATTGTGTTTAGGTTCTAGAAGAAGAAAAGGGTGAGAGGAAATATGAGCAAATCTGAGACATTGCTTTAGTATCGGCGAAAGCCTTTTGGTATTGAGAAAGAAACCATTCATACGGCCAGGTCACATGAATGCTTCTCCGGCTTACAATTCCGAGTCAACAACCGTAACTCGAGCACTTAGCCCTAGCTCTTGCTCTTTCCTTCCTTGCAACGGGCTGCCTGTGTGCCTACTAATATTTACTTACCTCAATGGTGCGCTAACTTTAGAACGAGGATTTGCCAAATTCGTATTGGGGGGCTATGCAGCAATTCGACCACTGTTACTGTACTAGATATCTCAGGCTTATCCTAAAGAAATTATGGCTGTTTTTTTGGGTGTTGAGACATATACAAGAGTGTAGGTCTAGTTTGGAAACTCTTGTATATCAACTTCACGTCACTGGCTACCCAAAAAAAATATAAAAAACTTCACGTCACTAGATTCCTGAAAAATATAAAGTTGTACTAAAGTTGAGATACTTATTTTGGGATAGAGGGAGTAACATTTTTGGGCACCCAAGAATTCAAGAAAGCTTGATGAATTTCTTAACTAAATGAACATGATAAGAACCCTAAATGTTTAGACGATGGGGTTTTCAACAAACTGTCACTGGAATTTCTACTACCACTATATTTTTTCTCGACTCGTCCACAATGACAAACATTCTAGGACAAGATCTAAACCCGCAACCTAAGCAACCGCGCGCCAGTGAGCGTGCTTTCGTGTGTTCTAATCCACCATCGGCCGGCGATAAGTCTGTGATTTTTTTTAGAAAAGGAGGATGACCCCCGGCCTCTGCATCTGGGAGATGCATACGACCACTTTATTGATTATTCCCGAGGACCTTACAAAGTATTACAACAATATGCCTGAATCCGCCATCTTGGCAACATATGCCACTACTCCTATCCATATGATGAAGGGGTGCTACCTGGGCCACATACCCGGTCTACTCACCTAAGCCTATCATCAAAAGCCAGAAGCCCCAGCCGAGCCACATACCGAGTCTGGGGCATAAACTGGTCTGACGCACTCACATGTGTCGTCGCCGCCATCTTTCCCAAGTCCGTCTTCAGAGCAGATATTGAGGCTTCTACCTTGTCAGGCCACTCTGTCATCGACGCTGTTGACACCTGTTTTTGGCAAGATACAGATTGCAATGAAGATGGTCTCGAGTGAATGGGCCTTCAGCATGAAAAGATTCACTTCGCCGAGTGGAACAACTTTGATGTTTTGGTTATATTCATTCGACCTTATCTTACGGACCGAAACTATACTTCGAGTGGCATAATTCAATGTTCCGAGTGATTTTTGGCCAATCACGCCTTCAAGACGACCTCGGATGAAGGAGTACTCTAAAGGAATTGTCTTCGTCTCGTCGAGGCGATCAATTTTGATATATAAATCATCTCAATCCGAGTTCATATGCAAAAGTTAGAGGCAAAACACTGCAGGCCGAAGCTGAGTGGAAATCTGGCGCAAAGTACCAGACGCCATGTCTGGTCGGTCGCGCGAGCAATTAGGCCCTTAAGAAGTCCTTGAATCGAAAAACCTTCAACACAAAAAAGTTTCATCTCATCGAGACGATCGATTTTCATATCTAATTCGTCTCAATCCGAGGTCGTATGAGACTTGGGGAGACAAATCAAGATCAGGCTATGTTTTTGGTCGAGTGAAAAGCTTACCATCCGAGTGAAAACTCACCGGTCGAGTGAAAGTTTACCTTTCGGGTAAAAACCTACCGATCGAGTAAAAGGTCGAGTGAAAACCTACCGATCGAGTAAAAGGTCGAGTGAAAACCTACGGATCGAGTAAAAGGCCGAGTGAAAGCCTACCGATCGAGTAAAGGTCGAGTGAAAACCTACCGATCGAGTAAAGGTCGAGTGAAAACCTACCGATCGAGTAAAAGGTCGAGTGAAAACCTACCGATCGGTTGTCTTCCGACTGAAAATGTGGTCATCGTTTGTCTTTCGAGTGAAAATATAGTCATCCGAGTGAAAAAGTCCAGTCGGACCATCCGAGTGAAAGACTCTAATATCCGAGTGGATGAGCTCAAATCCGAGTGAAACTGAACATATGCCCAAAAGTTTATCAAGATGATTTCGGATGAAGAAGTGTTCAATACAGAAGATGTGCGTATCATCAAGACGGTAAACTTTGGTTTTGGAGTCATTGTCATCAGAGATAGTATATGACCTGCAAATTCACTACAAGACTCGGATAATTCAGTCTACCGCAAGACTGAGTCCGACTGGAAGGTAAAGACGACCTCGAAAAGTATTCAAGATGGCCTTATTTGAAAAAGTGATCAACATGAGAGTTGTTCGTATCGTCGAGGCGCACAAGTTTGATATTTGGGCCATCTTGATCGAAGGTCATATGGAGGCTCGGCGGCCTGCACAAGGAGGAAGACAGAAGTTGGGCCAGTTTGATCGAATCCGAGTTGGAATAGAACTAGGACTCTAGGGCGAATTGATGTAATTTTTCTTGTAAGGAAAGCCTAGATGAATCCTTTACTTGTACGGGAAGTCCAGCCGCCTCTTATATATGTTGGGGGTGACGGCCGATTGAACAACACCAATTGAACCAATCAATCTATTACACTTTTGTGTTCATCTATGTTTATCCCCTGCCCTTGTATCTTTCTTTCTCGTTCTTCGTTCGTTCTTCGCATTGGAGGGCAGCGATCCACGAGGCTCTAGGGGCGAGTGAATCGACCTAGGGCAGCCCATAGCCGCCCATGAGCCACGACGGGTCCCTCCCGGCAAGTGGGGCTTGGGTCTAAAAGCGCCACGATCGTCTTGCGTGTCGCTGTTGTCGGTCGGGTCTCCTTTGACGTGAGCTGCGGTGCATCACCCCCGGCGTCGAGGGTACACGGTGGCGTGTTCGTGTGCGAACACACTTTTTGGCGACTCCGCTGGGGACGAAGCTTTGAACAGTTTCCAGCCTGTTCTTGCTACGAGGAGAGCGTCATCAAGCGGCTGCAATCTACAACGATAACATGTATCATCAATCTCCTTATGTAGATGCAAATAGCCATTATGTTGATGTTGCTAGATCTTTCAATGGACATGTCATGTCGGCTAGCCCTAACGAGCAAAGGCCGACTAGTTATTCCGTTGGAGAAACTTGGAATTTAAAGAATTGCGACATGCAACCTACGAATCTAAACTTTCGTGCATCGGCAACATCTTTCAGTATGCCGGTGAACAACACGATTTGTTCGAGTAATCAATATATGACACCTCAATTACAGGAGGGTGTCTCACTATTTTATCCGTCGGTAGCCGACTCGCAATATGCGGGTTCATCCCCAAACATGCCGATGGAAGGGGGAATCGGCCATGCTTCCATTAGATATTTGGCCGGTTATCCTCAAACATCATATGACACACCTCATGATATTAATTGTTCAGCATCATATGCAACTAAAAGTATTCATGACTCGGCTCATTATGGCCGAGTGAATGGAGATTCTACAGGAGTGTATGTGTCTAATATTGCAGGAGATGAGGTGACTTTGGCTGCGTTAAAAAGCTTAGCGCAAAATAAGAAGATTACCACTCTTTGCCTTGAGCAACATGATAAAGGTTTGGTTCCTGATTATGAGGCAATAAAAGCTAGAGTTTTAAAAGAAGACGAAGTTTTGCCGATTGATCAAATTGGCGAGAGAGAATATTCGACAGTAGTGCACATGTCTTCACCTATCACTGCAGCATGTTATACACCCCCTATACAATTGCAAAATTTCGGCAACAACAATTCATTGCTGAAAGATCCTAAAAGTATTGGGGGGCAAGCTGATCCAAGTAGGGCTGAGTCTAAAGAAAAATATGTCGCCCGAATGAATGGGGTCAAGCCAACTCTCACAGGGAATAGAGTCAATGGCTTTACTACGCCAACTCTTGAGGAATTACCAGCAGAATATCGACGAACTTACGAAGCACTCAAGAAGAGCCGTGGAGAGGAATATTTGCAAGAATACGTCAAGTGCCTTCCTCCATCCAGCAACTATGTTGGCCCTTCTGCGATATTGAAGCAAGAAGGTTTGCAAGCAAATCAGCAAGAAAGGGTTCACTCGGCTAATATGGTTGATTTGGTTGAAACTGTGTCAAAAGGAATAAGTCATCTACAGCCGAGTCGAACGATTCCTTTAAAGAAAATACGATGGTGGATTCGGTTGAAACCAGATTGAGCACCGAGAGGGCTAAGGTCGAGTGCGTAGAGTCAATATCGAGTGCGTCGAACCAACCGAGGGCATCGAGCCAGTTAAGGCCGAGTGCATCAAGTCAGCCAAGTGCACTGAGTCATCTGAGTGCATCACCGGCTAATGTTGAGTGCATAGAGCCAGTTATTACCGAGTGTACCAAAACAGATGATGCAAGCTTCACCAAGCAGAGGAACAACAAACACAGCAAATTGACTATGCTCGATTTTTCTAAATGCGAGGGATCTTACATGCTGCCATATGAGTTTCGTGCTAAAGAAATTGATGAGCATAAAGAACAAAAATACTGACGAACACAGTTAGGTTAACGATGAACATCAAGAACAAGAACATGCAGCTAAGCAAAGTTCAGCTGACAAAGAGCATTCGAGTGGAATCCATTTGGGTAATCCGGTGGCGAGGCACGAAATCGGAAGAAGAAGATGAGGCGTTGGAGGATCATCTTGGGATGGAGCAAGACATTGTTCCACATATACGATCATCATATTCCACCAACCTTGTCGCAAAGGTACGTCTAGCAGATAATTTACTCGCTTTCCGATTCAGTCAAAAATATATCATTGATGCATACATTAGCAAGTTCATAATTAACTTGGAAAGACCAATCGAGATGAGTAACTTGTTTGTTAGAAATAGTCTTGTCACTAATTATGCTAGTCAACTTATTGTACCATTCATAGAGACTGCTAGTGATAGATTATCGCAACCAAAGCTTTTCCCATTATGCCGACTGAGAATTATGCTCGTATGGGTAGCTTTGACTGTTTCATGCTTGGCTAACATTGGGTATCAAATGAGACGTATGTTCTGTAGTTACTTTGGTTGCAGAAACATAAAGCCAGGTCCAAAGTCCTCCGAGATAGCCGATTCAAGAGCATCGGGGAAGGAGGACAAAAATCAATGCATAGCCGAGTCAGACAGCATTAAACCGGCACCACTCGGTTGTTTTGCTCCAGAGCTGGTATCACAATATCGGTTAATGGATGAGCAGCGTACCTTCAATCTGGGCATAGGTGATCACATCATCGGTACATCATCAACTAATCCTATTATTATAATTGATCACGATGTCGAGCTATCAAGACAAGAACAAATAAAATGTTCGTTTGAACAGAATGTCAAAGACAACAATGTGATTCATCAAGCCACACAATCAGCTTACACGGGACGATTGGTGCTCGTTGAGGCACAAGCATATGGCCAGTCGACTCAGATTGGTCTTGATGGAGATCAAGCATTGACTCGGCTACGTCAACCCGACTCATCCAAAGACAGACAGGTATACGATAATGATGATGGGATCAAATCTTCAAGTGAGGTAATCATTCAAAAGTGCATCAGCAATAATATTGAAGATAGGAGTTTCATCAAAGCTACAATGGCGACATCTAGCACTGGGGGGCAACGAGAAAATTCAAAGACCGATGCACGCACAACTAAAGAAAGCAAAGGCAATGGTAAGCACAAAGGTAAAAAGCCGAAAATCACTTTCGCGCAGTTATTAGAAAAATATCAGAGAATAAGTGAGGCAAAGAGTGCTTATCAGCCGAATGAAACAAAAAATGTCAAGTCGCCCCCAAGGCATAAATTTGAAGACTTGGATTGGCAAAGAAAGACGTTGAGCAAGCAGACTTCATATCCTGCTGTTGGGCCGCCAATGCCAATGTCGTGGATGCCTCCCTACACTCATGTAAATCCATATCCGTCATGGGGCAGGTATGATACAAGGGAAAATTATCCATCTTATTTTAGATCATCTCGCGAACATTATGCAGCTCCAAAAAGATCAACATTTGATGAACAATCACAAGTCAAAGACCGTTTCAATCGTAAGGAATCGGTCCGGAGCTCAAGGAACAAGAAAGAGGTGGTCAAGCAAGTGTACCAGGTCAAGAAAGATGGTCGTAAGTGTGCTACTTCAGATTTGTTCTCAAATAACAAAGAGCTAATTAAAGTATTGACATTGGCTACAAAAGGCAACAAGGCAAGTCAATCAAGTGCCAAATCTGAAGGGAAGAAGTTGAGAGTGCACAAGGCCAAAAAAGAATTAGCATTGGTTGAAACAGAATCACAGCCGAGGTGCCCACTCGGCTTAGCACATTGGCAAGAGAAGGAATTACAAAGACTTAGTGCACATGAGTTGAGAAAGAAGAACACGGCATGGGTTCCCAAGAGGAGCAGTCAAAGTAAAAATGATGTCCGACCTTCTATTGCAACAAGTGTTGAAAAAGTGAAGAAAGAAAGGGATGGCCGCAAGAGTGCTATTTCAGATCCGACTCCAAATGACAAAAAGCTAGCCAAGCCTGTGTTGGCTGCAAAGGACAAGAAAGTGAAGCAAGTAAATTTCAAGGATCCAATAGTCAAGTTTGGACAGGCCAAGCGAGAGATGCCCAAAGACGTAAAGAATTTGTCGATTATAAACCAAAGTACCAGCCGGGGCGCCCACTCGACTTACCATATTCGCAAGAAGAAGCTAAAAGCGGCTTAGGGCCAAAGAGTGGAGAAGAGGAACATGGCCTTGGTTCCTAAGGGAAATCCTCGAGTCAAGAGCGGCATCACATCTCCCTGTTGCGAAGCCGGCGAAATAAGGGAGTACAAGTGTAAAGCCCGTAGGCAAAGACGACAATTTTCATATAGGAGACTCCAAGAGGCGTCTCATCCATATTCTTCGATCGTACCATCAAAATCAACGCTATGGAATTTTTCCTCAGCCGAAACATCTGACTTATTTCGGCTATTCACACTTTGGTGGACGGACTCCCGGGCACTTTTGAGATAAGAAAGCATGGCCAATATTTGCATATCGCCCTCATAATTCATTGTGTTGGCAAAACCCGGCATCTGGCTAACGGTGTTCACCATGGTGGATTTCCTACTCCTATAGCCGATGCTCAGTGTTTGCCAGTACTGGCGAGGCCGACTTAATTATTGAGTCGACCAACAATCGAGGGTCTAGTGCATAAAAGAGCCCCGACTCCAAATGTTATTTATTTGCAGGATTCAAGTCAGGAGACAGACGTTGTTCAGCGGAGGCTTGATGGTGTACTTTGATAACGAGTTGAGTCGCCGAATAGTTGATAGTATTTCTTTGAGGTGCATGGTCATAATCGTCCGGCAACCGTCTTCGTTGAAGGGTTCTAATATTCCCAGGGAATGCCTGGACAAATGCAAGGTCCGGATTGACATAAGAAATTTACGTGGAAGCCTTTGTGACATCCAATTGTTATTTTCAGACAAATATTATCCAAGAGGCTCTACCGAAGAAGCAACAAACATGAGCATATGGATGATGAAAATTATCATACTCAACATGCACAGCCGATGGAGTGTTGACATCGTGCTTAAAAATTACCCTAGGCAAGGTATTTTCTGGCACGCAAGCTCTGCCAGAAAACAGGGGGGCATGTGTTGACACCTGTTTTGTGCAAGATACAGATTGCAATGAAGATGGTCTCGAGTGAATGGGCCTTCAGCATGAAAAGATTCACTTCGCCGAGTGGAACAACTTTGATGTTTTGGTTATATTCATTCGACCTTATCTTACGGACCGAAACTATACTCCGAGTGGCATAATTCAATGTTCCGAGTGATTTTTGGCCAATCACGCCTTTAAGACGACCTCGGATGAAGGAGTACTCTAAAGGAGTTGTCTTCGTCTCGTCGAGGCGATCGATTTTGATATATAAATCATCTCAATCCGAGTTCATATGAAAAAGTTAGAGGCAAAACACTGCAGGCCGAAGTTGAGTGGAAATCTGGCGCAAAGTACCAGACGCCATATCTGGTGGGTCGCGCGAGCAATTAGGCCCTTAAGAAGTCCTTGAATCGAAAAACCTTCAACACGAAAAAGTTTCGTCTCGTCGGGCCGATCGATTTTCATATATAATTCGTCTCAATCCGAGGTCGTATGAGACTTGGGGTGACAAATCAAGATCAGGCTATGTTTTTGGTCGAGTGAAAAGCTTACCATCCGAGTGAAAACTCACCGGTCGAGTGAAAGTTTACCTTTCGGGTAAAAACCTACCGATCGAGTAAAAGGTCGAGTGAAAACCTACCGATCGAGTAAAAGGTCGAGTGAAAACCTACGGATCGAGTAAAAGGTCGAGTGAAAGCCTACCGATCGAGTAAAAGGTCGAGTGAAAACCTACCGATCGAGTAAAAGGTCGAGTGAAAACCTACCGATCGAGTAAAAGGTCGAGTGAAAACCTACCGATCGGTTGTCTTCCGACTGAAAATGTGGTCATCGTTTGTCTTTCGAGTGAAAAAGTCCAGTCGGATCATCCGAGTGAAAGACTCTAATATCCGAGTGGATGAGCTCAAATCCGAGTGAAACTGAACATATGCCCAAAATTTTATCAAGATGATTTCGGATGAAGAAGTGTTCAATACAGAAGTTGTGCGTATCATCAAGACGGTAAACTTTGGTTTTGGAGTCATTGTCATCAGAGATAAAATATGACTTGCAAATTCACTACAAGACTCGGATAATTCAGTCTACCGCAAGACTGAGTCCGACTGAAAGGTAAAGACGACCTCGAAAAGTATTCAAGATGGCCTTATTTGAAAAAGTGATCAACATGAGAGTTGTTTGTATCGTCGAGGCGCACAAGTTTCATATTTGGGCCATCTTGATCGGAGGTCATATGGAGGCTCGGCGGCCTGCACAAGGAGGAAGACAGAAGTTGGGCCAGTTTCAGACTGAATCCGAGTTGGAATAGAACTAGGACTCTAGGACGCGAATTGATGTAATTTTTCTTGTAAGGAAAGCCTAGATGAATCCTTTACTTGTACGGGAAGTCCAGCCGCCTCTTATATATGTTGGGGGTGACGGCCGATTGAACAACACCAATCGAACCAATCAATCTATTACACTTTTGTGTTCATCTATCTTTATCTCCTGCCCTTGTATCTTTCTTTCTCGTTCTTCGTTCGTTCTTCGCATTGGAGGGCAGCGATCCACGAGGCTCTAGGGGCGAGCGAATCGACCTAGGGCAGCCCATAGCCGCCGCGAGCCCTGACGGGGTCCCTCCCGGGCAAGTGGGGCCTCGGGTCTACAAAAGCGCCCGCCGACTGTCTTGCGTATCGCGCTGTCGGTCGGGTCTCCTTCGACGTGAGCTGCGGTGCATCACCCCCGGCGTCGAGGGTACACGGTGGCGTGTTCGTGTGCGAACAGACGCCACCTTGACGCCAGACAACTACCTCCACCTGCGCGAGTCCATCCCCGCGCATCGGACGCCGAGTCTCCACTGCACCACGCCGCCGAGATTCGCCGTCATCAATGTGAAGGATGAAGTACCGCTCCACCAATAAGGCACCCAGTGGTCCCTCGATCCCGTGTACGCCTCCAAGAATGACGCCCCCAAGGAGGAAACGACACCAACGCGTCGCCGTCATCCGATCAACTGATCTAGGGTTTCCCCGGAGGTAGCGGATAGAGGTCTAGAGCTTCTCCACGGCGATGCCTTCAAGAAGGTAATGACACCACAGGGTGCGACCAACGCCGGTCTTGGCAACAAGCCGAGCACAAGGTTTTCACCCGGATCCGCTCGAAGAACCTCCATCACGTATTGTGCGCACGGGTCGCCGCCGATCTGAGCCGACGCACATCGAGCAAGCCGCACCGGGCAGATCGGATCTGTCCGGAGGCAAACCACGCATAGTGCCGACCCAACCACCAGCCCTCCATGCCGCCACCGCCGATCCGAGGACAGATGGTCGTCGCTGCAGATCTGCCGCCACCGCCGAACGCAGCCAAGGCGCTGCCGACGCAGGCCGCCGCCGCAACCGCCACCACCAGCGCCCTAGGGCGAGGCGGCGCCGCCAGAGCCCACCACGCCACGGAGGCCAGATCGGCCGTGCCACCGCGACGCCGTGGAGCTCCGCACCGTCCCCATGGCGCGGGAGAGGAAAGGCCCCGCCACGCCGTCGACCTCGGGCAAAGGCGGCGGCGTCCTTCGGCGGCGGAGGAGAGAGATGGAAGGGCGGGAGCCCCGGCGGCTAGGGTTGGGATCCTGCCCGAGTCGCCCGAGGCGGGGGCGACGCGGGGGGCGGGGGCTACAGATCATTTAGCGTACGTGTTTGCGCAATGGACTCCACATTCATGTGTGTCGTGGCAGAGAAGAACATTGATTTGCTAGCTAGCCGTGCAGTTCATCAGTAGCCGGCGTGACGTGGTTAAAGGCGTTGCAGCCTTTTGGGCACTCGCACAACTCAAGCAGCAGGCATGCCATTGATGTGATCTGGTAGCCAGCAGCAGCGCGTACCAGATATAGCTCCACTGTGTAGACTATGCTCTGAATCAAACTACAATGCTTTGCGTACTTTGTTAGCTCCAGCTCTACTCATGTTTTATGCATGAGTGAGCTTACAATTTTGTGATTTACATGAACTAGGTTAGGTTATCGTTAGCTGGTGCTACAAATTGCGCCCATGCTAAGTTGGTTGAACCACTCACCTACAAAAACTGCAACAAGTAATATGGATCGAAGGGGTACATGATTTCAAAAGAATAAAAGAAAACTAAACAATCATGTGTTAGCCCATTATGGAGAAAATGGGCACCTTATCCGCCTAGTTGGCCTTACTAATTAGTCAGCAAACAGCTTAAGCTCCCAGGACGAAGAATTTCTTGCTCCCTCTCTCGGGCGACCCCTTCCCTTTTTGAAATGCTTTCCCCCTAGATTAAGCTAGCTCATTTTCCTCTCATGCACCGGCACTGTACATTCACAACATAAAACGGGAACAGTGGCAGCCATCTGGTAGTGCCAAGAAACCTCTACACTGTCCTGATCGCCTCCATAACAATGTGTCCCCGTAACAAAAGCATCATGATCTCCTTTAGCTTAGGCAAAGATCGATTATTGGCAGCATTGATCATGTCATGTTACTTTCGAACCCTATTAGATCTATTCGTGCTTCTTGCATGCGACAGAAGTACAGAACATAACCCCGGGTTTTCTCACATGCCCAGCTTTCTCTTTCAGTATTAGTTGCTGGCTGTTAGGTCTATGGCCGGACAGCTGACCGGCTGCTGGTAAGAGCATCTACAACCGGGCGTCTCAAACCCCTTTTATACGCCCGAGCGGACGACTAATCACTGACCGGTCAAAAAAAAATTATGTCTCCTTATACCATGTCCTAAACGCCTGGGCTAACCGGCACCCCTCATATCCAACCCAAATCTGGGGCGGATATGGGGAGGCCCTGGCGCGCCCAGGCGCATCCTTCACGTGGGATCCGGCCCATGTTGGGCCATCCTGACGCCATATATATTTGTCCCATGCACTACACGGAGCAAACCCTAGCCACTCCACTCCAGTCCACTCCCTTCCGCCCCCATGCTCCCTTCTGGAGATCTCCAGCCCTTTCCGACATGTCGGACAGTGGATCTAACTTCGACCACTCCGGATCCGTCAACTGGGGTATCGTCCCATGCGGAATGAAGGAGGCTATGGTTGTGCATTGTCCTTCACCACTCTCGGGAGGAGTGCGGCCGCAGGGCGGAGCCCAATAGGCCAACCCGGTGGCACAGGCTACAGGGTCCAAAACTATTTATAGTACTAATTATCAGCAATTTGGCCCAAGGCATCAGGGTGGCCCATCAAGGGGCCACACGGCCAATGGAAGAAGCTCGCACGGCCGCACCAGGCTCCTGGCTTTGCTTCCAGCAACCCACTGCCCACGTCACGTATACACTCAATCTCGGAACCTCATATTTGGCGTTGTACGCGTCAGGGAACAAGGGAGCACCCCCTCCCCCGCCCCGGCGTGCCCACATGGGCCAACCAATGTGCGGGGCGGGAAAGCCAGAAGCACCTTGTTTTTTTTCCTGACTTTTCTATTTAACTTGTTTTTCTTTTTAAAAATAATTCGAGATTTCAAAAAAAGTTGCAATTTGTGAAATGTCCGTGAATTAAAAAAGTGTTCATGATTTGAAAACATGTTCAGGAAATGATAAATGCTCACGGATTCAAAAAATGTTCACCGAATTAAAAAACTGTTATTGAATTCAAAGAATGTTCATGATTGCAAAAGAATAAACATTTTATAATTTTAATATTTTTATATTTTGAGGAAAAAATTATCAGCATTTTCTAATAATGATGAACATTTTTTGAACTTGATGCACAAATTTTGAATTCAAGAACATTGTTTTTGAAAAATGGGTGAACAATATTTGAATTCAAAGAACGAAATTTGAATTTGTTGAACATTTTTCAAAAGTAGATTAACAAATTTGGAGGTTAATGATTTTTTTTAATTCAACGAACAAATTTGGAAATATGATGAATATTTTTTAAATCCGGTGAACAAAAAAATGCATGCGAATTTGAAAAGAAAATTTGCAAAAAAGGTGAAAAGTACTCAATTTCAAAAAATGCTTATCAATTTGAAAAATGTTTACAAATTTTTTAAAAAATTCATGATTTCAATAAAATGTTCCTAATTTCATCAGTTGTTCATGATTTCAAAAAAATGTTCACAAATTTGAAAGCTTTTTGAAAATTAAATATGAAAAATGAAAATAAAATAGAATATAAATTAAAAATGCAATATGAAAAAAGAAGAAGAAAGAAAGAGAAAAAGAAAAAAAGAAGATAAAGGAAAGATCGAAAGGAAAAAACCCGGTTCAGGGAAGGTTCTAGAACCTTCCCAAAACCAAGGGGAAGAAATATGTTAATGGGTCCGCCCAAAGGAGGATCGAACGCTGGAGGGGCTACGCGACGTCGCTAGGCCGCGTCCTACGCGCCAAATAGGAACCCACATCGATCTTGTCGATCCATTCACACACATGCATGATTAGCAAGATGAATCGATCCATTTTCCTTTTCTCTTTGAAAATAACTCGTAAACAAGATGTGGACTTCGCAAATTATGTGCAACAAGGACGTGCGTTGGAGGTTATCAATGCTTCCGCCGCCACCGCTGCCTAGGTTGAACTAGGCTGCTCCTGCGTACTCATCAAACCGGTGGATCTATGGGGCATACCTATATCGTCATAACTTGATGATTTGATGAGGAGGATTCTCTATAGACTTGTTGTCCCCTAGCAAGAATAGCTAGGGTTTCACATCCTCTGGCGGCTCCTGTCATGAGATTCTTTTCCTTCAGCTTCCTCATTGCACCTACGTCTTCGTTGGCGACAATGGAAGTCCTTTCTTGGAATTGTCACGACATGCTCTCAACGACGCAAGATCGTGAGCTGTTGGATCTTCAAGGGCGGTGAGAGCATATGTGATCTTTTGTGCGAATCTCATCGAAAGAAGTTAAGGTAGTTGAGTTGAGGATCAATTTTGGGTTCTATTCCTTCATGTTATTGAAAGCGGTGGCGCTCTGGTGGCCTCGTTTTGTTTTATAATAATGAGAAGGAAGTGGTTCGAACTATATGACACCAAATTTATCAAGTGTTAGTAGGACGGGGGTGATGAGAATATATTTATGGAATTGTTTCATTAATATTCAAAATAGTTTCGAGAGGATCCGGAAGCGTTTCGGGGCCACCGGAACGGTTTCGGTGAGTATCGGTGAATACCCGGTATTACCCGATATTCACCGAAACCGTTCTGGGATATGTATGTGTGTGTGTGCGTGGAAAATGTTTTCGGGATTGTTAAATTATATATATATATATAATGGTCTAAAAATATTTAGAACTATTTTATATTTAATTGAATATCAACGAGGGATATTCACCGAAACCGTTCCAGGATATGTATATGTCTCTCTGTGTGTTTGTGGAAAATGTTTCCGGGATTGTTAAATTATATATATAATGGTCTAAAAATATTTAGAACTATTTTATATCTAATTGAATATCAACGGGCCTAAAAAGGCCAAGTGGTGGAAGGCAACTTGGGCCAAAAAGGCCCAAGTGGGAAAGTTCCTCCTTTGGCCGAATTGGGGAAGGGGAGGAGTCAGACTCCACCTCCCCTAGGCCGGCCCACGAAGGGGGACTCCTCCCCCCTTGGTATCAGCGCCTCTCCCTCCAACCTATATATACTAGGGAATTTTGCTCTTTTTGTATATACAAGTTTTGGAGCCTCCTTTAGTGCTTCTAGTTCTTGTTCTAGTTGATCCTACTTGACTAATTAGAGCTTGAGTAATCCTCTTGTCCTCATAATTATAAGCCATGTGTGGTTTTAATCTCCTCCCTCTAATTCGGCGATGATTAGCTCTAGACAGCGAAGCGCTGCTGGATCGTGAAGGTTGCACGCTTGCAACCAAGTAGAGAGGCCATGCTTTCGGTCTTCAGTTCGAGGGACTGTTCGTGGGCGGTACGAGGGATCGTTCATTCATGGTTCGAGAGAATCCAAGTATGATCTACACCGACACGTTCTTCTTTCGCTACAACTCGGTGATGGTAACGATCGTGATCTGAACCCGTTATGCATCATATTTGAAGGAAATATGCCCTAGAGGCAATAATAAAGTTATTATTTATTTCCTTTCATATCATGATAAATGTTTATTATTCATGCTAGAATTGTATTAACCGGAAACATAATACATGTGTGGATATATAGACAAACAGAGTGTCACTAGTATGCCTCTACTTGACTAGCTTGTTAATCAAAGATAGTTAAGTTTCCTAACCATGGACAAAGGAGTTGTCATTTGATTAACAAGGTCACATCATTAGTTGAATGATCTGATTGACATGACCCATTCCATTAGCTTAGCACCCGATCGTTTAGTATGTTGCTATTGCTTTTATCCATGACTTATACATGTTCCTATAACTATGAGATTATGCAACTCCCGTTTACCAGAGGAACACTTTGGGTACTACCAAACGTCACAATGTAACTGGGTGATTATAAAGGAGTACTACAGGTGTCTCCAAAGGCAGATGTTGGGTTGGCGTATTTCGAGATTAGGATTTGTCACTCCGATTGTCGGAGAGGTATCTCTGGGCCCTCTCGGTAATACACATCACTTAAGCCTTGCAAGCATTACAACTAATGAGTTAGCTGTAAGATGATGTATTACGGAACGAGTAAAGAGACTTGCGATGCGAGATTGAACTAGGTATTGGATACCGACGATCGAATCTCGGGCAAGTAATATACCGATGACAAAGGAACAACGTATGTTGTTATGCGGATCGACCGATAAAGATCTTCGTAGAATATGTAGGAGCCAATATGGGCATCCGGTCCGCTATTGGTTATTGACCGAGGCGTATCTCGGTCATGTCTACATTGTTCTCGAACCGTAGGGTCCGCACGCTTAAGGTTTCGATGGCGGTTATATTATGAGTTTGTGTATTTTGATGTACCAAGGAGTTCGAGTCCGGATGTGATCACGGACATGACGAGGAGTCTCAAAATGGTCGAGACATAACGATTGATATATTGGACGGCTATATTCGAACATCGAAAAGGTTCGGAAGTTTCGGAGAAAACGAGTGCCGGAGGGTTGCCGCAACCCCGGGAAGTAATGGGCCTTAATGGGCCAAGAGGGAGAGAGAGGGCTGCGCCAGAGGTGGCGCCCCATGGGGAGTCCGAATAGGACAAGGAGGGGGCGGCCCCCTTCCTCTCTCCTCTCCCTCTCCTTCCTTCCCCTTCCTCCTTCCTAGTTGGACTAGGAAAGGGAGTCCTACTCCCACTAGGAGGAGGACTCCCCTCCTTGGCGCGCCTCCTAGGGCGGCCGGCCCTCCCCTTGCTCCTTTATATCTGGGCGGGGGCACCCTAGAACACACAAGTTGATCCTTGAGATCGTTCCTTAGCCGTGTCGGTGCCCCCTCCACCATATTCCACCTCGGTCATATCGTGGCGGTGCTTAGGCGAAGCCCTCGTCGATAGAACATCAAGATCGTCACCACGCCGTCGTCTTGTGGAACTCTCTCCCGGAGCTTTCTTTGGATCGGAGCCGGGGAGCGTCACCGAGCTGTCGTGTGTCAAGAACTCGGGCGCGAATGTAACCACAGGATCGGTTGGATCGCAAGGAGAATGTCGACTACTTCCTCTACGTTGTGATCGCTTCCGCTTGGTCTATGAGGGTGCGTAGACAACACTCTCCCCTCTCGTTGCTATGCATCACCATGATCTTGCGTGTGCGTAGGAAAATTTTGAAATTACTCGTTCCCCAACAAAGGTATCGAGCCTAGGTTTTTATGGTTTGATGTTTTGCACGAGTAGAACACAAGTGAGTTGTGGACGATACAAGTCATCTGCCTACCAAAGATGTCATACTTTGGTTCAGCGGTATTGTTGGATGAAGCGGCCGGACCGACATTACGCGACGCTTACGCGAGACTGGTTCTACCGCCGTGCTTTGCACACAATTGGCTGGCGGTGTCGGTTTCTCAACTTTAGTTGAACCGAGTATAGCTACGCCCGGTCCTTGAGAAGGTTAAACGGAGTCTATTTGACAAACTATCGTTGTGGTTTTGATGCGTAGGTGAGATTGATTCTTGCTTAAGCCCGTAGCAGCCACGTAAAATTTGCAACAAACAAAGTAGAGGGCGTCTAACTTGTTTTTGCGGGGCATGTTGTGATGTGATATGGTCAAGACATGATGCTATATTTTATTGTATGAGATGATCATGTTTTGTAACCAAGTTATCGGCAACCGGCGAGAGCCGTAAGGTTGTCGCTTTATTGTATGCAATGCAATGCATACTGTAATGCTTTACTTTATCACTAAGCGGTAGCGATAGTCGAGAAGCATAAGATTGGTGAGGCGACAACGATGCTACGATGGAGATCAAGGTGTCGCGCGGTGGCGATGGTGATCATGATGGTGCTGCGAGATGGAGATCACGAAGCACAAGATGATGATGACCATATCATATCACTTATATTGATTTGCATGTGATGTTTATCTTTTATGCATCTTATCTTGCTTTGATTGACGGTAGCATTATAAGATGATCTCTCACTAAATTATCAAGAAGTGTTCTCCCCGAGTATACACCGTTGCCAAAGTTAAATCGTGCCCATACACCACGTGATGATCGGGTGTGATAAGCTCTTCGTCCATCTATAATGGGTGCAAGACAGTTTTGCACACGCGAATACTCGAGTTAAACTTGACGAGCCTAGCATATGCGATATGGCCTCGGAACACGGAGATCGAAAGGTCGGCGTGAATCATATAGTAGATATGATCAGCATAATGATGTTCACCATTGAAAGCTACTCCATTTCACGTGATGATCGGTTATGGTTTAGTTGATTTGGATCACGTGATCACTTAGAGGATTAGAGGATGTCTATCTAAGTGGGAGTTCTTAAGTAATATGATTAATTGAACTTAAATTTATCATGAACTTAGTCTGGTAGTATTTTGCAAATCATGTTTTGGATCAATAGCTCGCGTTGTTGCTTCCTGTGTTTATTTTGATATGTTCCTAGAGAATATTATGTTGAAAGATGTTAGTAGCAATGATGCGGATTGGATCCGTGATCCGAGGTTTATCCTCATTCTTTGCACGTAAGAATTATGTCCTTGATGCACCGCTAGGTGATGACCTATTGCAGAGCGGATGCAAACGTTATGAGCGTTTGGCTAGCTCAATATGATGACTACTTGATAGTTTAGTACACCATGCTTAATGGCTTAGAATCGGGACTTCAAAGGCGTTTTGAGCGTCATGGACCATATAAGATGTTCCAGAGTTGAAGTTAATATTTCAAGCAAATACCGAGTTGAGAGATATGAAGTCTCCAACAAGTTCTATAGCTAAAAGATGGAGAGAATCACTCAACTAGTGAGCATGTGCTCAGATTATGCAGGTACTACAATCGCTTGAATCAAGTGGGAGTTAATCTTCCGATAAGATAGTGATTGATGAATTCTCTAGTCACCATCACCAAGTTAGTAGAACTTCGTGATGAACTATAATATGCAAGGGATATGAAACTATTCCCAAGCTCTTAGCGATCGATGAAGGTAGAAATCAAAGAAAAACATCAAGTGTTGATGGTTGACAAGATCACTAGTTTCAAGAAAAGGGCAAAGGAAGAAGAGGAACTTCAAGAAGAGCGGCAAGCAAGTTCTTTGCTCAAGTGAAGAAGCCCAAGTCTGGACCTAAGCACGAGGCCGAGTGCTTCTCTTGCAAAGGACTGGTCACTAGAAGCGGAACTACGCCAAGTAATTGGTAGATAAGAAGGATGGCAAAGTGAACAAAGGTATATTGGATATACATGTTATTGATGTGTACTTTACTAGTGTTAATAGCAACCCCTCGGCATTTGATACTGGTTCAGTTGCTAAGAGTAGTAACTCGAAACAGGAGTTGCAGAATAAACAGAGACTAGTTAAGGATGAAGTGACGATGTGTGTTGGAAGTAGTTCCAAGATTGATATGATCATCATCGCACTCTCCCTATACTTTCGGGATTAGTGTTGAAACTAAATAAGTGTTATTTGGTGTCTGCGTTGAGCATAAATATGATTTGATCATGTTTATTGCAATACGGTTATTCATTTAAGTTAGAGAACAGTTGTTGTTACTTTACATGAATAAAACCTTCTATGGTCATACACACCAACAAAAATGGTTTGTTGGATCTCGATCGTAGTGATACACATATTCATAATATTGAAACCAAAAGATGCAAAGTTAATAATGATAGTGCAACTTATTTGTGGCAATCTTTGTTTAAGTCATATTGGTGTAAAGCGCAAGAAGAAACTCCATGCTGATGGGATTTTGGAATCACTTGATTATGAATCACTTGATGCTTGCGAATCATGCCTCTTGGGCAAGATGACTAAAACGCCGTTCTCCGGAACATTGGAGCGAGCAACAGATTTGTTGGAAATCATACATCTTGATGTATGTGGTCCGATGAATATTAAGGCTCGCGACAAGTATCATTATTTTCTGACCTTCACAGATGATTTGAGCAGATATGGGTATATCTACTTGATGAAACATAAGTCTGAAACTTTTGAAAAGTTCAAAGAATTTCAGAGTGAAGTAGAGAATCATCGTAACTAGAAAATAAAAGTTTCTACGATATGATCGCAGAGGTAAAATATTTGAGTTCTGAGTTTGGCCTTGATTAAAACAATGTGAAATAGTTTCACTACTCACGCCACAGAACACCACAGTGTAATGGTGTGTCCGAACGTCATAACCGTACTTTATTGGATATAGTACAATCTATGATGTTTCTTACCGATTTACCACTATAGTTTTGGGGATATGCATTAGAGACAGCTGCATTCACGTTAAAAGGGCACCATCTAAAGTCCGTTGAGGCGACACAATATGAAATGTGGTTTGGCAAGAAACCAAAGTTGTCGTTTCTTAAAGTTTGGGATTGTGATGCTTATATGAAAAAGGTTTCATCCTAATAAGCTCAAACCCAAATCGGAAAATATGTCTTCATAGGATACCCATAGGAGATTGTTGGGTACACCTTCTATCACAGATCCGAAGGCAAGATATTCATTGTTGAGAATGGATCCTTTCGGAGAAGGAGTTTCTCTCGAAAGAAGTGGCGGGAGGAAAGTAGAAAACTTGATAAGGTAATTGTACCTTCTCCTTATTGGAAAGTAGTTCATCACGAAATCTGTTCTGTGACTACTACACCAATTAGTGAGGAAGCTAATGATGATGATCATGTAACTTCAGATCAAGTTACTACCGAACCTCATAGCTAAACCAGAGTGAGATCCGCACCAGAGTAGTACGGGAATCCTGTTCTGGAAGTCATGTTACTAGACCATGATGAACTTGCGAACAATGAAGAAGCGATGGTGAGCCCAGATTCCTCGAAATGGTTTGAGGCCATGAAATCTGAGATGGGATCCATATATGAGAACAAAGTATGGACTTTGGTTGACTTTCCGATGATCGGCAAGCCATTGAGATTAAATGGATTTTCAAGAGGAAGGCAGACGCCGATAGTAGTGTTACTATCCACTAAGCTCGACTTGTTGCAAAGGTTTTCAACAAGTTCAAGGGGTTGAATACGATGAGATTTTCTCACTCGTGTCGATGCTTAAGTTTATCGAATCATGTTAGCAATTGCCACATTTTATGAAATCGGCAAATGGATGTCAAAACTGCATTCCTTAATGGATTTATTAAAGAAGAGTTGTATATGATGCAACCAAAAGGTTTTGTCAATCCTAAAGGTGCTAACAAAATATGCAGACTCCAAATGATCCATCTATGGACTGGTGCAAGCATCTCGGAGTTGGAATACACGCTTTGATAAGTTGATCAAAGCATATAGTTTTATCTGAGACTTGCGGTGAAGCTTTGTATTTACAAGAAAGTGAGTGGGAGCACTACAGCATTTACGATAAGTATATATACGACATATTGTGGATCGAAATAATGTAGAATTATTCGTAAAGCACAAAGGAGTGTTTGAAAGGAGTTTTCAAAGGAAGACCTCGGTGAAGCTGCTTACATATTGAGCATCAATATCTATAGAGATAGATCAAGGCGCTTGATAAGTTTTTCAATGAGAACATACCTTGACAAGATTTTGAAGTAGTTCAAAATGGAGCAGTCAAAGAAAGAGTTCTTGCACGTGTTACAAGGTGTGAAGTTGAGTAAGACTCAAAACCCGACCACGGCGGAAGATAGAAAGAGAATGAAAGTCATTCCCTATGCCTTGGCCATAGGTTCAATAAAGTATGCTATCTTGTGTACCGGATCTATTGTATACCCTACCTTTGAGTTAAGCAAGGAGTACAATGGTGATCTAGGAGTAGATCACGAGACAGCGGTCAAAAATTTTCCTTAGTGGAATAAGGATATGTTTCTCGATTATGGAGGTGACAAAAGGTTAGGTAAGTAAAAGGGTTACGTCGATGCAGGTTTTGACACCAATCTAGATGACTCTAAGTCTCGGTCTAGATACATATTGAAAGTGGGAGCAATTAGCTAGAGTAGCTACGTGCGGAGTATTGTTGACATAGAAATTTGCAAAATACTTACGGATCTGAATATGACAGACCCGTTGACTAAAATTATCTCACAAGCAAAACATGATCACACCTTATTACTATTTGGGTGTTAATCACATAGCGATGTGAACTAGATTACTGACTCTAGTAAACCCTTTGAGTGTTGGTCACATATTGATGTGAACTATGGGTGTTAATCACATGGTGATGTGAACTATTGCTGGTAAATCACATGGCGATGTACATTATTGACTCTAGTGCAAGTGGGAGACTGAAGGAAATATGCCCTAGAGGCAATAATAAAGTTATTATTTATTTCCTTTCATATCATGATAAATGTTTATTATTCATGCTAGAATTGTATTAACCGGAAACATAATACATGTGTGGATATATAGACAAACAGAGTGTCACTAGTATGCCTCTACTTGACTAGCTTGTTAATCAAAGATAGTTAAGTTTCCTAACCATGGACAAAGGAGTTGTCATTTGATTAACAAGGTCACATCATTAGTTGAATGATCTGATTGACATGACCCATTCCATTAGCTTAGCACCCGATCGTTTAGTATGTTGCTATTGCTTTTATCCATGACTTATACATGTTCCTATAACTATGAGATTATGCAACTCCCGTTTACCAGAGGAACACTTTGGGTACTACCAAACGTCACAACGTAACTGGGTGATTATAAAGGAGTACTACAGGTGTCTCCAAAGGCAGATGTTGGGTTGGCGTATTTCGAGATTAGGATTTGTCACTCCGATTGTCGGAGAGGTATCTCTGGGCCCTCTCGGTAATACACATCACTTAAGCCTTGCAAGCATTACAACTAATGAGTTAGCTGTAATATGATGTATTACGGAACGAGTAAAGAGACTTGCCGGTAACGAGATTGAACTAGGTATTGGATACCGACGATCGAATCTCGGGCAAGTAACATACCGATGACAAAGGAACAACGTATGTTGTTATGCGATCGACCGATAAAGATCTTCGTAGAATATGTAGGAGCCAATATGGGCATCAGGTCCCGCTATTGGTTATTGACGGAGACGTGTCTCGGTCATGTCTACATTGTTCTCGAACCGTAGGGTCCGCACGCTTAAGGTTTCGATGGCGGTTATATTATGAGTTTGTGTATTTTGATGTACCAAAGGAGTTCGAGTCCGGATATGATCACGGACATGGCGAGGAGTCTCGAAATGGTCGAGACATAACGATTGATATATTGGACGGCTATATTCGACATCGGAAAGATTCCGGAAGTTTCGGAGAAAACCGGAGTGCCGGAGGGTTACCGGAACCCCGGGAAGTAATGGGCCTTAATGGGCCAAGAGGGAGAGAGGGCTGCGCCAGAGGTGGCGCGCCCCGCCCATGGGGAGTCGAATAGGACAAGGAGGCGGCGGCCCCCTTCCTCTCTCCTCTCCTCTCCTTCCTTCCCCTTCCTCCTTCCTAGTTGGACTAGGAAAGGGAGTCCTACTCCCACTAGGAGGAGGACTCCCCCTCCTTGGCGCGCCTCCTAGGGCCGGCCGGCCTCCCCTTGCTCCTTTATATCACGGGGCAGGGGGCACCCTAGAACACACAAGTTGATCCTTGAGATCGTTCCTTAGCCGTGTCGGTGCCCCCTCCACCATATTACACCTCGGTCATATCGTGGCGGTGCTTAGGCGAAGCCTGCGTTAGTAGAACATCAAGATCGTCCTGCGCCGTCGTCTTGTGGAACTCTCTCCCGGAGCTTTCTGGATCGGAGCTGAGGAGCGTCACCGAGCTGTCGTGTGTCAAGAACTTCGGGCGCCGAGTGCTTGGCGCTGGGATCGGTTGGATCGCAAGGAGAGCGTCGACTACTTCCTCTACTTTGTGATCGCTCCGTTTGGTCTCACGAGGGTACGTAGACAACACTCTCCCCTCTCGTTGCTATGCATCACCATGATCTTGCGTGTGCGTAGGAAAATTTTGAAATTACTACGTTCCCCAACAATATTGACCTTGGGTGATCGTAGGTGCGATTTTTTTTGTTTTCCACTTCGTTTCCCAACAAGTGGAGGAACCAAATCTGGATGTATGGAACACGGTGATTCCTAAAGTGTCAAATGCAATGAACGATAGTTTGATGAAGCCTTATTCTCTTGACGAAATGATGACGCTCCTCGTTCTGATGAGCTTCATGCAATTTTCTTTAAGCAGTGTTGGCAGTTTTGGGCGATTCTTTGACTTCACAAGTTCTATATGCAATAAGCGATAAGGTGATTCGGAAGGGTGGAATGACACGGTGATTGTTACGATACGAAAGTTGAAAACCCAAAGCTAACTACGTAATATAGAGCAATCATTTTATGCAATATCCTTAGGTAGTCTCCATAGTGATTGCCATATGTTGAAATTTGTCCTAGTAGATATTATTTCTCCGGTCCTAAGTGTCTTTCTACCTAGAAGGCTATTCAACGATAATATGTTACTAGCTTATGAGAGTATGCATGCAATTAAAAATAAGAAGAAGGGCAAGTGGAGTTACTATGCGAGTTAATTGGACATGTATATATAAAGCCTATGATCATGTTGAATGGTGATTTCTACATGGTATGCGAGACTCATTTGGCTTTTTATGTTGAGTTTGTGTATTTCTTGAAGTCATGTGTTCAATGAATCACATATAATGTGATATTCGATAATCAAGAGACACATTTTTATTCGAGAAAAGGGGACTCCAAAGAGGAGAACCTCTCTCCTTATTTGTTCTTGATTTGCGCCAAGGTCTGTCTAGTCTTCGGCTCATAGAGAGGAGGTTCATGGCATTAAAGGTGTCGGGTTTTGCATAACTACACCATCGGTTTCTCACTTGTTATTTTTCGATGATTGCATGATCCTTATGAAAGCTAATATGACTAATGCAACCTCATTGAGACAAGTTCAAGATCAATATTGTACTAGTTCGGCCTATTGGTGAGTGAAGCAAATTGCAATATCTATTTTTTGTCCTAATGTGAATGTTGACTGAAGGCGAGATATTTTAGGGCGATAAATACTATGTGTGAAACTTTGTCGATAAATACCTTGGTTTATAAATGCGTGGTATGGGTTGACAAAGTGACAACTTTGTTCATCCGTTGGAGAGAATAATAAACAGATTGAAAAGCTGGAAACAAAAATCTTGCTGATGGAAGGGAAGGAAATATTATTAAAGGCAGTAATTCAATCTATCCTTGTGTTTGCCATGTCGGTTTTTAATATCCCAAAGAAACTGTGCATGGAAATGACAGATGAAATGGCTGAGTTTTTGTTGGGGAACGTTGCAGAAAATTAAAAATTTTCCTACGGTTTCACCAAGATCCATCTATGAGTTCATCTAAGCAACGAGTCAAGGGAGTGAGTTCGCATCTACATACCACTTGTAGATCGCGTGCGGAAGCTTGCAAGGGGATGGTGATGATGGAGTCGTACTCGACGTGATTCAAATCACCGATGTCCAAGTGCTGAACGGACAGCACCTCCGCGTTCAACACACGTGCGGGACGGAGACGTCTCCTCCTTCTGATCCAGCAAGGGGAAGGAGAGGTTGAGGAAGCTTCGCTCCAACGGCAAGATGACGGCGTGGTGGTGTTGGTGCGAAGATACTCAACAGAGGCTTCGCCAAGCACTTAACGGAGGAGGAGAGGTGTTGGGGAGGGAAGGGGCTGCGCCTTTGGATGTGTCAAGCAGCCCTCCCCCCACCCCTCTATTTATAGGGGAAGGGGCAAGGGGGGCGGACCCCTCTAGATGGG
This sequence comes from Aegilops speltoides, assembly GCA_021437245.1. Taxonomy (NCBI): domain Eukaryota; kingdom Viridiplantae; phylum Streptophyta; class Magnoliopsida; order Poales; family Poaceae; genus Aegilops; species Aegilops speltoides. Next base: position 495,853,403 of record CM038143.1, read on the forward strand.
ATCTAGAGGGGGGGCGGCGGCCAGGGAGGGGAGGCTTGCCCCCAAGCAGGCGCCCCTTGAGGTTTCCCCCAACCCTAGGCGCATGGGCCCAAGGTGGGCGCGCCCAGCCCTCCAGGCTGGCTCCCTCCCTTCATGCCCATGTGGCCCTCCGGGGGTGGCCTCGGTGGACCCGGAACCCCTCCGGTGGCCCGGTACAATACCGATAACCCGGAAACTTTCCGGTGTCCGTATGACAACTTCCCATATATAAAACTTCACCTCCGGACCATTCCGAACTCCTCGTGACGTCCGGGATCTCATCCGGACTCGAACAACATTCGGTAGTCACATACTAGTCTTCCTAATAACCTAAGCGTCACCGAACCTTAAGTGTGTAGACCCTACGGGTTCGGAGACCGCAGACATGACCGAGACGACTCTTGGGCAATAACCAACAACGGGATCTGGATACCCATGTTGGCTCCCACATGCTCCTCGATGATTTCATCGGTTGAACCACGATGTCGAGGATTCGATCAAAACCACATATACAATTCCTTTGTCAATCGATGCGTTACTTGCGAGACTCGATCGTCGGTATCCCAATACCTTGTTCGGTCTCGTTCACGCAAGTCACTTTACTCGCACCATAATGCATGATCCGTGGCCAACACCTTGGTCACCTTGAGCTCATTATGATGATGCATTACCGAGTGGGCCCAGAGATACCTCTCCGTCATACGGAGTGACAAATCCATCTCGATCCGTGTCAACCCAACAGATACTTTCGGAGATACCTGTAATGCACCTTTGTAGTCACCCGATTCGTTGTGACGTTTGATACACCAAAGGCACTCCTATGGTATCCGGGAGTTACGATCTCATGGTCGAAGGAAGAGATACTTGACATTGGCAAAGCTCTAGTAAGCGAACTACACGATCTTTGTGCTATGCTTAGGATTGGGTCTTGTCCATCACATCATTCTCCTAATGATGTGATCCCGTTATCAACGACATCCAATGTCCATAGTTAGAAACCATGACTATCTGTTGATCTGTGAGCTAGTCAACTAGAGGCTCACTAGAGACATATTGTGGTCTATGTATTCACACGTGTATTACGATTTCCGGATAATACTGCTTATAGCATGAATAAAAGACAATTATCATGAACAATGAAATATAATAATACTTTTATTATTGCCTCTAGGGCATATTTCCAACAGTCTCCCACTTGCACTAGAGTCACCAATCTAGTTACATTGTGATGAATCGAACACCCATAGAGTTCTCGTGTTGATCATGTTTTGCTCATGAGAGAGTTCGGTCAGCGGATCTGCAACATTCAGATCCGTGTGTACTTTGCAAATCTCTATGTCTCCATCTTGAACATTTTCGCGGATGGAGTTGAAGCGGCGCTTGATGTGCTGGTCTTCTTGTGAAACACAGGATCCTTGGCAAGGGCAATAGCTCGGTGTTGTCACAGAATAGTTTGATCGGCCCGACGCATTGGGTATGACTCTAGGTCGGTGATGAACTCCTTCACCCAAATCGCTTCATGCGCTGCCTCCGAGGCTGCCATGTACTCCGCTTCACACGTAGATCCCGCCACGGCGCTTCGCTTGCAAATGCACCAGCTCTTGCTCCACCATTCAACATATACACGTATCCGGTTTGTGACTTAGAGTCATCGGATCTGAGTCGAAGCTAAGCGTCGATGTAACCCTTCTGACGAGCTCTTCGTCTCCTCCATAAGCGAAACATGTCCTTTGTCCTTTTCGGTGCTTCGATATTCTTGACCGCTGTCCGGTGTTCCTTGCGGGATTACTTTGGTATCTTGCTACCAAACTTACGGCAAGGTTTACATCGGTGCAGTACACAGCATGGCATACATAATAGATCCTATGGCTGAAGCATAGGGGATGACACTCATCTCTTCTTTATCTTTTGTCGTGGTCGGTGACTGAGCTGAGCTCAATCTCACACCTTGTAACATAGGCAAGAACCCCTTCTTGGACTGATCCATTTTTAACCTCTTCAAAATCTTATCAAGGTATGTGCTTTGTGAAAGACCTATGAGGCGTCTCGATCTATCTCTATAGATTTTGATGCCTAATATATAAGCAGCTTCTCCAAGGTCCTTCATTGAAAAACACTTATTCAAGTAGGCCTTAATGCTGTCCAGAAGTTCTATATTATTTCCCATCAAGAGTATGTCATCTACATATAATATGAGAAATGCTCTGAGCTCCCACTCACTTTCTTGTAAACGCAGGCTTCTCCATAAGTCTGCATAAACCCAAACGCTTTGATCATCTCATCAAAGCGAATGTTCCAACTCCGAGATGGTTGCACCAGCCCGTAAATGGATCGCTGGAGCTTGCATACTTTGTTAGCGTTCTTAGGATCGACAAAACCTTCCGGCTGCATCATACACAGCTCTTCCTTAAGATGTCCGTTAAGGAATGCCATTTTGACGTCCATCTGCCATATCTCATAATCATAGTATGCGGCATTTGCTAACATGATTCGGACGGACTTCAGCTTCGCTACGGGAGAGAATGTCTCGTCGTAGTCAATCCCTTGAACTTGTCGATAAACCTTAGCGACAAGTCGAGCTTTATGGATGGTTACATTACCATCCGCGTCCGTCTTCTTCTTAAAAATCCATTTGTTTTCTATCGCTCGCCGATCATCTGGCAAGTCTGTCAAAGTCCATACTTTGTTTTCATACATGGATTCTATCTCGGATCTCATGGCTTCAAGCCATTTGTTGGAATCTGGGCCCGCCATCGCTTCTTCATAGTTCGAAGGTTCACCGTTGTCTAACAACATGATTTCGAGGACAGGGTTGCCGTACCACTCAGTGCGGAACGTGTCCTTGTGGACCTCTGAAGTTCAAGAGCAACTTGATCCAAGTACCTTGATCATCATCATTGTTTTCTCTTGGTTGGTGTGGGCATCACAGGAACATTTTCTGAGCTGCACCACTTTCCCGTTCGAGAGGCGATACTTCATCGAGTTCTACTTTCCTCCCACTTACTTCTTTCGAGAGAAACTCTTTTCGAAAGCATCCATTCTTGGCAACGAAGATCTTGCCCTCGGATCTTAAGTAGAAGGTATACCCGACAGTTTCCTTAGGGTATCCTATGAATACGCATTTTCCGACTTGGGTTCGAGCTTTTCAGTTGAAGTTTCTTTACATAAGCATCGCATCCCCAAACTTTTAGAAACGACAGCTTAGGTTTCTTCCCAAACCATAATTCATACGGTGTCGTCTCAACGGATTTAGACGGTTCCCTATTTAAAGTGAATGTAGCTGTCTCTAGAGCGTATCCCCAAAATGATAGCGGTAAATCGGTAAAAGACATCATAGACCGCACCATATCTAATAGAGTGCGATTACGACGTTCGGACACACCGTTACGCTGAGGTGTTCCAGGCGGCATGAGTTGTGAAACGATTCCACATTTCCTTAAGTGTTTACCAAATTCGTGACTTAAATATTCTCCTCCACGATTTGATCGTAGGAACTTTATCTTTCGGTCATGTTGATTCTCCACCTCGCTCTGAAATTCCTTGAACTTTTCAAAGGTCTCAGACTTGTGTTTCATTAAGTAGACATACCCATATCTACTCAAGTCAACAGTGAGAGTGAGAACATAACGATATCCTCCGCGAGCCTCAACGCTCATTGGACCGCACACATCGGTATGTATGATTTCCAACAAGTTGGTTGCTCGCTCCATTGTTCCGAGAACGGAGTCTTGGTCATTTGCCCATGAGGCATGGTTCGCATGTGTCAAGCGATTCATAATCAAGAGACTCTAAAGTCCATCAGCATGGAGCTTCTTCATGCGCTTGACACCAATGTGACCAAGGCGGCGATTACCACAAGTATGTGGGACTATCGTTATCAACTTTACATCTTTTGGCATCCACACTATGAACATGTGTAATATTACGCTCGAGATTCATTAAGAATAAACCATTGACCATCGGAGCATGACCATAAAACATATCACTCATATAAATCGAACAACCATTATTCTCGACTTAAATGAGTAGCCATCTCGTATTAAGCGAGATCCGGATACAATGTTCATGCTCAAACTTGGCACTAAATAACAATTATTAAGGTTCAAAACTAATCCCGTGGGTAAATGTAGAGGCAGCGTGCCGACGGCGATCACATCGACTCTGGAACCATTCCCGACGCGCATCGTCACCTTGTCCTTCGCCAGTCTCCGTTTATTCCGCAGCTCCTGCTGTGAGTTACAAATATGAGCAACGGCACCGGTATCAAATACCGGGAGTTACTACGAGTAATCGGTAAGGTACACATCAATTACATGTATATCAAATATACCTTTGGTGTTGCCGGCCTTCTTATCCGCTAAGTATTTGGGGCAGTTCCGCTTCCAGTGACCCTTCCCCTTACAATAAAAGCACTCAGTCTCAGGCTTGGGTCCATTCTTTGATTTCTTCCCGGCAACTGGCTTACCGGACACGGCAATTTCCTTGCCGTCCTTCCTGAAGTTCTTCTTGCCCTTGCCCTTCTTGAACTTAGTGGTCTTATTGACCATCAACACTTGATGTTCTTTCTTGATTTCTGCCTCTGCTGACTTCAGCATCGAGAACACTTCAGGAATGGTCTTTACCATCCCCTGCATGTTGTAGTTCATCACAAAGCTCTTGTAGCTTGGTGGGAGCGATCGAGGATTCTGTCAATGACCGCCTCATCCGGGAGGTTAATGTTCATTTGGGTCATACGGTTGTGCAATCCAGACATCTTCGAGGATGTGCTCACCGACGAACTGTTTTCCTCCATCTTACAAGCTGTAGAACTTGTCGGAGACATCATATCTCTCGACCGGGCATGAGCTTGGAAAACTAGTTTCAGCTCTTGAACATCTCATATGCTCCGTGATGCTCAAAACGCTTTGGAGCCCGGTTCTAAGTGTAAAGCATGCCGCACTGAACGAGGGAGTAATCATCGGCCGAGTTTGCCAAGCATTCATAATGTCTTGGTTCTCTGGGACGGGAGCGTCACCTAGCGGTCCTTCTAGGACATATTGCTTCCTAGCAGCTATGAGGATGATCCTCAGGTTCCGGACCCAGTCTGTATAGTTGCTGCCATCATCTTTCAGCTTGGTTTTCTCTAGGAACGCGTTGAAGTTCATGTTGACATTAGCGTTGGCCATTTGATCTACAAGACATATTTGCAAGGTTTTAGACTAAGTTCATGATAATAAAGTTCTAATCAAATTATGAACTCCCACTTAGATTAGACATCCCTCTAGTCATCTAAGTGTTACACGATCCGAGTCGACTAGCCGTGTCCGATCATCACGTGAGACGGACTAGTCATCGTCGGTGAACATCTTCATGTTGATCGTATCTTCCATACGACTCGTGTTCGACCTTTCGGTCTCCGTGTTCCGAGGCCATGTCTGTACATGCTAGGCTCGTCAAGTTAACCCTAAGTGTTTTCGCTGTGTAAAACTGTCTTACACCCGTTGTATGTGAACGTAAGAATCCATCACACCCGATCATCACGTGGTGCTTAGAAGCGACGAACTGTAGCAACAGTGCACAGTTAGGGGAGAACACTTCTTGAAATTTTTATAAGGGATCATCTTATTTACTACCGCCGTCCTAAGTAAACAAGATGCATAAACATAATAAACATCACATGCAATTATATAGTTGTGACATGATATGGCCAATATCATATAGCTCCATTGATCTCTATCTTCGGGGCTCCATGGTCATCTTGTCACCGGCTTGACACCATGATCTCCATCATCGTGTCTTCATGAAGTTGTCACGCCAACGACTACTTCTACTTCTATGGCTAACGCTTTTAGCAATAAAGTAAAGTAGTTTACATGGCGTTCTTCAATGACACGCAGGTCATACAAAAAATAAAGACAACTCCTATGGCTCCTGCCGGTTGTCATACTCATCGACATGCAAGTCGTGAATCCTATTACAAGAACATGATCTCATACATCACAATTCATCATTCATCACAACTTCTGGCCATATCACATCACATGATCAATCGCTGCAAAAACAAGTTAGACATCCTCTAATTGTTGTTGCATCTTTTACGTGGCTGCAATTGGGTTCTAGCAAGAACGTTTTCTTACCTACGAATAACCACAACGTGATTTTGTCAACTTCTATTTACCCTTCATAAGGGCCCTTTTCATCGAATCCGCTCCAACTAAAGTGGGAGAGACAGACACTCGCCAGCCACCTTATGCAACTAGTGCATGTCAATCGGTGGAACCGGTCTCACGTAAGCGTACGTGTAAGGTTGGTCCGGGCCGCTTCATCCCACAATACCGTTGAAGCAAGAAAAGACTAGTAGAGGCAAGTAAGTTGACAAGATCCACGCCCACAACAAAATGGTGTTCTACTCGTGCAATGGAGAACTACGCATAGACCTAGCTCATGATGCCACTGTTGGGGAACGTTGCAGAAAATTAAAATTTTTCCTACGGCTTCACCAAGATCCATCTATGAGTTCATCTAAGAAATGAGTCAAGGGAGTGAGTTGGCATCTACATACCACTTGTAGATCACGTGCGGAAGCTTGCAAGGGGATGGTGATGATGGAGTCGTATTCGACGTGATTCAAATCACCGATGTCCAAGTGCTGAACGGACAGCACCTCCGCGTTCAACACACGTACGGGACGGGAGACGTCTCCTCCTTCTTGATCCAGCAAGGGGGAAGGAGAGGTTGAGGAAGCTCGCTCAACGGCAAAGACGACGGCGTGGTGGTGTTGGTGCGAAGATCTCGGCAGGCCGCCAAGCACTTAGCGGAGGAGGAGAGGTGTTGGGGGAGGGCTGCGCCTTTGGATGTGTCAGCAGCCTCCCCCACCCCTCTATTTATAGGGGAAGGGCAGGGGCCGACCCTCTAGATGGGATCTAGAGGGGGCGGCGGCCAGGAGGGAGGCTTGCCCCCAAGCAGGGCGCCCCTTGGGGTTTCCCCCCCTAGCCGCATGGGCCCAAGGTGGGGCGCGCCCAGCCCTCCAGGCTGGCTCCCTCCCTTCGGCCCATGTGGCCCTCCGGGTGGCCCCTCCGGTGGACCCGGAACCCCTCCGTGGCCCCAGTACAATACCGATAACCCCGAAACTTTCCGGTGTCCGTATGACAACTTTCCATATATAAAACTTCACCTCCGGACCATTCCGAACTCCTCATGACGTCCGGATCTCATCCGGACTCAACAACATTCGGTAGTCACATACTAGTCTTCCTAATAACCCTAGCGTCACCGAACCTTAAGTGTGTAGACCCTACGGGTTGGGAGACACGAGACATGACCGAGACACTCTCGGGCAATAACCAACAGCGGGATCTGGATACCCATGTTGGCTCCCACATGCTCCTCGATGATTTCATCGGTTGAACCACGATGTCGAGGATTGATCAAAACCACATATACAATTCCCTTTGTCAATCGATGCGTTACTTGCGAGACTCGATCGTCGGTATCCCAATACCTTGTTCAGTCTCGTTCGGCAACTCACTTTACTCGTGCCGTAATGCATGATCCGTGGCCAACACCTTGGTCACCTTGAGCTCATTATGATGATGCATTACCAAGTGGGCCCAGATACCTCTCCGTCATACGGAGGACAAATCCAGATCTCGATCCGTGTCAACCCAACAGATACTTTCGGAGATACCGTAATGCACCTTTATAGTCACCCGATTCGTTGTGACGTTTGATACACCCAAGGCACTCCTACGGTATCCGGGAGTTACACGATCTCATGGTCGAAGGAAGAGATACTTGACATTGGCTATGCTTAGGATTGGGTCTTGTCCATCACATCATTCTCCTAATGATGTGATCCCGTTATCAACGACATCCAATGTCCATAGTCAGAAACCATGACTATCTGTTGATCTGTGAGCTAGTCAACTAGAGGCTCACTAGAGACATATTGTGGTCTATGTATTCACACGTGTATTACGATTTCCGGATAATACAGTTATAGCATGAATAAAAGACAATTATCATGAACAATGAAATATAATAATACTTTTATTATTGCCTCTAGGGCATATTTCCAACAATTTTCGCGTTGAGACATGAAGGAAAAGAAACGTATGCACTGGATGACCTGGTGGATAATGTGTGTCCCTAAGAAAGATGGAGGTATGTTCTTTTGTGACCTACACTATTTTAATTTGGCTATGTTGGCGAAGCAATCCCCAAGATTCATATAACCTCCTGATTCTCTATGGGCTCAAGTGCTTCAAGCAAAATACTACCCAAACTACAACTTGCTTAAGGCGGGACTGAAAAAGGGATCATCTTTTACTCAGCAAAGCATTGTTGCTAGTCTTAACATCTTCTGAAGAGGTCATATCTAGAGAGTGGGTACAGGTGAGATGATCAACATTTGGGAGGATTTTTAGATCCCGGGAAGACAATCTCGCATGGTCCAAGCACCTAAAGGCCATATATTTCGCCAAACAATTGATGAGCTTATAGACTCATTGAGAACTAGGATGATGTGTTAATTCGACATATCTTTTATCAGATTGATGTAGAAAGGATTATTTGGATCCCTCAAAGTGAGCAACTTGATGAAGATTTTGTGGCATGGAATTACACCAAATTGTATATTTTTTCTACACTCGGATACAATATTGAATGGGAACATTCCCATCGACATAGATTCACAAGATCTGATGGTAAGGGGACGTCCACACGTAGTCCAGTTTAGGATATCTTATGGAAGCTACAGGTGCCTAGTAAAGTCAAAAATTTCGCATGGAAATCTCTATATAGAATAATACCGGGCCTATCTATCTTAGCAAATAGACATATTCCTGCTTCAGCACAATTCCTAGTTTGTTCTCTGGTCAAGAGGATATCAAGCATTTGATATTCACATGTGCACGCTTGAAGCAAGTAAAAATCACGTTGGGCTTGATGCGGGTAATTGATGAAGCGACTTGCGTTGATAGATCGAGTTCTATAGTGCTATTGGAACTTCAAGTCGGTGAGCAACAAGTCACCTTTTCTTTTCTTTTTGGTCATGTTGGATTGAAATAAATTGTGCGACCTTTGTACATTTGGTGGCAGAGAGTTGATGAAAGGAGAAGTTGCAGCTTTTGCCGCCACGAACAGCTTTTGCAATACAAGCTCTGGCAAGCAATTGTGGGGGAGCTCACTTGAGTGCAAAAGTAAATGAAATAACATGGTGTAAACCTCCAAAGAACACATACAAGCTTAATTATGGGCGATGGCTCGGGAGGTGCTGGAGCACGCATGATTGGTGAACTACGGTATGACATTGCAATCTGGAAGTGCATTATGTGGCGCACAAAAGCGATGCTATTCCGACATACGAGTTTACGTAAATCGTACGTACTCCCTCCTTCCCATAAAGTTAGGCATATTAGTTTCTACACGAAAATTGGCACAGGTTTACTTGCGTGATCCAATCTCAAATGAAGAGGATGTTGTGAGGTAACCGGTGTTCGTTTCCAGAAAATTAGGGATTGTTAGTGATGGCCATATCTGAATGAGAGATAAAGGCAGGTGTGTCTTAGATTATGGGATTGCATGAAAATCTTATTAGTCTAAGATTTTGGGAAGGTGGGAGTACTTAGTTCACTTGGCTAACAGTTGTTAGCACTTTTTTCTCTAGGTAGTTATTCCTTCCCTCACAGTACGTAATACTAGGGTAAAACTTACGCATGAGTAGGATTTCTGGGAGCACAATTTGACTAGACATGCTTTTAATTCGAATTCTTCCATTTTCTGAGATGATATTCCTCCTAGCTTTATTTTTTTATGTATCTATATTAGAGTTAAAATGAAATACGCCATAAAGGCTTTCCCTAAAAAAACTCACATGCCACACCCTCACATGTGATTCAAGATCAACTCGGAAAAAGGAAACCTGCAAATGGCATGCCTATGTTAGGACTTAAATGGTGTTTCCGTGTTGCTGTTCTTATCCATATACCTCTGACAAGACAAGCACACAAAAGTGCAAGGAAAGCATATTCAGCATCCTTAACCTCATCAAGGATGTTGGATATGCTTTCCTTACGTGTTTCTCTTGCTTATCTCCATAATATTTGGATTTTCTTTTTAAGCGGCATACTTGCTTCTCTTGAGCAATATTTTTTGCCAATGATTGTAAACGACGTTTGACGTGCTCATCTCGTACTCTTGGGGTTCTGTTTGCCTATACAGTATCATTTTGGCATCTTCAACCTTCGAATGCGTGCCATCATGTTATCTGTTTCGAGGTTGGTTGGTGCCGACGGAATGAGCGCCTGTTGGCACACATGCAGGACTGCCATCTCACGTGTACACGGAACGCATGGATCCATCGACCTAACATGCTTGTCCTCCTCCCAACTAAATTATGGGCAACGTGAGACGTGGCGCAACCATTTACTGCCAATACGAGCTCCTCTCTTCTTGCGACCCTATCCTGTCCGGCTCCGTCCGTTTGAGATAAAGGGACAAAAGAGGCGGCTCAGCGCACGGCCTCAAACGGACAAATATCCGGATTCCGTCCGTTTTCGACCCATCCCCGGCCAACCGCGACGCACGCCCTTGCCCCCCCCGGTGGCCCGCCTGTCGGGGACACTAGCAGTCCGTCGGCTCCCCAACGCTTCACCTCTCTCCCCGCCCGCCCCGCCGCCGGCGCCGCCCTATTCTCCGGCCGCCTCCTCACCGAACAGCCCCCCGCCATCCATACGAAACCATGTCTGGACATGGACGCCACCATGCCCGCGCTTTCGCCGTAGTTTTGGTCGTCGCCCGCGCTATCGAGGGAGGTTTGGCCGTCGCCGTCCTTGCCGGTGCCGGAGGGGACACGACTGCCAGCGACGGACCACGGCGACCGAGGCAGATTCCAACGAGAGCTCCAGAGCAGCCAGTAGCCGGCCGGCAACCACCCCTGCTGCGTCGAGGTGATCATCGCGGCCGCTTCGCCACCGCAACCGCAAGGTGTTCGACCTTTTGCCAACAAAGGTATGGACAGTGGAGACGAGTTTTCTTCCAAACTTCCTTTGTTCATCGGACGATTAAATGCGTCGGATGATGAAGATCTTGTGGTGGCTGCACCGGTCGTTCACGACCATATTCAACGGCAGCTTCCTCGATGCGGGGTTCACTCCTGCCGTGCTCCCAACCCGAACCGCAATAGGGGTGAGGCCACGCCTGCTCTATGCCGATTACTTTGCCAACACCCGCTCTTCAAGCCGGATAAATTTCGTCGCCGTTTTCGTATGGCAAGGCATGTGTTCAATCGTATCCGAGAGGGAGTGGTTGCTCATGACCCATACTTCGAGTGCAAGACGGATGCCCTTGGCAAGCTTGGATTCTCCCCTTACCAGAAATGCACCGCGACCATCTGCATGCTTGCATACGGTATTCCAGGCGATCTGGTGGACGAGTATGTGCGTATGAGTGAGACAACATGTTTGATGTCAATGTACAAGTTTTGCCAGGCTGTGATCGAGGTGTTTGGCCCAGAGTACTTGAGGCAGCCAACTGTCGCTGATACAGAGAGATTGTTGGCGATCAATGCAGCTAGAGGCTTTCCAGGCATGCTTGGCAGCATTGATTGTATGCATTGGGAGTGGAAGAACTGTCCATTTGCTTGGCAGGGCCAGTGTCGGGGGTTGGGCGCGACATATGCCAAAGGATGGCTTATCATGGTGGGGGTGAGTAGAACGTCGCCGGTGCCTGGAAATAGGATGAGGCGAAGACATGCACGCCGGCGGATCTTACCCAGCTTGAGGGCTCTCCGAGGAGATAACACCCCTACTGCTGCTCTGCGGGGTCTCCGCATGGTCACTAAGGCAAAGTGAATACAAGCTTGCTCCTAGAGCTGTTTCTGGAGGTAGGAGAAGGCAAGGCTAGCTCTCCCTTCCTATATGGTCAGTCTAGTGCTAATGGATTCGAACCCTTTGCATGGGTGCCCTGGGGGTTTATATAGGCCTACCCCCAGGGTTACAATGGTAAAACCGGCTGGTGCGGGTCCCACCATCTGCTCTCGGCGCCGTCTTCTCCGCCGACTCACAGGGCCCTTGTTGGCCGCTGTGCGAGGCGTCGGCCAGCGTCCAGGCTGGCGGTCTTGCCGGCTGCAGATTACTATAGCCGTGCTTCTAATGATGCAGGCTCGGTCATGGGGTCATGGCAACAGGGCCGCCGCCTGACGGGCGATCACTGTTGCCGTTCCCCCGTCGCGTCTGGTTAATGGCGGGTGGGGCCCGTGGGAGGGGCCGGCCGACTCCGGGGGGCCGACTCCCAACGGGTCCAACTCTCGGTGCTCTCGCCGTCTTGATTACTCTCATTGTTGGTAGGCCCGCCGTCTCCGGCCGTCTGAGGCAGCCGTCGTGGAGTGAGGCTCCGCCCCGTGGCTGATGTCGAGGCTGGCATGGCATGGCAAGATGCAGCGGCGAGATCTCCGTGGGTAGGCGCCTTGTGGCCATGCCTGCCTTTAATTATCGGGGTGGTTGGAGTCGCGGGCCGACTCCCCATAGTCGGCTTCCTTGGAGCGCCTCTGGGACTCGGCTTAACTGGGAGTCGCCTCTAGGACTCGGCTTAATTGGAGTCGCCTCTGGGACTCGGCTTAACTGGGAGTCGCCTCTGGATTCGCGGGGCGCAGCCTGCCCCGATGTCTTGAAAGGTTCTGTGACCCGGGTTGGCCTACCCGTGGCCCATTACTCCGACAGTAGTCCCCGAAGCTAATGAGGCTCCGAGGGTGATACGTCGCGGGCCTCAGCAGTTTCATTCTTCTGGTGGGGGAATTCTGGCCTTGCTGGCTGTCTTCCTTCAAGCCAACTGGCAGGAGTCAGATCCACAGTAGGCTGTCTTGCTTCAAGCCGTCCGGTCGTAGTCAGATTCAATGAGGGCCGTCTTGCCTCCAAAGGAGTTTGAAAGCCGCAGCGGGAACCAGGCGGCGTGCCTGATACGCTTCCCGCGGTCGCCCGCCACGGCCCCGTCGCGCGGCGCCACGTGGCAGGGGCAGTCTGCTCACCCATGCGCGCGATGGGACGGGTCGTCAGGCGGGGCCCACCACTTCTGCGCCTCGGCCCGCGAAAGGATCCATTACGGCCGCGCGGACGGTTGGGTTTCCCACGTCGTTACTGCGCGCGGTAACTTCGTGGGGTAAATCGTGGGGGGCGTGGGGTCCTGCGCACAGTTAATCCCACGCCGCCCCATCGGCTTCTCAGCCCACAGGCCTATAAGTAGGCGGGGGGAGCTGGACGGGAAACACACGCGCCCATTCCTCCCTGCACCCCCGCTTCCTCCTGCTTCTTCTTCCTCCAGCCATCACCGCACCAAGCCGCCCCGCACCTGCAGCGATGAGTTCCTCCTCTGCCGCTGCGGGTCCTGCTGTGCGTTCCGGCATGTGGGACGGCTCCTCGGTGGATGATGACATCATCGAGCACCTCCGCGGGCCAGCGCGGCTCCCAGCGCGAACTGTCTTGGCTCGCGCCTTGTGCGGAGGAAATAAGGCCGGCGCCAGAGGAGGGAGAGCGGGTCATATTCCGCTCGCACCTCATGCGCGGCCTGGGCCATCCGGCGAGCGGCTTCTTCCGCTCCTTCTTGGAGTTCAACGGGCTCCAGCCGCACCACCTCACTCCGAACACGGTGGTGCTGCTGGCCGCCTTCGCCATCCTGTGCGAGGGTTTTCTTGGCGTTCTTCCCACCATCGAGCTGTGGGGAGAGTTCTTCCAGTCCAAGCTCGGCACGCACGTCGCTGGTGTGCCGGCTCAGTGCGGCGCCTTCATCGCGATGCGTAGGTCGACCGCCGACAACCCCTTTCCCTCCATCGCGCTAATCAAGTCGGTGAAGATGTGGCAGCGGTCGTACTTCTATGTGAAGAACGTCGCCACGGAAGGCGACTGGGTCAACCTGCCGCACTACAAAGCCGGCACGCCGGCTGGGAGGCTTCCCAGCTGGTCCCATCGGGCCAAGACGCTGACTCCTGCCGGTGCTGCCACCGTCGCGCGACTCCGAGTGCTGACGCAGTTGGAAGGCCTGGTCGGAGCCTACTTGCTGGCCGCCTTCATGGCGCGCCGAGTCCTCCCACTCCAAGGCCGACCTCATCTGATCTGTCAGATGAGCGACCGCCGGGACCCGACCCGGATGAGCACCTAGGACATGCCTCACGCGTAGGTGGCGAACATGGTGAATCACATCACGAACTGCGAGCTCGCGGAAGACTGGCAGTTCGCAAGGAGCCGTACTCACGTGCCAACCCTCCGCCTGTGGTAAGTCAAATCTTTTGTTCTTTTGTTTTTCTTTGTAGCCGAATCCGACTTCCGATCTTCTTGGTTTTTCGAGTGAACCCCTCATCCAGCTGCAGCCGCACCACAGACATCCCGAGTTAAGCCGCTTCGCACGGCGGAGGCGTCGGCGACCCGACTTGGGGGCGGCGATGGGAGGCCGACGCCAAGGCGGAGGAGGAGGCTGAAGGCGGCTTCGGCCCTCGGTGACCTTCGCCGGCCGCGTAAGACGAGGCCGAAGGGAAGTCGTCCGCGCCGCCAACCAAAGCCGCCATCGGTAGCGAGTTCCTCCGCCCGGCTTGGCGATCAAGTCGGCGCTGAAGAAGCACCGGGCAGCGCCGAAGTTAGCTCGGCGGTCGGCGAAGTTCAAGGGGCGGCCACGCGACCAAGCGGGGAAGAAGCGACGCGAAGGCCAACCGCTTCCGTAAGGAAGTGAAGAAGCCGCTGCTAGTCTCTGCGTAAGCGCTCTTCTACCTTCGTCTTGTTTTCTTTGATGGATCTTTTTCGAGTCTTTTTCATTCCGTCTTTTGCTTCAGGGCCCCACTTTCTCTTGAGAGGGTCGCCGTCCCCTCTGTCATGGGGTCGGCCGAGACGTCCGCCAATACTCGGCAGATTGACCCGGCCGCCGACCTCTGGGAGGCGACAGAGCGCAACGCGCGGGAGAAGCGCGAAGAGGAAGAGGCCGACCGTCTGAAGAAGGCGGAGGCCGAGAAAGCGGTGGCCTCCGCCCAGAAGAAGCTGGAGGAAGCTGAAGCCGCCGCCGCAGCAAGACAGCGGGCTGAGGAGACCGCGCGCAATCAATCGGCGTTGCTTGTCGTCCCGCTGAACTCCGCGCCACCGCCCCCGGAGTTCACGGGGCAGACTGGAGAAGTCGGCGGAGAGCACTCCGTTGTGGAGAAGGACGGTGGCGAGGCCTCTACATCGGGCACGGCCACGCCGCCACCGCCGCCTCCACCGCCATCGGGAAGTGCGCATGGTAAGCAGTCGGCAGGCCCGCTACTGCCGCCGACTGAGGACGAGGCGGTGGCGAGGCTGCTCCTTCAAGTCGCCTCACCGGCGCGCCGCCGCCTTGAGAAGGCGGTTTCGGCGCCATGCCCCTTGGAAGCCGGCGCCACCAGTTCGGCCATCCCAGATGCCACTAGTAGAAAACGGAGCTGTAGCGCCGGTTCGTAAGGGCCTTTAGTGCCGGTTCCATAACCGGCACTAAAGGGTGGTCACTAAAGCCCCCCCCCCTTTAGTACCGGTTCGGCACGAACTGGCGCTAAAGTGCCACCACGTGGCGTGAGCTCGCGCCCCAGTATGGGGGACCTTTAGTACCGGTTGGTGTTACCAACCGGTACTAAAGGTTTTTTTTGAATTTTGGAAAAAAAATTGATTTTTTTTCGATTTTTAATTTTTCTGAAATATCTGATGATTTAGTCTCTAATCCCCTCTCTTAACTGCTCAAGTGTGGATCACTCATTCCAAATCATCTAACTTCCCGACCGGTCGGTCACCCATCCCTCTCACTACTCTAACCCAAGCACGCTTAACTTTCGGGTTCTATTCTCCTTCGTTTCCAAGTCTGCACTTGTTGTTTTCCTGACAATAGTAAGATGTTAATCCTATTAACCCTCAGGAGTTTAGCTTGAGCATGAAGTCACACATTTCACCGTTTGAGTTTGAAACTATTATTCTAAAAAACAGTAATTATTTAGTAACGCTAATATTTCTTGAATAAGTTTGACCATAGTTTGACCACAGTTTGACCATAGTTTGACCAGATTTGACCAAAATTCAAAAAATTGAAATAATTATTTAGTAACACTAATATTCTTGAATAATTATGTAGTAACATTAATACTTCTTGAATAAGTAGTTTGACCAGATTTAACCAATTTTTTAAAAAACTGAAATTATTTGACCATATCTTTTTCCTTCGGAATTTGAGGATTCTAAATAATTCCAAATAGGCCATAGGCTGTCTCCATCGGATCTGGATTTTCGTGCTGAATTTTTGATATATTATACATTTTTTTTCCGACATTGTATGCAAAAGTTATAGCCGTTTTACATTTCCTACACTTTTAGTGCGGTTTGTGTCACAAACCGGTACTATCGTCGAACCCTTTAGTATCGGTTCATGGCACGAACCGGTACTAAAGTTAGACCTTTAGTACGGTTAAATTACTACGAACCGTACTAAAATGATCATGAACCCGACTTTGGCCGCCACTGCCACCACCCCTTTAGTACGGTTCGTGCCACAAACCGGCACTAAAGGTTCAACCTGAACCGGCATTAATGCAAATCCGTTCGAACCGGCACTAATGGTACCATTAGTACCGGGCCAAAATCAAACCGGCACTAATGTGCTTCACGTTTGACCCTTTTTCTACTAGTGTGCTGAGGCGACAAGCGCCGCGTCTACTAGGTGGGTGCGAGGAGGCGGCGGTCCGCGAACCAGCGCTCTGACGCGTGCGAAGCGGTTGGCGTGAGGGCGAAGCCATCTAGAGCTGCACCAAGGCGCATCTGTCGTCGCGAGCGTCTATCCGAGTATGCTTTCTTTTTGACTTTATCTTTTCTCGTTCTTCTCTCGAGCGTAGCGCACTCCACTGAAATATAATCCCGAGTTTGGGCGGCTGCTGTCGCGACGGAACTCAACTGGCAGTTCCTCATTTTTGTCTTTGTCGATTGTTTATCACGGAGTATCACAACCTCGCGTCCTGCCTTCAACCGCAATGTTGAGCAGCTGGGAAAGCAGATCGCCGACTTGTCGGAGAGCCGTAATAAGTTCTTCTTCTTTTTCGCGGTAGCATTGGCGCGCACGGGCTGTAGTCCCGAGATTCGGGCCGATCACTGGCGCGTCGGCGGATCTTCAGCGACCTTTCTTGTTGACGACTTAACGTCCTTTCTCTTTGTTCTCCAGAGGCCAATGCCGCCCTTGAGAACGGTTGGTAAGTCGGCACCGCCCTGGCGCCAAGGAGGAGGAGTGCGGCAAGCTTCGCCCGCAGCTGCGTCCTGCTGGCAGCAAGGTGGCGGAGCGAAGAGCTGCTTAAGGCGGCTCGGGGCGAAGCGAGAGAGAGAGACCGCTCTCTTGGCCGAGTTCGAAGGCGAGTGCTCCTCCTGGACTGACAAGGATGCGATGCTGACCTCCGGCTTCCACGAGATCGAAGACATTGTCGACGGTGAGTTTCTTTTGCTTTCTTTCTTCGAGCCGCCGACTGTAAGTCAGGCCGACTCCTGATTCTTTCTTTGCTTCTTTCTTGTTTTGGCAGACTTCTTCCCCGGCCACTCGCAGGTGGTCACTCGAGCCATCGAGGCTGATCGCGAGGCGCGGAGGGCAAATGGCGAGGAGATCGCCGCCAACGCCCCCCTGACCGTCGACGAGCAGCTCCTGAGCATCGAGACCCGTCTGCGGTCGGCCCATCAGCTGCTGCGCCGGCTTCAACGCGTCGGGGCCCAAGCGATCTCCACGCTGTGGCCGGGCATGTCGGCTCTGCGTACTCCCACTCGGACTGCCGACTGGCTGGAGGTCGCGGCTGGCCGTCTTGAGGCATGGAAGGGTTCCTCGGCCCATCCTGGAGCGCGCCGGGCCTTGGAATTCGTCAAGGCTTGGTATCCAGAGCTGGACCTGGACCGGTGGCGCATTCGGTCGAGGCCCGTGCAGAATCTGGCGATTGTGGAAGCGCCCTCATCGGCGTCTTGGCGGCGATCGCCGACTACACCGACACCAGCGTCTTCATTCCTGAGCGGGCCGCAAATGGCGAGGAGGTGCCTCCGGAGTTGTTCGGGATGAACTCGGACTACGACGAGGACTCAACGGAGGTGATCGGCTCCAGCACCGAGGAGGAAGACGAGGCGGGGGCGGAGGCGAGGCAGGCGCCCGAAGACAGAGCGGACGACCAGCCTCGGCTCGACCGCGCCTCCAAAGAACGAGCAGCGTCCGGCCGGGCCGCTGCTGCCGAGATGATCAAGCGAGATCGCCTGAGCCGTCCGCTCCGGCGCCTGACACCGCCGTCTCCACCGACCCTCCGAACCCGTCTGCCGCTTCTTAGGCTGCCGTCTTGCCTTTATTTTTCCTGCCTTAGTAGTCTTTGAAAGAACTTGTCGATTCGCACAATTCCACCCGTGGGGTGTATTTTGAACTTGGCCGGAGGCCTATGTTATGTAAATATCTATCCGACTTCTATCTTTCCTTGCTCATTGCTCTTTTGGCTTTTTCCTTTGCCGCCTTTCCATAGTCGCCGCTTTGCCAGACGAACAACCGCTTTGCGGACTGCCGCTAGGTCAAATGCTTGGCTACTTTAGGGAAGGCAAGTACTTTGCCTTTATAGAGTCTTTTAACAAGTTGGATAGAAGGCGGCAAGCCGACTATTCAAGAGTCGGCTCTGCAAAGAGAGGCTGGAAGCCAGCTTGGGCTATGCTTATGCTTTGAGTCCTTAGCCATTTTTCGTGTGTGCGCTCGTTCTTGCTTACTCTCTGCCTACCAACAGTCGCTCTGCGAGCTGCGGCTTCCGACAGGAGACGGCTTAAGCGCGGCACACTACTTATCCGACTGCAGGAAGCATTTCATAGCGCAAGACGGCGAGTCCCCGGGCCGACTAGTCGAAACCCGGTGCCAAGCGGCATAACAAAGAGTAGCATACTCGGAGGCATAATTCTTATCATACGAGATAACAAAAGGCGGTCCCGAGCTCGTCTCGAAGGCCAAAGTCTCGTACTTTAATACAAAGGATAGCATGGTACATCTTGCATCAATCAGTAAAATCTTGGAGGAGATTTGTGTTCCATAATCGTTCCGACTGTTTGCGGTCGTCCCTCTTCTTGGCGCTTCGGGGCTTCGGGTGTCGATTAGGAAGTAGGAGTCGTTGCCCAAACTTTCTTGACGATGAAGGGCCTTACCAAAGGCGCCGAAAACTTGTCTGGCCGGCTGTTATTTGAATCAGCGGAGCACAAAATCGCCCTCTTGGAAAGATCTCGGCCGACCTTCGGGTTGTAGTATCGGCGTGAGACTCTGCTGGTAGATGCTGGACGGCTGAGTGCCAACAACCGCCCACTTCCAGCGAGTCGGCGCCGTCTTGGCGTGCTTCTTACGCTTCCTCTTGGTGTACATGGTGACTCGTGGAGAGTCGAACTCTATGTCCGTCGAGATGACAGCTTCGGCACCGTAGACGAGGAAGAAAGGCGTGAAGCCGGTTGACTTGTTTGGAGTCGTGCGCAGACTCCAGAGGACGGCTAGCAGCTCCTCAAGCCAATAGTCGGCCGAACGCTCGAGTGGTTCGACCAGTCGAGGCTTGATGCCGGACAGGATGAGGCCGTTTGCTCGCTCCACCTGGCCGTTTTACTGTGGATGGGAAATGGACGCTAAGTCCAGTCGGATGCCCTGCGTCGCGCAGAAATGGGCCAAGGCGCCTTTGGTAAAATTTGTGCCATTGTCGGTGATGATGCTCTGCGGTATACCGTACCGCACCGTGATGTCGGCAATGAAAGTCACTGCAGTCGGACCGTTCAACTTCTTGATGGGCTTTGCTTCTATCCACTTGGTGAACTTGTCCACCGCGACAAGCAGATGAATTAGGCCGCCTTGGGCCGTCTTGAATGGTCCCACAATGTCCAGGCCCCAAACTGCAAAGGGCCAGGCGATGGGAATTGTCTTCAGTGCGGAAGCCGGCTGAAGCGGCTTGGAGCGGAATTTCTAGCACCCCTTGCATTTTTGGACTAATTCTTTAGCCTCTTCTAGGGCAGTCGGCCAGAAGAAACCGTGCCGAAAGGCTTTGGCGATGAGTGCTCTTGAAGCCGCATGGTGGCCGCACTCGCCCTAATGGATGTCTCTGAGAATTGCTTGGCCTTGCTCTGGCTCCACGCAGCGCTGGTAGACACCAGTGACGCTGCGCCTGACCAGCTCTCTGTTGATTATGGTGTAGGCTGCCGCTCGGCGTTGCACTTGCCGAGCCAAGATTTCATCAGTTGGCAGCTCTCTGTTCACTAGAAACTTGAGGATGGGCTGCGCCCATGAAGTCTTGCTATTTCTTCAACCGCCACCACCGACTTGGACAAGGGCGGCTGGCTGGGAAGCAGCGGGCTGGAGTCTGCGGCGCTTCTTTGGATTAACGAAGTCTCCGGCCGACTGCGCATGATCCTGGGCAGGTTACGAAGTCTTTGGGCTGATTGTCGCGATCCGGGCCAGTTACAAGTCCCGGGCCGGCTTCGACTGTGATTTTCTTGAGACCGTCTGCTGGGGCTCTTGAGTCGGATCCGACTTCTTCGGGAGGAGCCGGCACAAAGATGGAGTCTGATTCTGGTGAAGGCTTGATAGACGGCTTAAGGAGGGGCTGAAGAGCGACGCCGGATGGTATTGCTTGGCGGGTGGAGTCGACTCGTGCCAAGGCGTCTGCTTGGTCGTTGTCGTTTCTTGGCACGTGAAGGAACTCGCACCCCTCGAAGTATCCGCTGAGTTGCTGCACCAGGAAGCGGTGGCTCGCCATGTTTGCATCTTTGGCATCCCAGTCACCAGATGACTGCTGGATCACCAAATCGGAGTCGCCATAGCACAGGATCCGGTGAATGCCGAGTTCTTTGGCAAGCCGGAGCCCGTGAATGAGCGCCTCATATTCGGCGACGTTATTGGAGGCGGCGAAGCGGATCTACAGCACATACTTGAGCTTGTCGCCTTTAGGGGAGGTGAGGACGACGCCGGCTCCCAGGCCGGTACGCATCTTGGAGCCGTCGAAATGCATCCGCCAATGGGTGAAGTCGGGCGCCGGCGGTAGGTACTGGGTCTCGGCCCAGTCGACGAGGAAGTTGGCCAGTGCTTGCGACTTGATGGCGGTGCGGGGCTGGTAGTAGATGGTGTAGGGAGCCAACTCTATGGCCCATTTGGCTACTCGGCCAGAAGCATCTCGGCTTCCGATGATCTCGGCCAGCGGGGCTGTGCAAACCATCGTAATTGGATGCTCTTGAAAGTAAGGCTTTAGCTTCTTGGCGGCCAAATGCACACCATAGCACATCTTCTGGTAGTGAGGGTAGTTCTGCTTGGAGGTCGACAATACCTCGCTCAGGTAATATACCGGTCTCTGGACAGGGAGCGCCTTGCCTTCCTCTTTCCGTTCGACTACAATGGTGTGTTGACTACTCATTTGGTGGCGGCGATGTCAGAGCATGGGCTCTTTAGGAGTCGGACCGCCCGGCCACAGGGGAGTAGTCAACATCTTCTTCACCGGAGAAATGCTTCATCCGCCTTGTGGTTCCACTCAAAAAAGGTGGTCTTCTTCATTAATTGGTACGAAGGGAGAGCTTTCTCGCCCAGCCGACTGATGAATCGGCTGATGGAGGTCAAGCAGCCGGTGAACTTCTGCACATCTAACAGTCGGCTGGGTACCTCCATCCTCTCGATGGCCTTGATCTTCACAGGGTTGCACTCTATGCCGCGTTCAGAGACCAGGAAGCCAAGGAGTTGGCCGGCTGGTACTCCAAAAATGCACTTCTTAGGGTTGAGCTTGATCTGGAATCGGCGCAGGTTCTCAAAGGTTTCCTTGAGGTCTTCCAGCAGTGTCCCACGCTTCTCCGTCTTCACCACAACATCATCCACGTAGACGTGGGCATTTCTGCCGAGTTGCTTGAGGAGGCACTTCTGCATGCAACGCTGAAAGGTGGTGCCAGCATTCCTCAAGCCGAACGTCATGGTCAGGTAGTAGAAGGCTCCGAATGGCGTGATGAAGGCAGTCTTCAGTCTGTCTGCCGGGTTCAGCTTGATTGGTGATATCCTATATATGCATCTAAGAAACTCAACAGCTCGCATCCGGCTATGGAGTCTATCACCTGATCGATTCTCGGCAAAGCAAAGGGGTCCTTTGGGCAAGCTTTGTTGAGGCTTGTGTAATCAATGCACATCCGCCATTGCTTGTTTTTCTTCAGTACCAAGACCGGGTTTGCCAATCACTCTGGAAAAAACACCTCCATAATGAAGCCGGCCGCCAGGAGCCGGGCTATCTCTTCTCCAACAACTCTTCTCTTCTCTTGACAAAGGGCGCAAGGGCTGCCTGACGGGCTTCACATCAGGTCGGACATGTAACTTGTGCTCGGCGGATTCCGTCGGTACACCTGGCATGTCTTTAGGGGACCATGCAAAGATGTCCCGATTCTCACGGAGGAAATCGACGAGCTCGCCTTCCTATTTACTGTCGAGGTTTGTACCCATGACAGCGTACCTCTCTGGGTGCTCCGGGTCCAAGGGTATCTTCTTAGTCTCTTTGGCCGGCTTGAACCCTCAGCTTCCGACTCCTTGGGGTCAGGCGACATCTCTGGCTGCTTTCCGGCCATTGCCACGACCCGATCAAGGAGCCGCTTCTCAGCTGCGATCACCAGGGACTCGGCCAGCCGACTGCTCTCAGCCGCGCAAGAGGACGACTTCCTGTAGTCACCAGCGACGGTCAGAATCTCCTTGGAACTCGGCATCTTCATCTTGAGGTAGGCGTAGGGGGAACCGCCATGAACTTGGCCAGTGCAGGCCGGCCAAGTAACGCATGGTATGGGCTTTCAAGGTCCATTACTTCAAACCAGACTGGCTCTCGGCGGAAATGATCTTTGTCTCCGAAGAGAACGTCTATCAGGATCTTGCCGATTGGTGAGCGGGAAAGGCCGTGCACGATGCCGTGGAACCTGATCCGGCTTGCTCTGCGGTTGTCTTTGCTGATTCTAACTTCTCCATAGTATCCTTATACAGGATGTTGATCTTTCTTGCCTCCGTCTACCAGCACTCTCGGCGGCGGCCCGCCTAGCGATGGCCAAGGTGGCACTTTCGGGACCGGGGCATAGGAGCCGGATTCGGCATCACCTCGGGTGATCTGCCTGCTCAAGCGATAGGCTTCTCGGACCAATGCATGAACTCTGGAGTATTTGATGCCACATCGTTCACTTCTTCTTCTGCTGCCCCGCTTTCTCATCGATCATCGACCACCTGCGGTGAACACCACATAGGCTCCATGCTCTTACGGGTACTCGTCTTGTCTTCGCGCCCATTGGCCGAACGGCCGGCTCTTTGGGGCGATGGTGGAGGCGGCGGCCCCGGCGGGGAGGAAGGAGGCCGTCTCCTTGGCGATTACTCGTAAGCGGTGGCACTTCGGGTGGTATGGTTTGGCGGCTTCGGCGCGCTATGGAACTGCGGGGACCATCCAGTGCGCTTTCGTAAGAGATGGCGGCAACAGTTGGACTTGCCGCCTTTACAGCCGCTTGGCGGGCTGCCCCTCCGGCTGTTGATCTTCGGTGTGGCAACCTGCCATTGCTGGAAGTCGGCTGTTGGGCTTTATGTTTGTTGTCGTTACATTGTTATGCTATTGGTGTCTCGGTGGAGTTACGGGAGCTGAGGGCCACTTTACCGACTGTGGCGTGCTTATGCTGCTATGATCGGCGGTTAAATCGAGGTTTTCCGTCTCATCGCAGAGGAGCTTGTGCTTGAGGAGGTGCCTTCTCGGCACCGGTGGTGAAAATACTCGATAGCACGCACCTCGTGCACGCCCTCGCGGGAGTTCGGCTTCGCCCAGGTAGCGTGAGGTAGTCGCGTGTTGACTCGTCGAGGCCTTGCGCACAAGGAAAGTGGCGCGGCTTGGGAGGTCGCTTATGCGTGCTTTCGTGAAGTTGTGGATGAAGGCTTGGTGAAGTCGACCCAGCTGTTTATGTTGCGGGGTTTCAGACTGTTCAACCATGTCCGGGCCGTGCCCTGGAGCATGAGTGGAACATACTTCACGGCAACTCGCTTATTGCCGTTCGCTATGTTGACGGCCGTGGAGTAATCAACAAGCCAGTCTTCCAGCTTCACGGAGCCCGTATACTTGGGTGTGTCTCGGGGGAGTGTGAACCCTTTGGGAAAAGGCTCGTCTCGGATGCGGGGTCCAAAGCAGGGCGGACCCAACTCATCTTCTTCTTCCAGCGCCAGGGATCGGTGGAGTCGGTCGATCCGGTGGTGGGCGTCATTCTCTCCGACTCCCTCTCGGCAGCCAAGGCGGCCACCGAGAGTCGGATGCTCAACAGGCGGTGGGGAAACTTGCCGCTCTCTTCTTGGTGGGGGAGGCAGATAGTCGCCCTGCCGTTCCACTGCTCTCGGACGGCCGTCTTGGTCGCGCTCGATGGTGATGCGAGTCCGACTGCGACTGACAGTCGGCTCTTTGTCTTTTCGTTCGCGGACTCCTCCAGTCGGCGTCCGAGACGTCGTGCCTTGATCTCGGCGGGGAGGCAAGTCGTCGTTTGGTTGCTGTAGCGCCTTAGTGCGGCGGCGGCATTCTCTGCAAACAACGCGTCGAGCTGCTTGGACTCGCTCCGTCATCACGCGGCGCTCTTCGCCTTGAAGTTCTTCTTTCGTCGATCGCCGCTGGGCGCGCGGATATTCTCCGCGGTGTGGCGTACAGGGCGATTGGCCCCGAACAAGTCGGCGATAGTCGCGCGCGCTTCGGACGCGCCTAGGCGGCTTAGCCCGGTCGGGCGGCGAGCGCCTGCAGCGCGATCCATTTCGCTTGGTAGGCTTCGACAACCGCCTCATGCTTGCCGGCTTCTTGGCGCCTTCGATGATCTGAAGCGGCGTGTCTCAGCGTCTCGGCATACGCTATACGGAATAAACGCGATCAGGTCTTGCGAGCAGCGTCGGCGGTCATGAACTCCCTCACGGAATGCTCGCCGTGGCGATGACGAGCACCTCCGTGGCGGCGCTTCGCCGCTCTCCTCGTGGCGCGCTGCTTGTCGTGAACCACCACGTTGGTGGGGAAAGTGTCAGCGACCGGCGTCGAGTCGACCAACATCGGTCGGTGGAGCCTCGGACTCCAAGTCCACGGCGAGCTCGCCCGGTGGCGTGGAGTTGGTCGAGGAGGCCCGCGAGGCTCTCGGGGCTACCGTGCACGCATCGGATGCGGACTCGTCGGAGGCAAACCTCGCCCGACAAGTTCGGCGAGCGGCTTCGCTGCATAAGCGACCTCGGCGCCACGCATGCGTCGATCTGAACTCCGTCTGGCGAGCACTGGTTAGCTGCGCTTCGCCCGAGGAGGAAGAGGGTTCCCGTCGAGCAGATCTCGGACGACGGTGCACTGGCCCCATGGTGGGCGCCAAATGTCGGGGTTGGGCGCGACATATGCCAAGGATGGCTTATCATGGTGGGGCGAGTAGAGCGTCGCGGTGCACAGAAGCAGGATGGCGAACATGCACGCCGACGGATCTTACCCAGCTTTAGGGATCTCCGAGGAGATAGCACCCCTACTGCTGCTCTGCGGGGTCTCCGCATGGTCACTAAGGCAAAGTGAATACAAGCTTGCTCCTAGAGCTGTTTCTGGAGGTAGGAGAAGGCAAGGCTAACTATCCCCTTTCTATATGGTCTGTCTAGTGCTAATGGATTCGAACCCTTTGCATGGGTGCCCTGGGGGGTTTATATAGGCCTACCCCCCAGGGTTACAATGGTAAAACCGGTGGGTGCGGGTCCCACCGTCATCTCTCGAACCTTGTCTTCTCCGCCGACTCACAGGGCCGACCGTTGGCGGTCTGAGGCGTCGGCCAGCGTCCGCCCATGGCGGAGTCTTGCCGGCTGCAGATTCTTGTGCCGTGCTTCTAATGACGAGCTCGGTCATGGGATCATGGCAATAGGGCCGCCGCCTGACGGGTGATCACTGTTGCCATTCCCCCGTCGCGTCTGGTTAATGGCGGGTGTGGCCCGTGGGAGGGGCCGGCCGACTCAGGGGGGCCGACTCCCAACAGGTCCGACTCTCGGCGCTCTCGCCGTCTTGATACTCTCATTGTTGGTAGGCCCGCCGTCTCCGGACGTCTGAGCCAGCCGTCGTGGTCTGAGGCTCCGCCCGAGGCTGATGTCGGTGGCTGGCATGGCGATGCCAGCCGGGCGGAGATCTCCGTGGGTAGGGCGCCTTGTGGCCATGCACGCCTTTAATTATCGGGGTGGTTGGAGTCGCGGGCGACTCCCATAGTCGGCTTCCTTGGAGTCGCCTCAGGGACTCGACTTAGCGGGAGTCGCCTGGGACTCGGCTTAGCGGGAGTCGCCTCACGGGGACTCGGCTCATCTTGGAGTCGCCTCTAGATTCATGGGCGCAGCCTGCCCGATGTCTTGAAAGGTTACGGGACCGGGTTAGCCTACCCGTGGCCCATTACTCGACAACCGATTACAAGGGGCATGTTAGCAGGTGCCTTGTCATATTAGAAGCGGTGGCATCGCAAGATCTTTGGATATGACATTCTTTCTTCGGTATGGCGAGTTCTCACAATGATATCAACGTCTTTTAGCGTTCTCCGGTCTTGCGAGGCTTGCGAAGGATACTCCCCACCTATCAACTTTGAGATCAACGGCCACGGTACAACAAAGGATACTATCTAGCGGATGGTATATATCCTCGATGGTCGACTTTTGTGAAGACAATCTCGAAACCCCAAGGTGAGAAGAAAAGAGATTTGCCCAAATGCAAGAGAGTGTTAGAAAGGATGTGGAGCGTGCTTTTGGTGTGCTTCAATCCGGTGGGGTATCGTTCGAAACCTGCCTTGTCATGGGATGAAAGGAAGCTTTGGGAGGTGATGATCTTGTGTGATCATGCACAACATGATCGCCGAGGACGAAAGCGTGATGAGAGTATCTTCGACCAAGGATTTGATTATCAAGGTGAAAATATTGAGCCCTGCACCAAGACCCGCCACAATTGAGCAGTTTGTCCAATTCCACCGTGAGATCGCGTGATTGGCACACTCATTTGAATCTTCAAAATGACTTGGTTGAGCACGTCTGGGATCACATTGGCAACCAATAGATATATTGGTCCAATTTATGTTCAGTCAAGACAATTTCGATTTGGTTGTAAAACTATTTTATTTAAGACAATTTCAATTGGGTTGTAAAACTATTTTAATTTTCAGACAATTATTTGGGTTGGAAGTAGTTTGATGCAAATTTAGGCATTTTTGGCCCTCACGGACAGGATGGGGCAAATGGATGTGGCCGCGCGCTGGGCGTACAGCCACCGCATCCTAGAACAGGCCCGGACACGACCCCAAACCCCTGCCCAAACGGACAGAATCCGGACAAAACGGACGTCCGTTTGGGATCGCGCGGTGGAGTTGGCCTAACATCATCCACCAGTAGTCACCGCACTGTTGGCGTCCGGGTCTCCGGCCGGGGGGCTCGCACATGCCGTCGCCGGGAGGGACCGGGACCGTGTCCGTCCGTGTGGGGGCTCCAGAGTGACGTGCTGAGCAGGGGCTTGAATTGATTGCTGCATGTTACTACTAGCATCTAATGATCTCCATGTACCTGTACCCCCTTCCTGGCAAATCAAGAAAAGCAAAGGCATCATGGCTACTGCTACGCTATGGAGATCATGGTTCCTTTTTCTCAGGTTGACAGCAGTGCCAATAACTGTAGGTACATGTCACCTCTCCCAGGACGGGATGCACGCACAACCGCAAACTAATAATTCGAACAATAGCATGAAGAACTAGAAATTTTAGCCTGCCGTTGTATAGTGTAGCGCGAAGCTGAAGCAAAAGCAAATACACGGTTTCCAGATGAAGCCTAAAAACACGGCAGTCGCGGCACTTTCGACCCGAAGTCACGTTTTGTCTTGGTGTTCTGTGCGTTGCCAGAATCATGTCGTGTGCCTCGTTGGATCTGGCAGTTTCATCCACTTGGTGAAGACATTGTAGTTGTCTTTGTTTTTTTGCCGATGATCTGACCTTGATTGGTTGGTTCAACCGACAGCAAGAACTGACAACAAAATAATATCCTAGTCATGAACTTCAAAGACTAGATCTAGTGATGTCTGCTTGAGTGCACACTTACTTGTTGAAGGTGTTGCTGCGGATGATTGAGACAGTGTTTTTGTCATTGCCGACTACTCTGGACTCTGATTGTATGTTTATGTCCTAGGATGCTGAGGTCGGGATGTTTTAGCCCTTATTTTCAATAAAGAAAAATGCCCCCTATTTTCAATAAAGAAAAATGCCGCATGCCTTGATCCGAGCCGTCCAATCTGCGCTCGATCGAACGGCCAATGAGGATTTCGAGTAAGGCAGTTAAGCAAGGAAAGATGGTAGCCGGCCTCTCTTAGCTAGGGCTTAGCTAGGACCCTAACCAATGACATGATCCGTCCACAGGATGTTTCCTTCGATAATGGGCGTCCATATGATAGGATGTGCTCCCCTAGGACCCAACTTATGTGCCACTCATGTGATCGATGCACGTAGGATGGCCGGACAAAACCGATGTAGCAGCCGAGAGCGATGCGGGGGATGTATCCAATCCAACACAACACATCTCAACAGGAGGATGCTTCCTTCTCACGCCGGCCTGTGACGAGCAGCAGCTGCCGCTACAGGAGCAGCCGGCCCGCCGGCTGGACCATGGCATGCATAGATGGGACCTCCTCCCGCCGTGCGCTGACAATCGGTCACCCCTCATCACCACCCTGTGTCGGCTCCATCACCGATCGGCTGCGTAGGTTGCAAGCACCAAGCAAGCAACACTAATTAACTCACTCACACAGTCACACCACAACAAACACACGCTTCCGTTCAAGAGCTTTGCTCGGAGATGTGCATCTAGTCAAGATTTCGTCAACACTCTGAAAGAGGATCATGTGCGTCATAGCCACTTGGAGCATCTACAACCGCACTCTCCATACCCACCCCGAATCCGGCCGGGCTGCTCGGTCACTGTCCGGATGAAAAACGCCATCCAGTCGAGCGCCCGTATCTAGCTCAAACGTCCGGATTGACCGGCACTCCTCATATCTACCCCATATGTGGCGTGGACATGAGATGCCCGGACGTATCTGGACACGCCCGCCACGTCGGATCCGGTCCACGCTGAGCCATCCGACCCCACATAAATTGGACTATACCCGCACTCTGGATGAAACCGTAGACACATTCCTCTCCACTGCACTCCCCTCTAGTCCACTCCCCTCCGCCCACAAGCTCCCGTTCGGCGAGCTCCCACCATCTCCGGCATGGCAGACAACGGAATCGAGTCCTACACCTCCAGACCCATTGATCTGGAGCTAGTTCCACGCGGCCTCCAGGAGGAGATGGCCGTCTGCCTAGCTTTGCACCGCTCCCGGGAGGAGGCTGGCCGACTGCAGTGGTCAGACTCCTTTCGCTGGGAATCCATTGCGTCCACCCAAATGGCGCATGGATCCGGGGCGAGGTGTGCCGCCGTTGCCTCACCGGAGGCGGTGCAGTCCATCTGGTGTCCCAATGCGTTGCCGGATGCACAACCGCTACATTGGCGCGTTGAGGCAGGCTAACGCATGAGCGTCATCCAACGCAAGTATGGCACGGCATGCCCGCCGTGCTAGGCAGCGGGTGCGAGAGGCGGTAGAAGTGATGAAAGGAGGAAGACTATGGGATTCAGCACAATTCGATTAGCTCTCTGACTGAGTCTATATACAGTTTATAGAGAGGTCGTGTGCCACTACCAGGACAGATTGTGGGCAGCCTGCGGGCCCACTACTCACGTACATGCGCTCACTAGGTTTACAAGGCGCGTACACTATCCATACAAGAGGTTACGACGGATACTCTAATAAGAAGCCCTTGCGGCGGACGTTGACGAGGCGGAGTCGCACGCTCCGGCGCCGCGTATGGTGCAAGGCCATCCCGGGCGCCGCAACCGCATCATGGTGGACATCGCCGGCTCCTGCCATGACGGATACGTCATGATCTCATGTCCACCGACAACATGAAGGCTCCATACTCCGACGAGAAAGAGTAGGGCATGAGAAGCGGTAGCGCCTTCAGTCCTGTGAGCCTGTTTGTGTCCCATGTTCTACTCTATCTCGCAGGACCGGACCAACACTTCGAGGGATGCAGCCGACCGCGGACATGGGCACGGCAGAGTCGGACGAGCTTCACTTAGATTAGGTTTCACGTTACATGTAATAATATGGATTTGATGATTTAGAAATGATGTTTGTGGTTTTGGAATCATTTTTTGTGTGATGTCTGGTCACCGTCCACGGACGCGTCAGACACGTTCACCGACGTTGGAGCGATGGATGTTGGTGTTTGTTGTTGTAGACGCTCTTAGAGAAACTCCAACGGGGTGACCCATTTCGTCTGCGGCGTCCTTTTGGATCGACGCAGAGAGAAAAGTCGGCCCAACGCGCCGACCCAAACGGACGCGCGTCCGCTTTTCGTCTGCGGGCGACCCAATCCTGGCCAATTTTTGAGCCGGATTTGCGTCAGCGCAGACACGCGACGCGCACGCGGTCGCCTTCTCCTCCCTCGTGCCCGCTGGTCGGTGGCACATTGGCCTCCCCCATCCAATAGCAACCCTGGCCCGCCTCCTTCGTCGTCGACGCTGCCACCCATTTCTCCGGTGACTCTGCCAGCTGTCGGCACCGCAACATCCGCTCAACAACACCGCCACCTCCCACGTCGCGAGCCACCGCCGTCTTGCCATCGGGGAACCGACTGCTTCCCAACCCCGCTCCCCCCGACACAGCCGCGACCGCGACCAAAAAGCTACCTTACTGCCCTGGCCAGATCCTCACTGGCACGCTCGTCAGATGCCGGCCCGCTCGTCGGACGACGGCAAGGCAGCTACCTGGTCTTTGCGCTCCGCGACCCCCTTCGCCGGCCGTCTCCTTCGTCGACGCTCGCAAACTGTTCATAGTTTGCCAAGGTACAAAATAGACTCCGCCGACGAGTTCTTTTTTCACAATTTCCTTTGCGACTCCGACGATTATTCGTCCGATGACGGGGAGGAGATATTGGTTGCCGTGTTGGTCCATCACCACCTCAATAGCCAGTGGACTTTGTTCCGTGGCTCCATTCCCGGCAACCTTCCGGCGTTGAATCGCAGCAGAGAGAGCGGGCATCTCTCCTTCTTTTAAAGGACTACTTTGATACAACAAATCCATTGTTCAAACATCAGAAATTCCGCCGCCGTTTCCGTATGAGTAGGCATCTTTTCAACCGTATTATAGAGGGTGTGGTCGGCTACGATGACTACTTCGAGTGCAAAGAGGATGCCGTTGGAAAGATTGGTTTCTCCTCTTATCAGAAATGCACTGCCGCAATCCGAATGCTTGCATACGGTGTGCTCGGTGATCTCATTGACGAGTACGTCCGTATGAGCGAGTCTACATGCCTAGATTTCCTGTATAAGTTCTGCAAGACTGTTATTGCTGTGTTTGGCCCTGAGTACTTGAGAGAGCCGACTCCTGAAGATACAACCCGTTTGTTGGCGATGAATGCCAGCAGGGGCTTCCCAGGGATGCTTGGCAGCATAGACTGTATGCATT
The DNA here is from genome assembly GCA_021437245.1 of Aegilops speltoides. Classification (NCBI taxonomy): domain Eukaryota; kingdom Viridiplantae; phylum Streptophyta; class Magnoliopsida; order Poales; family Poaceae; genus Aegilops; species Aegilops speltoides. The sequence goes on from CM038143.1 coordinate 495,884,937, forward strand.
GGGAGTGGAAGAACTGCTCTTTTGCTTGGCAAGGGCATTATAAGGGCCACGTCAGGGCTTGCACTGTCATACTAGAGGTCGTGGCATCTCAAGATCTCTGGATCTGGCACTCTTTCTTTGGCATGGCCGGATCACACAATGATATCAACGTGCTTCAGCACTCGCTGGTGTTTGCTAGGCTTGCTGAAGGCAACAGCCCACCGGTGAACTTTACTATCAACGGCCACAATTATGACAAAGGATACTACCTGGGTGACGGTATCTATCCTCAGTGGACCACTATTGTCAAAATAATCCCCAACCCTGTCGGAGAGAAGAGGAAAAGATTTGCCCAAGAGAAAGCGAGTGCTAGGAAGGATGTCGAGCGTGCCTTTGGTGTTTTGCAATTTCGATGGGGCATCGTTCGGTATCCTGCTAATACCTGGAGCACGCAGAAACTATGAGAGATGATGACTGCTTGTGTGATCGTGCACAATATGATCGTAGAAGATGAGCGCCTGGAACGTCTGTACGATCAAGGGTTTCAGTTTCAGGGTGAGAATGTTGTGCCTGAGCATGGAGGAGCGGCAACGTTTGAACAGTTCATCCAATTTCATTATGACATGCGTGATCGGGAAACTCACGTGCAACTGCAAAATGATTTGGTTGAGTATATGTGGGCTCATGTTGGCAACCAATAGATGTATCTTCTTTATTCGGCTTGCAAAACTATGTGAGACATTTTTACTTGTATTCGGCTTGTAAAAGTATGTTATTTTAATCGGTTAAAAATATGTTATTTGACTATATATTTGAATGCAAAAGCAATGCAAAAATGAGCTATTTGTTGAAATAAGGCGGCCAGCCAGCCACGCCGGCAGATATGGGTCGACGCGTTGGGCGCACTGCCGACCCAAATCTAAAACAGTGCGGACGCTGGGCGGACGGCCGACCTAACGGACAAAAAAGCGGACAAAATCGCTGTCCGTTTGGGTCGACCGTTGGAGTTGCTCTTAGCCCGTTACACTTGCAGTGGTCGGTTAGAGTAAACGGGGACACTGGCATCTTCTCCGCCGAGAGGAAAATTCGTCAGCAGGGTTGAAACTCAGGAGCTCAGCTGAGCGAGAACATGGTTCTGTCGTGTCGAGACTCGAGAGAGGTCCTGTCCGGTCCATCTGCGCCTGACGTAACGCTTGGGCATGGCGCCGGAGCGTTCCCGGCTCCCTTTTTCTGGAAGCGACGTACCCTTTATTTTCCTCGTGTTGACCCGTGAGGTACTAGAGAGATCGATCGACCAAACCACCAGGGCCGGAGTGTATATAGGTAGATATATCTAGTGTGTGTTGGTTGATGGACAGCGACGCCCTTGTACCCGCGTGAACCCGTAATTCAAACCGGGGTCGTGGCCGACTCTACCGTGGTGCAGTGAACGCTCACCAAATCATAGATCCGTCGTTGCCTCTTCAGCTAGTGTGCGTACGTACGTCCAGCAGAACGACTACATGTCGCACGCACGAGCACTATTCGAGATCGACATGGTAGATAGGTCGAGAAAATGGGATTTCACGGAACGACTACATAACCCCCTGAACTCTCAGGGCCGAGATTGACATGTGAAATCTCAGGGCAGGACCAAACCACTTATAACAGAGTGAGGGGGTGATATGTCCGGTTTTGTAAACATTAGGGGGCCAAACACCCGGTTTTGTGGTTCAGGGGGTTAAGTGGCCGATTTGTTAAACTTCGGGGGGATATATGGACTTCTTTCAAAATGCAGAGATCATGTAGGATTAACTTGAATGATCATAGACGGAAAAAACAGTTTGTCAACGTAGAAGAATGAGCGCAATAAACCCTGGCCCTTTTCAAAAGAATTCGGATCATAGAAGATCCATCAACCCCCTGCATGCATCAAGGAATGATGAACTGATTAATAAGCTAATACGCTGTGGTGCCGCAAGGCCTGCCCCTGGCCTTAGATGGCATACGCCGGCCGGTCAGCCAACGCATGCGACCTCCCATCATCCCACCACGCTGCCTTGCACGAGATGTGAAGCTAGCTAGGTTTCTGTAACGCTTTCTTCAATCGATCTGCTTCCCTGATATAGGATTATCAATGCACCATTAAGTTCCTTGTGTATTCTGGACTTGCAAGTTAGCAGTTAAGTCATGTTGGTGGCCCGGCCGGCCAGCACTATAGTGGCTTGCTTGCTCCCTTCGCCCACACCCAACACCCAGCACCACTTTTCCCCCAAGCTAGAGTTAAGCTGAAATATCTAGCTGCTTTGGCTGGGTTAGCAAGAAGATGAGTAATTGGACAGCAACTGCTGGTACATACTTCTTGCATGTTCTTGACTCGAGTTGATTAGGGTTGGGGCCCTGCCTCGCTCACTCACGCTTTCTTCGTAGGACTAGATTTGTGGTTGGGTGGCGCCGTTGGAGTACAAAACCCAACCAACCCCTCCCCACTTCTGGACTTCATGCGTGTCCTTGGCCGGCCTCACATGCCCCATGCAGGCAGGAGGACCTTGCCCACCATTTCATTTCTGGTACCTCCTTGGCACCTTGCTGTGTCAGATTAATAAACTTTGTTGAGACTTTTTGCTTTTTCGGTACTACCTGTGTGGTTGTGTTTAGCGTTTAGAAGAAGAAAAGGGTTAGAGAAAACATGAGCAAATCTGAGACGTTGCTTTACTATCGGTGCAAGTGTGGATTTTTCGGGCATGGGGATGTGTATATAGGAGTGTAGGCCTAGTTTGGAAACCCTTGTATATCAACTTAACGTCAATTGATTCTTTGAAAACACTAATGTCATAATATTTTGCCCCCCCAAGAATTCAAGGAAGCTCAAGGTATTTCCTGAGTTTATTCTGTACTCAAAACCCTTATCGGTTCGTTGACGAGGTTTTCGACAATGGGAATATGCACTGTATTTTCTCGAGTCGAAGTTGTCTGTCTACGTTTTGTCCACGATGACAAACATTCTAGGACAAGATCTAAACCTGCAACCTAAGCAACCACGCGCCAGTGAGTGTGCTTTCGTGAGTTATAATCCACCATCGGCCGGCGATCAGTCTATGATTGATCATGGCATGGTAACCCCACATTCATGTGTGCCATGGCAGAGAAGAACACTCACTGATTTGCTAGCAAGCTGTGTACGTAGTTCATCAGCAGCCGGCGTGGCGTGGTTAAAGGCGTTGCAGCCTTTTGGGCATTCGCACCAACTCACAAGTAATAACTGAGATACTACCCCAAGCAGCAGGCATGCATGCAATTGATGTGATCTGGTGTGATAGCCAGCAGCAGCTCTTACTAGCTAGATATAGTTCTCACCTACTGTGTAGACGGTGCTCGGAAGCAAACCAATATGCTTTGCATACGTTTGTTGGATCCAGCTACACTCATGTTTCATGCATGAGTGAGCTTACAAAAATTGGCAATTTACATGAACTAGGTTAGGTGACTGTTAGCAGGTGCTGCAAATTGCACCCATGCTAAGTTGGTTGAGCCACTCTCCCAATTTTGAGTGAATTGCAAAAAACCACCACATTGAAGCGTAGGTTTGCAGAAAAGACTCTTCTACGAATTTGTGCCCGAAAACACTGATTCTCGGCCTAGTCTATTGCAGAAAACACTAGTTGATGGCTTTAGACCATTTGATGACGATAATGACAGATGGAGCCCACCATTTGCTGACATGGCTAACGGTCTTTTTGCCAAAACTCCTCCCCTCCCTAAAAAATTCTTCCCTAAAACACTACCATCTCCCTGCTCCTCCACCTCCCTCCGGCGCGCGACCTCCCTCCCGACGCGCCCCCGCCTCCCAGCACCGCCACCTCCCTTCCTGGCTACGACCCCGATGCGTAGCTTGGGCGCAAGCGCAGCAAGCGGCGGCAGGCAGCTCGGGCGCGACTCCTGCCTCCCGATGGAGCAAGCGGCGCCGACGACGCACAACTCGGGCACAACTGGCGGCGTGCTTGACCCCGCCTTCCCAGCAAAGGAAGCAGCAGCAGTGGCACCCTTGACCCCGACCTCCCAATCCTCATCTGATCTTGAATATTCTTTGTCTTCACAAAGATCTGCATGCCTCCATGGAGGTGCCTCCCGAGCCCTGGCCCAACGTGATTGATGGTGTTGGAGACCGTGGGTTCGAGGGTGGCTCGCTCCGCTGGTGTGGGCGAGCCGCCCCGGCAAGGGTCTTGTTGTTGGGGAACGTAGTAATTTCAAAATTTTCCTACGCACACGCAAGATCATGGTGATGCATAGCAACGAGAGGGGAGAGTGTTGTCTACGTACCCTCGTAGACCCGAAGCGGAAGCGATCTGGCGTAGAGGAAGTAGTCGTCGTTCTCCTCGCGATCCAACCGATCCAGCGCCGTTACTCCGGCGCCTCCGAGTTCTTGACACACGTACAGCTCGATGGCGCTCCTCGGGCTCCAATCCATGAGAGCCGGGGAGAAAGAGTTCATCGGCCTGACGGCGTGGTGGCGATCTTGATGTTCTACCGTAGCGAGGCTTCGCCTAAGCTTTGCGACGATATGACCGAGGTGGAATATGGTGGAGGGGGAACCGCTGCGGCTAAGGAACGATCCGTAGATCAACTTGTGTCTTGTGCCTAGAGGTGCCCCCTGCCCCGTATATAAAGGAGCAGGGGAGGGTTGGCCGGCCGGGAGGCGCGCCGGGAGGAGTCCTCCTCCCAGGGAGTAGGACTCCCCTTCCTTGTTGGAGTAGGAGAGAAGGAAGAGGGGAGAGGAGGAAGGAAAGGGGCTGCACCCCTGTCCAATTCGGACTAGAGGGGCTGCGCCCTTCTTCCTTTGGCCTCTCTCCTCTATTCCCGTATGGCCCAATAAGGCCCATATATTCCCGGCGAATTCCGTAACTCTCCGGTACTCGAAAAATACCGAATGACTCGGAACCTTTCCGAACTCGAATATAGTCGTCCAATATATCGATCTTTACGTCTCGACCATTTCGAGACTCCTCGTCATGTCCCCGATCTCATCCGGGACTCCGAAGTCCTTCGGTACATAAAAAACTCATAAACTCATAATATAACCGTCATCGAAACCTTAAGCGTGCGGACCCTACGGTTCGAGAACAATGTAGACATGACCGAGACCGTCTCCGGTCAATAACCAATAAGCGGGACCTGGATGCCCATATTGGTTCCTACATATTCTCGAAGATCTTTATCGGTCGGACCACATAACAACATCGTTGTTCCTTTGTCATCGGTATGTTACTTGCCCGAGATTCGATCGTCGGTATCAATACCTAGTTCAATCTCGTTACCGGCAAGTCTCTTTACTCGTTCCGTAATACATCATCTCACAGCTAACTCATTAGTTGTAATGCTTGCAAGGCTTAAGTGATGTGTATTACCGAGAGGGCCCAGAGATACCTTTCCGAGCAATCGGAGTGACAAAACCTAATCTCGAAATCGCCAACCCAACATCGCCTTTGGAGACACCTATAGTACTCCTTTATAATCACCCAGTTACGTTGTGACGTTTGGTAGTACCCAAAGTGTTCCTCCGGTAAACGGGAGTTGCATAATCTCATAGTTATAGGAACATGTATAAGTCATGGATAAAAGCATTAGCAACATACTAAACCATCGTGTGCTAAGCTAATGGAATGGGTCATGTCAATCAGATCATTCAACTAATGATGTGACCTTGTTAATCAAATAACAACTCTTTGTTCATGGTTAGGAAACATAACCATCTTTGATTAACAAGCTAGTCTAGTAGAGGCATACTAGTGACATGTTGTTTGTTTATGCATTCACACATGTATCATGTTTCCGGTTAATACAATTCTAGCATGAATGATAAACATTTATCATGAAATAAGGAAATAAATAATAACTTTATTATTGCCTCTAGGGCATATTTCCTTGATCTCCCACTTGCACTAGAGTCAATAATCTAGATTACATAGTAATGATTCTAACACCCATGGAGTCTTGGTGCTGATCATGTTTTGCTCGTGGAAGAGGCTTAGTCAGCGGTCTGCAACATTCAGATCCGTATGTATCTTGCAAATCTCTATGTCTCCCACGGACTAAGTCCCGATAGAATTGAAGCGTCTCTTGATGTGCTTGGTCCTCTTGTGAAATCTGGATTCCTTTGCTAAGGCAATTGCTCGATATTGTCACGAAGATTTTCATTGGACCCGATGCACTAGGTATGACACCTAGATGGGATATGAACTCCTTCATCCGACTCCTTCATTAGCTGCTTCCGAAGAGTCTATGTATTCGCTTCACATGTAGATCCCTTCTGACGCTTTGTTTAGAACGCACCAACCGACAGCTCCTCCGTTTAGTGTAAATACGTATCCGGTCTGCGATTTAGAATCGTCCGGATCAGTGTCAAAGCTTGCATCAACGTAACCGTTTACGATGAGCTCTTTGTCACCTCCATATATGAGAAACATATCCTTAGTCCTTTTCAGGTATTTCAGGATGTTCTTGACCGCTGTCCAGTGATCCACTCCTGGATTACTTTGGTACCTCCTGCTAAACTTATAGCAAGGCACACATCAGTGCAGTACACACATTGCATACATGATAGAGCCTATGGCTGAAGCATAGGAACATCTTTCATTTTCTCTCTATCTTCTGCGTGGTCGGGCATTGAGTCATACTCAACTTCACACCTTGTAACACGAGCAAGAACCCTTTCTTTGCTTGATCCATTTTGAACTTCTTCAAAATTTTGTCAAGGTATGTGCTTTGTGAAAGTCAATTAAGCGTCTTGATCTATCTCTATAGATCTTAATGCCTAATATGTAAGCAGCTTCACCGAGGTCTTTCATTGAAAAACTCTTATTCAAGTATCCCTTTATGCTATCCAGAATTCTATATCATTTCCGATCAGCAATATGTCATCTACATATAATATCGTAAATGCTCTGAGCTCCCACTCACTTTCTTGTAAATCTGAGGCTTCTCCAAAAGTGCAGTACAAACCCAAATGCTTTGATCACACTATCAAGCGTTTATTCCAACTCGAGATGCTTGCAGGTCCATAGATGGATCGCCGGAGCTTGCATACTTTGTTAGCTCCTTTTGGATCGACAAAACCTTCGGTTGCATCATATACAACTCTTCTTCCGAAAATCCATTCAGAATGCGTCTTTACATCCATTTGCCAAATTTCATAATCATAAAATGAGGCAATTGCTAACATGATTCGACAGACTTAAGCATCGCTACGGTGAGAAGGTCTCATCGTAGTCAATCCCTTGAACTTGTCGAAAACCCTTTGCGACAAGTCGAGCTTTGTAACGATAATATTACTATCGTCGTCCGTCTTCCTCTTGAAGATCCATTTATTTTCTATGGCTTGCCGATCATCGAACAGCGCCACCAAAGTCCACACTTTGTTCTCATACATGGATCTCATCTCAGATTTCATGGCCTCAAGCCATTTCGCGGAATCTGGGCTCACCATCGCTTCTTCATAGTTCGTAGGTTCATCATGATCTGGTAGCATGACTTCCAGAACAGGATTACCGTACCACTCTGGTGCGGATCTTACTCTGGTTGATCTACGAGGTTCTGTAGTAACTTGATCTGAAGTTTCATGATCAACATCATCAACTTCCTCACTATTTGGTGTAGATGTCTCAGAAACCGGTTTCTGCGATAAACTACTTTCAAGTAAGGGAGAAGGTACAATTACCTCATCAAGTTCTACTTTCCTCTCACTCACTTCTTTCGAGAGAAACTCCTTCTCTAGAAAGGATCCATCTTAAGCAACGAATATTTTGCCTTCGGATCTGTGATAGAAGGTGTACCCAATAATTTCCTTTGGGTATTCTATGAAGACGCACCTCTCCGATTTGGGTTCGAGCTTATCAGGATGAAACTTTTTCACATAAGCATCGCAACTCCAAACTTTAAGAAACGACAACTTGGGTTTCTTGCTAAACCACAGTTCATATAGTGCCGTCTCAGCGGTTTAGATGGTGCCCAATTTAACGTGAATGCAGCTGTCTCTAATGTATGATCCCAAAGCGATATTGGTAAATCAAGAAGAAACATCATAGATTGCACTTTATCCAATAAAGTGTGGTTACGATGTTTGGACACACCATAACATTGTGGTGTTCGGTGGCGTGAGCTGTGAAACTATTCCACATTGTTTTAATTGAAGACCAAACTCGTAACTCAAATATTCGTCTCCGCGATCGATCGCAGAAACTTTATTTTCTTGTTACGATGATTTTTCCACTTCACTCTGAAATTCTTTGAACCTTTCAACTATTTCGGACTTATGTTTCATCAAGTAGATATACCCATATCTGCTCAAATCATCTTGTGAAGGTCGAAAAATAACGATACTTGCCACGAGCATCAACACTCATTGGATCGCATACATCGGTATGTATTATTTCCAACAAGTCGGTAGCTTGTTCCATTGTTCGGAGAACGGAGTTTTAGTCATCTTGCCCAAAAGGCACGGTTCATAAGCATCAAGTGATTCATAATCAAGTGATTCCAAAATCCCATCGGCATGGAGTTTCTTCATGCGCTTTACACCAATATGACCTAAGCGGCGATGCCACAAATAAGTTGCACTATCATTATTAACTTTGCATCTTTTGGTTTCAATATTATGAATATGTGTATCACTACGATCGAGATCCAATGAACCATTTTCATTGGGCGTGTAACCATATAAGGTTTTATTCACGTAAATGAACAACGGTTTATTCTCTTACTTAAATGAATAACCGTTTTGCAATAAACACGATCAAATCATATTCATGCTCAGCGCAAACACCAAATAACATTTATTTAGGTTCAACACTAATCCCGAAAGTATAGGGAGTGTGCGATGATGATCATATCAATCTTGAAACTATTTTAACACACATCATCACTTCACCCTTAACTAGTTTACATTTATTCTGCAACTCCGTTTGAGTTACTACTCTTAGCAACTGAACCAGTACCAAATACCGAGAAGTTGCTATAAACACTAGTAAAGCACACATCAAACATCGTATATCAAATATACCCTTTTCACTTTGCCATCCTTCTTATCCACCAAATATTTAGGGCAGTTCCGCTTCTAGTGACCATTTCCTTTGCGATTATAAGCACTTTCGGTTTCAGGCTTTGGTTCAGCTTTGGGCTTCTTCGTGGGAGTGACAACTTGCTTGTCAATCTACTTGAAGTTCCCTTTCTTTCCCTTTGCCCTTTTCTTGAAACTAGTGATCTTGTCGACCATCAACACTTGATGCTCTTTCTTGATTTCTACCTTCGTCGATTTCAACATCACGAAGAGCTCGGAATCATTTTCGTCATCCCTTGCATACTATAGTTCATCACGAAGTTCTACTAACTTGGTGATGGTGACTAGAGAATTCATCAATCACTATCTTATCGGAAGATTAACTCCCACTTGATTCAAGCGATTGAAGTACCCGCACAATCGAGCACATGCTCACTAGTTGAGCGATTCTCCTCCATCTTTTAGCTATAGAACTTGTTGGAGACTTCATATCTCTCAACTCGGGTATTTGCTTGAAATATTTAACTTCAATTCCTGGAACATCTCATATGGTCCATGATGTTCAAAACATCTTTGAAGTCCCGATTCTAAGCCATAAAGCATGGTGCACAAAACTATCAAGTAGTCATCATACTGAGCTAGCCAAACGTTCATAACGTCTGCATCTTCTCCTGCAATAGGTCTGTCACCTAGCGGTGCATTAAGGACATAATTATTATGTGCAGCAATGAGGATAAACCTCAGATCACGGATCAAATCCGCATCATTGCTACTAACATTTTTCAACACAATTTTCTCTAGGAACATATCAAAATAAACATATGAAAGCAACAACGCAAGCTATTGATCTTACAACATAATTTGCAAAATACTACCAGACTAAGTTCATGATAAATTTAAGTTCAATTAATCATATTACTTAAGAACTCCCACTTAGATAGACATCTCTCTAGTCATCTAAGTGATCACGTGACCCAAATCAACTAAACCATAACCGATCATCACGTGAGATGGAGTAGTTTTCAATGGTGAACATCTTATGTTGATCATATCTACTATATGATTCACGCTCGACCTTCGGTCTCCGTGTTCGAGGCCATATCTGCATATGCTAGGCTCGTCAAGTATAACTTTGAGTATTCTGCGTGTGCAAAACTGGCTTGCACCCGTTGTAGATGGACGTAGAGCTTATCACACCCGATCATCACGTGGTGTCTCGGCACGACGAACTTTGGCAACGGTGCATACTCAGGGAGAACACTACTTGATAATTTTTAGTGAGAGATCATCTTAAAATGCTACCGTCAATCAAAGCAAGATAAGATGCATAAAGGATAAACATCACATGCAATCAATATAAGTGATATGATATGGCCATCATCATCTTGTGCTTGTGATCTCCATCTCCGAAGCACCGTCGTGATCACCATCGTCACCGGCGTGACACCTTGATCTCCATCGTAGCATCGTTGTCATCTCGCCAATCTTATGCTTCTACGACTATCTCTACCGCTTAGTGATAAAGTAAAGTATTACAGGGCGATTGCATTGCATACAATAAAGCGACAACCATATGGCTCCACCGATTGCCGATAACCGGTTACAAAACATGATCATCTCATACAATAAAATATAGCATCACGTCTTGACCATATCACATCACAACATGCCCTGCAAAAACAAGTTAGGCGTCCTCTACTTTGTTGTTGCAAATTTTACGTGGCTGCTACGGGCTTAAGCTAGAACCAATCTCACCTACGCATCAAAACCACAGCGATACTTCGTCAAATAGACTCGTTTAACCTTCTCAAGGACCGGGCGTAGCCACACTTGGTTCAACTAAAGTGAGAGAGCAGGCACCCACCAGGTCACCTTTAAGCAGCGAGTGCTCGTGGCGGTGAAACCAGTCTCGCGTAAGCGTCTGGCGTAATGTCGGTGCAGGCCGCTTCATCTCACAATACCGCTGAACCAAAGTATGACATCTTTGGTAGGTAGTATGACTTGTATCGCCCACAACTCACTTGTGTTCTACTCGTGCAAAACATCAAACCATAAAACCTAGGCTCGGATGCCACTGTTGGGGAACGTAGTAATTTCAAAATTTTCCTACGCACACGCAAGATCATGGTGATGCATAGCAACGAGAGGGAGAGTGTTGTCTCGTACCCTCGTGAGACCGGGCGAAGCGATCACAACGTAGAGGAAGTAGTCGTCGTTCTCCTCGCGATCCAACCGATCCAGCGCCGTTACTCCGGCGCCTCCGAGTTCTTGACACACGTCAGCTCGATGGCGCTCCTCGGGCTCCAATCGGTGAGAGCTTGGGAGAAAGAGTTCATCGGCCTGACGGCGTGGTGGCGATCTTGATGTTCTATGCGGCGCAGGGCTTCGCCTAAGCTTTGCTGACGATATGACCGAGGTGGAATATGGTGGAGGGGCACCGCACACGGCTAAGGAACGATCCGTAGATCAACTTGTGTCTTGTGCCTAGGGTGCCCCCCCCCTCGTATATAAAGGAGCAGGGGGGGGGTTCGGCCGCCGGGAGGCGCGCCAGAGGAGTCCTCCTCCCACCGAGTAGGACTCCCCCTTTCTTGTTGGAGTAGGAGAGAAGGAAAGAGGGAGAGGAGGAAGGAAAAGGGGCTGCCCTTCTTCCTTTGGCCTCTCTCCTCTATTCCCGTATGGCCCAATAAGGCCCATATACTCCCGGCGAATTCCGTAACTCTCCGTTACTCGAAAAATACCGAATGACTCGGAACCTTTCCGAACTCGAATATAGTCGTCCAATATATCGATCTTTACGTCTCGACCATTTCGAGACTCCTCGTCATGTCCCCGATCTCATCCGGGACTCCGAACTCCTTCGGTACATCAAAAACTCATAAACTCATAATATAACCGTCGTCCGAAACCTTAAGCGTCACGGACCCTACGGTTCGAGAACAATGTAGACATGACCGAGACACGTCTCGGTCAATAACCAATAGCGGGACCTGGATGCCCATATTGGTTCCTACATATTCTACGAAGATCTTTATCGGTCGAGACCGCATAACAACATCGTTGTTCCCTTTGTCATCGGTATGTTACTTGCCGAGATTCGATCGTCGGTATCAATACCTAGTTCAATCTCATTACCGGCAAGTCTCTTTACTCGTTCCGTAATACATCATCTCACAGCTAACTCATTAGTTGTAATGCTTGCAAGGCTTAAGTGATGTGTATTACCGAGAGGGCCCAGAGATACCTTCCCGACAATCGGAGTGACAAAACCTAATCTCAAATCGCCAACCCAACATCCGCCTTTGGAGACACCTGTAGTACTCCTTTATAATCACCCGATTACGTTGTGACGTTTGGTAGCACCAAAGTGTTCCTCCGTAAGCGGAGTTGCATAATCTCATAGTTATAGGAACATGTATAAGTCATGGATAAAAGCATTAGCAACATACTAAACGATCGTGTGCTAAGCTAATAGAATGGGTCATGTCAATCAGATCATTCAACTAATGATGTGACCTTGTTAATCAAATAACAACTCTTTGTTCATGGTTAGGAAACATAACCGTCTTTGATTAACAAGCTAGTCTAGTAGAGGCATACTAGTGACATGTTGTTTGTTTATGCATTCACACATGTATCATGTTTCCGGTTAATACAATTCTAGCATGAATGATAAACATTTATCATGAAATAAGGAAATAAATAATAACTTTATTATTGCCTCTAGGGCATATTTCCTTCACTTGTCGGGGCTGCTGAGGCTGCCCCGGCAAGGGTCTTGCCGGGGGAACCTGCTTCGTCCATCTGCTCTCTGTGGTCTTGGTCTTTGTTGTTGCGCTGATCATCTTGTGCCTTCGGCTTCTCTCCGGCTCCCCTCCTTTGCCCTGCTATGTGCGGCCGTGGCGCGTGGCTCTGACTGCCCATGCACAAGTAAATGGGTACAAAGGAGTGCCCCTACTTTTGTACACCTACAAGTTGTGGTTATTTCGTGCATTTACTTTGTGCAAGTGATTATTGTGTGTTCACTCTTGTTTGCACTTGCTACATGTCTTGTTCGTCATTAAGTTGTCCATCTAGTTGCATATTGCAAAACCCCTGTAATTAAGCTACAACGATCTCCCCCTAATTATTGCCATGTCATCATGTTTTCAAGCATGCCACTTGTTCCTAATCCAATTCAAATTGCAAGTCAAAATATTATTTCCACAAACAGTGAAAAAAAGTTGGTATTATTGCAAATAATCAATAAATTATACTGTTAAGGAAAAATATCACCCAAATTCCCGAAATACCCCTAGTAACAATTAAACAGAGCTAACGACATTTAAATGAGCCATTTAAATTTACACACAAAACTAGAAGTTTCGAAATTACTTGAATCTTTGTGTGCAGTTCCAAAATATGGCCTGGTATTTATGTGCCAAATTTCATATTCAACAAAATTCATTTGGTAATAAAACAAAATGCAAAACAGATAAAACAATAACAAACAAAAAATAGAAAAAAAAAGGAAAAGACTTATTGTGTAGTTCGGCCTTAAGTCTACAGTGAGGCCCAGCCCACCCCGGTGCCTTTTTCTTCCTCCCGTTCACAGGAGGCGCGGTGGACGCCGTCTGCACGTCCATGGCGTGGATCTGCCACGCAACAGCCATCTAGAGGCCCCCAGTTTTGGTCACCGCTAGCGCAACCCCGCGTTTGAACAGGCTGGGTCGCTACCTGGCAGGACCCCCGTGTCAGGAGCTTACTTAGCCCCTCACCCGACCACTAATCCCTACTGACATGTGGGCCCACCCAGCTAATTAAATTAGTTAATGTATAATTTAGCTCATGAGTATGACATGTGGGCCCCCAGTTAATAATACAGAAAAATAAATCCTAGTTAATCCTACTATCACTAATTACTAGGTCCACCTCCTAATTAACCTAATTAACTTAAATTAATTCAAAGGTAAACTAAATAACCACTCACAAGTTTGACCAGCCAACCTTGACTGTTGACTACTGACTCTGCACTCAACTGGCCCCCCTTGTCAGTATCTAAAGCCCTCGGCTATTTAATTTCATAATAATAATAAATTCAAAAATTCCAGAAAATCATTTAAACTTTGGAAATTCACAAAAAATAATTTATAACTCAAATGAAAATAATTTATATATGAAAATTAATCATAAAAATATAATAAATCTGAATATGACATTCTTGTGCATGAAAAACCACTCTAACATAATGAACCATGACATTTTGCATCAGGATCATTTAACAGAATAATATCTGGAGCTGCAAAATATTCCTTAATATTTTCCCTCTTTTCTAAAATGTGTAGTAATGCATTGGAGCACATCATCAAAACATATTGCCATGAGATGCATGTCTGTTGCATTTGCCTGCCTGGTATTTATCTGTTTCCCCCTCTGCTGCCTTTTCGGTAGATCCCGAGATTCCAGTTGACGCTGAGTACGAGTATGTCGCTGACGACCCGTCCTTCTCAATAGAGCTTCCAGGCAAGCAAACCGCCTTGATCATTCTGATATCGCGCATTCTTTCCCTCTACTTCTTGCATTAGAGAGTCGGTTCAGTTGGTGTTTTATTCGTAGATCCTATTATGATGCATAGCCTGTTTTTGTTAACTACTGTTGCCGTGGAAATGGCTATTTGAATAGTTTAACTTCTTGCACTAGAGAGTCGGTTCAGTTTTGTTAACTACTGTTGATACTTTACCTGTTATCCTATTATGCTTAGTATAGTTATGCTAGAGTCCCATCAGTGGCCCTACACCCTTCTCCGTTTGACATTCTATACTATCAGGCCGAAATCTCTTCGGGCGGTTACCATAGATATACTATATAAAATCACACTATACATGTTATCTTAAAGTCGGGTCAGATCGAAGAGTACCCGCGAGTAATTCACTTTGGTGGAATGACATGGCAGGTGGAGACCATCCAGAAAGAGGTGGGCCTGGGCCCTGGTAGGTGTCTGTCGTTATATAATAATAATACGCTTAACGAGATTTGGTATGTGATCTGAGACGCCTTTGGCATATACGCACTAACCGCCATGCGGGATAATGGTTATGGGGCCCTCGGCGTCGCCAGTTCCTCCCAGAAGCTCTACCAGATGTCACAACTAGCAGTGCACGCCCGGGTGAGCGTAGTACTGCCCACTGCTGATGCAGCGGTGGGCTTGGTCACGGCTGCCCATACAACGTGCAGGAGAACTTAGGGTGATCGGCCGACGACCCCTTCGCTCTAAGATTGTAGACTGGCGTGTTGACCTCTCTGGAGAGCCTAGGTAGGACTTTGGTGTGTCGATTGCCTGAGGTCGGGCATTACCCAGAAAAGTGTGTCCGACCATATGGTAATCGAGCGTATCAGGTTATGTGGTGCACCCCTCCAGGGAAGTTAAACTACTCAAATAGCCTTGTTCATGGTAACATGACGAATTGGAGTTATATCTCTTACAACTAAAACTAGATATTTGATAAAATACACGAAGATAACAGACGGTAATACCCGGTGATCGCTTTCTCTCAAGGAAACGAGGAAAGGATCTCTGTCTAGGTTGTTGATATATGTAAGTACAAGTTGGTATCATATACGCTCATCTCTTCTATTGCTACAAGATGCTGGTAGTCTTCATTAAGTTAAGCTTCTCCCCCTTATTCTGGCATTTCTGCCGTATAGCCCAAAGATATAACCCCGGCCCTTTCCTTTGATATTGATGCGTATATAGCAGAGTTCTAGTGTAAGTCTTGAGAGTACTTGGATGAGTACTCAGAGTTGCTTTCCTATTCTTTTCTTTCACCCGATTCCTGCAACAGCTGGTAGAACCACGGATGCAGGTCGTTCCGAGGGTGCTGAAAGGAGCCTACGCCTTTTCGATCTAATGTCTCTTTTATGTCACCCTTTTTAAAATCAAAGTTGTTTAACATCGTTAGTACCCAGACTTAACTTGCTATCTGTACTGAGGTATTATTTGTCCTTGTAACCCGGGTTTGTAATATAAAAATTTATGTTTAAATTTGTGTCATAGAGTTGTGTTCTGATATTAACATGGGTCACCATTTGTGATCATGCATGATGCATCTATGATTAGTGCATCTTTATAAACGGGGGCGTCCCATATATCTAGACAACCTACCTTCTTGTTGTACCTAAAATTTGCAAAAGAGGTTAAACAATTGTTAGTCACCTATTCACCACCCCCTCTAGTCAACCATACAAATCCTTTCACATATGACGCTAGATATGCTTTCCTTAGAGCATCTATAGCCTGGCGCCTCAAACCAGCCTCAAAGGCCTGAACAGACGAACTAGTCACTGACCAGTCAAAAAAACTCAACCGGGCACCTCAAACCGGCTTCAAACGCCCAGGCCGTCTAGAACCCCTCATATACATCCTAAATGTAGGGAGGATATGGGGCGACACGGGCGTGCTCAGGCGTGTCCGCCACGTCAGCCTGGCCCACAACTGACTCCGCAAATATCCCCTCTGACGAACCCTACACCTCAGTTAGCTTAGTCCACTCCACTGTCTCCATTCCCTCCTATTCCTAATCCATCCCCTCCCCATCCCAACCGATAAATGGCGGATGGCCGCAACAACTCCGGCTGTGGCGGCGACGACATCTACGTCGATGTGGTCGCTTTCCGCATCGCATTACCCCGCTCACGGCTAGGTCGAGTTGTCGTAGCGCGGGGCGGTGGCGAGGGCGAAGGCGAGGAGGCATGCCGAGGAGCAGGAGCGCTTGCTCCGAAGGCTAGCCGGGGTGCAGATGGACCTGACAGACAACGAGTCGAACGTCATCAACAGATCTAGTTCCTCCGATGACAAAGACCCTCCCGCTGCCGACATCGACACTGACGCCAGAGCACCACCGCCGATCGCAAGGGGAAGGGGCCGGCGAGGAAATGGTGATTTCCTCCGCCCTTCCCCATTTAATTTAGTTTTTTCATATTTTTCAGTACTGTCCGGCCGATGAAATTGTTCATTTTGGTTGTCCGATGATCCTATCTGTGAATTATTCGTGATTTACGTAGGATCATTGCTCGGGCCTTGGTCTACGTAGGTTAAATTTCGTGTGTTTCATGTGTTGCATGGTTGACCGAATTTGAGATAAATGGATGCAGACGCATCAAAATGAGGAGTGTCTGATAAGTGCCCGCAGAGGTGCGTCCACCGGCATTTGAGGGGCTGAATTTGATGACCGATGCTCTTACGTGCTTCTCTTGTTAGCGGAAACCATTGCTTAGTTTATGGCCTTCACTACATAAAATTGAGTGCTTGGATGTGCTTTTTGGCGGCATACGTGCTTCTCGTGAGCATTCTTTGCCAATAATTGTAAACGACGTTTGACGTGCTCATCTCATACTCTTGCGGTCTGTTTGCCCTCTTTTTTATGGCATTTTGAACATTAGAATGCGTGCCATCATGTTATCTGTTTCGAGGATGGTTGGAGCTAGACGGGACAGAGAGGCGACCCTGTTGTCACACATGCAGGCTTGCCATCTCACGTGCGCACGGAACGTATGGACCGTTCTAGTCTAGCCTAACATGCTTGACCTCTTCCCAACTAATTTATGGGCAACGTAGACGCGAGTGCAACCAGATTTCTGCCAGCACCGAGTTTCCTCTAACGTGTAGCGTCCGGGTCGGCCTTGCACCATCATACATCTGTAGCCACCGCACTGTTGGCGCAGCAGGGGGCGACGCGTCCGGGTCTCCGGCCGGGGGGCTCGCACGCGCATGCCGTCGCCGGGAGGGACCGGAACCGTGTCCGTCCGTCTGTGTGGGGCTCCAGAGAGACGTGATGAGATGAGGGCTTAAATTGATTGCTGCATGTTACTACTAGCAAAACTGATCAAGGGAGTACCTAGAACTCATCTAGATGAGATATAATATGGTCTCATTCACCTGGAAAGCAAGAACAGATACAACCCACGTCAGTACACACGCATCTTATAGCACCACATCCAATGGCTATAAAAGGTGAATGAGACCAAATTATATCTCATCTAGATGAGTTCTAGCAAAACTGATCAAGAAAAGCAAAGCCCTCTCATCCCTACCGGCCCGTCCGTCCGTCCATCATGGCTACTGCTATGGAGATCATGGTTCCTTTTTCTCAGGCCTGCCCAATCACGAGGGTTGACAGCAGCGCTAGTAACTGCAGGTACCTGTCTCCTCTCCCAGGACGGGATGCACCCACAACCCCAAACTGACTCGGTGCACAAAATGAATAAGATCCTGTTAGGGATTGCTCCGAATTTTCATGTCTGAAAACAGATGATACATTATACAACCACCGGCCTTGAGAACTAGAATTTTTTTTGTAGAAAACTGGGCATTCCGTTGTTTAATTACAGCGTGATCGCAGATCACGTGGTGCCTTGGTCTTGGACGCCAGGGCGGCGGCCCCGGTGGTGGTAGCGCGGTGCTTTTGGGCAGAGCCCGCGGCCTGGTGCTGCCCGGTGGCCATGGCCGTGCGGGCGGCGTGGTAACCGGGGTGGCGTTCAGTGGCGGTGAAGGGTGGCCGGGGTGAAAACCTGTTCTCTCTGCGGACAGACCGGCGACAGCGAAACTCGTTCCCTTTTTGAAGGCGCCGTCGCGGCTCTCATCGCCCATCGTGTGCTCCAAGGGAAACTCAGATCCTTGGATCAGGCGGTGGCGGCGCTCCGGTGTCGTATCCTTGCTGAAGGCGCCGCCTTGGAGCCCACGGATCGTCGTATGCGGCTTCATCTCTTCATAGTTAGGGGTGATGTTGCTGCGCTCAGCGTCTGTGTTTCATGCCTTGAGTGTGTGCGTTTGCTGTGGTGGCGTGTGTTTGTATTGGGATGTTGGTGATCTTGGCTTTATATATAAAGCGGGGCAGAAGCCTTTTTCGATAATTAGCGTGAAGCTGAAGGAAAAGCAAATTCATGGTTTCCTTATGGAGCCTAAAAACTCGGCAGCCGCGGGGCTTTGGACCGCGAGTCGACACCTAGGACCAAAGCTAAACGAGAGGTGAGAAACCAATATTTCGAGCGTTTTGTCGTAGTGTTGTATGCGTAGCCAGAATCAGAATCATTTCGCGTGCCTCGTCGGGCCTGGCGGCGACACACTTGCGTCGTCCACTTGGTGAAGCATTGCATTTACTTTTTTGTCGATGATCTAACCTTGATTGGTTGGTTCGGCCCGACATCAACAAATGACAAACAAAATCCTAGTCGTGAACTTCAAAGGCTAGATCTCTAGTGATGTCTGCTTGAGGGCACTCTTCGTCTCTTCCTTGTTGAAGGCGTTGCTTTGGATGATTGAGACTTAGTGGCTCTGCCATTGCCGACTACTTTGTACTTTGATTGAAACTGTATGTCCTGGAATGCTGAGGTTGGGATGTTTTAGTCTTTATTTTCAATAAAGAAAAATGACGCGTGCCTGGGTCCCTGCCGTCGGATCTGCGCTTGTTCGAACGAGCGATGAGCTAGTTAAGCTAGGGAAGATGGTAGGCGGCCTCTTCTAGCTAGGGCCTAGCTAGGACCTAACTCGTGACATGATCCATCCACAGGATGTTTCCTTCGATAATGGGCACCCATATGATAGGATGTGCTCCCCTAGGACCAACTCATGTCACTACCACATGTGATGTACGTAGGACGGCCGGCCGAAACCGGGGGGAGAGGTGTAAACAGCCGAGGGTTATGTGGGGATGCATCCAACACAACCCTAGACACACCAGAGGAGGATGCTTCTTTCTCACGCCGGCCTGCGCCTACGACGAGCAGCAGCTGCCGCTACAGTAGCAGCCCGCCGGACCATGTCATGCAAATGCATGGGAGATGGGACCGGTGCGCTGACAATCGGTCACCCCTCATCACCACCCCGTGGGGTGTCGGCAGCGTACGTTGCAAGCACCAAGCGTCCGAGCAGTAGCAACGCGCTTCCGGTCAAGAGCTTTGCGCCCGAGATCTGCAGCTACTCAAGCTTTCGTCAACACTCTGGAAGAGGATCATGTGCGTCATAGCCACCTAGACAGACACTCGCAGTTGCCCGTTAGTGTAAACGGTGGCACTGAAATCTTCTCCGCTGGATGGAAAACTCGTCGGCAAGGTTGAATCCCAGGAGGTCCTCTAGCTGGCTGAGAGAGAACATGGTTCTGTCGAGACAGGTCCGGTCCGGTCCTGACGTAACGCTTGGGCATGGCGCTGGAGAATTCCTGGGTCCCTTTATCTGGGAGCGACGTACGCTTTATTTTCCTCGTGTTGGACCGTGAGGTGCTGTACTGCAGAGATCGATCGACCAAACCACCAGGCCAGGACTGGCAGGTGTATATAGGTAGATGTATCTAGTGTGTGTTGGTCGATGGACAGCGACGCCCTTGTACCTGCGTGAACCCGTAATTCAAACCGGCGTGGTCGCCGTCTCCACCGTGGTGCAGTGCACCCTCACCAAATTATAAACCCGTCGTTGCCGGTCTCTTCAGGCAGCGTACGTACGTTCTGCAGATCGACTACATGTCGCACGCACACGCACTGTTCGAGATCGACACGGTAGATTGACCGAGAAAATGCAACGATCATGTAACAATTAACTTGAATGATCATAGACAGAAAAAGCCAGTTCGTCAACGTAGAAGAATCAGTGCAATAATTCGGATCATACACGATCCATCAACGAACTATACATGGTCCAGCAACAAACTACTATGTGCATGCATGCATATGCATGAACGAATGATGAGCTGATTAATAAGCTACACTGCATGATGTGCTGCCGCCTGCCCCCCTGGCCCCAAAGGCCATTCGATGGCATATGCCGGCCGGTCAGCCGGCCCATGTGACCCTCAATCATCTCACCACGCTGCCTTGCACGAGATGTGAAGGTAGCTAGGTCGTCCCTGGTCGACCACCACCATCATTGCTCCATTAGCTTCCTTGTGTATTTGCACTTGCAAGTTAGCAGTTAAGCCATGTTGGTGGACCGGCCGGCCAGCACGGGGTAGCTTGCTCCCTTCGCCCACACACAACACCCAGCAGCACTTTTCCCCCAAGCTAGACCTAGGAGCATCTATAGGCGGACCTCTCAAACCCGCCTCATACGCCCGGGCGGGCCGCCCGGTTACTAACCAGTCATGTCTTAACAACCTAGACGGACGCCTCAAACGCCCGGGCTGACCGGCACCCACATATCCAGCCCAAATATGGTGCCGATATATGGGCGCCCAGGCACGCCCGCCACGTCGGATTGACGAAGGCGTCCCAGCCAGAAACACCCTCAAACCCGGCGATTCAAAGCTCATCTCCTCCGTCGGACCGGTGGCGCAGTGTGGCGCAGCTCCGGCGGGCCGCGTAGTGCATTGCCCAGCTATTCAAGTCGACTGGCGACACCAAAACCCTACTATCCATCCACATTTTCCTCCTCCTGCCCGCCGCCGCCGCCAGTTTCCACTCCACCAGTCCGCCTAGTAGCAATGACCCCACGCCGCCGGGTGAGGAGCAAGCCCTTTATGATGCCAGAGCGCCGGCTTGAGCTACTTGAGCTGGAGC
The DNA here is from genome assembly GCA_021437245.1 of Aegilops speltoides. Taxonomy (NCBI): domain Eukaryota; kingdom Viridiplantae; phylum Streptophyta; class Magnoliopsida; order Poales; family Poaceae; genus Aegilops; species Aegilops speltoides. The sequence goes on from CM038143.1 coordinate 495,906,466, forward strand.
CCTCCTACCCGCCCGTCCAGCCGGCGCTCGGCACCCTCGTCGTGGACATCTCCGACGATGAAGAGTAGCTAGGGTAGTACGTAGGATTTCTTTTGCATGGTTTGTATGGATCTAGGGATGAAATTTGAGAAAGGTGGATGCAAAGTGGCTACTTTGAGGCATGACCGGTCAGTGCCCGCGGACGCGTCCGGGCGCGTCCGCGGGCGTTTGAGGGGCCGGATTTGCAAAGTCCGCTGTCAATGCTCTAAGCTAAGAGCATTTACAACCGGACCCCTCAAACGCTCTTTATACTTAGGGGCCGACCGGCATCCCGCATGTCCAACCAATATCTGGGACAGATATGAGAAGGTCCGGACGCGGACGGGCGGCTCCATCACTTCAGATCCAACTCACACGGGCCCACCCCGACCCATATATATTCGTTCCCATCCGCATCCCGGGCAAAACCCTAGCCACTCCACCCCAAGATTCGTTCCGGCGATCTTTGGCCTTCTTCGACATGACGTGCAGCGGATCTGACTCCAAACTCTTCTAATCAGACGACTGAGACCTCGTCTCATGCGGGGCCGAGGAGGAGATGGCCATCTACATGGCTCTCCTTTGTTCCCGGGAGGAGTTTGTTTGACCGCAGTCGAACTCGATCCATCGGGTATCCATTGTGTCCGCCAAAATGGCGCTTGGATCCGCCAGGGCTGGTGGCTCGAGGCGGGTGACCGTGGCCTTGCGGACTCGGTACGGTCCATCTAGCGCCCCAACCCGAGGGTGGTGGCGCAACCCCTTTGGTTGCACGCCCTCTCCGCGACGGTGGGCTTTGAGTCGGAGATAAACGCCTACATCCTGTCCGCTACAGATGAGAGGCGTGCTCGATGTGCAAGGCAGAGGACACGAGAGGCCGTGGTAGACCTCGAGCGGACGTTGCGGAGGCAAAGTAGCATGGCACATCGTGCCCCATGTGGGCCGGTCCGTGTCCTATGTCCCACTCTTCCTCAGCCGGTGCCCGGACCTTGTCTCACGGCCGTCAGACATGGGCACACAAGGGTACAACAAGGACGTGGACGCGGGCGCCGACTAAGATTTAGACTAGGTTTTACATTACATAACTATATGGATTTCAAGATTTGCTGATGAGATATCCATGTGGAAGCGGACATTTGAGGAGTGTCCGGTCAGTTTTCGAGGACGCGCCCGAGCGCGTCCGTCAGTGTTTAGGAGGCGGATTAGCTAGGATGCTCTAAGCTAGCTGCTTTGGCTGGGTTAGCAAGGAAGATGAGTAATTGGGCAGCAACTGCTCGTACATACTGCTTTGCATGTTCTTGACTCGAATTGATTGGGGTTGGGGGTTGGGGCCCTGCCCCCTCACCCTTTCTTCTTAGGACTAAATTTTTGGTTGGGTGGCGCCATTGGAGTACAAAACCCGACCAACCCCTCCTCACTTTTGGACTTGATGGTCCTTGGCCGGTCTCACATGCAACATGCAGGCAGGCGGATGCTAGCTAGCCCACATCTCATTTCTGGTACCTCTTTGGCACCTTGCTGTGCCAGATTAATAAAATTTGTTGAGACCTTTTCTTTTTTGGTACTACTTATGTGGTTGTGTTTAGCTTTTAGAAGAAGAAAAGGGTGAGAGGAAAGATGAGCAAATTCTGAGGCATTGCTTTAGTATCGATGCAAGTCTTGTTTATCCAACCGTGGAGACATGTATCTTAGGAGTGTAAACCTGGTTTGGAAACTCTCGTATAGCAACATAACGTCACTTGATTCATCAAAAACATAAACTTTGTTGCCTCAAGAATTCAAGGAATCTCAAGGAATTTCTTGACTAAATGATGTACTGAATGAACTTGATAAGGGCATCTCCAACGACGGCTGTCAAACCGTCGGCAACCGTCTGACCACATGGTTTGGGCGTGTTGTGCCATCCAACACGGTCCTGTATCGGTCCACAAGGCGGTCCAGACTCACTTTATCCTGCAAACCGGAGACAAATGGGCGGGGGCTTCTTGGCGTCCGGACAGCATCCATGCCCGCTTCTGACCACTCTAACCCACCCAAACTCCCTCCTATCTCGCCCGCGAGCGTTCCCGCCCGACGCCAGCTGTCCGCATTCATGTCAATGTGGAGCGTGTGCTCCACATTGAAGCCCGCTAAGAGAGGACGCGACCTCTCACTGCCTTCGCCATTGAAGCGGAGCGCCGACAAAAGGCGCCGCCCGCAGCCTGCCCGGCTGAACACGCCTCCTCGACGCATTCAAACGGCTCGATTAAACTTGCGTGTGTGCCGAGAAACCTACTCCAGCCACACGTCTGTTCATAAGCGGGTCGGCATTAACCACAACGTCGGGCAAGCTCCTCTCGTCAGCTGGCTATTTAAAGGCTAGATGTCGGGCAAAATTGCACCACTCCGCCGCCCCCATCTCCTCCTTCCATCATTTTCTCCACCATTTCGATGGCATCTAATGAGCATGAAGAGCAGTTCTCCAACACAAAAGCCGGCTGGGTGGCCCATCGACCCCGCCGGATACGAGCTAGGCAGTCGCTGCTCCACCTCTTCACCTACCCCGACGTAGCAAGTTGCCACTCTAAGCCAGCGCGTGGTTGAGCCACTCGCCGCTCCAAGCCAGCTCGAGGAGGAGTGGCGAGTTGCTCCAGACAGGCACATGGGGGAGCACGACGGAATAGTCATCATGGCTGCCATGGACGAGGCCAGACACCGTGCCATCCATCGTCAATGTTGCCGGCACCGCGCCCGGTCGGTGGAGAAACACGCCGAGCTCAACGACTTAGTGGCCCGCGCGTCCGCGCCCGCCACCGCCGCCAACATCGAGGGAAAGTAGAACACGGGATGCCGCCGCCGCTTGGGTCCCAGGAAGGCCAGAACAGTCGCCTCAGCATCATGGGAGCGGAGTAGCTTTCCCCTCCGTCCAAAGCGCCCTCTTTGCCACTGCAATAAGCGGCGCAACCGGACATAGGGAAAATATGGGGGAAGAATATACCTCTTGGGCTCCCGGCAGAACATGGGAAGACAAAGGGATCCACCGCGGCCGGCGATAGACTAGTGTAGTGTATCCGTGTCGTGGGAATGGAGCTCCGGGCGACCGTATATGCATATAGTTTTACCTTTTTAATTACAATATGTATAAATGTAAATGTTTTCGTCCGGTTTGTATGAAATTCGTCGTGTTTGCATGTATTTCTTCGGGTTGGTTCAAAGAGTGGTTCAAATGTATGCGGAAAGCATTGGATAGCCACCTTCTATATCTGTGTGCGTAGTCTGGTCCCCTGTTGTCCGCAGGTGGATGCGGAAGAAAATTTGGCGGATCGCCATTGGAGATGCCCTAAGAATTCTTAACGTTTACGCTGCGTTTGGATGTTTGTATTGGAGGCCTCCGTATTGAATTGGTTTCAATTCCATTTCATAGAGGAGAAGGAGGGTCGGGGAGTCGGGATGGATACCTGCGGTGCCGGCGGTGCCGCCGCTTCCTGAAGCTGGTCTCGCGCGGGGGAAGGACGCAGATCTCGGGCAGTCTGTCTCCAATCGTTTTCTTTTGTGGGACTTTCAATTCAACCCAAATCGGAGCCGAGGAGCTCTGTATCGCGGGAGGCCTGCGCGCGTGAGGGCGATTTCGCTTCTGTATTGGGCTCGTTTCAGTCCGGACGTTTCGGTGTGCATCCAAACACCTGAATTGGTAGCTAGCAAATACCAAATCCATTTCAGAAGGTCCATTACAGACATCCAAACACAGCCTTAGAGGTTTTCGACAAACTATAACTGGAATTTCTACTACTCCCTCCGATCCATAGTCAAGTTATACTAATACAACGACAATTAATATGGATCAGAGGAATATATTTTTTCTTGACTACGAATCATCTATCTAGAGTTTGACCACAGTGACAAACATTCTGCGACAAGATCTAAACCTGCAATCTAAGCAACCACGCGCCCCAGTGAGAGTGCTTTCGTGTGTTCTAATCCACCATCGGCATGGTAACCCCACATTCATGTGTGCCATGGCAGAGAACACTGGCTGATTTGCTAGCTAGCGGTGTACGTAGTTCATCAGGAGCCGGCGTGGCGTGGTTAAAGGCGTTGCAGCCTTTTTGGCACTCGCACCAACTCACGAGAGTAATAACTGGAGTACTACCCCAAGCAGCAGGCATGCCATTGATGTGACATGGTGTGATAGCCAGCACCAGCCCGTAGTCCCGTACTAGATATAGCTCCTGCTACTAATGTGTAGACGATGCTCGGAAGCAAACCAAAATGCTTTGCATGCGTTTGTTGGGCCCAGCAGCTACACTCATGTTTCGTGCATGAACGACCTTACAAAATTTGTAGGTTAGGTGGCTGTTAGCAGGTGTTGCAAATTGCACCCATGCTATACTGCTATGCATGAGCTTTGAGTTGGTTGAGCCACTCTCCTCATTTTTCTTGGAAAATTTTAGAAGGAATAAAACAGCACCCTAACAATCATGTGATAACCCCATTATGGAGAAAATGGGCAACTTATCCGCTTGGTTGGCCTTACTATTTAATCAGCAAACAGCCTAAGCTCCCAGGACGAAGAATTTCTTTCTCCCTCTGAGGAGCAACCCCTTCCCTTTTTGAAATGCTTTCCCCCTACATTAAGCTAGCTCATTTTCCTCTCATGCACCGGCACTGTACATCCACAACATAAAACGGGAACAGTGGCAGCCATCTGGTACTGCCAAGAAACCTCTACACTGTCCTGATCGCCTCCATAACAATGTGTCCCCATAACAAAAGCAGCATGCATCCGATCCTCTTTGGCCGTGGCAAAGATTGATTATTAGCAGCATTGATTCTGTCATGTTGCTTTCGAACCCCTAGATCTAATTCGTGCTTGTTGCATGCGACAAAAGTACAGATCTTGACATCTCCTTAACTTAACCCTGAGTTTTCTCACATGCGCTGCTTTCTCTTTCACTGTTTGCTACTGGCTGTTAGTGTTAGGTCTAGCCGGCCGGCCGGCCGGCCAGCTGCTGGCAAGTCAGTAAGTGGTCCTTGGCGAAGCATGCAGACGGAGTAAACGCCCACTTACTACACTTTAGTCCCCAATGGCTTTGACAACACGCTTGTTGGTACATTTGAGGGGTCGGTCATCTCATCTCTTTCCATGCATGAGTAAATAATAGCTTGGATTATCATCACCATTTCTTCGCAGTGTTTGGATGGTCACTGTAACAGACCTTTTTGGGCCATCACAGCCACATATATAAGTATGAAATCTATACCTACTAATAAATAAAGCTATTTAGAACCAACCCGTGGTTGGATGGTTAGGAGCACAGTAGTATCCCTAGCCGCAATTTAAGATATTGTGCCAGTTCAGTTTCTCGGAAGTGCTCATAGGAGTAGGATGTGTGTGCATGCGTTCATAGGGCCGAGTCTATGTGCGTATATATGCACGTCTGCGTTTGTATTGTGTTTCAAGAAATAAATAACATAAAGCTACTAATAAAGGGAGGTGCATTTCTCTGAATATTTGTTATGTTTATCATTAGAAATATTTTCTTCCATACCTATCTGAGGTGGTATTAAATTTTTTATCCATCCATGCATAAATAAATTTTTGGGTTGGGCCTCCAATTCATGCAGTCAAGGGGCCTACCCCGCATCTTTTTTTTCCTTCAATTGGGCCATAGAGAGTCACTCCCCTACGTGGGCCACGGGGCTTGCTCCACATCTTTTTTTCCTTGATTGCGCCACATGAAAATAAAGAAATGCTACCTGTGTCGAGCAGATAATTTTTTTTGCTAATGCCAGGATTTGAACCATGTCATTGCTTCAAAAGAGACTATGGCCACACTAACTGATACGCCCATTTTGCATCATGTTTTTTTATTGTCATTTACAATGTTTTTGGTCATTATTTCACTTTATGATGCAATTCTAGTGCCTTTTCTCTCTTAATTTGCAAGATCTACATGAAGAGGGAAATTACCGGCAGCTGGAATTTTGGACCTAAAATAGCTACAACAGAGATAGCTATTCTACGAAGCTCCAAATGACCTAAAGCTTTACGAAGATATTTTATTGAATATATAAAAATACTGGAACGGAGAACCACCACAGGGGGGGCTGCCTACCGCTCACAAGTCAACAGGGCGCGCCCTGATGCCTTGTGGGTCCCACAGCAGGCCTCTAGTGCCCTCCTTCTGCTATATGAGGCATTTTGCCCAAGAAAAAAAATAAGGGAAAGACTTTCAGGACAAAGCGTCGCCGTCTCGAGGCGGAACCTGGGCAAGATCACTTTTGCTCTCTAGCAGAGCAATTCCGTTGGGGATATTTCCCGCCAGGAGGGGGAAATCGAAGCCGTCGACATGACCAATTATCATCTAACCATGGGAGGACCAATCTTCATCAACATCTTCACCAGCACCATCTCCTCTCAAACTCTAGTTCATCTCTTGTATTCAATCTTTGTCCCAAAACCTTAGATTGGTACCTGTGGGTTGCTAGTAGTGTTGATTACACCTTGTAGTAGTGTTGATTACACCTTGTAGTTGATGCTGGTAGGTTTATTTGGTGGAAAATTATATGTTTAGGTCCTTAAGAATATTCTATACACCTCTGATCTTAAACATGAATATGATTTGTGAGTAGTGAAGGAAATATGCCCTAGAGGCAATAATAAAGTTGTTATTTTATATTTCCTTATATCATGATAAATGTTTGTTATTCATGCTAGAATTATATTAACCGGAAACTTGATACATGTGTGGATACATAGACAAAACACCGTGTCCCTAATAAGCCTTAACACTAGTAGAAAACAGGGCATTTGTCCCAGTTCGTAAGGGCCTTTAGTCCCGGTTCATGAACCGGGACTAATGGGTTGTTACTAATACCTCCCCCCTTTAGTCCCGGTTCAAACACGAACCGGGCCAGATGGTCCTCCACGTGGCCGGTGCACCAAGCCCAGTAGGGGGCCTTTGGTCCCAAGCAGGCACCAATCTGGGACCAAAAGGCATCCACGCGTCAGCATTCCAGTGGCTGGGTTTTTTGTTTTTTTTTGAAAGGGGGAGGGGGGTTGGGGGTTTTGGGGGGTTAATTTAGGTGTTTCATATATTGTGTTAGCTAGCTAATTAATAGAGAGAAGTGTCCTATCTCATGTCCGTGCTTGGTCGACGCTATGTTCTATATACATAAGTGATCGAGAGAACCATTGAGTACAGAAGTTCGTCATGCATACCGAGAGAAGTGATCGATCGACCTCTCCTTCTCCGAGAGATTGGTCGAACAACAAGTTTTCGTATCATGTATCCGACGCTACTGGCTACATACATGTACAATATGTAAGATCTCTTAATTACAATCCCCTAGCAATTGAAATCAACTTCCACATGGTATTCTCCGGCTTTATTGATGACGTGGTCAAGAAAGAATCCCGCCAATTCCTCTTGAATTGCTTTCATGCGATCTGGTTCTAGGAGTTCATTCCGCATCTGCCACGTCTAATTTGAAGAAGGGGGTTAATTAATACATATATATGAATGAAACTCAATAGAAATGATGGTGTAATAAAATGAAATTGTGAATATTATTGCTTACGCACTTCATATTGTCTTTGAGAGTAGCCCCGCTTGTTTTTCAAAGTCGCGTTGTGGATGAACTCGCACACGTAGTATCCACAGAAATCATTTCCTTGTTCCTGCCACAAGCACTTTACGAGAAATAGAGGTCAATCAAACTGATAATGAAGCATTATAAATGGCATTGATGAAAGTATAGCTATAGAATCAACGGAGATGCGCACAACTAGCTAGCCAAGAGTACTTACTTTGGTATGTATATCGCAGCTCCTTGGCATCCGGAGCTTCATGCGGTGAACTGTTTCCAAACCCCGCAAGACAAAGAAAATAATTATTATTACTTGAGATATCGAAATGAACAAAAAGTTGCCGATATGGTGCGATAATGATCGATTGAACTTACTTGTTGAGCATTTCAGTCATGTCCGCATAGGTTTCGGGATCTTTCCGTCTCGAGTCTAAGACGGTTACTAGTCCCCGCTCAAGCTTAATCTCCAGAAGAACTTAGTGGTACCTGCGCACGCATGCATAACTCATCAATTACATTACTATAACCTCACTCGAGTAATAAGGAAACCGAATATGCACATGACAGTAACACTCACTTGCCGTTGTAAGGAAATAGCATGGTATCTTTGTTTTGATTTTTGATCAATGATCGTAGCAAGTTGTCCTCGGCCTCTTTGACGTGCTTTTTAACCAGAAATTCATCTATGATATTTGTGTTAATGAACCGAATATCATAAATTTCTTGTTTTTTGCACTCGATGATCTTCAATCTGCATAATATATTGAGGATAATTAATTATAAATACATGCAATGAAAGAGCCGAGCTATATATAGAGACTTAATGACAGAAATAGTACTTACAGGCAGTAGCAAAAGACCGTTAATTTATCGGGGGCCTTTTGATTGAAGAACGCGAATAACTCCTCAAATGGAACACACAACAGATCAGTTCCAACGAGGTCGTGCTCCTCTTTAATGTTAAGATACAAATTATTCGTCCCCCCAGACTCTCTGCAGGTTTTCATGTACCAAGTATGGAATCTTCGCATCATCGTTGTTAGAGATTTTTCATCTTTGACGAGAGGCTTCCCGTACTTGTATCTATGTTCGTCCACCTCCATGAAATCAGGAAGTTGATCATCAGGCAGGTAATCTTGTAGATTGCCATAACCGGCCACCATCCCCGGAGCATTAGCGACGATGTTGCCGCTAGACACATTGAGCGGGGGGCATGATTGGTTTGCTTGTTCACCGAGCTGGTCAATTTTTTTCGCAGCAGCTCGTTCTCTTGACCTTTGATGTCTGATAGTACTTCCCGACCGCTCCGCTTGGAGATATGTCTGTTCAGTAATGCGCTCATAGTTGGTTCTTGGCGGAGACTTTGCTGGTTTCCTCAGGGCATCGAGAGTGCGCTTTGCTTTCACCGGATCTACCTTCTCCTCCGGAGGTGGATGTCTCTTTGCTTTCACCCCTTCAAAGAACTCCTTCACGTGGGTCTGCACGATCGTATCGTTTTCCTCCTCGGCCCTCTCATACGCTAACTTCTCTAGAGGCTTGAGAGGTGGACCGTATCTGTATTGCCTCCCACCTCTGGTTGTGCTGCTAGATGCCGGAGCAGACGGAGCGGCTGCGGCGTCTGTCTTCTTTCGTGCTTGCTTACGAGGCGGAGGAGAAGGACTACGACGCGTCGGAGCAGCCTAGGCGGCGGAGGATCTCTTCCGCCCTTGCTGGCGAGGCGGAGAAGGAGGAGGCTGCTGGCTCCTCGGGAGCGCCGGCGAAGGCGGAGAAGGAGGCGGAGTGCCGCCACGCGCCGGAGAAGGAGGCGGAGTGCCGCCACGCGTGCCCTGATCGTCACTCGCCGGAGAAGGAGGCGGTGGAGGAGGCGGAGTGCCCTGACTCGCCGGAGGAGGAGGAGGAGGCGGAGGCGTCCAGTTCAGAAGGTTGATGAGCTCCTTCCGCCATAGGCATGGAGTCTTTAGAGCAGAACCCAGCCTAGTCTCCCCTTCACCGGTAGGGTGGTCAAGCAGGAGGTCCTCATATCCCTCCGTTATTTCATGCACCATCACCCTAGCATATCCTTCTGGAATCGGCCGACAGTGATAAGTTGCGCCGGGTTCAGTAGGATAAACAGAGCCAACAGCCGCCTTGACCTTCAAATTCATCCATCGCGTCATAATGTGGCAATTTTTGGACTTCGTGATAGCATCCACGGGATAGCTGGCAGGAACCGTCAAGACATGCTCCGGCTGAAGCAGCTTGGTGGAAGCCACGCTGCTTCTCCGCTGAGATGGCAGGGTAGCTTCAGGGGAAGCTTCGGCAGGTCATTTGCTGCGATCTGCTGCTTCTTATTCCTCTTCTCGTTCCTCTAGCCCCATTACCCTTTCGTGCAGCGCCTGCAGTTGGCCCTGCTATAGTTTCTTCCTCCTCTCGTGGGTTTTGTAACCCCCTGCGTCCGAAAAACCAACCTTCCACGGAATGGAGCCTGGCGTGCCTCGTGTCCGTCCAGGGTGCTCAGGATTCCCGAGGGCCATTGTTAGCTCGTCCTTCTCCCTGTCTGGAACGAACGTCCCTCGCTGCGGTGCATCGATATAGTGTCGAAGGTTCTTGACTGGTATTTGCAATTGCTCGTCCGTCCAATGGTACTTCCCTAATACAGGGTCCAAGGTTCCGCCAGCCCCGAAGAACCAAGTCCGGCAACGGTCTGGCCAGTACATTGTCTCTGGTTCGATCCCTTTTTCAAGCAGATCATTCTCAGCCTTGGACCACTTAGGCCGGGCTTTGAGGTAGCCACCTGACCCCGTGCGATGGTGAAGCTTCTTCTTCGCAACATTTTTCTTGTTTGTCGCCGACATCTTCTTACTCTTTTCCGATGTCTTGTGGGCCACAAATGCGGGCCAGTGATCTTTGATCTTCTCATATTTGCCGATGAATTCTGGTGTCTTTTTTTTGTCGACAAACTTGTTCAGCTCTTTCCTCCACCTCCTGAATAGGGTTGCCATCTTCTTAAGAGCACAAGACTTGATTAATTGCTCTTTAACTGGCTTCTCCGAATCCTCCTCTGGCGGTAGGGTGAAATTTGCCTTCAGCTGAGTCCAAAGATCTTCTTTCTGCATATCATTGACATAAGACACCTCAGTGTCTTCCTCCTTAGGCTTATACCATTGTTTGGATGCTTGATCGGGATCTTGTCCCTAACAAGAACCCCGTGACCGAAAGCGAAAATGCCTTCTTTGTCCGGATGGGTTCAATCGGTTCGCCGTCGGGCGCGATTTCTATGATCTCAAACTTTTCATCCGAGCTCAACTTTTTCTTCGGGCCTCGTCTCCTTACCGAAGTTGTGCTCGATCCGGAGGGCTAGAAATTAAAAGGAAGAAAGACGAGAGAAATTAATATGTGTACATATACCGAAACAATGCATGCATCAATTAACTAGTCAGCACAGGCTTAACTAATATATATATACCTGGCCGGACTCGGTTCGGTCACCGGAGCAGCCAGCACGGTCTCCTTCTTGTACCTCCATTGTGTTACCGGAGCCATCATGAACATAGCCCTCTTCTTGTACCGGCATTAAAGGGCGAAAGACATCATGAACATAGCCCTCTTCTTCACCCAGTCCTTCCTGACCATCGGTGTCTTTGAGAAATGACGCAACTTCATCACTTCCTTGTGCGATTATGTCCCCCAACATCGCTTCTGTTTCTTCCTCTCGGGAGTGCTCCATAGTTTCTGCAAATATTTACAACATGTCAATTATTATTCAAACATGGTACATATGGATATATATATATATATATATATATATATATATATATATAGTGGCAAACGTAGAACTAGCTAGCTAATCACAATAAGGAATCATGTTAGTGGCCTCGCGACAACGCTCTTTTAACTTGGTAAATTTGGGTGGCCTCGAGAGAGTTAATTTGTCGGGTAGGGGCGCGGCGGGAGGGGGTAGGAGACCAACATCGTTTTCTCTTTAGGGTTTGGGTGTCCTCGAGAGTTTTGGTCGAGTGAGAGGGCCGAGGGGGGTGCTGCCGTTGTATAAGTTATCACGGTCGAGAGGGGGTATATATATCGACCGCCCCTCATGTTGAAGTTATCTCGAGGGGGTTATATCAACAACGACACGACATACATATACATGGGAAAATAATGTTATCGGGGAGGGGGTATTGGCACCCCCCCCTCGTGTTGAAGTTTCTTCTTTCTCCTCTATTCCTTCTTTCTTCTTCTCCTCTTCTTTTTCTTCTTCTCCCTCGAGAAAGGAAAATAATTAAGTAAAAGGAAGAAAAGAGGAAGAAGGAAGAAGAAGAAGAAAAAAAAGAAAAAAAGAGGAGAAGAAGAAAGGAATAGAGGAGAAGAAGAAAAAATAGAATTTTTTTTCTATTTTTACTTCTTCTCCTCTTCTCTTTCTTCTTTTTTCCTCTTCTTATTTATTTCTCCTCTTCTTCCTCTCCTCTTCTTCCTCTTCTTATTTCCCTTTTCCCTCTCATTCTTTTTCTTCTTCTTCTTCCTTCTTCCTTCTTCCTCTTTTCTTCCTTTTCTTTATTTTACTTTCTCCTCTACACTAACCTAAAATGCACTAACTAAAAATCGATATCTACTAACAACCTAAATAAAAAATTAATACATATACGAAAAAACATATATAAACAAAAAATGCTATGAACATTATATTCATACATACATATATAGCCACATCTATTCATCATATATATAGCTACCACATACATATATACATTATATATATGAAAAAAATGCAATGAACAAAAAAAATACACTTCGAAAAAATACTATGAACATGTACACATATATACACATACAAACACATATACACAAAATAATCAATAAAATGCTATGGAGATTGCCATGGAGGAAAATGCAGGGCGGCGGCGTGGCAGTGGCGGCGCATGTGCACAGGGGGGCGCGCCACGCCATGCATGATGTGGGCGGCACAGACCGGCATGCAGGGCGCGGACGGAGGGGCGAGGCAAGCTATGCTCACGAGGCGGCGACGACGGCAAGCAGCGTAGCAACTGACGACATCGGTGGCTGCGGCGACGGCAAGGTGGAGTAGGGGCGTCGGGCGGGTGGGCGATTTGGCGAAGCGCTAAGTCTTGCTTATATAGCAAAGCCTTTAGTCGGTTGGTGGCACCAATCAGACTAATCCTGCTAGTGCCACCAACCGGGACCAAAGGTCGCGGTTGGTGGCACCAACCAGGACTAAAGGGGGGGCATTGGTACCAGTTCATGGCACCAACCGGTACCAATACCCCCCTTTAGTCCCGGTTGGTGCCACAAACCGGGACCAAAGGCCCCTGTGCTGCCCCGTCGGGGCCAAAGTTTAGTCCCACCTCGCTAATTGAGAGCGGTGCACAGTGGTTTATAACCCCACTGCCGCACCCCTCTCGAGCTCCTCTCCACCGTTGGCTTGCGGGCCTACTTGCTACTGCTTTGCCTGATGGGCCTCCTGGGCCTACTGCGGGCCTGAATCCTGGCCCATGATAGGGTTTCTAATCGTATTCAGGCCGTGGGGGCCCAGTAGGAGGCATTTTTTTGTTTTTTTGTTTTCTTTACTTAATGTTGCTATTTTTATTTTTTCCAGTTTTTTTGTTTATTTTCTGCATTATTTATTTTCTTTTGTTTTTTGCTTTATTATTTAATTCTTTTTGCTTTTAGTTTTAGGAAAATTATAAACTTTCTGTTAGTGCCATTAGTTTTCAAATTTGAAAACACTTTTTTTGTTTTTTTTGTTTTCTTTCTTGCTTTATTTATTTTATTTTGTTTCTACTTACAACAAAATACTTATTGTTGCTATTTTTAATTATTTTCTACTTTTTTGTTTTGTTTTCTGTATTATTTATTTTCTTTTTTTTGCTTTATTTTTTAATTCTTTTTTGCTTTTAGTTTTAGAAAAATTATAAACTTTCTGTTAGTGCCATTAGTTTTCAAATTTGAAAATACTTTTTTTGTTTTTTTGTTTTCTTTCTTGCTTTATTTATTTTATTTTGTTTCTACTTACAACAAATACTTATTGTTGCTATTTTTAATTATTACGAGGGCCGAACCATAAGACATTAAAGCATTTCAAATGAACTCTAAAAAAGTTGAAAGTTGGCATGGTATCATAAATTCACCCACATAGCATGTGCATGTACAAAACGGACAATGGTATCAAACTCGTCTGTTACAAAGTTGGCATGGTATCATCATAATAGTTGCGGGAGAAAGTCTTAACTTTTTCTTCGCTTGTGTCATTTGCTTATTGCGCCGTAACCATGGATAATCTTCATCGCTTATCAGGATGCTGGGGTCAGCCTTGACTTTGAAGGGAGGAATTTCATGAAACTTTTCATAATCTTCAGACATGTCAGTCTTGCCCTCCACTCCCACGATGTCCCTTTTCCCGAAAGAACTATGTGGCGCTTTGGCTCATCGTATGATGTATTGCTTCCTTATCTTTTGTCTTTCTCGGTCTGGTAGACATGTCCTTCACATAGATAACCTGTGCCACATCATTGGCTAGGACGAAAGGTTCGTCAATGTACCCAAGATTTTTTAGATCCACTGTTGTCATTCCGTACTGTGGGTCTACCTGTACCCCGCCTCATGACAGATTGACCCATTTGCACTTAAACAAATGGACCTTAAAATCATGTCCGTAGTCAAGTTCCCATATGTCCAGTATGTAACCATAATATGTGTCCTTTCCCCTCTCAGTTGTTGCATCAAAGCGGACACCGCTGTTTTGGTTGGTTCTCTTTTGATCTTGGTCAATCGTGTAAAATATATTCCCATTTATCTCGTATCCTTTCCAAATCAATACAGTCAAAGATGGTCCCTGGACAAGAAGTACAACTCATCACAAACAGTGTTATCACCTCTGAGACGTGCTTCCAACCAACTGCTGAAAATCCTGATGTGTTCACATGTAATCCAGTCGTCACACTGCTCCGGGTGTTTGGAGCGCAGACTGTTCTTGTGTTCATCGACATACGGGGTCACCAAGGTAGAATTCTGTAGAACTGTGTAGTGTGCTTGAGACCAAGAATATCCGTCCCTGCATATTATTGAGTCCCTTCCAAGCGTGTCTTTTCGAGTCAGTCTCCCCTCATACCGCGATTTAGGGAGACTGTCTTCTTAAGGCCAGAATGAAGTCAACACAAAACCCGATGACATCCTCTCGCTTGATGGCCCATGGAGATGCTTCCTTCGGCCTAGCGCGATTACGGACATATATCTTTAGGACTCCCATGAACCTCTCAAAGGGGTACATATTGTGTAGAAATACGGGGCCCAGAATGACAATCTCGTCAACTAGATGAACTAGGTCGTGCGTCATGATATTGAAGAAGGATGGTGGGAACACCAGCTCAAAACTGACAAGACATTGCACCACATCACTCCTTAGCCTTGGTATGATTTCTAGATCGATCACCTTCTGAGAGATTGCATTGAGGAATGCACAAAGGTTCACAATGGCTAATCGGACGTTTTCCGGTAGAAGCCCCCACAATGCAACCGGAAGCAGTTGAGTCATAATCACGTGGCAGTCATGAGACTTTAGGTTCTGAAACTTTTTCTCTGCCATATTTATTATTCCTTTTATATTCGACGAAAGCCACGGGACCTTCATACTAAGCGAGCATTCAAAGAAGATTTCCTAATCTTCTTTGGTAAGAGCATAGTGGCGGGACCTTCATCTTGCTTTGGAGGCATGCTGTCTTTTTCGTATGAATGTTGCAGGTCCTCCGTGCCTCACCGTATCTTTTGTCTTCCCATAGACGCCCAAGAAGCCTAGCAGGTTCACGCAAAGGTTCTTCGTCACGTGCATCACGTCGATCGAAGAGCGGACCTCTAGGTCTTTCCAGTAGGGTAGGTCCCAAAATATAGATTTCTTCTTCCACATGGGTGTGTCCCCCAGCGTCACTCGGAACAGCTAGTCCGCCGGGACCCTTTCCAAAGATTACGTGTAAATCATTGACCATAGCAAGTACGTGATCAACGGTACGCATGGCGGGCTTCTTCCGGTAATCTGCCTCACTTTTGAAATGCTTGCCTTTCTTTCGACATTGATGGTTGGTCGGAAGAAATTGACGATGGCCCAGGTACACATTCTTACTCCAGCTTCCCAGGTATATACTATCGGTGTCAAGTAAATAGTGCGTGCATGCATGGTATCCCTTGTTTGTCTATCCTGAAAGGTTACTGAGAGCGGACCAATCGTTGATGGTCACGAACAGCAACGCCTTTAGGTCAAATTCCTCCTATTTGTGCTCATCCCACGACGCATAATCGCTTCCATTCCACAGCTGTAAAAGTTCTTCAACTAATGGCCTTAGGTACACATCAATGTCGCTTGCCGGGTTGCTTAGGGCCTTGGATGAGAACGGCATCATAATGAACTTTCGCTTCATGCGCATCCAAGGAGGAAGGTTATACATACATAGAGTCATGGGCCAGTCTGCTGTGATTGCTGCTCTGCTCCCGAAAGGATTAATGCCATCCGTGCTTAAAGCAAACCATACGCTCCTTGGGTCACTTGCAAACTCATCCCAAGATTTTCTCTCGATTTTTTCCATGCGACCCGTCGTGGTGCTCTCAACTTCCGCCTTTCTTACGGTCCTCACCGTGCCATCGCATCAACTTGGCATGCTCTCCGTTTACAACAGACGTTTCAACCGTGGTATTATAGGAGCATACCACATCACCTTCACAGAACCCTCTTCCGGGGGCTCGCCACAACATCACCAGGGTCATCTCGTCGATCTTATACCATAATGCACCGCATACCGGGCATGCGTTCAGATCCTTGTACGCCCGCGGTAGAGGATGCACGATCATTAGGGCATGCATGTATCTTCGCACCTCCAATCCTAGAGGGCATACGAGCTTCTTTGCTGCGTATGTACCGTCAGTAATTCGTTATCCTTGGAAGCTTCTTCTTCAATATTTTCAGAGCTTCTCAAATCCTTTGTCGAGCACAACATTCTCGCCTTCCATCGTAGCAATTCCAAAGACGGTACCGAGCTTTGTGTTGCCATCTTCGCAATTGGGGTACAACCCTTTTTTGTGGTCCTCTAACATGCAATCGAACTTCAGCTTCTCCTTTGGACTTTCGCATTGCGTCCTTGCATCGACAATGACCCGGCGTAGATCATCATCATCGGGCACATTGTCTGGTTCCTCTTGATCTTCAGCAGCTTCGCCTCTTGCAGCATCATCGTGCTCATCGTCTGGTTCCTCTTGATGTTCAGTAGCATCACCGTATTCAGGGGGCACATAGTTGTCATCATACTCTTCTTCTTGGCCGTCTTCCATCATAACCCCTATTTCTCCGTGCCTCGTCCAAACATTATAGTGTGGCATGAAACCCTTGTAAAGCAGGTGGGTGTGAAGGATTTTCCGGTCAGAGTAAGACTTCGTATTCCCACATATAGGGCATGGACAACACATAAAACCATTCTACTTGTTTGCCTCAGCCACTTTGAATAAATCATGCACGCCCTTAATGTACTCGGAGGTGTGTCTTGAACCGTACATCCATTGCCGGTTCGTCTGCGTGCATTATATATAATTAAGTGTGTCAAAAATCATTACAGAACATCATGAATAGATAATCAAGTGTCCAAATTAATAGAAGTTCATCATCACATTAAAACCAAAGTACATACATAGTTCTCATCTAACAACATAAAGGTCTGCAGAGCATCTAAATTATTAAACCATACACTGAAGCAATGTAAAACATTTCAATGCGAAAACAAATGCGATCATAATCGCAAACCAATGTAACAACTAATCCAACAGCATAATGATACCATGCCTCGGTATGAATGGCATATTTTCTAATCTTTCTAATCTTCAAGCGCATTGCATCCATCTTGATCTTGTGATCATCGACGACATCCGCAACATGCAACTCCAATATCATCTTCTCCTCCTCAATTTTTCTAATTTTTTCCTTCAACAAATTGTTTTCTTCTTCAACTAAATTTAACCTCTCGACAATAGGGTCAGTTGGAATTTCCGGTTCAACGACCTCCTAGATAAATAAATCTATGTCATGTTGGTCGGCATAATTGTCATAAACAACAAATGAACCAATAGTTATGAAAAGATAATATATATACCACATCCTTATCATAGACAGTACGAGGGCCGACGGGAGCGGATACCAAAACCATCAGCACTATATAAGATGCAATAATAAAAGTAAGAAAACTATACAAGTATCTATATACACATACAAGTAAGAATATTTTTTCCTTTCAGAAAGAAGATAAGAACAAGAGGCTCACCACGGTGGTGCCGGCGACGAGATCGCCGCGGGCGATTGATGGCGGTGAAGACGGGGACGGGACGTGACGGACCGCTAAACCTAGACAAATATTGAGGAAAATGGAGCTTGGAGGTCGAGCTTGGAGAGGAGAAAGCTTAAGTAGTGTGGCTCGGGCATTCCATCAAACAGCCCGTGTGCATAGGAGGTGAGCTAGAGCACCACAAAGCTCTCCCCTCGCCGGCCACAAGAAACAGAGCAGTGGGAGTGCTCTGCTCGTGAGCGAGGGGTATATATAGGCAATTAATTGGTCCCGGTTCGTGGCAAGAACCGGGACTAAAGGGCAGCCTTTGGTCCCGGTTCAGGCCACGAACCGGGACCAATGATGGTGGGCCAGGAGTGAGGCACATTGGTCCCGGTTCGTCCCACCAACCAGGACCAAAAGGTCCAGACGAACCGGGACCAATGGCCCACGTGGCCCGGCCGGCCCCCGGGGCTCACGAACCGGGTCCAATGCCCCCATTGATCCCAGTTCTGGATTGAACCGGGACTAATGGGCTGACCTGGCCTGGACCATTGCCCCCTTTTCTACTAGTGCAACTAGACTAGCTCGTTAATCAAATATGGTTAAGTTTCCTAACCATAGACATGTGTTGTCATTTGATGAACGAGATCACATCATTAGGATAATGATGTGATGGAAAAGCCCCAATCGTTAGCTAAGCATTATGACCGTTCAGTTTATTGCTATTGCTTTCTTCATCTCAAATACATATTCTTGCGATTATGAGATTATGCAACTCCCGGATACCAGAAGAATGCCTTGTGTGCTATCAAACGTCACAATGTAACTGGGTGATTATAAAGATGCTCTACAGGTATCTCGAAAGGTGTTTGTTGGGTTGGAATAGATCGAGATTAGGATTTGTCACTCCAAGTATCGGAGAGGTATCTCTGGGCCGTCTTTGTAATATACATCATAAGAAGCCTCGCAAGCAAAGTAACTAATGAGTTAGTTGCAGGATGATGTATTACAAAATGAGTAATGAGACTTGCCGGTAACAAGATTGAACTAGGTATGAAGATACCGACGATCAATTCTCGGGCAAGTAACATATGATGACAAAGGGAATAACGTATGTTGTCATAACGGTTCGACCGATAAAGATTCTTCGTAGAATATGTGGGAGCCAATATGAGCATCCAGGTTCCGCTACTGGTTATTGACCGAAGAGGTGTCTCGGTCATCTCTACATAGTTCTCGAACCTGTAGGGTCCGCACGCTTAACGTTCGATGGCGATATTGTATTATATGAGTTATGTGATTAGGTGACCGAATGTTGTTTGGAGTCCCGGATGAGATCACGGACATGACGGGGAGTCTCGAAATGGTCGAGAGGTAAATATTGATCTATAGGACGATGATATTCGGACACCGGAAGTGTTCCGGAGGGAATCGAGTACATGTCGGTTCATCGGAAGGGGTTCCGGGCACCCCCGGCAAAAGATATGGGCCTTATGGGCCATGAGGGGAAACACACCAGCCATAAAAGGGCTGGTGCCCCCCCATATGGACTGGCCAAATTGGAGAAGGAAAGGGAAGGAGGAAAGGAAAAAGGGAATAGGATTCCCCCTTCCCCCTCTTCCCTTCCTACTCCGAATAGGAATAGGAGGGGGGTTTGCCGAATTGGGAGAGGACCCCAATTAGGATTCCTCCTACTTGGGGCGCCCCCTTGGCTGCCTCTCCTCCCCTCCAACCTATATGTATGTGGGGAGGGGGGCCTACAACTTAGAACAAGAACTGTTAGCCGTGTGTGGTGCCCCCTCCACAGTTTACACCCACGGTCATATTGTCGTGGTGCTTAGGCGAAGCTCTGCGCGGATCACACCGTCACCACACCGTTATGCTGACAGAACTCATCTACTTCCTCGACACCTTGCTGGATCAAGAGGGCAAGGGACATCATTGAGTTGAACATGTGCAGAAGTTGAAGGTGTCGTACGTTCGGTACTTGATCGAATGGAGCTAGAAGAAGTTCGACTACATCAACCGCGTTGTCTAACATTTCCACATTTGGTCTACGAGGGTATGTAGACACACTCTCCCCCTCTCGTTGCTATGCATCTCCTAGATAGATCTTGTGTGAGTGTAGGATTTTTTTTTGAAATTGCATGCATCGCTCCCCAATAGTGGTATCAGAGCTAGGTCTATGCGTAGATGATACGCACGAGTAGAACACAAAGAGATGTGGGAGGTGATCGTCATACTGCTTACCACCAATGTCTTATTTTGATTCGGCAGAATTGTTGGATGAAGCGGCCCGGACCAACATTTCATGTCCATGTTCATGAGACCAGTTCCACCGACACATGCAACTAGTTTTGCATAAAGGTGGCTGGCGGGTGTCTGTTTCTCCTACTTTAATTGAATCGAATTTGCCTGCGACCGGTCCTTGTTGAAGGTTAAAATGGAAACTTGATAAATCACTTTTGTGGTTTTTGTGCCATGGCTAAGAACGGTTCTTGCTAGAATCCCATAGCAGCCACGTAAAACTGGCAACAACAAAGTAGAGGACGTCTAACTTGTTTTTGCAGGACATGTTGTGATGTGATATGGTCAAGACATGAAGAGATATACGTTATTGTATGATATGATCATGTTTTGTAAAAGTTATCGGCAACCGGCAGAAGCCTTATGGTTGTTTCTTTATTGTATGAAATGCAAACGCCATGTAATTCCTTTACTTTACCACTATGCATTAGCGATAGTTGTAGAAGCAATAGTTGGCGAGACGACCATGACGCAATGATGAAGATCAAGGTGTCGAGCCGGTGACGATGGAGATCATGACGATGCTTTGGAGATGGAGATCAAAAGCACAAGATGATGATGGCCATATCATGTCACATATTTTGATTGCATGTGATGTTTATATTTTATGCATCTTATTTTGCTTAGTACGGCGGTGGCATTATAAGATGATCCCTTAACTAAAATTTCAAGGTACATATATTCTCCCCGAGTATGCACCATTGCAACAGTTCTCCGTGCTGAGACACCACACGATGATCGGGTGTGATAGGCTCTACATTCACATACAATGGGTGCAAGACAGTTTTGCACATGCGAAATACTCGGGTTAAACTTGATGAGCCTAGCATGTATAGTTATGGCCTTGGAACACTGGAGACTGAAAGGTGGAACGTGAATCATAAAGTAGATATGATCAACATAGAGATGTTCACCATAGATGACTACCCCATCTCACGTGATGATCGGACACGGGTTAGTTGATTTGGATCACGTTACACTTAGATGACTTAAGGGATGTCAGTTTAAGTGTGATTTCTTAAGTAATTTGAGTAATTGAACTTTAATTTATCATGAACTTAGTCCTGATAGTACTTGCAAATTATATTGTAGATCAATAGCTCGCGTTGTAGTTGAAAGATGATAGTAGCAATGATGCGGACTGGGTCCGTGATCTGAGGATTATCCTCATTGATGCACAGAAGAATTATGTCCTTAATGCACCGCTAGGTGACAGACCTATTGCAGGAGCAGATGCAGACGTTATGAACGTTTGGAAGCTTGATATGAAGACTACTTGACAGTTTAGTGCACCATGCTTTACTGTTTAGAATCCGGACTTCAAAGATGTTTTGAACGCCACAGAGCATATGAGATGTTCCAAGAGCCGAAATTGGTATTTCAGACTCATGCCCATGTCGAGAGGTATGAGATCTCTGATAAGTACTTTGCCTACAAGATGGAGGAGAATAGCTCAGCCAGCGAGCATGTGCTCAGAATGTCTAGGGACTACAATCGCTTGAATCAAGTGGGAGTTAATCTTCCAGATAATAGAGTGGTTGACAAAGTTCTCTAGTCACTGTCGCCAAGCTAATAGAACTTGGTGATGAACTATAATATGCGAGGGATGACGAAAATGATTCCCGAGCTCTCCCTAATGCTGAAATCGGCAATGATAGAAATCAAGAAAGAGCATCAAGCATTGATCGTTAACAAGACCACTAGTTTCAAGAAAAATGGCAAGGGAAAGAAAGGGAACTTCAAGAATATAGGCAAGCAAGTTGTCACTCCCGTGAAGAGGCCCAAAGATGGACCTAAGCCTGAAACTCAGTGCTTCTACTACAAAGGAAATGGTCACTGGAAGCACCCCAAATATTTGGAGGATAAGAAGGACAGCAAAGTGAACAAAGGTATATTTGATAGACATGTTATTGATGTGTACCTTACTAGTGCTTGTAGTAGCCCCTGGGTATTTGATACCTGTTCGGTTGCTAAGATTAGTATTTTGAAACAGGAGTTGCAGAATAAATGGAGACTAGTTGAGGGTGAAGTGGCAATGTGTGTTGGAAGTGGTTCCAAGATTGATATGATCATCATCGCACACTCCCTATACTTTCGGGATTAGTGTTGAACCTAAATAAATGTTATTTCATGTTTGTGTTGAGCATGAACAAGATAGGATCGTGTTTATTGCAATACGGTTATTCATTTTAGACAGAGAAGAATTCTTGTTATGTTTACATGAATAAAACCTTCTATGGTCATCCACCCAATGTGGATGGTATATTGGATCTCGATCGTAGTGATACACATATTCATAATATTGATGCCAAAAGATGCAAAGTTGATAATGATAGTGCAACATACTTGTGGCACTGCCGTTTAAGTCATATTGGTTTAAAACGCATGAAGAAACTCCTTGCAGATGGAATTTAGGAATCACTTGATTATGAATCATTTGATACTTGCGAACCATGCCACATGGGCAAGATGACTAAAACTCCGTTCTCCGGAACAACGGAGCGAGTCAATGACTTATCGAAAATAATACATACCGATGTATGCAGTCCGATGAGTGTTGAGGCAAATGACGGGTATCATTATTTTCTAACCTTCATAGATGATTTGAGCAGATATGGGAATATCTACTTAGTGAGACACAAGTCTGAAACATTTGAAAAGTTCAAAGAATTTCAGAAAGAAGTGGAGAATCATCATAACAAGAAAATGAAATTTCTACGATCTGATCGCGGAGGCGAATATTTGAGTTACGAGTTTGGCCTTCATTTAAAACAATGTGGAATAGTTTCACAACTCACGCCACCTAGAACACCACAGCATAATGGTGTGTCTGAACGTTGTAACCGCACTTTATTAGATATGGTGCAATCTATGATGTCTCTTACTGATTTACCACTATCGTTTTGGGGTTATGCATTAGAGACAACTGCATTCACGTTAAATACGGCACCGTCTAAATCTGTTGAAATGACACCGTATGAACTGTAGTTTGGCAATAAAACTAAGTTGACATTTCTTAAAGTTTGGGGTTGTGACACTTATGTCAAAAGGCTTCAGCCTGATAAGCTCGAACCCAAATCGGAGAAGTGCGTCTTCATAGGATACCCTAAGGTAACAATTGGGTACAACTTCTACCACAAATCCGAAGGCAAGGTCTGTGTTGCCAAGAATGGAACCTTTCTAGAGAAGGAGTTTCTCTCAAAAGAAATGAGTGGGAGGAAAGTAGAACTTGATGAGGTAATTGTACCTTCTCTCAATTTGGAAAGTAGCTCATCTGAGAAATACATTCATGTGATGTCTACACCAACTAGAGAGGAAGCTAATGGTGATGACCAACTTCAGACCAAGTTACTACCGAACTTTGTAGGTCAACCAGAACACGATCGACACCAGAGTGGTACGGTAATCCTATTCTGGAAGTCATGTTTCTAGACCGTGGCGAACCTACAAACTATGAAGAAGCTATGATGAGCCCAGATTCCGATAAATGGCTTAAGGCCATGAAATCTGAGATAGAATCCATGTATGAGAACAAAGTGTGGACTTTGGTGGCCCAATGATCGGCGAGCCATAGAGAATAAATGGATCTTCAAGAAGCAGACTGACGCTGATGGTAATGTTACTATCTATAAAGCTCGACTAGTCGCAAAAGGTTTTTGACAAGTTCAAGGAGTTGACTACGATGAGACTTTCTCACCCGTAGCAACGCTCAAGTCTGTCCGAATCATGTTAGCAATTGCCGCATTTATGATTATGAAATCTGGCAAATGGATGTCAAAACTGCAATTCTTAATGGATTACTCTAATAAGAGTTGTATATGATGCAACCAGAAGGTTTTGTCGATCCATTAGGTGCTAACAAAGTGTGCAAGCTCCAGCGATCCATCTATGGACTGGTCCAAGTATCTCGGAGTTAAAATAAACGCTTTGATGAAGTGATCAAGCATATGGTTTTATACAGACTTATGGTGAAGCCTGTATTTACAAGAAAGTGAGTGGGAGCTCTGTAGCATTTCTGATATTATATGTGGATGACATATTGTTGATTGGAAATGATATAGAATTTCTAGATTACATAAAAGGACACTAGAATAAGAATTTTTTAATAAAAGACCTCGATGAAGCTGCTTACATATAGGGCATCAAGATCTATAGAGATAGATCAAGGTGCTTGATAAGACTTTCAATGAGTACATACCTTGACAGGATTTTGAAGGAGTTCAAAAATGGATTAGACAAAGGAGTTCTTGCCTATATTGTAAGGTGTGAAGTTGAGTAAAGACTCAAAACACGACCACGGCAGAAGATAGAGAGAGACTAAAAGTCATTCCCTATGCCTCATCCATAGGTTCTATAAAGTATGCCATGCTGTGTACAAAACATGTTATGTGCCTTGCCATGAGTTTCGCAAGAGGGTACAGTAGTGATCCAGGAGTAGATCACTAGATAACAGTCAAAAATGTCCTTAGTTACCTAAGAGG
This sequence comes from Aegilops speltoides, assembly GCA_021437245.1. Taxonomy (NCBI): domain Eukaryota; kingdom Viridiplantae; phylum Streptophyta; class Magnoliopsida; order Poales; family Poaceae; genus Aegilops; species Aegilops speltoides. Next base: position 495,931,127 of record CM038143.1, read on the forward strand.
ACCAAGGAAATGTTTCTCGGTTATGGAGGTGATAAAAGAATTCATCATAAAGAGTTACGTCGATGCAAGCTTTGACACTGATCTAGATGACTCCAATTCTCAATTTAGATACATATTGAATATGTGAGCAATTAGCTAGAGTAGCTCCATGCAGAGCATTGTAGACATAGAAGTTTGCAAAATACATACGAATCTGAATGTGGCAGACCCGTTGACTAAACTTCTCTCACAAGCAAAACATGATCAAACCTTAGTACTCTCTGGATGTTAATCACATAGCGATGTGAACTAGATTATTGACTCTAGTAAACCCTTTGGGTGTTGGTCACATGGCGATGTGAACTATGGGTGTTAATCACATAGAGATGTTAACTGTTGGTGTTAAATCACATGGCGATGTGAACTAGATTATTGACTCTAGTGCAAGTGGAAGACTGAAGGAAATATGCCCTAGAGGCAATAAAAAACTTGTTATTTTATATTTCCTTATATCATGATAAATTTTTATTATTCATGCTAGAATTGTATTGACCGAAAACTTGATACATGTGTGGATACATAGACAAAACACCTTGTCCCTAGTATGCCTCTACTAGACTAGCTCGCTAATCAAATATAGTTAAGTTTCCTAACCATAGACATGTGTTGTCATTTGATGAACGGGATCACATCATTAGGAGAATGATGTGATGGACAAGACCCATTCATTAGCTTAGCATTATGATCGTTCAGTTTTATTGCTATTGCTTTCTTCATGTCAAATACATATTCCTTCTACTATGATATTATGCAACTCCCGGATACCGGAGGAATGCCTTGTGTGCTATCAATCATCAAACATAACTGGGTGATTATAAATATGCTCTACAGGTATCTTCGAAGGTGTTTGTTGGGTTGGCATAGATCGAGATTAGGATTTGTCACTCCGAGTATCGGAGAGGTATCTTTGGGCCCTCTCGATAATATACATGATAAGAAGGCTTGCAAGCAAAGTAATTAATGAGTTAGTTGTAGGATGATGTATTACAGAACGAGTAAACAGACTTGCCGATAACGATATTGAGCTAGGTATGAAGATACCGACGATCGAATCTCGGGCAAGTAACTGATAACCCACAAGTGTAGGGGATCGCAACAGCTTTCGAGGGTAAAGTATTCAACCCAAATTTATTGATTCGACACAAGGGGAGCCAAAGAATATTCTTGAGTATTAGCAGTTGAGCTGTCAATTCAACCACACCTGGATAACTTAGTATCAGCAGCAAAGTATTTAGTAGCAAAAGTAGTATGATAATAAAGGTAACGGTAGCAAAAGTAAAGATAAATGTTTTTGGGTTTTTGTAATAGTTGTAACAGTAGCAACGGAAAAGTAAATAAGCGAAGAACAATATATGAAAAGCTCGTAGGCAATGGATCAATGATGGATAATTATGCCGGATGCGATTCCTCATGTAATAGCTATAACATAGGGTGACACAGAACTAGCTCCAGTTCATCAATGTAATGTAGGCAAGTATTCTGTAAATAGTCATACGTGCTAATGGAAAAGAACTTGCATGACATCTTTTGTCCTACCCTCCCGTGGCAGCGGGGTCCTAATGGAAACAAAGGGATATTAAGGCCTCCTTTTAATAGAGAACCAGAACAAAGCATTAGCACATAGTGAATACATGAACTCCTCAAACTACGGTCATCACCGAGAAGTATCCCTATTATTGTCACTTGGGGGTTATCGAATCATAACACATAATAGGTGACTATAGAATTGCGAGATAGGATCAAGAACACACATATATTCATGAAAACATAATAGGTTCAGATCTGAAATCATGGCACTCGGGCCATAGTGACAAGCATTAAGCATAGCAAAGTCATAACAACATCAATCACAGAACATAGTGGATACTAGGTATCAAACCCTAACAAAACTAACTTGATTACATGGTAAATCTCATCCAACCCATCACCGTCTAGCAAGCCTACGATGGAGTTACTCATGCACGGCGGTGAGCATCATGAAATTGGTGATGGAGGATGGTAGATGATGACGACGGCGACGAATCCCCCTCTCCGAAGCCCCGAACAGACTCCAGATCAGCCCTCCCGAGAGAGATTAGGGCTTGGCGGCGGCTCCGTGTCGTAAAATGCGATGAAACTTTCTCTCTGATTTTTTTCTCCCCGAACGTGAATATATGGAGTTGGAGTTGAGGTCGGTGGAGGTCCATGGGGCCCACGAGATAGGAGGGCGCACCCTACAGGGGGCGCCCCCCTGTTTCGTGGATAGGCCCTGGGCCCCCTGGTATATTTCTTTCGCCCAGAAATTCTTATTAATTCCAAAAAGTGCCTCCATGGATTTTCAGGACATTCCGAGAACTTTTCTTTTCTACAAATAAAACAACATCATGGCAGTTGTGCTGAAAACAGCGTCAGTCCGGGTTAGTTTCATTCAAGTCATGCAAGTTAGAGTCCAAAACAAGGGCAAAAGTGTTTGGAAAAGTAGATACGACGGAGACGTATCAACTCCCCCAAGCTTAAACCCTTGCTTCTCCTCAAGCAATTCAGTTGATAAACTGAAAGTGATAAAGAAAAACTTTTACAAACTCTATTTGCTCTTGTTGTTGTAAACATGAAAAGCCAGCATTCAAGTTTCAGCAAATATTATGAACTAACCATACTCACAATAACACTTAGGTCTCACAATTACTCATATCAATAGCATAATCAGCTAGCGAGCCATAATAATAAAACTCGTATGACAACACTTTCTGAAAATAATCATAACATGATATAACAAAATGGTATCTCGCTAGCCCTTTCTGAGACCGCAAAACATAATGCAGAGCACCTTTAAAGATCAAGGACTTACTAAACATTGTAATTCATGGTAAAAGAGATCGAGTCAAGTCATACCCAATATAAACCAATAGTAATGAATGCAAATGACAGTGTGCTCTCCAGCGGGTTCTTTTAATATGAAGGGTGATGACTCAACATAAAAGTAAATAGATAGGCCCTTCGCAGAGGGTAGCAGGGATTTGTAGAGGCGCTAGAGCTCGATTTTAAAATAGATATTGAATAACATTTTGAGTGGCATACTTTTGCTGTCAACGCAACAACTATGAGATGGTTGTATCTTCCATACTACATGCATTATAGGCAGTTCCCAAACATAATGGTAAAGGTTTATACTCCCCCAACCACCAACAAGCATCAATCCATGGCTTTCTCGAAATAACGAGTGCCTCCAACTAACAGCCCTGGGGGAGTTTTGTTCAATTATTTTGATTTGCTTTGATCTTTTTGGATCATGGGATTGGGCATCCCGGTTACCGGCCCTTTCTCATGAATGAGGAGCGGAGTCCACTCCTCTTGAGAATAACCCACCTAGCATGGAAGATATAGGCAACCCTAGTTGTAACATGAGCTGCTCGAGCATACAAAATAGAATTTCATTTGAAGGTTTGGAGTTTGGCACATACAAATTTACTTGGAACGGCAGGTAAATTCCGCATGTAGGAAGGTATAGTGGACTCATATGGAACAACTTTGGGGTTTATGGAGTTGGGATGCACAAGCAGTATTCCCCTCTTAGTACAGGTGAAGGCTAGCAAAAGACTGGGAAGCGACCAACTGAGAGAGCGACAACAGTCATAAACATGCATTAAAATTAATTCACACTGAACACAAGCATGAGTAGGATACAATCCACCATGAACGTAAATATCATGAAGGCTATGTTGATATGTTTCAACTACATGCGTGAACATGTGCCAAGTCGAGTCACTCAATTCATTCAAAGGAGGATACCATCCCATCATACCACATCATAATCATTCTAATAGCATGTTGGCACGCAAGCTAAACCATTATAACTCATAGCTAATCAAGCATGGCACAAGCAACTATAATCTCTAAATGTCATTGCAAATATGTTTACTTCATAATAGCTTAATCAGAAACGATGAACTCATCATATTTACAAAAACAAGAGAGGTCTAGTTCATACCAACTTTTCTCATCCCAATAAGTCCATCATATATCATCATTATTGCCTTTCACTTGCACGACCGAACAATGTGTATAATAATAATAGTGCACGTGCATTGGACTAAGCTGGAATCTGCAAGCATTCAACTCAAGAGAGAAGAAAAGTAATATGGGCTCTAAGTCAAATAAACAATCATACATATGAGAGCCACTAAGCATTTTCAATATGGTCTTCTCGACCCCCAAAAGAAAGAAAAGAAAATAAAACTATTTACATGGGAAAGCTCCCAACAAGTAAGAAGAAGAACTAGAAATCTTTTTGGGTTTTCATTTTAATTTCTACTACAAGCATGGAAATTAAACTAACTAATTTTTTTGGTTTTTCTTAAGGTTTATCAAACACACAAGAAGAAAACTAGAAAAAGAAATTTAAACTAGCATGGATAATACAATGAAAGAGTATGAGCACCGACGACTAGTGTGTGAACATGAATGTAAAGTCGGTGGAAATACGTACTCCCCCAAGCTTAGGCTTTTGGCCTAAGTTGGTCTAGGACCAAGGACCGCCGCTACTCTCCCCGGTGTACTGGGAAGTGTAATCAGGATACCACTGGCTGGTCCCACTTGACAGATGATGCACGATAAGGGTCCAGTTCAGGTTCCGGCTCAGGTTCAGGTTCTGGAGTAAAAGCTTGGGCTTGATGGTTGTTCACCGCTTCCGGCATGACAAGGAGATTTTCTGCAAGCAAATCAAACAACAGAGGCGCATGCAAAATAATAATCTCAAAGTGTTTCTTATTAAATCTAAGTTTATACAAGAGCATCTTTTCTTCGTTGTCAACAATAAACTTGTGTGCTACCATGCTCTTGTAATCTAAAATGTGAGGAGGCAATTTTATCTCCTCCTTCTCATGGTGCCTAATGGGTATCTGAAATTTTTTAGCAAGACGTGCAGCATAGATACCTCCAAATATGGGGCCTTTTGTACGATTCAGGGCTGGCCGTTTAGCAATGGCGGCACCCATACTAAAAGTATTATCTCCAAGCAAAGCATGTTGAAGAATGATAATATCAGGAGCGCTCAAGTTTCCACTATTTCCACGACCAATCAAGCATCTACTAGCAAATATGGCAAAGTTGCGTAAAACAGGATAGTGTATGCTAGAGACTTTTGCCTCGGAGCCCTTCTTTGGCTCCTCTACAGCTATAGTGTTAACAAAGCCACCCACATCTTCATGATGGGGTTCTTCTAATTCTCCCTCATAAGGTATCCTACACACCGCGCAAAAATTACGTAAAGACATTTCTTTGAACTCATCATATATATGAAATGATACTGCAGGCGGTGACTTCTTAGGATAATTATAAAAGTTTTGCACGAAAGTATTGGTGAGTAAGAGATACTGATCGATTCGGTCGTTGATGACACCGGTGAGGCCTGCAGTTTCGATTAAAGTATAAAAATCTTCATGAATTCCAGCTTCTTTCAAGAAATCCTCACATGGCCATTCACACGACCGTACTTCCGCTAAGCGAGAAAGATCATACTTGGATTTTTCCTTCTCTTTGGCTTGTTTTTCCTGAGAGCTTTGGCTAGAAGAGCCCCTCAAAAGTTTCCTCAACATTTTCTGAAAATTTCTGAAATTTTAGTAACTTCAAAATAAAAGTGAATAAAACTAAACAAGATTGATAGCAACTACTCCTACAAGTGCCTAGAGCCTATATCATGCATTTGAATTGCTTGGGACCTCAAACATTTATCATGCAAGAAAGAACATGGTCACCTATGCAGCACAAATTTGCAATGAATAAAGCACTAGAACAAAAGCTAATTGGACCAAAGGAGGAGTCACATACCAAGCAACAATCTCCCAAAGCAGTTTTGTGAATGGAGCTTTGAGCAAGGAGATCGAAAGTCGCAGCAAAATGAGCTAGAACTCGTGCTTGAGCTGGATGGGGATTTTTTTGGGTAGAAGATGAAGTGTGTGGGTGCTGGCATAAGTGGAGTGGGGCCACCAGGGGGCCACGAGACAGGGGGCGCGCTCTATAGGGGGGGCGCCCTCCTCTCTCATGGCCTGGTGCTTGCCTCTCCTGCAGTGACTTCAGTGCCTAAAATCCTCAAATATTCCTGAAAAAATCATACTAAATTTGCAGGGCATTTGGAGCACTTTTATTTTTGGACTATTTTTTAATGCACGAATAATTCAGAAAACAGACAGATAATACAATTTTTTCTTTATTAATTCTAAATAACAGAAAGTAAAAAGTGGGTACACAAGGTTGTGGATTCTAGTTTCATCCATCTCGTGATCATCAAAATGAATCCACTAACAAGGTTGATTAAGTCTTGTTAACAAACTAATTCCGAATAACACGGAACAGGAGAAATTTTGAATAACACTATGTTACCTCAACGGGGATATGAAAATCCCCAACAATAAGAATATCATACCTTTTCTTACAGTATGAAGAGGAAATTCAAAACCTCCAATAATAACAGTTGGAGCTTTTCCAATAGAATTTATGCTATGAACTTGAGATTGTTTCCTCAGAAAGTGTACCGTATGCTCATTACCATTAACATGAAAAGTGACATTGCCTTTGTTGCAATCAATAATAGCCCCTGCAGTATTAAGAAAAGGTCAACCAAGGATAATAGACATACTATCGTCCTCGGGAATATCAAGAATAACAAAGTCCGTTAAGATAGTGACATTTGCAACTACAACAGGCACATACTCACAAATACCGACAGGTATAACAGTTGATTTATCAGCCATTTGCAAAGATATTTAAGTAGGTGTCAACTTATTCAATTCAAGTCTACGATATAAAGAGAGAGGCATAACACTAACACCGGCTCCAAGATCACATAAAGCAGTTCTAACATAATTTCTTTTAATGGAACATGGTATAGTTGGTACACCCGGATCTCCAAGTTTCTTTGGTATTCCACCCTTAAAAGTGTAATTAGCAAGCATGGTGGAAATTTCAGCTTCCTAGATCTTTCTTTTATTTGTGATGATATCCTTCATATACTTAGCATAAGGATTTACTTTGAGCATATCGCTTAAGTGCATACGTAAGAAAATAGGTCTAATCATTTCAGCAAAGCGCTCAAAATCCTCATCATCCTTTGACTTGGATGGTTTAGGAGGAAAGGGCATGGGTTTCTGAACCCATGGTTCTCTTTATTTACTGTGCTTCCTAGCAACAAAATCACTCTTATCATAACGTTGATTCTTTGATTGTGGGTTATCAAGATCAACAGCAGGTTCAATCTCTACATCATTGTCTATGCTAGGTTGAGCATCAACGTGAACATTATCATTAACATTATCACTAGGTTCATGTTCATCACCTGATTGAGTTTCAGCATCAGAAATAGAAGTATTATTGGGATTCTCAGGTGTGTCTACAGTAGTTCTATCGTCTTTCTTTTTCTTCTTTTTAGAAGAACTAGGTGCCTCTAAATTATTTCTCTGAGAATCTTGCTCGATTCTCTTAGGGTGGCCTTTAGGATACAAAGGTTCCTGAGTCATTCTACCAGTTCTAGTAGCCACTCTAACAGCAAAGTCATTTTTATTATTCAATTCATCAAGCAAATCATTTTGAGCTTTGAGTACTTGCTCAGCTTGAGTAGCAACCATAGAAGCATATTTGCTAACGAGGTGAAGTTCATATTTAACTCTAGCCAGATTATCGCTTACGCGTCCTATCTCGAAATCATTATTCTTTAACTCTCTACCAACATAAGCATTAAAACTTTCTTGTCTAGACATAAAGTCATCAAATTCATCTAAGCATGGGCTATGAAATTTAGTAGAGGGAATTTCAACTTTATCATATCTATAGAGAGAATTTACCTTTACTACGTGTGGCGGGTCATCAAGACAATATGGTTCCTCAACAGGCGGTATATTAAGACCATGTATTTCTTCAATAGGTGGTAAATTCTTAACATCTTCAACTTTAATACCTTTTTCTTTCATTGATTTCTTTGCCTCTTGCATATCTTCAGGACTGAGAAATAAAACACCTCTCTTCTTCGGAGTGGGTTAAGGAATAGGCTCAAGAGTTGGCTCAATTGGTTCAGGAATTGCTTCAGGAATTGGCTCAGGAAGAGTCCAATTATTTTCATTAGTCAACATATTATTCAATAATATTTCAGCTTCGTCGACTGTTCTTTCCCTGAAAACACAACCAGCACAACTATCCAAGTAGTCCTTGGAAGATCGGTTAGTCCATTATAAAAGATATCAAGTATTTCATTTTTCTTGAGAGGTTGATCAGGCAAAGCATTAAGTAACCGGAGAAGCCTCCCCCAAGCTTGTGGGAGACTCTCTTCTTTGATTTACACAAAATTATATATTTCCCGCAAGGCAGCTTGTTTCTTATGAGCAGGGAAATATTTAGCAGAGAAGTAATAAATCATATCGTGGGGACTATGCACACAACCAGGAGCAAGAGAATTATACCAAGTCTTAGCATCACCCTTTAATGAGAATGGAAATATCTTAAGGATATAAAAATAGCGAGACTTCTCATCATTAGTAAACAGGGTAGCTATATCATTCAACTTGGTAAGATGTGCGACAACAGTTTCGATTCAAGGCCATAAAAAGGATCAGATTCAACTAAAGTAATAATCTTAGGATCAACAGAGAATTCATAATCCTTATCACTAACATAGATAGGTGAAGTAGCAAAAGCAGGGTCAGGTTTCATTATAGTATTAAGAGACTGCTGCTTCCATTTAACTAATAATTTCTTAAGATCATATTTATCATTGCAAGCAAAGATTTCCCTAGCAGTTTCTTCATTCATAACATAACCCTTAGGAACAACAGGCAATACATAATCATTGGGAGAACCTTCATCATCACTATCATCAATAATAGGTTCTTCAGTAATTTCATTCCCCCTAACTCTAGCAAGTTGTTCATCAAGAAATTCACCTAATGGCAAAGTAGTATCAAGCACAGAAGTAGTTTCATCATGCATAGCAGAAGTGGCATCATCAATAGCATGCGACATATCAGAATTCATAGCAGTAGCAGGTTTAGGCGTCGCAAGCCTACGAATAACGGAAGGAGAATCTAGTGCAGAGCTAGATGGCAGTTCCTTACCTCCCCTCGTAGTTGAGGGCAAAATAGTAGTTCGGTCGTCCTTCAAGTTCTTCATAGTGATCAACAGATATAAATTCCAAGTGACTCAGAGAATAGAGCTATGCTCCCCGGCAAAGGCGCCAGAAATTAGTCTTGATAACCCACAAGTGTAGGGGATCACAATAGCTTTCGAGGGTACAGTATTCAACCCAAATTTATTGATTCGACACAAGGGGAGCCAAAGAATATTCTTGAGTATTAGCAGTTGAATTGTCAATTCAACCACACCTAGATAACGTAGTATCTGCAGCAAAGTATTTAGTAGCAAAAGTAGTATGATAATAAAGGTAACGGTAGCAAAAGTAAATATAAATGTTTTGGGGTTTTTGTAATAGTTGTAACAGTAGCAACGGAAAAGTAAATAAGCGAAGAACAATATATGAAAAGCTCGTAGGCAATGGATCAGTGAAGGATAATTATGCCGGATGCGATTCCTCATGTAATAGCTATAACATAGGGTGACACAGAACTAGCTCCAGTTCATCAATGTAATGTAGGCATGTATTCCGTAAATAGTCATACGCGCTTATGGAAAAGAACTTGCATGACATCTTTTTTCCTACCCTCCCATGGCAGCGGGGTCCTAACGGAAACTAAGGGATATTAAGGCCTCCTTTTAATAGAGAACCAGAACAAAGCATTAGCACATAGTGAATACATGAACTCCTCAAACTACGGTCATCACCGAGAAGTATCCTGATTATTGTCACTTCGGGGTTATCGGATCATAACACATAATAGGTGACTATAGACTTGCGAGATAGCATCAAGAACACACATATATTCATGAAAACATAATAGGTTCAGATCTGAAATCATGGCACTTGGGCCATAATGACAAGCATTAAGCATAGCAAAGTCATAGCAACATCAATCTCAGAACATAGTGGATATTAGGGATCAAACCCTAACAAAACTAACTTGATTACATGGTAAATCTCATCCAACCCATCACCGTCCAGCAAGCCTATGATGGAATTACTCACGCACGGCAGTGGGCATCATGAAATTGGTGATGGAGGATGGTTGATGATGACGACGTCGACGAATCCCCCTCTCCGGAGCCCCGAACGGACTCCAGATCAGCCCTCCCGAGAGAAATTATGGCTTGGCGGTGGCTCCGTGTCGTAAAACGCGATGAAACTTTCTCTCTGTTTTTTTTTCTCCCGAACATGAATATATGGAGTTGGAGTTGAGGTCGGTGGAGGTCCAGGGGGCCCACGAGATAGGAGGGCGCGCCCCCTGTCTCGTGGACAGGCCCTGGGCCCCCTGGTATATTTCTTTCGCTCAGAAATTCTTATTAATTCCAAAAAGTGCCTCCATGGATTTTCAGGACATTCCGAGAACTTTTCTTTTCTAAATATAAAACAACATCATGGCAGTTCTGCTGAAAACAGCGTCAGTCCAGGTTAGTTTCATTCAAATCATGCAAGTGAGAGTCCAAAACAAGGGCAAAAGTGTTTGGAAAAGTAGATACGTTGGAGACATATCAGTAACATACCGATGACAAAGGGAATAGCGTATGTTGTCATAACGGTTCGACTGATAAAGATCTTTGTAGAATATGTGGGAGCCAATATGAGCATCCAAGTTCCTCCATTGGTTATAGACGGGAGAGGTGTCTCGGTCATGTTTACATAGTCCTCGAACCCGTATGGACCGCACGCTTAACGTTCGATGACGATATTGTATTGTATGAATTATGTGATTTGGTGACTGTAGGGTCTGCATGGACACGACGAGGAGTCTCGAACTGGTCAAGAGGTAAATCTCGATATGTAGGACGATAGTATTCGGACAACGGAAGTGTTCCTGAGGGTATCGGGTACGTATAGGGTCATCAGAAGGGGGTTCAGGCACCCCCGACAAAAGATATGGCCTTATGGGCCAAGAGGGGAAACGCACCAGCCACAAAGGGGCTGGTGCCCCCCGCCCCCATATGGGCTGGCCAAATTGGAGAAGGAAAGGGGAAGGAGGAAAGGAAAAAAGGGAATAGGATTCCCCCTTCCCCCTCTTCCCTTCCAACTCCGAATGGGAATAGGAGAGGGGGTTGGCCGAATTGGGAGAGGAGCCCAAATAGAATTCCTCCTACTTGGGGCGCCCCCTTGGCTGCCTCTCCTCCCCTCTAACCTATATATATGTGGGGAGGGGGGCCTAAAACATAGAACAAAAACTTTTAGTCATGTGCGGCGCCCCCCTCCACACTTTACACCACCAGTCATATTGTCGCGGTGCTTAGGAGAAGCCCTGCGCGGATCACTTAACCATCACCGTCACCACACCGTCGTGCTGATGGAACTCATCTACTTTCTCAACACCTTGCTAGATCAAGAGGGCGAGGAACGTCATCGAGCTGAATGTGTGCAGAACTTGGAGGTGCCGTACGTCGGGTACTTGATCGGTCGGAGCTAGAAGAAGTTCGACTACATCAATCGTGTTGTCTAATGCTTCCGCTTTCAGTCTACGAGGGTATGTAGACACACTCTCCCCCTCTCATTTCTATGCATCTCCTAGATAGATCTTGCGTGAGTGTAGGAATTTTTTTGAAATTGCATGCTACGTTCCCCAAGAAGTAGTTACTTTTTTTCTTGAGGACATGAGAGAAGTCTTGTTATAAGTAAATGTTGGGGGAACATTGCATGGAAAACAAAAAATTTCTACACACACGCAAGATCTATCCATGGAGATGGATATCAACAAGAGGGGAGAGTGTGTCTACGTACTCTCATAGACTGTAAGATGAAGCGTTTATTAAAGTGGTTGATGTAGTCAAACTTCTTTCGCGATCCAAGCGATCAAGTACCGAACATGCGGAACCTCCACGTTCAGCACACGTTTAGCTCGGTGACGTCCTCACCTTCTTGATCCAGTAAGATGAGAGAAGTAGTAGATGAGTTCCGGCAGCATGACGACATGGTGACGGTGATGGTGATGCTATCTCCGCAGGGCTTCTCCTAAGCACTACGAAAATATGACCAAGGGACGAAACTGTGGAGAGGGGCGCCGCACACGGCTAAGACAATGTTGTATCCCTTGTGTGGCGCCCCCTCCCACATATATATATATATATATATAGGTGGGGGGAGAGGGGAAGCAACTAGGCGCACCCCAAAGGTGGCCGGCCAGCCCGAGGGCTCTTGCCCTGTCTTGAACCCCCCTGCCATAATTCCCCTAAGGGGGAAGGAAAGAGGAGGAGAGGGAAGGAAGGAGGAGGCCTACTCCCCTATTTCCTTCTCTCCACTAGGGCCGACTACCATAGAGGGGCGCATCAGCCCCTTGTGGGCTGGTGTGCTGCTTTCCCTTGGCCTATATGGCCCATGGACCTCCCGGGGCTTACGGAAACCCCTTCCAGTGACCCGATGACTACCCGGTAAGCCCCGAAACTCTTCTGGTGTCCAAATAGTATCGTCCTATATATCAATCTTTACCTATGGACCGTTCCAGAGCTCCTCGTCATGTCCGTGATCTCATCCGGGACTCTGAAGAACATTCGATCACCAAATCACATAACTCATATAACACTATATTGTCAACGAACGTTAAGCGCGCGGACCCTACAGGTTCGAGAACTATGTAGACATAACCGAGACACCTCTCTGGTCAATAACCAATTGTGGAACCTAGATGCCCATATTGGTTCCTACATATTCTAAGAAGATCTTTATCTGTCAAACCATTATGACAACATACATAATTGCCTTTGTCCATCGGTATGTTACTTGCCTGAGATTCGATCGTCGGTATCATCATACCTAGTTCAATATCGTTACCGGCAAGTCTCTTTACTTGTTCCATAATACATCATCTCGTAACTAACTCCTTAGTCATTTGCTTGCAAGCTTATTATGATGTGTATTACAGAGAGGGCCCAGAGATACCTCTCCGATACACGGAGTGACAAATCCTAATCTCAATCCATGCGAACTCAACAGACACCTTCGGAGATACCTGTAGAGCATCTTTATGATCAACCAGTTACGTTGTGATGTTTGATAGCACACAAGGTATTTCTTTGATATCCGGGAGTTGCATGATCTCATAGTCGAAGGAACATTTATTTGACATGCAAGAAAGCAGTTTCAATAAAACTGAACGATCATATGCTAAGCTAAAGAATGGGTCTTGTCCATCACATCATTCTCCTAATGATGTGATCCTGTTATCAAATGACAACTCATGTCTATGGTTAGGAAACCTTAACCATCTTTGATCAACGAGCTAGCCTAGTAGAGGCTCACTAGGGACACGGTGTTTGTTTATGTATCAACACATGTATTTAAGTTTTCCCTCAATACAATTCTATCATGATTAAGGAAATATAATAATAACCATTTTATTATTGCCACTAGGGCATATTTCCATCTGTCTCCCACTTACACTCGAGTCACTAATGTAGTTCACATCGCCATGTGACTAACACCCAAAGATTTTACTAGAGTCAATAATCTAGTTCACATCGCCATGTGATTAACACCCAAAGAGTACTAAGGTGTGATCATGTTTTGCTTGTGAGAGAGGTTTAGTCAACGGATCTGCCACATTCATATCCGTATGTATTTTGCAAATTTCTATGTCTACAATGCTCTACATTGAGCTACTCTAGCTAATTGCTCCCACTTTAAACTCGTATCCAGATTGAGACTCAGAGTCATCCGAATCGGTGATAAAGCTTGCATCGACGTAACTCCTTACGAAAAACTCTTTATCACCTCCATAGTCGAGAAAAATTTCCTTAGTCCTCTTAGGTAACTAAGGATAACTTTGACCATTGTCCAGTGATCCACTCCTGGATCAATATCGTACCCCCTTGCCAAACTCATGGCAAGGTACACAATAGGTCTAGTACATAGCATGACATACTTTATGGAACCTATGGCTGAGGCATAGGGAATGACTTTCATTCTCTCTCTATCTTCTGCCGTAGTCGGGCTATGAGTCTTAATCAACTTCACACCTTGTAACACAGGCAAGAACCCTTTCTTTGCATGATCCATTTTGAACTTCTTCAAAACTTTATCAAGGTATGTGCTTTGAAAGTCCTATTAAGCGACTCGATCTATCCCTATAGATCTTAATGCTCAATATGTAAGTAGTTTCACCGAGGTCTTTCATTGAAAAATTCTTATTCAAGTATCCTTTTATGCTATCCAGAAATTATATATCATTTCCAATCAGTAATCCACACATAATATCAGAAATGCTATAGAGCTCCACTCACTTTCTTGTAAATACAGGCATCACCGTAAGTCTGTATAAAACTATATGCTTTGATCACCTCATCAAAGCGTATATTCCAACTCCGAGATGCTTGCACCAGTCCATAGATGGATCGCTGGAGCGTGCACACTTTGCTAGCACCTTTAGGATCGACAAAACCGTCTGGTTGAATCATATACAATTCTTCTTTAATAAATCCATTAAGGAATGTAGTTTTGATGCCCATCTGCCAGATCTCATAATTGTAACGTGATTTGGACAGAATTAATCATCACTATAGGTGAGAAAGTCTTATCATAGTCAACTCCTTGAACTTGTCGAAAACCTTTTGCGGCAAGTCGAGCATTGTAGATAGTAGCATTACCATCAGTGTTCTTCTTCCTCTTGAAGATCCCTTTATTCTCAATGGCTTGCTGATCATCGGGCAAGTCCACCAAAGTCCACACTTTGTTCTCATACATGGATCCTATCTCACATTTCATGGCCTCAAGCCATTTACCGCAATCCGGGCTCATCATAGCTTCTTCATAGTTCGAAGGTTCGCCGTTGTCTAACAACATGACTTCCAGGACATGATTACCGTACCACTCTGGTGCGGTACGTGTTTTGGTCGATCTTCGAGGTTCAGTAGTAACTTGATCTGAAGTTTCATGATCATCATCATTAGCTTCTTCTCTATTTGATGTAGGCATCACGGGAACGGTTTTCTCTTGGAGCTACTTTCCAATTCGATAGAAGGTACAATTACCTCATCAATTTCTACTTTCCTCCCAATCACTTCTTTCGAGAGAAACTCCTTCTCTAGAAAAGACCCATTCTTCGCAACAAAGATCTTGTATTCTTTAGAAGGTGTACCCAATAGTTTCTTTAGGGTATCCTATGAAGACGCACTTCTCTGATTTGGGTTCGAGCTTATCAGGCTGAAGCCTTTTGACATAAGTGTTGCAACCCCGAACTTTGAGAAACGACAGCTTTGGTTTCTTGCCAAACCATAGTTCATATGGTGTCGTCTAATGCGGCTGTCTCTAATGCATAACCCCAAAATGATAAAGGCAAATCAGTAAGAGACATCATAGAACGGACCTTATCTAATAAAGTACGGTTACAATGTTAAGGCACACCATTACGCTGTGTTGTTCCAGGTGGAGTGGGCTGTGAAACTATTACCCATTGTTTTAAATGAAGGCCAAACTCGTAACTCAAATATTTGCCTCCGTGATCAGATCTTAGAAACTTTATTTTCTTGTTACAATGATTCTCCACTTCACTCTTCTTTGTAATTTTCAAACATTTCAGACTTGTGTTTCATCAAGTAGATGTACCCATACCTACTCAAACCACCTGTGAGGGTGAGAAAATAATGATACCCACCGCATGCTTCAACACTCATCGGACCGCATACATCGGTATGTATTATTTCCAATAAGTAATTAGCTCGCTCCATTGTGCCGGAGAACGTAGTTTTAGTCATCTTGCCCATGAGGCATGGTTCGCAAGTATCTTGCCCGAGCAGTGCGTGATAGCCACTACGGAAGGGGACGATATAAAAGATCAACTCTTTGCTTCGGAAGTTGTCTGGGGATCCGAAGACCACCTCCAGTGTGATTGAGCCCATACAGCGGGCCTCTACACCTGGTATGACTCCTTTAAAGGTGGTTTTTGTGGGCTTGCTCCTTGAGGGATCAATACCCATTTTGCGCACTATATCCTGATAGAGCAGGTTCAGGCTGCTGCCACCATCCATGAGGACTCGCGTAAGATGGAATCCATCAATGATTGGGTCGAGGAACAGTGCGGCTGAACCACCATGACGGATACTGGTCGGATGGTCCCTGCAATCGAAGGTGATCTGGCAGGACGACCATGGGTTAAACTTTGGGGCGATCGCTCCATCACAGACGTGAAGCGTCCTGGCCTTCGCTCGCCTCCCTCTTGGGGATATGGGTAGCGTATATCATGTTCACCGTTTTAACTTGGTGGGGGAACTCCTTCTGTCCCCCTGTGTACGGTGGCCGGGGCTCCTTGTCATCGTCCTCGCATTGCGACCCCTTCTCCTTGCTTTCGGCATTTAACTTGCCGGCCTATTTAAAAACCCAATAGTCTCTGTTGGTATGATTGGCTGGTTTATCAGGACTGCCATGGATTTGACATGGACGATCGAGTATGCGGTCCAAGCTGGACGAGTCCGGATTGTTTCTTTCATGTGGCTTCTTCCACTAACCGGACTTAGAGCCACTGAATCCGGCGTTGACCGTCGTGTCCTCGGTGTTGTCACCATTGCTTCGACGCTTGTGTCTGTTGCGTTGGGGATTGCCATTGCTATTTCTTGCTTCAGAAGTGCCAGGTTTGCTTGTATTGTTATTACTATGGGCTAGCCAGCTATCCTCCCGCCCAGAAGTGGGTCATAAGCGTCGTGAGGGCTGCCATAGACTTCGGCTTTTCTTGGCCGAGGTGTCGGGTGAGCCATTCGTCACGGATGCTATGTTTAAAGGCCGCTAAGGCTTCAGCATCCGGACAATCGACGATCTGGTTCTTTTTAGTTAAGAACCTAGTCCAGAATTTCCTAGCTGACTCTCTGGGCTACTGAACTATGTGACTTAAGTCGTCGGCATCCGGAGGTCGGACATATGTACCCTAGAAGTTATCGAGGAAGGCGTCCAAGTCTTCCCAGCTGCCAATTGAGTTTTCGGGCAAACTGTTCAACCATTGCTGAGTAGGTCCCTTGAGTTTTAGCGGGAGGTATTTGATGGCGTGAAGATCATCACCGCGGGCCATATGACTATGGAGAAAATCCTCAATCCATACCGCGGGGTCTGTTGTCCCATCATGTGATTCGATGTTCACGGGTTTAAACCCTTCCGGGAATTCATGTTCCATTACTTCATCAGTGAAGCAAAGGGGGTGTTGGCGCCTCTATATCGGGCTGAGTCGCGACGTGGCTCGGATGGAGTTCGTCTGCGGTTTTTGGCCCGGGCGTGGATATGTTTGTCACGTCCGGCCGGATGGCCATCATCGCGCATCGGGGCATGCCCCCGCGATCCATAGATTGATCTGGTCTGACCTACTCTGTTTTCCAGGTCTTGCCGCAGGTCATATGTGTATCCCCGAGATGTTGTGTCTCAGTTTTTACGGTGAGGTAGTGTGGGCTGGTGTTCCGCTTGAGTTGCCGATTTGTCCCGGCCACGTGGTGGTCGGTCAACCGCATTACGCACTGGTAGGACGGGCTCCAGCACCTCGTCATCGAATTGGGGTAACAATTTGCGTTTTGGGTAACTTTTGGTTGGGCGCTCGAGGCCTTATTCCTCGGCTGCCAGGACATTAGTCCATCTGTCATTGAGTAGATCTTGATCAGCTTGAAGCTGCTGCTGCTTCTTTTTTAGGCTCCTTGCAGTGGCTACTAGCCGACGCTTGAAGCGCTCTTGATCGACGGGCTCCTCAGGCACGATAAAGTCTTCATTGTCGAGGCTCGCCTCATCTTCGGAGGGTGGAAGATAATTACTGGCCTCTGAGTCTTTGTTAATGGCTTGTTCATTAGGGATGACTCACCCATCCTCCTGTTCATCCTATTCGGAAGTTGGCTCAACAGGATCTTTGTTGTCTTTCGCATCATCCACAGTATTATTTTCTCCTGTACCGGTACTGTTTTTTCCACGGCATGGTTTAGAGTTGCGCCGCTGACGTCGGCGCTTTGGCTGTATCTCAGGAGGCTTATCCTTGACTGGATCCTTTTCATTGTCGCCGTTGTTCTCTTTGGGTATATCCACCATGTATATGTCATACAAGGAGGTAGATGTCCAGCGCCCTGTAAGCGGTGGTTTTTGTGCCTGCTCCTCTCCGGCATCGTCGTCCATACCGTCGATGTCTTCGGAGCCATAGTCGAGCATGTCGGTTAAGTCTTCGACAGTGGCTATGAAGTGGGTGGTGGGTGGGAAGTGGAATTCTCCGTCATCAACTTCCAATCCAAACCGGACATAGTTCGGCTAAGAGTCCCCTGATAAGGAGAGGGCTTTTAATGAGTTTAGCACATCGCCTAAAGGTGAGCGCCAGAAGTTGTCCGCGAAGCTGAATTCAACGATCGGCGCCTGATCAGGTTCGATGGGCGTGGCTGCACGCGGTTCAGAACCTATGGCCGGAGACAAATCCGAGGTTCCGATGACACAGGCCCCGCTTGAGGTTGGATCTGTGTGTGGCTCTAACGCCATTGAGTCTGCGGCTTCCGCGGCGGGTAGAGCTTCCCGTCCTCGGATGGCGCAATCTGCTCCAGATCCAGGGCCAGAGTAGTTACATGCGCTATCTCCTGGGCACGGTCCGATGACAGATTTAGGTCTTGTTCATCATGGTGGCAGTGAGCGGCTGCCATGGGCTCGAATCCGTCGAAGATCAAGTCTCCGTGGATATCGGCAACATAATTCAAGCTTCCAAACCTGACCTGATGGCCAGGGGCGTAGCTGTCGATCTGCTCTAGATGGCCAAACGACTTGGCCCGCAGCAAAGCCGCCGAATACGAAGATCTGTCTGGGGAGGAAAACCTCCCCCTGGACTGCATTGTTGTAGATGATTGACGGAGCCATCAAACCTTTTGGTGACGACACAGCGGAACTCTCAATGGAAGCACCAATGTCGGTGTCAAAACCGGCGGATCTCGGGTAGGGGGTCATGAACTGTGCGTCTAAGGTTGATGGTAACAGGAGGCGGGGACACGATGTTTACCCAGGTTCGGGCCCTCTCTATGGAGGTAATACCCAACTTCCTGCTTGATTGATCTTGATGAATATGAGTGATAACCCACAAGTATAGGGGATAGTTGTAGCCTCTTTCGATAAGTAAGAGTGTCGAACCTAACGAGGAGCTAAAGGTAGAATAAATATTCCCTCAAGTTCTATCGACCACCGATACAACTCTATGCACGCTTGACGTTCGCTTTACCTAGAACAAGTATGAAACTAGAAGTACTTTGTAGGTGTTTTTGGGCAAGCTTGCAAGAAAGTAAAGAACACGTAAATATAAACTAGGGGCTGTTCAGATAAGGAGGCAATAAAGTAAATATAGCGAGTGTGGAAAAGTGGTGGTAGGAGTTGTGGAATTGTCCCTATGCAATTGACTACTTTATTAGACCGGTAATCGCTATTGCAATTCTATTTGAGGGAGAGGCATAAGCTAACATATCATCCCTTACTTGGAATTCGATGCACTTATGATTGGAACTCTAGCAAGCATCCGCAACTACAAAAGATTCATTAAGGTAAAACCCAACCATAGCATTAAAGCATCAAGTCCCCTTTTATCCCATACGCAAACAACCTACTTACTCGGGTTTGTGTTTCACTCACTCACGCAACCCACCATAAGCAAATCATAAACATATTGCAAACCCTACAGCGGAATCCCTCACGCTATGCCGACACGGAGGGCACCATAGGACAGCACCAATAATAAAACATGCAACTCAAACCAATCATAGCAATTCATCAATCACCGGTAGGACAACGAAAATCTACTCAGACATCATAGGATGGCAACACATCATTGGATAATAATATGAAGCATAAAGCACCATGTTCAAGTAGAGGGTACAGCGGGATGCGGGAGAGTGGACCGCTATATATAGAAGGGGGAAGGTGATGGAGGTGTTGGTGAAGATGGCGGAGGTGCTGGTGAAGATCGCGGTGATGATGACGGCCCCCGGAGGCGTTCTGGCGCCACCGGAAGCAAGGGGGAGAGAGCCCCCCTTCTTCTTCTTCTTCCTTGACCTTCTCCCTAGATGGGAGAAGGGCTTCCCCTCCGGTCCTTGGCTCCCATGGCATGGGAGGGGCGAGAGCTCCTCCGATATTGGATATATCTCTCTGTTTCTGCGTTCTCAGATTCTACCCCTTCACCTTTTCCTTTATATCTGGAGATCCGTAACTCCGATTGTGGTGAATCTTTCGCCCAGATCTTTCTCATAAAATTATCTTTCTTGTGCCAAAAGAAGAGCAACAACTACCTTACGGGTGGACCACGAGGGTCAGGGGCGCGCCTGGGGGGGTAGGGCACGCCCCCCTACCTCGTGACCACCTCTGACACCGTCTCACGTTGATTTTACTTCCCAAAAATCATAAATATTCCAAAAAAAATCTCCGTCTGTTTTTATCCCGTTTGGACTCCGTTTGATATTGGGTTTCTGCAAAACAAAAAACATGCAACAGATAGGAACTGACACTGGGCACTGGATCAATAAGTTGGTCCCAAAAATAATATAAAAAGTTGCCAAAAAGTATATGAAAATGAATAATATTGGCATGGAACAATCAAAAATTATAGATATGATAGAGACGTATCAGCATCCCCAAGCTTAATTCCTGCTCGTCCTCTAGTAGGTAAATGATAAAAAAAGAATAATTTTTGATGTGGAATGCTACCTGGCATAATCTTGATCATATGTCTAATCATGGCATGAATATTAAGACACGAGCGATTCCAAGCAATAGTCTACCATTTGACATAAAACAATAATACTTCGAGTGTACCAATAAAGCAATCATATCTTTTCAAAACAACAAGGCAAAAGCAAGCTTATCCCTACAAAATCATACAGTTTGGCCATGCTTCATTTTCGTCACACAAAATGCCCCCATCATGCACAACCCCGATGACAAGCCGAGCAATTGGTTCATACTTTTTAACGCGCCTCAGCTTTTTGAACCCTCACGCAATACATGAGCGCAAGCCATGGATATAGCACTATAGGTGGAATAGAATATAATGACGGAGCTTATGTGGAGAAGACAAAAAAGGAGAAAGCCTCACATTGACGCAGCTAATCAACGGGCTATGCAGATGCCCATCAATTGATGTCAATGCGAGGAGTAGGGATTGCCATGCAACGGATGCACTAAGAGCTATAAGTGTATTAAAGCTCAACAAAACAAACTAAGTGGGTGTGCATCCAACTTGCTTGCTCATGAAGACCTAGGGCATTTGAGGAAGCCCATCGTTGGAATATACAAGCCAAGTTCTATAATGAAAATTCCCACTAGTATATGAAAGTGACAACATAGGAGACAATCTATATGAAGAACATGGTGCTACTTTGAAGCACAAGATATGAGACTCACTACATGAAGAACATGGTGCTACTTTGAAGCACAAGTGTGGAAAAAGAGATAGTAACATTGCCCCTTTTTATTTTTTTTATTTTTTTTCTTTGGCCTTTCTTTTTTTCTTTTTGGCCTTTCTTTTGGGGGGGGCAATGCTCTAATAATGATGATCATCACACTTTATCTACTTACAACTCGATATTACAACTCGATACTGGAACAAAGATATGACTCTATATGAATGCTTCTGGCGGTGTACCGGGATTTGCAATGATCTAGCATAGCAATGACATCAAAAAACGGACAAGCCATGAAAAAATCATGCTAGCTATCTTACGATCATGCAAAGAAATATGACAATGAATGCTCAAGTCATGTATATGATGGTGATGATGATGAAAGTTGCATGGCAATATATCTCAGAATGGCTATGGAAATGCCATGATAGGTAGGTATGGTGGCTGTTTTGAGGAAGATATAATGAGGCTTATGTGTGGTAGAGCTTATCGTATCACGGGGTTTGGATGCACCGGCGAAGTTTGCACCAACTCTCGCGGTGAGAAAGGCCAATGCACGGTACCGAAAAGGCTAGCAATGATGGAAAGGTAAAAGTGCGTATAATCCATGGACTCACATTAGTCATAAAGAACTCATATACTTATTGCAAAAGTTTATAAGCCCTCGAAGCAAAGTACTACTGCGCATGCCCCTAGGTGGATAGATTGGTAGGAAAAGACCATCGCTCGTCCCCGACCGCCACTCATAAGGAAGACAATCAAAGAAACACCCCATGCTTCAAATTTGTCACACAACGGTTACCATACGTGCATGCTACGGGACTTGCAAACCTCAACACAAGTGTCTCTACAATCCACAACCACCCACTAGCATGACTCTAATATCATCATCTTTATATCGCAAAACTATTGCAAGGAATCAAACATATCATATTCAGCGATCTACAAGTTTATGTAGGATTTTATGACTAACCATGTGAACGACCGATTCCTGTCATCTCTCTAAATAGATATAAGTGAAGCGAGAGAGTTTAATTCTTTCTACAAAAGATATGCCCATGCTCTAACAAATATAAGTGAAGAAAAAGAGCATTCTACAAATGACGGTTTTCTATGTAAAGAGAAACAGGCAATCCAACTTCAAGTGATATAAGTGAAGCACATGAAGCATTCTATAAAGCCACACTCAAAAGATTTAAGTGAAGTGCAATGAGCATTCTATAAATCATCCAAGACTATCTCATACCAGCATGGTGCATAAAAGAAAAATGAAAACTAAATGCAAAAGAAGCTCCAAGACTTGCACATAATGCATGAACGAAACGAATTCGAAAACATACCGATACTTGTTGAAGAAAGAGGGGATGCCTCCCCAGCATCCCCAAGCTTAGACGCTTGAGTCTCCTTGAATATTTACTTGGGGTGCCTCGGGCATCCCCAAGCTTGAGCTCTTGCCTCTCTTCCTTCTTCTCACATCGAAACATCCTCGATGAGACACTATATCCACACAAAACTTCAACAGAAAACTCGGTAAGATCCATTAATATAATAAAGCAAATCACCACTCTAAGTACTGTTGCAAACCAATTCAATTTTTTTTGCATTATGTCTACTGTAATATAACTTTTAAATGGCTTAATCCACCGATATAAATTGATAGATTCATCAAAACAAGCAAACTATGCATCAAAAACAGAATCTGTCAAAAACAGAACAGTCTGTAGCAATCTGAACATACATCATACTTATGATACCCGAAAAATTCTACCAAAATTAGGAAAAATAAACAAGTTTTATATAAAGACAGTGCCAAAGGAATCCGAACCAATTGACGTTCCAGTTAAGAACGTAAAATCGTGCACTACAGTCAAAGTTTCTGTCCTGCACCGTACAAACCAACAAGCATTGTAAACATCCTAAAGGCAAACCTTGGAACATTATTTTTATAATACAATGGAATTGTACAAGGGGATAAATATTTTTGATGAAAAGTTTCTGTAATCAAGATTCACAAAGTTCCCATGGGCATGAACAAAGTTCAAGGACGTCCCCCACTTTCACAATGCTCGTCTCTCTCACTTTCACTTCTCTTTTTGAAAAGTTTTGGGTTCCCCTCTTTATTTTTGTTGTTTTTAAACTATATGAAAGCACTCAACAGAAATAAATGACTCTCTAAAACTTCCGGGTTGTCTCCCTGGCAGCACTTTCTTTAAAGCCATTAAGCTAGGCATTTAGTGCTCAAGTAATGGATCCACCCGGATCCCAAGGTATATCAAAGCCAATTTTAATTAACAATGATTTGTAATTTAGTAGTGAGCACAAAGTAACATATATCATGCAACAACGAAGTCTAACCCTCTTCCTATGCATCGGCATGTCATAAAAGAACAATTCATGCACACATAGTAAAGGCCAATGCATAGTATAAGCAGTTTCTTGCAATTCTATCATGTTTGAAACATAGAGAGGTGGATATATAGTTCCTCTCTCATAATAATTGCAAGTAGGAGCAGCAAGCACATGCATATTATATCTATCAAAATCATCATGTGCAACGGTAAAAGGCAACCCATCAATATAATCCTTAATAAGCACAAACTTCTCCGATATAGTGTAGTCGGGAGAATTCAAATAGATAATAGGACTATCATGCGTGGGTGCAATAGCAACAATTTCATGTTTAACATAAGGAACTATAGCAAGTTCATCTCCATAAGCATCATTCATATTGGCATCTTGGCCACAAGCATAGCAAGCATCATCAAAAAGGGATATTTCAAGAGAATCAATGGGATCATAGCAATCATCATAGCAGTCGTCCTTCGGTAAGCACGAAGGGGAATTAAACAATGTATGAGTTGGAGGGTTACTCTCATTATAAGGTGGGCACGGGTGATCAATCCGCTCTTCCACCTCTTGTTCTTCGCTCTCCTCCTCATCTTTTTCATCCAATGAGCTCACAGTTTCATCAACTTCTTCTTCCATAGATTCCTGCAAAATATTAGTCTCTTCTTTGACAGCGGAGACTTTCTTAATAAGTGCATTAATATAGTAATTGTATTCATAATTTGCATAGCAATATCTAAGTATAGCAAGATTTTCAGGCCTATAAACATCATCATCTAAATCTTCATACTTTTCAAACAACATAGCAATTTCAAAAGCACCCTTAAAAGCAACAAATTCTTCAATTTGTTGAACATCATAGTAACTATAAACACCCTTAGCATAAGAAGATAAGATTCCATTATCAATAAACTCACATTGGTAGAGAAGGTGTTTTTTAGGGTTTTCAGAACAACAAGTAAAATCATATTCCCAACATAAATTCCAAGCATAGCATTGTAAACGTTGAATTTGACCCCATAATAGTTTCCCTTTTTCAGATATATGGTGTCGCACATAACAAGCATGCTCATCTAAAGATTTGCCCTCAACTAAGCTAGTTGGGGTTTCAGCACGAGCACAAAGGGATCGAAGATGATCCAAGTAAAAAGCTTCAGCAGTGCGATAGATTTTGAGTGGTTCTTCAACCATTGGAGCAGTAGATACAACTAATTGTTTTGGTATTTTGTGTTTCCTACCCATGACTAAAGATAGAAAACAACTTAGAACAGCAAATAAAAATTACTTAGTGACAAAGCAAACAGGCACACACGAGAATATTCACCCGACGCTATTGCTCCCCGGCAACGGCGCCAGAAAAAGGTCTTGATAACCCACAAGTATAGGGGATAGTTGTAGCCTCTTTCGATAAGTAAGAGTGTCGAACCCAATGAGGAGCTAAAGGTAGAATAAATACTCCCTCAAGTTCTATCGACCACCGATACAACTCTACGCACGCTTGACGTTCGCTTTACCTAGAACAAGTATGAAATTAGAAGTACTTTGTAGGTGTTTTTGGGCTAGCTTGCAAGAAAGCACAGAACACGTAAATATAAACTAGGGGTTGTTTAGATAAAGAGGCAATAAAGTAAATATATCGAGTGTGGAAAAGTGGTGGTAGGAGTTGTGGAATTGTCCCTAAGCAATTGACTACTTTACTAGACCGGTAATCGCTATTGCAATTCTATTTGAGGGAGAGGCATAAGCTAACATATCATCCCTTACTTGGAATTCTATGCACTTATGATTGGAACTCTAGCAAGCATCCGCAACTACTAAAGATTCATTAAAGTAAAACCCAACCATAGCATTAAAGCATCAAGTCCCCTTTTATCCCATACGCAAACAACCTACTTACTCGGGTTTGTGTTTCAGTCACTCACGCAACCCACCATAAGCAAATCATAAACATATTGCAAACCCTACAGCGGGAATCCCTCACGCTTGCGCGACACGGAGGGCACCATAGGACAGCACCAATAATAAAACATGCAACTCAAACCAATCATAGCAATTCATCAATCACCGGTAGGACAACGAAAATTTACTCAGACATCATAGGATGACAACACATCAGTGGATAATAATATGAAGCATAAAGCACCATGTTCAAGTAGAGGGTACAGCGGGATGCGGGAGAGTGGACCGCTGGATATAGAAGGGGGGAGGTGATGGAGGTGTTGGTGAAGATGGCGGAGGTTTTGGTGAAGATCGCGGTGATGATGATGGCCCCCGGTGGCGTTCCGGCGCCACCGGAAGCAAGGGGGAGAGAGCCCCCCTTCTTCTTCTTCTTCTTATTCCTTGACCTTATCCCTAGATGGGAGAAGGGTTTCCCCTCTGGTCCTTGGCTCCCATGGCGTGGGAGGGGCGAGAGCCCCTCCGAGATTGGATCTATCTCTCTGTTTCTGCGTTCTCACATTCTACCCCTTCACCATTTCCTTTATATCCGGCGATCCGTAACTCCGATTGGGGTGAATCTTTCGCCCAGATATTTCTCATAAAATTATCTTTCTTGCGCCAAAAGAAGAGCATCAACCGCCTTACGGGTGGACCACGAGGGTCAGGGGCGCGCCCGGGGGGTAGGGCGCGCCCCCCTACCTCGTGACCACCTCGGACACCGTCTCGCGTTGATTGTACTTCCCAAAAATCATAAATATTCCAAAAAAATCTCCATCCGTTTTTATCCCGTTTGGACTCCGTTTGATATTGGGTTTCTGCGAAACAAAAACATGCAATGCATGACGAACGGCATCGGGCAATCGGATCAATAAGTTAGTCCCAAAAATAATATAAAAAGTTGCCAAAAAGTATATTAAAGTGAATAATATTGGCATGGAACAATCAAAAATTATAGATACGACGGAGACGTATCAATGAGTATTACACGAGATCGTAATGGCTAAAACCCTAGAAGTCTAGCATGTATGATTATGATTGCCTCTACGGACTAAGACCTCCGGTATATATAGGCACCAGAGGGGACTACGGTTGTACAAAGTCGGTTACAGAGAAAGGAATCTTCATATCCAGGCGCCAAGCTTGCCTTCCACGCCAAGGAGAGTCCCATCCGGACATGGGAGAGAGTCATCTGTCTTGTATCTTTGTTGGGGAACGTAGTAATTTCAAAAATTTTCCTACGCACACGCAAGATCATGGTGATGTATAGCAACGAGAGGGGAGAGTGTTGTCTACATACCCTTGTAGACCCGAAGCGGAAGCGATCACAACGTAGAGGAAGTAGTCGACGTTCTCCTCGCGATCCGACCGATCCGGCGCCGTTACTCGACGCCCCGAGTTCTTGACACACGTACAGCTCGATGACGTCCCTCAGACTCGATCCAGCCGAGTGTCGAGGGAGAGTTCCGTCAAGACGACGGACGGCGTGGTGGCGATCTTGATGTTTCACCGCGCAGGCTTCGCTTAAGCTTCATGACAGTATAACCGAGGTGGAATATGGTGGAGGGGGCACCGACACGGCTAAGGAACGATCTCACGATCAACTTGTGTGTTCAAGGTGCCCCCTGCCCGTATATAAAGGAGCCAAGGGGAGGGGCGGCCCGCCAAGCTTGGCGCCAAGGAGTCCTACTCCTCTGGGAGTAGGATTCCCCAATCCTAGTTGGACTAGGATTCCTGGAGGGGGAAAGAGAGAGGGGGTCGGCCCTTCTCCTAGTCCTAATAGGACTAGGGAAGGGGGAGGCGCGCCCTGCCTAGGGCTGGCCCTTTCTCCTTTCCACTAAGGCCCATCGAGGCCCATTTACCTCCCGGGGTTCCGTAACCTCCGGTACTCCGATAAATTCCGTTTTAGCGGAACCATTCGAACTCCAAACATAGGCTTCCAATATATCAATCTTTATGTCTCGACCATTCCGAGACTCCTCGTCATGTCCGTGATCACATCCGGACTCGAACTCCTTCGGTACATCAAAATACATAAACTCATAATAACCGCCATCGAAACCTTAAGCGTGCGGACCCTACGGTTCGAGAACAATGTAGACATGACCTAGAACTATTCACGGTCAATAACCAACAGCGGACCTGGATGCCCATATTGGTTCCTACATATTCTACTGAAGATCTTTATCGGTCGATCAAGATAACAACATCGTTGTTCCCTTTGTCATCGGTATGTTACTTGCCCGAGATTCGATCGTCGGTATCCAATACCTAGTTCAATCTCGTTACGGCAAGTCTCTTTACTCGTTCCGTAATACATCATCTCACAACTAACTCATTAGTTGTAGTGCTTGCAAGGCTTCAAAGATGATGTGCATTACCGAGAGGGCCCAGAGATACCTCTCCGACAATCGGAGTGACAAAACTAATCTCAAATCGCCAACCCAACATCGCCTTTGGAGACACCTGTAGTACTCCTTTATAATCACCCGAACGCGTTGTGACGTTTGGTAGCACCAAAGTGTTCCTCCGGTAAACGGAGTTGCATAATCTCATAGTTATAGGAACATGTATAAGTCATGGATAAAAGCAGTAGCAACATACTAAACGATCGTGTGCTAAGCTAAGGGAATGGGTCATGTCAATCAGATCATTCTACTAATGATGTGACCTCATTAATCAAATAACAACTACTTGTTCATGGTTAGGAAACATAACCATCTTTGATTAACAAGCTAGTCTAGTAGAGGCATACTAGTGACATGTTTGTTTGTCTATGCATTCACACATGTATCATGTTTCCGGTTAATACAATTCTAGCATGAATGATAAACATTTATCATGAAATAAGGAAATAAATAATAACTTTATTATTGCCTCTAGGGCATATTTCCTTCAGCCTCCCACTTGCACTAGAGTCAATAATCTAGATTACACAAGAATGATTCTAACACCCATGGAGTCTTGGTGCTGATCATGTTTTGCTCGTGGAAGAGGCTTAGTCAACGGTTCGCAACATTCAGATCCGTATGTATCTTGCAAATCTCTATGTCTCCGTCCGACTAAGTCCCGGATGGAATTGAAGCGTCTCTTGATGTGCTTGGTCCTCTTGTGAAATCTGGATTCCTTTGCTAAGGCAATTGCTCCATATTGTCACGAAAGATTTTCATTGGACCCGATGCACTAGGTATGACACCTAGATCGGATATGAACTCCTTCATCCGACTCCTTCATTAGCTGCTTCCGGCTGCTATGTATTCCGCTTCACATGTAGATCCCGCCACGACGCTTTGTTTAGAACTGCACCAACCGACAGCTCCTCCGCTTAGTGTAAATACGATCCGGTCTGCGATTTAGAATCGTCCGGATCGGTGTCAAAGCTTGCATCAACGTAACTGTTACGATGAGCTCTTTGTCACCTCCATATACGAGAAACATATCCTTAGTCCTTTTCGGTATTTCAGATGTTCTTGACCGCTGTCCAAAGATCCACTCTGGATTACTTTGGTACCTCCTCGCTAGGCTTATAGCAAGGCACACATCAGTGCTGGTACACAAGATTGCATACATGATAGAGCCTATGGCTGAAGCATAGGAACATCTTTCATTTTCTCTCTATCTTCTGCAGTGGTCGGGCATTGAGTCGACTCAACTTCACACCTTGTAACACAGGCAAGAACCCTTTCTTTGCTTGATCCATTTTGAACTTCTTCAAAACTTTGTCAAGGTATGTGCTTTGTGAAAGTCCAATTAAGCGCCTTGATCTATCTCTATAGATCTTAATGCCCAATATGTAAGCAGCTTCATCGAGGTCTTTCATTGAAAACTCTTATTCAAGTATCCCTTTATGCTATCCAGAATTCTATATCATTTCCGATCAGCAATATGTCATCCACATATAATATCGAAATGCTCTGAGCTCCCACTCACTTTCTTGTAAATACAAGGCTTCTCCAAAAGTCTCAGATAAACCCAAATGCTTTGATCACACTATCAAAGCGTTTATTCCAACTCCGAGATGCTTGCACCAGTCCATAGATGGATCGCTGGAGCTTGCATACTTTGTTAGCTCCTCTGGATCGATAAAACCTTCGGTTGCATCATATACAACTCTTCTTCCGTAAATCCATTCAGAATGCGTCTTTACATCCATTTGCCAAATTTCATAATCATAAAATGCGGCAATTGCTAACATGATTCGGACGGACTTAAGCATCGCTTCGGTGAGAAGGTCTCATCGTAGTCAATCCCTTGAACTTGTCGAAAACCTTTTGCGACAAGTCGAGCTTTATAGACGATAACATTACCGTCGGCGTCGGTCTTCTTCTTGAAGATCCACTTGTTTTCTATTGCTTGCCTACCCTCGGGCAAGTCAACCAAAGTCCACACTTTGTTTTCATACATGGATCCCATCTCGATTTCATGGCCTCAAGCCATTTTGCGAATCTGGGCTCACCATCGCTTCTTCATAGTTCGTAGGTTCATCATGATCTAGTAGCATGACTTCCGAGCAGGATTACCGTACCACTCAGTGCGGATCTTACTCTGGTTGATCTACGAGGTTCTGCGAAGAACTTGATCTCAAGTTTCATGATCAACATCATCAACTTCCTCACTACTGGTGTAGGTGTCTCGAAACCGGTTTACGTGACGAACTACTTTCAAGTAAGGGAGAAGGTACTATTACCTCATCAAGTTCCACTTTCCTCCCACTCACTTCTTTCGAGAGAAACTCCTTCTCTAGAAAGGATCCATTCTTAGCAACAAATGTTTTCCTTCGGATCTGTGATAGAAGGTGTACCCAACTGCTTCCTTTGGGTATCCTATGAAGACACATTTCTCCGATTTGGGTTCGAGCTTATCAGTTGAAGCTTTTTCACATAAGCATCGCATCCCCAAACTTTAAGAAACGACAACTTTGGTTTCTTGCCAAACCATAGTTCATAAGGTGTCGTCTCAACGGATTTCGACGGTGTTCTATTCAGTGTGAATGCGGCTGTCTCTAGAGCATAACCCCAAAACGATAGCGGTAAATCAGTAGAGACATCATAGATCGTACCATATCTAGTAAAGTACGATTACGACGTTCGGACACACCATTACGTTGTGGTGTTCCAGGTGGCGTGAGTTGCGAAACTATTCCGCATTGTTTCAAATGTAGACCAAACTCGTAACTCAAATATTCACCTCCACGATCAGATCGTAGAAACTTAATTTTCTTGTTACGATGATTTTCAACTTCACTCTGAAATTCTTTGAACTTTTCAAACGTTTCGGACTTATGTTTCATTAAGTAGATATACCCATATCTCGCTTAAGTCATCTGTGAAGGTGAGAAAATAACGATATCCGCCACGAGCCTCAACATTCATCGGACCACATACATCTCAGATGTATGATTTCCAACAAATCTGTTGCTCTCTCCATAGTACCGGAGAACGGTGTTCTAGTCATCTTGCCCATGAGGCACGGTTCATAAGTGCCAAGTGATTCATAATCAAGTGACTCCAAAAGTCCATCAAGATGGAGTTTCTTCATGCGCTTTACACCGATATGACCTAAACGGCGAGCCACAAATAAGTTGCACTTTCGTTATCAACTCTGCATCTTTTGGTTTCAACATTATGAATATGTGTATCACTACTATCGAGATTCATAAGAAATAGACCACTCCTCAAGGGTGCATGACCATAAAAGATATTACTCATATAAATAGAACAACCATTATTCTCGATTTAAATGAATAACCGCCTCGCATCAAACAAGATCCAGATATAATGTTCATGCTCAACGCAGCACCAAATAACAATTATTTAGGTCTAAAACTAATCCGAAGGTAGATGTAGAGGTAGCGTGCCGACCGCGATCACATCGACTTTGGAACCATTTCCCACGCGATCGTCACCTCGCCCTTTGCGAGTTCGCAATCAGTAGTCCCTGCTTGAGTTGCAAATATTAGCAACGGAACCAGATCAAATACCAGTGCTACTACGAGCTCTAGTAAGGTACACATCAATAACATGTATATCACATATACCTTTGTTCACCTTGCCATCCTTCTTATCCGCCAAATACTTGGGGCAGTTCCGCTTCAAAGGACCACCGCTTGCGGAGAAGCACTCAGCTTTCAGGTTTAGGGCCGACTTGGGTTTCTTCTCCCGAGCGACAACTTGCTTGCTGTTCTTCTTGAGATTCCCTTCTTCTTCCCTTTGCCTTTCTTCTTGAAACTAGTGGTCTTATTGACCATCAACACTTGATGCTCCTTCTTGATTTCTACTTCCGCAGCCTTTAGCATTGCGAAGAGCTCGGGTATAGTTTTCACTAACCCTTGCATATTATAGTTCATCACGAAGCCTTTGTAGCTTGGTGGCGTGATTGGAGAATTCATCAATGACACAATCATCCGGAAGATTAACTCCCAATTGTGTCAAGTGATTGTAGTACCCGGACATTCCGAGTATATGCTCACTAATGTAATGTTCTCCTCCATCTTACAGCTATAGAACTTATTGGAGACTTCATATCTCTCAATCCGGGCATTCTTTGGAATATTAACTTCAAGTCCCGGAACATCTCATATGCTCCATGACGCTCAAAACGTCGTTGAAGTCCCGTTCTAAGCCGTAAAGCATGGCACATCGAACTATAGAGTAGTCATCGCTTTGCTCGCCAGACGCTCATAACATCTGGCGTTGCTCAAAGAAGAAGTTCACCTAGCGGTGCATCCAGACGTAGCTCTTACAGGCAGCAATGAGGATGATCCTCAAGTTACGGACCCAATCCGTGTAATTGCTACCATCATCTTTCAACTTTGCTTTCTCAAGGAACGCATTAAAATTCAACGGAACAACAAAGACGAGCCATCTATCTACAATCAAACATAAACAAGCAAGATACTATCGGTACTAAGTTCATGATAAATTTAAGTTCAATTAATCATATTACTTAAGAACTCCCACTTAGAAAAACATCTCTCTAGTCATCTAAGTGATCACGTGATCCAAATCAACTAAACCATAACCGATCATCACGTGAAATGGAGTAGTTTTCAATGGTGAACATCTTATGTTGATCATATCTACTATATGATTCACGCCGACCTTTCGGTCTCCGTGTTCCGAGGCCATATCTGCATATGCTAGGCTCGTCAAGTATAACTGAGTATTCTGCGTGTGCAAAACTGGCTTGCACCCGTTGTAGATGGACGAGAGCTTATCACACCCGATCATCACGTGGTGTCCGGGCACGACGAACTTTGGCAACGGTGCATACTCGGGAGAACACTTCTTGATTATTTAGTGAGAGATCATCTTATAATGCTACCGTCAATCAAAGCAAGATAAGATGCATAAAAGGATAAACATCACATGCAAATCAATATAAGTGATATGATATGGTCATCATCATCTTGTGCTTCACGATCTCCATCTTGCAGCACCACCATGATCACCATCGCCACCGGCGCGACACCTTGATCTCCATCGCAGCATCGTTGTCGCCTCGCCAAACTTATGCTACTACGACTATCGCTACCGCTTAGTGATAAAGTAAAGCATTACAGGCGATTGCATTGCATACAATAAAGCGACAACCATATGGCTCCTGCCGATTGCCGATAACTTCGGTTACAAAACATGATCATCTCATACAATAAAATATAGCATCACGCCTTGACCATATCACATCACAACATGCCCTGCAAAAACAAGTTAGACGTCCTCTACTTTGTTGTTGCAAATTTTACGTGGCTGCTACGGGCTTAAGGAAGAACCAGTCTCACCTCGCATCAAAACCACAACGATACTTCACAAATAGACTCCGTTTTAACCTTCTCAAGGACCGGGCGTAGCCACTCAGTTCAACTAAAGTGAGAGAGACAGACACCCACCAGTCACCTTTAAGCAACGAGTGCTCGTGGCGGTGAAACCAGTCTCGCGTAAGCGTCTGCGTAATGTCGGTCCGGGCCGCTTCATCTCACAATACCGCTGAACCAAAGTATGACATGCTGGTAGGTAGTATGACTTGTATCGCCCACAACTCACTTGTGTTCTACTCGTGCAAAACATCAAACCATAGAAAAACCTAGGCTCGGATGCCACTTTGTTGGGGAACGAGTAATTTCAAAAATTTTCCACGCACACGCAAGATCATGGTGATGTATAGCAACGAGAGGGGAGAGTGTTGTCTACATACCCTTGTAGACCCGGCGCGAAGCGATCACAACGTAGAGGAAGTAGTCGACGCTCTCCTCGCGATCCGACCGATCCCGCGCCAAGCACTCGACGCCCCGAGTTCTTGACACACGACAGCTCGATGACGTCCCTCAGACTCGATCCAGCCGAGTGTCGAGGGAGAGTTCCACAAGACGACGGCGTGGTGACGATCTTGATGTTTCACTGGCGCAGGCTTCGCCTAAGCTTGACGGTATAACCGAGGTGGAATATGGTGGAGGGGGCACCGCACACGGCTAAGGAACGATCTCACGATCAACTTGTGTGTTCTAAGGTGCCCCCTGCCCCGTATATAAAGGAGCCAAGGGGAGGGGCGGCCGGCCAAGCTTGGCGCGCAAGGAGTCCTACTCCTCCGGGAGTAGGATTCCCCAATCCTAGTTGGACTAGGATTCCTGAGGGGGAAAGAGAGAGAGGGGGCGCCCTTCTCCTAGTCCTAATAGGACTAGGGAAGGGGGGCGCGCGCGCCTAGGGCTGGCCCTTTCTCCTTTCCACTAAGGCCCATCGAGGCCCATTTACCTCCGGGGGTTCCGTAACCTCCGGTACTCCCAGAATTTCCGTTTTACGGAACCATTCGAACTCCAAACATAGGCTTCCAATATATCAATCTTTATGTCTCGACCATTCCGAGACTCCTCGTCATGTCCGTGATCACATCCGGACTCGAACTCCTTCGGTACATCAAAATACATAAACTCATAATAACCATCATCGAAACCTTAAGCGTGCGGACCCTACGGTTCGAGAACAATGTAGACATGACCTAGAACTATTCACGGTCAATAACCAACAGCGGGACCTGGATGCCCATATTGGTTCCTACATATTCTACTGAAGATCTTTATCGGTCGACCGCATAACAACATACGTTGTTCCTTTGTCATCGGTATGTTACTTGCCCGAGATTCGATCGTCGGTATCCAATACCTAGTTCAATCTCGCTTACCGCAAGTCTCTTTACTCGTTCCGTAATACATCATCTCACAACTAACTCATTAGTTGTAGTGCTTGCAAGGCTTC
Source organism: Aegilops speltoides (assembly GCA_021437245.1). Taxonomy (NCBI): domain Eukaryota; kingdom Viridiplantae; phylum Streptophyta; class Magnoliopsida; order Poales; family Poaceae; genus Aegilops; species Aegilops speltoides. Next base: position 495,966,121 of record CM038143.1, read on the forward strand.
AAAGATGTGCATTACCGAGAGGGCCCAGAGATACCTCTCCGACAATCGGAGTGACAAAACTAATCTCAAATACGCCAACCCAACATCTGCCTTTGGAGACACCTGTAGTACTCCTTTATAATCACCCAATAACGCTGTGACGCTTGGTAGCACCAAAGTGTTCCTCCGGTAAACGGGAGTTGCATAATCTCATAGTTATAGGAACATGTATAAGTCATGGATAAAAGCAGTAGCAACATACTAAACGATCGTGTGCTAAGCTAAGGGAATGGGTCATGTCAATCAGATCATTCTACTAATGATGTGACCTCATTAATCAAATAACAACTACTTGTTCATGGTTAGGAAACATAACCATCTTTGATTAACAAGCTAGTCTAGTAGAGGCATACTAGTGACATGTTTGTTTGTCTATGCATTCACACATGTATCATGTTTCCGGTTAATACAATTCTAGCATGAATGATAAACATTTATCATGAAATAAGGAAATAAATAATAACTTTATTATTGCCTCTAGGGCATATTTCCTTCAATCTTCACGGCCCAACAGTCCAGCCTACGCTACATAGTCCGGCCGTCTGAGGACCCCTTAATCCAGGGCTCCCTTTGTATCCCCTGAACCAGGTTGCAATGACGAGGTGTCCGGCGGGCGAATTTTCTTCGGCATTGCAAGGTGGGTTCCTCCTCCGAATACTCCAAAATAATCTTTGAAAACAAGAATCGTGTCTGGCTCTGCAAAACAAATTCCACACACAACCGCAGAGAGTATAATATTTCACGAGTCCAATCTGCTGACAACTATTTGTAGCGTGATATTACTGAGGGAGTCCTGGATTAAGGGGTCCTCAGACAGCCGGACTATATACTTTGGCCGGACTGTTTGACTATGAAGATACATAATTGAAGGCTTCGTCCCGTGTCCGGGTGGGACTCTCCTTTGCGTGGAAGGCAAGCTTGGCAATTCAGATATGTAAATCCCCTTCTCTGTAACCGACTCTGTGTAACCCTAGCTCTCTCCGGTGTCTATATAAACCAGAGGGTTTAGTCCGTAGGACAAGAACAATCATAATCATAGGCTAGCTTCTAGGGTTTAGCCTCTTTGATCTCGTGGAAGATCAACTCTTGTAATACTCGTATCATCAAGATCAATCAAGCACGAAGTAGGGTATTACCTCCATCGAGAGGGCCCGAACCTGGGTAAAACATCGTGTCCCCTGCCTCCTGTTACCATTAGCCTTAGACGCATAGTTTGGGACCCCCTACCCGAGATCCGCCGGTTTTGACACCAAAATTGGTGCTTTCATTGAGAGTTCCGCTGTGTCGTCACGATAAGGTTTGATGGCTCCTTCAATCATCTTCAACGATGCAGTCCAGGGGGAGGTTTTCCTTCCCGGACAGATCTTCATATTTGGCAGCTTCGTACTGCGGGCCAACTCGCTCGGCCACCTAGAGCAGATCGATAGCTACGCCCCTGGCCATCAGGTCAGGTTTGGAAGCTTGAACTATACTGCCAATATCCACGGAGACTTGATCTTCGACAGATTCGAGCCCATGTCATGTACGCCGAACAGTCGCGACGAGCATGACTTAGATCTGCCATCGGACAGTGTTCGGGAAATCGCACCTGCAGCTCCCCCGGGAATTAATCTGGAGCAGATCGCGCCTTCCAAGGATGGGTGGTTGGACCCCGCCATGGAGGCTGCACACTCATCGGCGTTGGAGTCGAACACTGATCCCACCTCCTATGAGGATGGCGTCATCGGACCAACGAACTCGCCTCCGGCTACAGGATCTGAACCGCGTACGCCCGTGCCTATCGAATCTGATTGGGCACCGGCCATGGAGTTCACCTCCGCGGATATTTTTCAGCACTCGCCCTTGGGTGATGCGCTAAATTCATTAAGGTGTCTCTCCTTGTCAGGAGATTCCTGGCCGAACTATGTTCGGGTCGAGTGGGAAGCGGACGACGAAGAAATTCGTTCCCCACCCACCACCCACTTCATAGTCATTGTCGATGACTTAACTAACATGCTCGATTTTGACTCCGAAGACATCGACGGTATTTACGACGATGCGGGAGAAGAACAGGAACCACCGCCCACTGGGCGCTGGACTACCACCTCGTCATATGACATATATATGGTGGACACACCAAAAGAAGGTGATGGTGATGATGCAATGAAGGATAATCCCCTCAATAAGCCACCAAAGCGGCGTCGTAGGCGCCGCTCTAAATCCCGCCATAGTAAAAACAGCGACAACAGCGCAAGAAATAATAATACCCCGGTTGACTCCAAAGGAAACGACGACCCCGTGGACCCAGCGATGGAGCGGGATAAGCCAGGGGACGGTGAACACAGTCCGGAGCCGACGTCAGATGGCGCCGATCCCGAGGGTAAAATTCACCAACCTGCCTCCGAAGAGGAGAACAGTCCGAACGATGATGCACTCATCATCCCAGAAAAACTCTTGGAACAAGAGAACCTCCGCAGAAGGCTTATTGCCACCGCGAGGAGCCTAAAAAAGCAGAAGCCAAGGCTTAAGGCCGTGCAGGATATGCTCAACCGCAGGTGGAACAAAGTGCTCGACACAGAAGAAAAATACGGCGGCGATCATCACACAAAGAGCTATCCAAAGCGCAAGCTGCTGCCCGAATTCGACGACGAGGCCATAGAGCCCATTCAGCCGAAAACGACCGATCAGCCGGACCGACCACCCCGTGGCCGTGACAAGACGGCTAATGATGCCACACACAAGTCAGCACACGATTTACGTGAGCTCCTAGACAAAAAGTCCGGTATGGCCAGGTCCATGTATGGATCTAGGAAGCGCGCTTCAGCACATGATCAGAGCTACCAAAATTATCACATTGATCGAATACCAGCTAGGAATCAACACCGAACACAACAACCGTCGACAGCATGCCACGACACATCCAAATACAAGGGTGCCACACACCCCCTGTGCTTCACCGATGAGGTGCTGGACCATGCATTTCCGGAAGGATTTAAACCCGTGAATATAGAGGCATACGACCGAACGACAGACTCTGGGGTCTGGATTGAGGACTTTATCCTTCATATCCACATGGATCGTGGAGATGATCTCCACGCCATAAAATACCTACCCCTCAAATTGAAAGGACCAGCTCGGCACTGGTTGAAAAGCGTTCCTGAAAACTCAATTGGTAGTTGGGAAGAACTTGAGGGTGCTTTTAGGGACAATTTTCAAGGGACCTATGTCCGACCTCCGGACACCGACGACCTAAGTCACATAATTCAACGGCCCAGAGAGTCAGCCCGAAAACTCTGGAACAGATTTCTTACTAAGAAGAATCAAATCGTCGATTGCCTGGACGCCGAAGCCTTAGCGGCCTTCAAACACAGTATCCGGGACGAGTGGCTTGCCAGAAACCTCGGCCAGGAAAAGCCGAGGACAATGGCAGCCTTAACAAGCCTTATGACCTGCTTTTGCGCGGGCGAGGACAGCTGGCTGGCCCGTAGCGGCACCAGCGACCCAGGCACATCCGAAGTCAGGGATGGCAACGGGAAGCCGCAACGCAACAAAAACAAGCGCCGAAACAATGATGACAGCCCAGTGAACACGACGGTCAACGTTGGATTCAGGGGCCCTTGACCCGGTCAACGGAAGAAGCCATTTAAAGGCAGTAGAGATGGATCGTCCATCCTAAACAAGATTATAGACAAATTATGTGAGATTCACGGCACCCCCAAAAAACCTGCAAATCACACCCACAGTGAGTGTTGAGTTTTCAAGCAGGCCGGCAAGCTAAATGCCGAACACAAGGGGAGGGAGACGCCAAGTGAAGACGAGGATGAGCCTCGCCAGCCGAACACTGGAGGACAGAGAAAAATCCCACCAGAAGTCAAAACAGTGAATATGATTTACGCAACTCACATTCCAAAGAGTAGGCACAAACGCGCACTCCGAGATGTATACGCTGTGGAGCCCGTCGCCCCCAAATGCAATCCCTGGTCGGCCTTCCCAATCACCTTTAATCGTAGGGACCATCCGACTAGTATCCGGCACGGAGGATCGGCTTCCTTGGTGCTCGACCCAATAATCGATGGATACCATATCACCCGAGTCCTTATGGATGGCGGCAGTAGTCTAAACCTGATATATTAGGACACTGTCCGCAAAATGGGGATAGACCCGTCAAGAATCAGCCTAAGCAACACTACCTTTAAAGGAGTGATACTAGGCGTCGAGGCCCACTGTACGGGCTCTCTAGTACTAGAAGTTGTATTCGATTCTCTCGACAACTTGAGAAGCGAGGAACTAACCTTCGACATCGCTCCATTCTGAAGCAGCTATCACGCACTAGTTGAAAGAACGGCCTTCGCTCGTTTTAATGTAGTACCGCACTACGCCTACCTTAAACTTAAGATGCCCGGTCCACGGGGCGTCATCACAGTTAGCGGAAATACAGAGCGTTCCTTATGCATGGAAGAATACGTGGCGGCTCTAGCAGCCGAACACTGAGCGGCCCCTACTACAAGAATAAATGGTCATCAAGACCACGAACACACTTAGACGAGTCCAAATACCACCAGATATAACATCCCAGATAAACCTGAGCAGGGGATACCCACATAAGTGGTGCTAGGGCCTGCTCGCAAAAAAAATAAGCCCTTAGTTTGGCTCGACCCTATTAATACAATAGCATATTGCATTTTCATGGTTCATTCAGATTAACCAACTCTTCGCACGAAGTCTTTCACCCGGGTTTTCCCCTTTCTTACAGACGATCATAGTGCTACACCCTTCCAGGATACGACACAACAAAGATAAAGGCGCAGACGTGTAGCAGGACCCCGCTCAAAGGTTTCTCTTTAGATTAAGACCCTGCATAAACCTTTTTTAATGTCTCTTGTTGCTTTTTCCCCTTTGGACACTTAACACAACCAGGAGGGACACTGGCGTTCTTGACACTTCGTCACACCAGACTAATGCATGTACCTAGAAACACAGGGCTCATTATCGAGGGTGTTATTCAGCCCAGTATATGTTGTAAAGTCCGAATACCTTAGGGAGTGTTCGGCGTCGCGAGTTTGGCCTTGTATGCATCAACTCTGAATCATGTCTTTGGTCGAATGTTGGGTTTGCCGGGCTCCCATGTTTTGCTACCTTACGTTCCGTTCTATCGGCTAAGGCGGCATCGGGAGAACTACTGCGATTGTGTCCTGGTTCATCTGGATGAGCACCTCAGTAGAGAAAGCCGAAAACTGACTGTCGTGATACAGCGTGAGACTGGTAAACCACTCGATGACTCAGCGGAATCTTCGCGATTCCTCCACATTAATGAAGGACCGGTTTCCCGGTCACGTACATACGCGCACCATATTCGGATGAACGCGGAAGTACCAGGGGCTATATAGTAGCCCCACCGTCAAACTCCTATGGCTAAGTGAAAGTGTTAAAGCTATATAGTCTGATTGCCTGATTCACTGCGCTATGACCTCCTTAATGGACCAAGACGTTGGATCAAGTGTGACTACGCGTTTTCTCGAACACCCCCGCATTATATGCGTGGGGGCTGAAGCCGGCGACTCCTATCTTTCAGGTTATATACATACATAAACGGCCGCACATGTGGCACTACAATACTTTTGGGCAAAAGTATAAACACAGCCTTTGTAATCAAAATAGCATTGTCTTTGCAATTGAGATACATGTCACTCGAACATGTTACTCTTCGAGCACTGAGCCTCTATTAAATGGGCGCCTTCTAAGACTTCTTCAAAATAGTGCTCGGATGGGTCCTGGCCTTCCGCCGGACCCCGGGTTGCAATAGCGGTGGTTTCCATCCCAACCCAGTATGTTTTAACACGGGCAAGAACCATCCGTGCACCCTCTATCCACGCCGACCTCTTCACGACATCGATATGCGACACAGCAGCAAGGAATTGTTGAACCAATCCAGAATAGCTGTTCGACCATGATCCGCGTGGCCAAAGATGATCCATGACAGACCTCATAGAAAGCCAGGACAACCTGTGGAGTTCAGCCCATGTGGCCATCCTTGCATTCAACGGCAGCGGACGCGTCGGGGCACTAAACTGCGACCAGAATAACCTCTCTACCTGATGGTCTTTCCGATCTTGTAAACTCAACAGATCGGCAAAGACTCTTTTGCGAGGTCCAGATACGCGTCTTCACAAAGACTCCACAATTGATCCAGAGGGGCATACTTCGGATCTCCAAACTTCATCCGCAACAAATAGGGCCTCCCAGCCATGATATCTCCGGCTTCCCGAAGCTCCTCCCTTATCCCTCTCATTTCAGAGCGGGTTTCCTTGGCTGCCTCCAGGGCCTTCTTCAGGTCGGCGGCTCTCGCTTGGCTGTCCTTTTCAAGGAACTCATAGCGGTCGGCGTCATCTTTTAGCTTAACGGCCATCTCGACTATCTTTCCCTCGCTCTGGCGATGAGCAGCCTGTTCGGCTCTCAACTCTTCGACCGCCCTCAGGGCGGCCGCATCACTTATTCGAGCTTGTTCCTTGGCTCGGGCAAGATCCGCCCAAAGGGTCTCTACGGCAGCAGCTCCATCTGGAGTCACAATATATTATAAGATACTAGCATAATGCTCCTCTTACAATTTATTGACGAGCCGAACAAAAATACCCTGGGCCTCGTCAAGCCGCTTGTTAACAAGCGTGATGTCGGCATCCGCCGCGTCCAGCTGCCGCTTCAGTTCGGCAAAATCAGCAGTCCGATCAGCCGTCGGACAATCAGCCGCCTGCACATAAAAAGCAGCGCGATTATTACTTGGGACTATGATCCTCTGTTTGCCACCTCTGGGTGGCGACCAGAGTCTCAGGGGCTACTATATATACAGAGCACACCTAGCATGTGCGGTACCATCAGAAATACATATATTATTTTGCGTACCTCAAAGCCGCTCAGCAGACTTGTGAAGGCTTCATTCAATCTGCTTTTGGTGGATGAAATCCTCTCAATCACCGTACCCATTAAGGTACGATGTGTCTCTGAGATGGCCGCTTGCCCCAGTAGACCCATCAGTGTGTCCGGCTGTACGCTAGAAAATCCCGAACTCTTTCTATCGTTTTCCATGGGAGCCGAATAGTCCGAACTTCGAGCAGCCGAAGTGTCAACTTCTGGCCTCGGCGGATCGGCAGAAATCCTCCGTGAAGACACCTCGGGGTCGTCCGCCCCATGTGACGGGGAGGCAGGGGGAGGCGTTTCGCTCTCCATCATCTCCGGAGGAAGATCCCCCGAAGACGAATTCTGTGGAGAAGGGCTACGAGCCGGACTGCAACAAATATGTTTCGGTTATTATCCTCAGAGACAAAATGGGATATATTTACCAAAGTACTCTTTTACTTACGGTTCGGTGGAGGGCTGGCCCCCTAGCGGGAGTTGCACGGTATGGACGCCCTCTGGGCAGGGCCCCTTGGCGAGGGTTTCTTCCCTCGTTTGGAAGCCTCTGTTCCAAGTCTTTAGAGGCGGCCCTTTTCTTACCTTCAGGAGAGGGGATTTTAGGCTCCCCTCCCCTACTATCCTCCTTCGTGGAGGCACTTACTCCCCCAATTTTGATGTGTAAAATATGAGGCCCACCTGTGGCTTCTCTATTCCTCCCCTCATCTTCTCCTGATGGCACCTGATACGGCGTGCGCTCAAGCATCGTGGTTAACAAAGGATCCGACGAGCCTTCGGGAAGAGGGGCCGAACACCTAATCATCTCCGCCTACCTTAGTCAGTCCTGGCAGAGAGCGATTTTTCAGAATGATGTTATGATAAACATAAAGTATGGTGTGTTCGGTAGCAGAATTACTTACTTGGGTATCCGGACGGTTGCAGTTGAGACCCACGTCCTCGGTGGTGTCTGGACACTTTATTCGTGATCCAAAGAATGACCCATACATCTCTTTGAGCGTCATGCAGAAGAATTGTTGAACGATTCGCGGTCCTTCCGGGTTGAACTCCCACATACGGAGAGGACGACGTTGGCAGGGCAGGACTCGATGAACCAGCATCACTTGCATTATCTTGACAAGACTGGCATCCCTCTTGAGGAGGTCTCGGATGCGGCTTTACAATGTTAGCACGTCGTTAATCGGCCCCCAGTCCAGCCCCTTGTTGACCCATGACGCCAGTTGCGGTGGAGGGCCCGAGCGGAACGCTGGAGCGGCCGCCCGCTTTGTACCTCGGGGAGCTGTGATGTAAAACCACTCCTGCTGCCATAAATCAGAAGTTTCTGCGAAAGAACCCTTTGGCCATGGGGAGTCGGCGCCTTTGCTTATTATAGCACCTACGCACTCCGCGTGACGCCAGTCAATCACCCTCGACCTCACATTGAAGGTCTTCAGCCATAGGCCGAAGTGGGGTGATGCGGAGGAATGCTTCACACACGACGATAAACGACCAGATGTGAAGGACGGAATCTGGAGCTAGATCGTGGAAATCTAGTCCGTAGTAGAACATGAGCCCTCTCACGAAGGGATCAACGCTAAAACCTAGGCCTCAGAGAAAGTGGGAAATAAAAACAACAATCTCGTTGGGTTCAGGAGTAGGGATGACCTGCCCTTGAGCAGGTAGCCTGTGCGGAATCTCGGCGGTGAGATACCTGGCCTCCCTAAGCTTCTTGACGTCCTCCTCTGTGACGGAGGAGGCCATCCACCGGCCTTGAAGATTGGATCCAGACATGATTGAAGGTCTGAAATGCTTACTTAAGCCTTGGGTGTTGGAACTCAAGGTTTGGGAGGGGAAGGATCAAGCGTGGGAGGAAAAGGACAGGCCTTGGCCCCCCTTTATAAAGAGGACGAATATCAAGCGTCCCCCGCGTGACCGTTTGGGACTTGCCTAAAATCGAGGAGTCATACTAAACAAACACGGTTGGGTTACCCACACCTGTATTGATAAGAAATTCGTGATAAGGGGGACACGATCTCTGCTTCGATAAGACGTGCCAATAAAACCGCCTCGCAGCATGTGTAGTGGCTGGTTGTGACAAACGGTTCGAATAAAGACCGGACCGCGGCGTGATGTCATAAAAAGCCGTCAGCGGATTAGATCTTTGGAATATTGTACTCTCTACGGTGGTATGTGGAATTTGTTTTGCAGAGCCGGACATGATTCTCGTGTTCAAAATCTTCTATGGAGTATTCGGAGAAGGAACCCACCTTGCAATGCCGAAGACAATCTTCGCGCTGGACTCATCGTCATTGAAGTCTGGTTCAGGGGCTACTGAGGGAGTCCTGGATTAAGGGGTCCTCATACAGCCGGACTATATACTTTGGCCCGACTGTTGGGCTATGAAGATAGAAGATTGAAGACTTCGTCCCGTGTCCGGGTGGGACTCTCCTTTGCATGGAAGGCAAGCTTGGCAATTCGGATATGTAGATCTCCTTCTATGTAACCGACTGTAATTCCTAGCCCTCCGTGTCTATATTAACCGGAGGGTTTAGTCCGTAGGACAACAACAATCATAATCATAGGCTAGCTTCTAGGGTTTAGCCTCTTCGATCTCGTGGTAGATCAACTCTTGTAATACTCGTATCATCAAGATCAATCAAGCAGAAAGTAGGGTATTACCTCCATCGAGAGGGCCCGAACCTGGGTAAAACATCGTGTCCCCTGCCTCCTGTTACCATTAGCCTTAGACGCACAGTTCGGGACCCCCTACCCGAGATCCGCGGGTTTTGACACCGACATTCACATCGCCGCCCGGCCACTATTTCGAACCGTTTTTTAGCCTGCTGCTCCATATTTCGAGATGCGGTTTCATTGGCACGTCTTGTCAAAGCAGAGATCATGTCCCCTTATTGCGGGATTCTTATCAATATGGGCATGGATAATCCCACCGTATCGTCCGTACGGCCCTTGGGAATAGGCGAGTTTTTAGGGCGAGTGGGGAGGCGCTTGATATTCACTACCTTTATAAAGAGATAAGGATTCACCCCTTTCACCCACACCCTCTCTCTCTCTCTCTGCCTCCCTCATTCTCGAGCTCCAGCACCCAAGTTCTCATCTTTTCCGCCCCAAGAAAGCACTCCAACCATGTCCAGATCCGGAGTGCAGGGCAAGTGGATGGTCTCCTCTGTCAAGGAGAAGGACATTACGGAGCTCCGGAAGGCGGGGTATTTGGCCAAAGAAATCGCCCACCGGCTCCCGGCCGAGGGGCAGATCATCCCCACTCCGGAGCCCCATGAAAGGGTGGTGTTCAACCCCAACTTCGTCTGTGGGCTGGGATTCCTCTCCACCCATTCGTCCGCAGACTCATGTTCTACTACGGGCTAGATTTCCATGATCTAGCCCCAAATTCTTTCCTCAACATCTCGGCATTCATTGTCATGTGCGAGGCTTTCCTCCGCATCCCACCCCACTTCGGATTGTGGTTGAAGATCTTCAATGTGAAGCAGAAGGTGGTGGGTGGCCAACACACAGAATGCGGAGGAGCCATGGTGAGCAAGATGCCCAACGTCACATGGCCCGAAGGCTCCTTCATGGAGACCGTCAAAGGGTGGCAGCAATCATGGTTCTATATCACAGAGCCCTGCGACACCACCTGGGCTGCGGCTCCTGAATTCAAGTTCGGAGCCCCAATGCGGCTCACCTCCTGGCTGGAGAAGGGCCTGAATTGGGCTGCGTCGGACGAGCTGACAGCACTGCAGACGCGCATCTAGAGCATGGTGGATAGGAACATCAAGCTTGGCAACGTGATCTAGGTGATGCTAGTTTGCCGGATCCTTCCATGCCAAAGCCGGACCTGTAATTTGTGGGAGTTCTATCCGACCGAGCACCAGACCCTGCAACATTTCTTCGGCGTCACGCACGAAGGCATTTGGAAGGTGCTCTTCAAGGCCAATGAGACGTGCCGAAGGACCGAAGACCATGGGTACAACCTGACCCATCCCACCAGTCCGGTAAGTTTTTCGCATTTCAAGGTGAATCCTTTACTTACTTGTTCAGGGAAGATGCCTGAGCCTCCTATTTATTTTTGCAGGGCTGGACAAAGAAAGTGGGGCGGATCAAGTGTCTAGCTCCGCTGCCCGAGGAACCGGCCATCATGCTTCTGACGAAGATGCTGGTTCCGGCGCCCTACCAGGCGCCGGAGAAGAAGGCCAAGGGGAAAGCCAAGGAGACCAGAAGCGGTCTCCGTCGCAAGGGTGCTTCGGACATGACATCCGAAGACACCGAGACTCACTCCTCCGCTACCGGGGACGAAGAGGAGGAGGAAAGCAACTCTCCCCCTGAGGGGGGAAGGAAGAAGAGGGCAGCCTCCAAAAATCTGGAGGCAGAGGCGTCCGAGAGGGGGAAGGGTTCCCTCGCGGATAACTCTACGTGGGACATCGACAGCAGCCCAGAGCGGCGCCCCGAGACAAGCCCCTGGCCGAATCGTGAGCACTCAAAAACCCAACTGCATTCATATATCCGGCCTCTCTACTTCATAGTCTTAACATCTTGAATCATGCATTTGCAGTCCGGCTCGGTCCGACCTCGAGCGATCCTCATCTTCGAGGAATTCGCTGGACCCGAAGGCGATGGACAGCTGGTCCCTTCCGGCGGCCTCCCCTCCCAAGGCCATGGCTGACACTGAGGTGTTGTCCCAAAGGGTCCCAGGCCAGGAAGAGACTCAGGAGGCCGTAAGGGAGGCGCCAGAGGGTGAAACCTGAGCCGCCGGACACATGAGGGAGAAAATTCCCATGGAGACTGGCTATGGGGTCCATATTTAGTTTGGCCCCCAGACGAATACGGTCCCGGAGACCTATGCGGCTCCGGAACCCGACAAGCAGCCTCCTTCAAAAGGAGGAGGTGCACCAATTACGCCGGTCACCTCTGTCCAGCCAGAGGCGCCGGACACTCTAATGGAAGCGCTGTGAAGAGCCTCTAGTGTTGAGGAACACCGCACTCTTATGGGTACGGTGGTTGAGAGGATTCGGTCCGCGAAGAGAGGACTGACCGAAGCCTGCACAAGCCTTCTAACAGGCTTTGAGGTAAGAAATGCAATTATGTAAAAAAAGAATGTCACAGTATAGACAGTAGCCCCTGAGACACTGTCCGGTGTTTGAAAAGAAAAGCCGGTGAGAGGATCAAACAAGTTTCGTAGGAGACTAACCAGATGAGTCAATGTGAACAAGCAGGGTCATTATTGGCTGCGACCTCTCATACTGCTGAGGTTTCTGGACTGAAGTAGAGTCTGGAGCGGGCCGAGGAAGAGCTCGACCGCGAGAAAATGCAGCTACAGGATAAACAAGGTATGCAATGACCTTCTGTATATCAGAAAGGATAGATGATTTGTAATGACCGTAGTGCCATTTTATTTTTAGGAGCGTCGACCGAGGTGGAGGCTCTCAAAAAGGAGCTGGCTAAGGCCAAAAAGAAAGCGGCAAAGGAGCAAGCCACCGGTGAAAAACACGAGGCCAGGTTAATGAGGTCTAGTAAGAGCTCTAGTGCGCCGTTAAGAAATGCGAGTCCTTGGAGCGCAATATTGCGGATCGAGAGACCAAACTCGCCAAGGTTCGCCAGAGCACGCAAGATGCCCGGGTGGAAGCCCAGGGCACCCTCTAGGAAATCCAAGAGGCTAAGAAAATTATGGCGAGTAATGCCTTCATTATGCAAAGCAAATATGTGAAGAAGAGATATCTCCTACTAACTCGGATTTGGAGTTCTGTAGGGGCGTTTGCGAATCTGCCGTGCAGTGTTTCCGACGCTGCAGAGTTCTTCTGAGCCGAAGAGGGGAGCTCGACAGAGAAGCTATTCTGGTCATAATACCTTGCACCAGAACATCCGGTGCCCTTTAGCGATCAGCTAAAACAGCTGGTCGAACTGCATAGGGTTGCCGAACTGGCCATGAAGGATTTGATAGTCCGCATGTGGCCTGTCGAAGCCATACCCAGCAACTACTTCGGGCTCGTGAAGCGGCTGCTCAATGCCTGCCCCCGGCTTGATGTCCTCAAGCGGTCGATCTGCATCGAAGTTGCGCAGATGGCCTTCGCCTGTGTCAAAGTTCAGTGGGCAAAGATGGATGACGTCAAGCTCGCGACCGAAGGACTACCTGCTGGCGAGGAGCACTACACGCCCGAGCGGTATTTTGATGATGTCCTGGAGGGATCCCGCATTGTGGTGTAGCAATGTGCTAAGGATATTATCTTTGAATGAATACATTCATGTTATCTTGTCCTGTACTATGAAACAAGGTCGTGATGTAATATAATGCTTGTTTTTTTATTTAAAATTTTACCTCCTATGCGGTTGTTTTCATTGAATCTGAGAGTTAGCCAAACGTCGGCTTCAGCCCCACATAGTTAGTACGGGGGTGTTCGGGATGGAATCTAAACACTCTTGATCCAAAGGTTTGGTCCTTGAAGGAGGTGTTTAGCGCAACAAACCAGGCAATCAGACTATGTGGCTTTATCACACTCACTTTGCCATAGGAGTTTGACAATAGAAATTTTGGCGCGGCCCTTAGTATTCATAAGTCTGAACTTGGGGTGCTGTAAACACCTGACCGGATAAAAACCGATTCATCGCATAATGCATAAAAAATCGCAAAAGATTTGTAACCTCTCGAACAGCTGACCGGCTCACGCGGCATCATGACAGTCAGTTTTTTGCTTTCTCTACTGAGGTGCTCATCCGGATAAACTAGGACACAATCGCAGTAGTTCTCCCTTTACTACCCTAGCCGATATAGCAGAACGTAAGGTAGTAAGCACAGGAGCCGGGCAACCCAACTATTGACCAAAGACATGATTCAGAGCCGATGCTTATAATGCTAAAGTTCGGGGTGCCGAACTATACTGTAAAAAAGTGTTTAGACTTTGTTGCCATATTATGGGGCGTAATGAAGCCCCTGGCAAATTAAGGCGTACCAGAGTGTACGGGTGGAATTGATAAGAATATCAAGAAAAAGAAAAAATTGAAGTAATAGGCTAATGCCGCAGAAATTGGGCCGCAAAATATTTTCCATTATAGTTTGATTAATACGTCAAAGCAGATTTGTAAAAGTAGTGTGATAAGCAACATGGCTATTTAACATGCCACGACCAAGGGAGAGCTGTATGCGGGTCTTTAAAAGAGGCATAACGATCGTTTAAAGAGACTGCCAGGAAATTCCCTTATACGTCAATGCTTCTTGCCATCTTGGTGTATCCTTCCCTTGATAGGTTCGACAATCAGGCCACCAGGAAAGGCCTGGAAAAAAAAAGAAACCTCAAAAGAAAAAGAAAAAGTGAAAGTATGTGGGTACATGGGAGGTTGAGCCATATTATGGACCACGATCTAGTTGTGCCTCCGTCTATGCCCATGGTATTTTGAGTGCGTAGTTATGTATGCGGTACGAACGCCATCTTTTGGTCGGGACTGGGACAGAGGCCGAATTGCTAGTCAAGCTCTTGATGAGCTGGACTGTCCTGCTGTAGAGTAGTTCAAACTTGTTTGACAGTGTCCGGGAGCTTGGCCGCCGAATTAAGGTTCTGCCTGAAAAGGCCGCTCTGTGCTTCTGCTGCAAGGGCAGGGGTGTGCTCCTCGGTACAGAGGGAGCGTTCTCTGTTTCCATTGACTGTTATGACACCTCGTGGTCCGGGCATCTTGAGCTTGAGATAAGCGTATTGCGGCACCGCATTGAATCGGGCAAATGCGGTTCGTCCGAGCAGTGTGTGATAGCCACTACAGAAGGGGACTATATCGAAGATCAACTCTTCGCTTCAGAAGTTGTCCGGGGATCCGAAGACCACCTCCAGTGTGATTGAGACCGTACAGCGAGCCTCTACACCTGGTATGACTCCTTTAAAGGTGGTTTTTGTGTGCTTGCTCCTTGAGGGATCAATACCCATTTTGCGCACTATATCCTGATAGAGCAGGTTCAGGCTGCTGCCACCGTCCATGAGGACTCGCGTAAGATGGAATCCATCAATGATTGGCTCGAGGACGAGTGCGGCTGAACCGTCATGACGGATACTGGTCGGATGGTCCCTGCGATTGAAGGAGATCTGGCAGGATGACCATGGGTTGAACTTTGGAGCGACTGGCTCCATCACGTAGATGTCCCTGAGTGCGCGCTTGCGCTCCCTCTTGGGGATATGGGTAGCCTATATCATCACCGTTTTAACTTGGGGGGAACTCTTTCTATCCCCCTGTGTTCGGTGGCTGGGGTTCCTCATCACCGTCCTCGCTTTGCAACCTATTCTCCTTGCTCTCGGCATTTAACTTGCCGGCCTGTTTAAAAACCCAACAGTCTATGTTGGTATGATTGGCTTATTTATCAGGATTGCCGTGGATTTGACATGGACGATCGAGTATGCGGTTCCAGCTAGACGATCCCGGATTGTTTCTCTTATATGGCTTCTTCCGCTGACCGGACTTAGAGCCATTGAATCCGGCATTGACCGTTGTGTCCTCGGTGTTGTCACCATTGCTTCGATGCTTGTGTCTGTTGCATCGGGGCTTGCCGTTGCTATTTCTGGCTTCAGAAGTGCCAGGTTTTCTTGTATTGTTATTGCTACGGGCTAGCCAGCTATCCTCGCCCGTGCAGAAGCAGGTTATAAGCGTCATGAGGGCTGCCATAGACTTCGGCTTTTCTTGGCCGAGGTGTCGGGCGAGCCATTCGTCATGGATGCTATGTTTAAAGGCCGTTAGGGCTTCGGCATCTGGACAGTCGACGATCTAGTTCTTTTTAGTTAAGAACCTAGTCTAGAATTTCCTCGCTGACTCTCCGGGCTATTGAACTATGTGACTTAAGTCATCGGCATCCGGAGGTCGGACATATGTACCCTGGAAGTTGTCGAGGAAGGCGTCTTCCAAGTCTTCCCAGCTGCCAATTGAGTTTTTGTGCAAACTGTACAACCAGTGTCGAGCAGGTCCCTTGAGTTTTAGCGAGAGGTATTTGATGGTGTGAAGATCATCACTGCGGGCCATATGAATATGGAGGAGAAAATCCTCAATCCATACCGCGGAGTCTGTTGTCCCATCATATGATTCGATGTTCACAGGTTTAAACCCTTCCGGGAATTCATGTTCCATTACTTCATCAGTGAAACAAAGGGGGTGTGCGGCGCCCCTATATCGGGTTGACTCACGACGTAGCTCGGATGGAGTTCTCTGCGGTTTTCGGCCTTGGCGTGGTTATGTTTGTCATGTCCGGCCGGATGGCCATCATCGCGCATCGGGGCACGCCCCCGCGATCTATAGATTGATCTGGTATGACATGCTCTGTTTTCCAGGTCATGCCACAGGTCATATGTGTATCCCGAGATGTTGTGTCTCTGTTTTTACGGCGAGGAGTAGTGCGGGCTGGTGTTCGGCTTGAGTTGCTGATTTGTCCCGGCCTGGTGGTTCAACCGCATTACGCGCTGGTTGGACAGGCTCCAGCGCCTCGTCATCGAATTGGGGTAACAATTTGCGTTTCGGGTAACTTTTGGTTGGGCGCTCGAGGCCATATTCCTCGGCTGCCAGGACATTCGTCCATCTGTCATTGAGTAGATCTTAATCACCTTGAAGCTGTTGCTTCTTCTTTTTCAGGCTCCTTGCAGTGGCTATTAGCCGCCGCTTAAAGGGCTCTTGATCGACGGGCTCCTCAGCCACGATAAAGTCTTTGTCGCCGAGGCTCGCCTCATCCTCGGAGGGTGGAACATAATTACTGTCCTCCGAGTCTTCGTTAATGACCTGTTCATTAGGTTTGACTCACCCATCCTCCCGTTCATCCTGTTCATAAGTTGGCTCAACGGGATCTTCGTTGTCGTCGGCATCGTCCGGAGTATTATTTTCTCCTGTCCCAGTATTGCTATTTTTCCACGGCGTGGTTTAGAGCGGCGCCGCTGACATCGGTGCTTTGGTTGTATCTCAGGAAGCTTATTCTCGACTAGATCCTTTTCATTGTCATCGTTGTTCTCTTTGGGTGTATCCACCATGTATACGTCATACGAGGAGGTGGCTGTCCAAATACCACAAGCGGTGGTTTTGTGCTCGCTCCTCTTCGCATCGCTATCCATATCGCTGATGTCTCCGGAGCCGTAATCGAGCATGTCGGTTAAGTCTTCGACAGTGGCTATGAAGTGGGTGGTGGGTGGGAAGCGGAATTCTCCGTCATCAGCTTCCAATCCAAACCGGATATAATTCGGCTGAGAGTCCCCTGATAAGGAGAGGGCTTTTAATGAGTTTAGCACATCGCCTAAAGGTGAGTGCCGGAAGATGTCCGCGGAGCTGAATTCGACGATCGGCGCCTGATCAGGTTCGATGGGCGCGGATGCACGCGGTTCGGAACCTATGGCCGGAGACGAATCCGAGGTTCCGGTGACACAGGCCCCGCTCGAGGTTGGATCTGTGTGTGGCTCTAACGCCTTTGAGTCTGCGGCTTCCGCGGCGGGGTTGAGCTTCCCGTCCTCGGACGATGCAATCTACTCCGGATCCAGGGCCAAAGAAGTTGTAAGCGCTACCTCCTGGGCACGGTCTGATGACAGATTTAGGTCATGTTCATCGTGGTGGCAGGGAGCGGCTGCCATGGGCTCGAATCCGTCGAAGATCAAGTCTCCGCGGATAACGGCAATGTAATTCAAGCTTCCAAACCTGACCTGATCGCCAGGGGCGTAGCTATCGATCTGCTCTAGATGGCCAGGCGAGATGGCCCGCAGTGCGAAGCCGCCGAATGCGAAGATCAGTCCGGGGAGGAAAACCTCCCCCTGGACTGCATTGTTGTAGATGATTGACAGAGCCATCAAACCTTTTGGTGACGATGCAGCGGAACTCTCAATGAAAGCACCAATGTCGGTGTCAAAACCGGCGGATCTCGGGTAGGGGGTCCCGAACTGTGCGTCAAAGGTGGATGGTAACAGGAGGCGGGGGACACGATGTTTACCTAGGTTTGGGCCCTCTCTATGGAGGTAATACCCTACTTCTTGCTTGATTGATCTTGATGAATATGAGTATTACAAGAGTTGATCTAACACGAGATCGTAATGGCTAAAACCCTAGAAGTCTAGCATGTATGATTATGATTGCCTCTATGGACTAACCCTCCGGTTTGTATAGGCACCGGAGGGGACTAGGGTTGTACAAATTCGGTTACAGAGAAAGGAATCTTCATATCCAAGCGCCAAGCTTGCCTTCCACGCCAAGGAGAGTCGCCTCTGGACACGGGAGAGAGTCTTCTATCTTGTATCTCTTCATAGCCCAACAGTCCGGCCCATGCTACATAGTCCGGCCGTCCGAGGACCCCTTAATCCAGGACTCCCTCAGTGACCACTAGTCTAGTAGTGAGGATCTGGTTTGGGCATCAATATCTCCTCTTCGGTTTCGGTTCTATACCGTCTTTGCCAGTCTCGGTGCCATTCTGGGTCTCAACGCCGGTCTCGGTGCCAGTCTGGGTCTCAACGCCAGTCTCAGCGCCGGTCTCGGTGTCAGTCATGGATGTGACAGGTGGGCCCTGCAACAACTATTGCTCGTCGAGAAGGTTCAAAAAAGCGTCTGCCGCCTCATAGACGTCGCATTCACCAGAACCCTATCCTTCATCGTTGCTAACCATGTTTCCTACGATTAAATCTAGTCAATTAATTCTAGACCTAATAAAATGAATAATGACATAAAAAAGGCCTATGTTTTGCAGGAACGTTGATTCCTTCCCCGTACGAAAAATCCCGGGCACTCGATATGTCCTAGTTTGTAGCAAAGTCATGCCGAAATTCACGAAAAATTTCGCCATGACCTTTGCTAAAAAGTGGACATATCGAGCAGCTGAAATTTGCCGGAACGGAAATGAATCAACATTCTGGAAAAACATAGGCCACTCGTCTTCATTCCCTGGAAACAACAAAAGTCCACTTGGGCACAATCGAAGCACTTCAATGTTGCATATAACATGAGCAAACACTATTGAGGAATTTGCATATAACATGACCACCTCAATAAAAAGATATAGTCAACAATAATGGAATATGCAAATGACCATCAATGACATATATCATATAACATCAATCTTGTTTTTTGTTTATAGCTAAATGTCATAGCTACTGTTTTTTATTTTTAGCTAAATGCTTTTGTTTTTTGTTTAATGCTAAAAGTCTAGAAGGGATCATCTTCAAAATAAAACTTGCCTAAATTCTTTTCCTTGAAAAATAGTGGTCTTTTCAAAAATCAAAAACCTTAGCAAAATGACCTCACTAAACACTTCTCTGCCGAGAGAGAACCCAAATTCTGTTCTAGCTATTCCTCTCTCTCACACACACACACATTATTTTCTCTAACCCTTTCTCTGCCTAGGACAGAACCCAACTAAATTGCAAAGGAACTCCATTTTCTCTAACCCTTCTAACCTAATGCCCTAAACTAAATTTTTGCTATAACCTAGTTAACCTAGCTTGTTAAGCTAACGAACCTAATTAACCTAATTAACCTAGCTAGTTAACCTACCTAGCTAGTTAACATAATTAAACTAGTTAACCTAGCTAGTTCTATGTCAGAGCCCTAACTAAATTTTTGCACTAACCTAGATAATGAACCTAATTAAACTAGTTAACCTAACTAGTTCTCTATCAAAGCCTTAACTAATTTTTTGCACTAACCTAGATAATTAACCTAATTAAACTAGATAACCTAGCTAGCTATGTCTCTGTCCAGTGTTTGTGCTATGCATGAGAGAGAGAGACAGAGGAGGGGTGGGGGCTTACAGAGGATGGCTCCGATGGTGGCGAGGGAGGCAGTGGTGGGGAGGAAGGCAGGGGCATCTCCGGTGACGGCCAGGGATGCAGTGGTGGCGCGGGAGGTAGGGGCGTCGAGGGTGGCTCCGGTGACGACGAGGGCGGCTCTGGTGGCGTTGATGAGGCCGCGCGGCTCCGGTGGCGTTGGGGGCGGCTCCGGTGGCGTTGGGGGCGGCTCCGGTGGCATCGACGGCGCGCGACTCTAGTGGCTCTGAGGGCTTCGACGTCAGCAGGAGACGGCGGCGAAGTGGGGACACGGCGGCAAAGTGGGGCGAGGGATTTGTGGGAGAAGTGTTGGCCGGGGGGACAGTACGGGGGTTAAGTCAAACGTAGCGGTAGCGCTGTAGGAAAACGCGCTATAGCTAAGTTAGCTATAGCGCTTTTCACAAAACGCGCTACTGCTATAGCTATTTATTTTCCTTTTCTTTTGTTATTTCATTTTCCCTTTCTATAGCGGGGGACTAAAAAACACGCTACTGCTATGCCTCTCCCCTTTATTTTTATTTTTCTTTACATTTTATTTTTTTCCTTTCTCCTTTTTTCTATTCCTTTCATTTTCATTTACTTTTCTTTTTTTTTCCTTTCCATTAGCAGTAGCACTTTTCACAGAAAACGCACTTCTACAATAGCCTTAGCGGTAGCGCGATTTTCCTAAGGTCGCTACTAGTATTCATAGCCTATCGGCTTAGTAGTGGGAATTTTAGTAGTAGCGCTTTTCACAGCAGAAGCGCTACTACTACACACGTATCTGTAGCACGGTTCACGAGCACGCACTACTGCTATGTAGCACTAGCACTTCATTTTGACCAGCGCTACTGTTAAAGTTTTGTGTATAATGTTTTCCCTAGTAGTGAATAAACCATTTACATTGGGTGTATGACCATAGAAGGTTTTATTCATTTAAATAGAAGAACAATTATTCTCTGACTTCAATGAATAACCGTATTGCAATAAACGTGATCAAATCATATTCATGCTCAACGCAAACACCAAATAACATCTATTTAGGTTCAATACTAATCCCGAAGGTAGAGGGAGTGTGCGATGGTGATCGTATCAACCTTGGAATCATTTCCAACACACATCGTCACCTCGCCCTTAACTAGTCTTTTTTTATTCTGCAACTCCTGTTTCGAGTTATTAATCTTAGCAACTGAACCAGTATCAAATACCCAGGGGCTACTACGAATACTAGTAAGGTACACATCAATAACATGTACATCAAGTATACCTTTCACTTTGACATCCTTCTTATCCGCAAGTATTTGGGGCGGTTCCGCTTCTAGTGATCATTCTCTTTGCAGTACAAGCAATCAGTTTTAGGCTTAGGTCCAGCTTTGGGATTCTTCACGGGAGTGACAACTTGCTTGCCGTTCTTCTTGAAGTTCCCTTTCTTTCCCTTACCATTTTTTCTCGAAACTAGTGGTCTTGTCAACCAACAACACTTGATGCTCTTTCTTAATTTCTATCTTCGCCGATTTCAGCATCACGAAGAGCTCGGGAATCGTTTTCGTCATCCCTTTCATATTATAGTTCATTACAAAGTTCTAGTAGCTTCGTGATATTGACCAAAGAACTCTGTCAGTCACTATCTTATCTGGAAGATTAACTCCCACTTGATTCAAGTGATTGTAATACCGAGACATTCTGAGCACATGTTCACTAGCTGAGCTATTCTTGTGCATCATGTAGGCAAAGTACTTGTTAGACGTCTCATACCTCTCGACATGGGCATGAGTCTGAAAATACCAATTTCAGCTCTTGGAACATATCATATGCTCCATGGCATTCAGAACATTTTTGAAGCCCCGGTTCTAAGCCATGAAGCATGGCAAACTAAACTATTAAGTAGTCATCAGATCGAGCTTGCCAAACGTTTATAATGTCTATATTTGCTCGTTCAATAGGTCTGTCACCTAGCGGTGCATGAAGTACATAATTCTTCTCTGCAGCAATGAGGATAATCATCAGATCACGGACCCAGTTTGTATTATTGCTACCATCATCTTTCAACTTAGTTTTCTCTAGGAACATTTCAAAAATAGAGAGCTATATCGCGAGCTATTGATCTACTACATAGATATGCAAAAAAATTAAGACTAAGTTCATGATAAATTAAGTTCAATTAATCAAATTACTAATGAACTCGCACTTAAATTAACATCTCTCAAGTTATCTAAGTGATACATGATCCAAATCAACTAACCCATGTCCGATCATCACGTGAGATGGGGTAGTCCTCAATGGTGAACATCTCTATGTTGTTTGTATCTACTATATGACTCACGTTCGACCTTTCGGTCTCTAGTGTTCCGAGACCATGTCTGTACAAGCTAGGCTCATCAAGTTTAACCCAAGTATTCTGTGTGTGCAAAACTGGCTTATACCAGTTGTATGTGAACGTTGAGTCTATCACACCCGATCATCACGTGGTGCTTCAAAACGATGAACTTTGGCAACAATGCATACTCGGGGAGAACACTTTTATCTTGAAATTTAGTGAAGGGATCATCTTATAATGCTACCGCCGTTCTAAGCAAAATAAGATGCATAAAGGATAAACATCACATGCAATCAAAATATGTGACATGATATGGCCATCATCATCTTGTGCTTTTGATCTCCATCTCTAAAGCATCGTCATGCTGTCCATCATCACCGGCTCGACACCTTGATCTCCATCATTGTGTTGGGGTCGTCTCGCCAATTATTGCGTCTACAACTATTGCTAACGCATATCGATAAAGTAATGCAATTACATGCGCTTGCATTTCATATAATAAAGAGACAACCCTAAGGCTCCTGCCGGTTGTCGATATTACAAAATAGGACCATCTCATACATCAACATATATCACATCATATCTTGACCATATCACATCACAACATGCCCTGCAAGAACAAGTTAGACGTCCTCTACTTGTTGTTGCAAGTTTCACGTGGCTGCTACGGGCTTCTAGCAAGAATCGTTCTTACCTATGAGAAAAACCACAACGGTGATTTATCAAGTTTGCTATTTTAACCTTCTTCAAGGACCGGCCGTAGCCACCTTTATGCAAAAAAAGTTGCATGTCAATCGATGGAACCGGTCTCATGTACGTGGACATGTAAGGTTAGTCTGGGCCGCTTAATCCCACAATACCGCCGAATCAAAATAAGACACTGGTGATAAGAAGTATTACTATCACTGACCACAACTCTTGTATTCTACTCATGCATATCATCTACGCATAAACCTGGATCGGATACCACTGTTGGGGAAAGTTGCATGGAATACAAAACAAATTCTACGCACACGCAAAATCTATCCATGGAGATGCATAGAGTGTGTCTACGTACCCTCATAGACCGTAAGCGGAAGCGTTTAATGCGGTTGATTTAGTCAGACTTCTTCGCGATCCAACTGATCAAGTACCGAATGTTTGGCACCTCCGCGTTCAGCACACGTTGTGACTAATCCTAATCTCTATCCATGCCAACTCAATAGACACCTTCGGAGACACCTGTAGAGCATCTTTATGATCACTCAGTTATGTCGTGACGTTTGATAGCACACAAGGTATTCCTCCGGTATCTGGGAGTTGCATGATCTCATAGTCAAAGGAACATGTATTTGACATTCAACAAAGCAGTAGTAATAAACTGAATGATCATATGCTAAGCTAACGAATGGGTCTTGTCCATCACATCATTCTCCTAATGATGTGATCCCGTTATCAAATGACTCAGTATTTGTTTATGTATCCACATATGTATTTAAGTTTCCGGTCAATACAATTCTAGCATGAATAATAAACCTTTGTCATGATTAAGAAAATATAATAATAACCATTTTATTATTGCCTCTATGGCATATTTCCATCAGTAATCATGTGAAGTTGGTATTCGTTCAATATTTTGATGATATGCATGTTGTTCTTCCTTTAGTGGTGTCATGTGAACGTCGACTAAATGACACTTCACCATAATTGCGCCTAAGGGAAGGCATTGTAGAGTAATAAGTAGATTATGGGTTGCGAGAGTGACAGAAGCTTAAACCCTAGTATATGTGTTATTCCGTAAGGGTTGATTTGGATCAATAAGTTTTATGCTATGGTTAGATTTATCTTAGTTCTTCTTTCATAGTTGTGGATGCTTGCGAGAGTGAGTAATCATAATAAGGTTGTTTATTCAAGTAAGAACAACACACTAGTGCGTCCACCCACATATCAAATTATCAAATTAGCAGACACGGATCAACTAACACATGATGAACGTGACTAGATGAGAATTTGCATGTGTCCTCGAGAACGCTTTGCTCATTATAAGAATTACTTCCGGCCTGTCCTTTGCTATAAAAAGGATTGGTCCACCTTACTGCACGCTTCCTACTTTTGTCACTTGTTACTTGTTACGAATTATCTGGCTACCAAACTACTTGTTGCTGCTACTTTCAGTATTTGCAGAGAATACCTTGCTGAAAACCACTTGTATTTTCTTCTGCTCCTCGTTGGGTTCAACACCCATACTTATCGAAAGGACTACGATTGATCCCGTATAATTATGGGTCATCACTAACCACCTCGTCCAGCTTTGTTGCCCAAAGGAAAAAATTTCTTTTATTAGAATGTTTTTATATAGTAACGAAGCTAGGGCCACGCGGCCAGATTTGACTACCTCAATCACAACATCTGAGGAGGCCGACTGCAATTACATAACGCATGCGTTGGACCTCTACTGGGCCTGAAAAAACCACCAACTCAATAAGTTGGCTATTCCTATTATCATTAAATAGTACGACATCGCCCCCTTAAAATGAAAACCACCAATTTATGTACGTCTTGGAGTTAACTGTTATATCAATAAACTCAATAAGTTGGCTGGGAAATCAATAAACGGAGGATGAGGCTGATGATGTGAGAAGAACAGAATGAGTCCCGCTAAAGGAAGGAACATGCTATCATATGTGGGCTAATTAAGTGAAGCGCAATTAAATGGTTTACTGCATAATTAAAGGAGGTTGCATGTTGTGTATATTGGGATTTGCCAAGTGATGGGTAATCAAACGGAGATGGACGGAAGACTGTATTGATGATTCAAAGAAGCTCGTTGTCTGGGGTACTAGAGGATCTCTTCGAGGTAGAGAAGGAGTATCGTAGGGTGGGCTAGACGAAAATAAGTGGACGCGTGAGACGGGTAATAATGTATCCCATTGCAACGCTCGAGCATTAGTGCTAGTAAAAGAATGTAGGATTGCAATGTCGGGAGAGCTGTGTTTTTTTAATCAGAGATATCCATCTGAGTTGGGAAACTCTATCGCTTCACTTTGTCTTGCCTTCTTTAAGTTCTCTAGAAAAAAAGAGTAGATGCTTGATATTGAGAAGATTCTAGCTGGTGGGCGATCTCTCGAAAAAGGTCTTTACTTGTCATTTACAAAAATATTTTATCCGTCCACTTGGGTCAAAATGAATTTTACCATCCAAAATAAATGGTACATGTAGTTTATGCAACCCCATTTGGCTTATCTTATCTTACTTTCCTAATTGTTACAAGTAATGTATGTGGTCACTCGATTTGAGTGTATCAAATGGACTAGGCTCATTGGGGAGCATGGTTGCCGAGACGAGACGCATGGGGGATGCTAATTCCGACCAGTAACAAGCGTCCTTTATTCTCAATCACGACTTCTCCTCGGTCCGTCTCACATTTCACCTCAAGAGCTACCACTAGTGGTTGGGAATTGCATTCATTGTGATATCTCAAGGACAATATGGTAGCCTTTATGGCAACACCTATCCCTCCCATAGTGACTAGCTTTCCTCCAAGAAAGTGAACATATGGATACATCCACGTCTCGAGAGTCTTTGGTTATCCCTAACCCTAATTCTTTACTTGTGGTTTTGCTTGCTCACTTCACCTTGCATTCACTATAACTTGTTGAACACATTATATCGTATTGTTTATGTCGCTGTAGCAATTGTTTAGGCTCACCTTTATATTCGCATTGCCTGAACTTGCTAATAACAAATTAAAATTGTAAATGTACCTATTCAACCCCCGCCCTCTAGGTCCATCTCAATCCTTTCAGTAAAGTTGACTACCACTAGTATGTAGAACAGTGTGGAGCCCATGAAACCTTCTACTTTTTCAGTGCATGAACTGGTGCTACTTTGAAGAACTTATGATTCTACTTCTTATGCGGGTGCTACTTTGAAGCAATTCTTCCGTGCATAATAAAAATAAAAAATGTTTTTGCTCCTTCTCTCTCTTTCTCTCATTTTTTGTATCTCATTGATACAGCTTTTTTTAATTCTCTCATGTAGGAGCAACACCTTACAATGATAATCAATACACATCTCTTACTTCAACTGAATATGAACAGCTCAAATTATGAAAATGATGGCAGTTGATCCAGGGGGTTGTTATCATCCAACATGTATAGGTACTTCACCATTTACCATCACGCAACTAAACAAAATATTTGATTAAGCTGAAATTTCCATCATATACCAAAAGTTATGAATTTTAATTCTAATTCTGCTTTAGTTAAGCCACACTAGAAGTTATGCAAGTTCTTATGACATAGCACTAACCATTTAACACATGACCCACCGATAAAAATCAAGTCCATACCAATTATGTTCTAACTCTCTAACAAATATATTTCCTACTTATAAGGTTGGAGTTGGCGGTGAGTTTATATGTGGGACCAACAACCTTCATCAATAAAAAATATACTCTTATCCACATGTGTGACCAACAACATTCATCAATAAAAAATACACCCTTACCCAATTGTGGCACTAGCAACCTTCCAAGATACATAAATAAAAAAATGTGCTTTTACTTACATGTGAGATCTAAAACAAATAAACAAGTATACTACTACTTTCATGTGAGACCAGCACTTGTAGAATGAACAAATAAAAATTGTAAAAATGTGACTCCAACTCAAAATTATGCTCTTAAGCAGTTCGTAGCAAGCACTGGCATTATGCTAGTAAAGGAAAGAACAAAGAGTTTTGGTGTTCCTACCTCCCTAGGGCCCAAGGATCTTCCGCCAGGATCCCTGTCACTAGGGAGGCCCTTAGGGCTGGACCTTGACTCCTGGGTCTTCTCCTGATGTCAAAGTTTCTGAACTATTTTTATATTATTTTTCGTTTGACTTCTTTGGGGGAGTTTCCTGAAATTACAAAAACAACAAAAAAAACAGGATCTGGCAATGGGCACTTGATAAATATTTTAGCCAAATAAAAGTTGATAAAAAAGCATCCCCCAAATGTATGTAATTGACAACAATATAGCATGGGTCGTACAAAAATAATTGTAGATACATTTGAGACCGCATCACATCCTCCCCCAATTCAGTTGACTCGGGCTCGGGATCCTCACATTGTAGCATTTCTAACAATTCTTCCACTGCATGAATTTGACAGTTTGACCACATTTGTGCTGAGGGTGCCATTTTTCTCAACAATCCATAAGCTCATCTATGAGCCCTCAGCACTTGGTTCCCTTGCCCAGCTTGAGATATAATTAATTCAGTTGTATGTTGATCAGCCGTAAAGTTGGGCTGATTTGGACGAGCTTTAGACTGTTCATGGAAGGAGTAAAAGCATCCATGAGTGATGATCTGCCATAAGTGGAATCACTCATATCTGAATGTGGTCGTTCAATACTCCGACAATCTTCGAGTACTTCTTCCTGCAAACGAGCCAGAGAGGCAGCAGCACCCAAATCATGTGGTCTTTGTATAAGTACATCACTTTGAATAGGAGTTTTCAACCCATCGATGAAGGTGGTGGTAAAAATTTCAGGAACTATGCTGGGATTGTGAGCTAACATCTGGTGGATCAAAGTATTAAGAGTTTCTATATACTCTTGCACACTACAACCTGCCTGACATGAGTTAGGCGTCCGATCGGTGCCTGGAACTGCAGCTTCCCAAACCAATGGTAAACAAACTCGCAAAATTCTTCCTATTCCATTTTATCTGTTTTATGTTGTACGGATGGCAACCACATTTTGGCCTGTCCTGTAAAATACATCGTCGTATAGTCCTTGGAAGAGGCTTGTAGCGTCTGACATAGCTGAAAATTCTAGTCGCAACATTTCTTCCACCGTTTAGGTTTGTCTCCACTGAAACCAGTGTGTTGTTATCACGCCGTGCCTCCCATCGCTTTTGCATCCGGGGCGTTAGATTACTCATCCACGATTAGAAATACTCCCTCCGTGCCAAAATTCTTGTCTTAGATTTGTCTAAATACAGATGTATCTAATACTAAAACCTGATTTGATGCATCTGTATTTAGATAAATCTAAGACAAGAATTTTGGCACGAAGGGAGTAGCTATTTCTCGGTTGGAGTAGCAAAACCTTTATCTTGGTTTTCCTTGTTGTCCTCCGATCCAAACTGTTCACAAATCACAATGAGACGATCCTCTCGTCGTGCTCGTGCACCCCACCCCATTTGGGTTCTTGATGGGCCGGTGGTCCAGCTCACAGAGCACATACCCAGCCCGGGGCCACACGTGAGAACGAGGGTGGCCGAGCTGATGACTTGCGAAGGCAGCTTAAGCTTGATCCACACGCCTGCACGTGCGACGACGACGACCAGACCGGAGGCTGGCCGCGGGGCTCTCTCTGGCTGCCACTGGTCGCAGCACTTCAT
The DNA here is from genome assembly GCA_021437245.1 of Aegilops speltoides. Classification (NCBI taxonomy): domain Eukaryota; kingdom Viridiplantae; phylum Streptophyta; class Magnoliopsida; order Poales; family Poaceae; genus Aegilops; species Aegilops speltoides. The sequence goes on from CM038143.1 coordinate 495,994,446, forward strand.
TCAACCCCACTTGCCGTAGAGAAATGGAGAAGGACCCATCGAGATCCATGGTGGTGGTGGTGGTGGTGGTGCGATGTACGCCATGGCTTTTTCTCCGACGCGCCGCCGTTGTTGCCTTATCCCCACCGGTAGCTTTTATTTTACCACGCTTGCTTGCTTGCTCCTCCTTTATCCTCGTGACCATTGGCCATTGTGTGTGTTGTGTGACGTTGGAATCGAATCTCGGCCATGGTTTTTCCTCGGCCGATCCTTTCGCCTCTCTCCCAAGCCTCCGTCTTTTCACCCGTCGTCCTCTTTTCACAAGCCTTTTGTTTATGCCGTGGTGAGAAAGGTAACAAGGATGTGAATGGAACGGTGGGCGTATGTGTATCGGGAGCCTCTTTTATTCCAAGACTTGGATTGGATTCCTTGTACTCCTCCCACTAGTATCTGCCTGCCTGTCCCTTGTACCTGTCCCCCTCCGTCGCTCTTTCCCTCGGAAAATCTACCCCGTATCCTCCTCTAATGGAAGCGTGGCTTTAATTATCATTATAGTAGTATTATTTTTGCAGGAAGCGTGGCATTAACTACTCAAGATTCAGTGACGCTAAGCGTGTTCTCCTACTCCACTAACAAAACTTGCACATCACCTTGTGCTAGAATGGGATGCAATGCGCCCATGCCCATAATGTCATCATTTGCCACGGTACTGCGGGGAGAACAGCCGCACTTGACCATAATGATCACTGTCAAATGGATTCTTATATTACTACTAAGTACAGTCGTTGCTACTGCCACTGTGTGCTGCCGGCCGCCCTCTTTTGACCCGGTTCACCAAGTCAGTGCTCGACTTACCCGCGACGCAAAGGCAGATTAACAAACTTGTCAAGGTGCGAACGCACGCACTTTGCGCCCTAATGGAAAAGGTAAAGCTAACCTTAATCACTAGTAGTAGTAGTAGCTAGTATCATCATGATCCTCCCCCTTGACGCTGGAGCAGTGGGAGAACGACCGGAAAAGCGGAGCTCTCGCGCGCGCCGCAGCTTCGTCCGGTGGTGGTGGCGTGGACTCCGGCGAAAGGTAAACGAGAAAGACGAGAGAGCACATGGCCGCGTCTTTTGGCGTCGCTAGGCTAGCTGCCCGTGCTCAGCTCAGGCGCCTTCTTTTCCGACTGCGACTCCGTGGATGTGGAGCGAAGAGATTTCTTTTCTTGAGGTCGTGTCGCTGTTCTAGGGTAGGCTAGATCCATGGTGGCCGGTGATTCGGACGCAGCGTGTTGATTCGGACGCATTTTCTTCAGGCCATGGGTGAAAAACGCCGGGTAAAATTCATTTATGATGGCCGGTGATCTGGACACGACAGACGCCGGCCTAGTACGTGCTGGCTGAGCGCCGACCTCGCACGGCCTGGCGGCCGCCGTGCGTGTCACGCTCCGGCCGGGGCACGGCTGGCGAATTTAATCTCTGACGTGACCAGCTTGGATCTCTGAAATCTTGGCGCTCCCTGGTCATTTCCGATAAGATTCACCCTGTGCAAAACCGAACCAAAAACCAAAAACCAAACCAAAAAAACCAAACCAAACCAAAAAATCGGTTTTTTCAGGTTTCAGGTTCAGTTTCAGTTTCCAAATATGGAAACCATTTAACAATCGGTTTTTTCGGTTAAAAACCAATGGCTTTCGGTTAAACCGAAATAAACCGAAAGAAGCTTCGTTGTGTGTTAAACAACCAACTACCTGAGTTGATCCCTCCCGTCGCCCTCCTTTTATAGCCATCCACGCATCTCCTTGCTGTTGGCTCCGCGAGGTGGTACTAAATTTTGCGTCACGGCTGTTGCATGCTGGCGCCTGGCGCTTCGGCCTGGGCCTTGGGCTGCCTAGCGCAATAGCTAGAGGCTGGCGCTGCGCTTGGGCTAGGACCCAGGTGCCTGGACGCTAATCTTCAAAAGAAAAAAAGGAGCCTGGAGTCTACAAACTAGCGCTGTAGTGTTTCATGCCATATTGTTTCCACTTTCCTTGTCTTGTCCTCAGATTTTACAAGTACGTATATACATCTTTCTCAACGCCTCAGCGGTCATATATTGCATCGATCTGGTGCACGTCGTATATGTACATAATACACCAAATCATGTCTGCCATCTAATGATTTAATCTACGTACACAGTTCTCAAAAGAAAAAACTAACATACATACACAGATAGAATCATGCGATATAAAATTATGCGTTGTTCAAAAATTCGCGTCAACTTTGGTTATTTTGGTTATTACCGAAACCAAACCGAAATCAAATGGTTATTACCGAAACCGAACCGTATCTATGTATAAAACCATATAAACCGAAGTATAAAAACCGTATAAACCGAAAACCGTATAAACCGAACCGAATCAAACCGAAAAAACCGAATGCACACCCTGAGATAAGATACAGTAGAGTACGGGACTAGGTGAGCCGTATGCGCGTATGGGCGCGGCATACTAGCAGTGAATGCGGCAGCCAGTCGCGATCACGGACAGAACGGAATACAGTACCGCGACGGACGACACAGTGGCTTGGGGCCCCGTACGGAGACATGATCCCCGGGAGACGGTACCGTAGAGTACGCGTCCATACCTCCAGCGCTTCACCCACTGCTCCTACTGATTGACAAGCGAGCCAAGCCATGATCTGTGGATCGGTCAGACGCAGGGTACAGAGCCATGTCTCGCTTTCAAACTTCAAACTTCAAACACAGCAGCGCGCCATGCGCGGGCATCGTTGTCACGGCCCAGATCGCCCTCATCAATGCCCCCGTCGGTCGTTCAACGCCATGGCCATGACGATCGTGCTGCACAGCAAATAGACTCCGCAATAATGCGCCGTGTCGGCCCCGGAGCCGGGCCGGGCACGCACGCCGCAGCGTGTGCATCTGCATATGCATCCGGCTGACTCGGAGAAAACGATAGGGGCCGCGGCCTGACTGCCGACACCTCCTCCCTCCGGCCATGGCCACCGCACCGCATCGGATTCCCGATCGGGCTCGCCAAAAACTGTGGCGGAGGCCGGTCGATCGGCCCACATCACCCCACTCGGTCGCGGGCTTTCCGCCGGCGAGAACCTGCAGCTGCAGCTGCAGCACAGGAATCGGGGGAGAAAGAGGAAAGGGAAAGGAGGGATCGATCAAAAGGAGAGAAAGGCCCGGGGAGCATGAGCATGAGCATAGCTTCTTTTCAGCTTTATTCCGGCGCACGCACTCATCTTCTTGGTGTTCCTTTTGCAAAACCCTCACAGCTTTTTTGTAAAGAATGTACCACTCCGCCATTCACCAACGAATCATGATCAAAGCCTAAAGTCTGCTGCTGCGTGGAATGCAGAAAATTCCTCAAGGTTTGGTATGATTTCTGCCTCGGGGGAGAACCGGAACGTGAGAGCGTCTCCAATGGTACCACCAACTGTTGCAAGTTCTAGTGGCAACAAGGTAGTAGTACTACTTATCAGTTACAGAAGCAAGGCCATGATCATCAACTGTTGCAAGTCTGCTGCTTGGAATACAGAAAAATTCCACGGGCAGCAGTATGATTTGTGCTTCCGGGGAGAACCAGAACGTGAGAGGGTCTCGAATGGTACCACCAACTGTTGCAGATTCTGGTGGCAACAGAAGCACTTAATTAGCTGATATAGATCGAAGCAGAGCCATAATCATCGGATCCACCACACACGCACGGACCGGCGACCCTACACCCACGACCACGAGGGTACCACTGCTCTTGGTCAAACGTCTGAACATGCCTTCAACCGTCTCCATTTCCTGCTCCGTACCTCACTAACTTTCCTTCGCTCTTTTCCTGAATGACTGGTGCCTCACCACTGCCGCCAAAGTTCTAGAGATAACACCCGGCCTCCTTAGCGCAACTCCAACCTCGGGACATCAAATCTGTCTCAAATGTCATCTCTCCGAAGCGCTTGTAGCCTTGTGCCCCACTCAATATCAGTCATAGCACACTGTCTTCGCTAACTATGGTTGGATGACTGGCGCCCCGCTTACTGTTCGAGGGCATGTTCGAAAGTGTCTGCAAACATTTGGTATTGTCTGTTTGGTAATCCCCGTTGGAGTTGACACCACACCTCTTGCTTGGGGCATCGAAATTCAATAACGCTTTTCACCAAGTCAAAGAGCGGTTTGATGTACCCGTGCATCTACAAACGGGTACTCGAATACACTGGTGTCTCAAATTTTAGTATCAAACCAAGCGTACAAGCAGTTGTACTTGATCACAAATCTTGCACACAAGCTCAATATTATGGATGCGGGCATTTGAGTCCATGTCAGCAGAGATGCCCTCAAGATCCTCTCTTATCACCTTCTTATGGAAAGGCCAGACCTTCTCGGGTTTAAAGAGGGTTCTGGTTTTCCATTTCATTGGAAAACCCAAAACCTGCCCGAACATTTTGGGGCCCAAAACTTTAGGAGTTCACATCGTAGGGAAACATAGTAAAAGACAAAAACAATCGTCATACGAACCAAATCCAGGGAACACTATGAAAAATACATATTAGATTAGATTAGATTGTTACCAACTAGAGTGCAGCGCAAGGTGTGTTGGTGTAGATCAGTTGGTGCAGATTCCCGCAGCTAGGATTAATCCTCCCAACCGTGAGAATTCCTCTCGAACGAAAGATCGAACACACGACCACTTTGCTGGTATCCATGTGTATGAAATCAACGATTTGACAGGGCTTTGTCGTCCAGAGCTAAGCGGTATTGGAGTAGAAGAATGGAGGAGCAGCAGCCTCATAGCATGGAGGTATATTGCGTGTGGGGGAGAGAGAAGGAGGGCGCAGCTGCTCGCATGGAAAAGTTGTGTTCCAAGGGGTTGCCCCTCCCCTCTATTTCTATAGGCCGTGGAAGGTGGCCAACTTGGAGAGGGGGCTGCCCCCCCCCCCAAACGGGTGCCCCTTCCTCCAACCCTAGTTGTCGGTGTCAAAACCGGCAGATCTCGGGTAGGGGGAGCCCAAGTTGTATGTCTGAGGACCAATGGTGACTATGGACAAAGGACACATTGTTTACCCAGGTTCGGGCCCTCTTAATGGAGGTAAAACCCTACTCCTGCTTGACTATAATCGAGGGTATAGGGGTTACAAGAGTTGATCTACCACGAGATCGAATTGGCTAACCCTAGATTAGCTAGCCTAGCAATGTTGTGATCCTGCCTCCAATCTACCCTCCGGTTTATATAGACACCGGAGGGGCTTAGGGTTGTACAAAGTCGGTTTTACAGAAAGGAATAACATATCCGTACACCTATACTTGCCATCCACGCATACGGGAGTCCTCACCGGACACGAGAGGTGATCTTCTGTCTTGTATCTCAATGGCCCATCAGTCCGGCCCATATCCAACAGACTGGACGCCCGAGGACCACCTAATCTAGTACTCCCACAGTAGCCCCTGAACTTGTCTTCAATGATGATATATTAGGCGCTCAGATTGTCTTCGACATTGCAAGGCGGGTTCCTTGAAGAATACACATCAGCTTTCCTCTGTAAAAGAATTGTATCCGGCTTTTCATAATGAACACAACCCTTAGACGTGAAGGCAGGATATGTAAATAATGAGAATAGTGTCCTTGACTGACAACGTTTTCGGCGAAGCGTCAGACTTGACCCTTCGACATTTTGAACCCTTCGACATTTTGAACCCTTGGACGGCAAAGGCATACAAGGCGGACGGCAAAGACCTTTGCCGTCCGTCGGCTGACGGCAACAGGTCCGGCTGAATAGGCTACGGCAAAGGCTTCTTTGTCGTCAGCTGGCGGACGACAAAGATGAAACGATCTTTGCCGTCAGCCGGCTGACGGCAACGGTCCTGGACGGCACACATGACAACGTCTGGCCATTAGGGGGCTAACGGTGAGCTTTGTCGTCAGCTGGCGGACGGCAAAGTAACCAAATAGGATAGCCCCCAGGTTGTACAGGGAGCTGCCACGTGGCATCTTTGCCATCTGCTGGCGGATGGCAAATTTCTTTGCCGTCCGCCAGCGGACGGCAAAGATCTTGTATAGCCCCTGTTTTTTCTTAAATTCATTCAATTTGAACAAACAAATTTCACAAAAGACATATCCAACACACAAGTTTAATCATATATACATACATAACCAACACATAGTTCCATCCATACATATTACAAAAGTTTCACATTGTTCATCCAACACCGTTATCCATCCATATAACAAGTTCCGTCCATGCAAGTTCATCGATACAAAATAAAAACAGAAAGGGAAAAAAAGCACTCCATCCATGCATGGCTTTCATGAATTAAATGAGATCTACAAAATGGGAAACAAGAAAGTTAGAAGAAGAAGAAGAACATGAAGAAGAAGAAAATGAAGAAGAAGACTGGAATAAGTGTTGGAGAACGTAGTAATTTCAAAAAATTTCCTACGCACACGCAAGATCATGGTGATGATATAGCAACGAGGGGAGAGTGTTGTCTACGTACCCTCCTAGACCGAAGCGGAAGCGTTGACGCAACGTAGAGAAAGTAGTCGTACGTCCTCCCGGTTCAACCAATCCAAGCACCATTACTCCGGCACCTCCGAGTTCTTGACACACGTACAGCTCGATGACGCACCCCGATCTCCGATCCAGCAGAGGCGCTGGAGGAGTTCCACAAGACGACGGCGTGGTGACGATCTTGATGTTCTCTGTCGCGCAGGCTTCGCCTAAGCACCGCTACAATATGACCGAGGTGTAATATCGTGGAGGGGGGCACTGCACACGGCTAAGGAACGATCTCAATGATCAACTTGTGTGTCTATGGGGTGCCCCTACCCCCGTATATAAAGGAGTGGAGGAGGGGGAGGGACGGCCCTCTCTATGGCGCGCCCTAGGGGAGTCCTACTCCCACCGGGAGTAGGATTCCCCCTTTCCTAGTCCAACTAGGAACCCTTCCATGTAGTAGGAGTAGGAGAGAAGGAAAGGGAAGAGAGAAGTAGAAGGAAGGAAGGGGGCGCCCGCCTCCCTAGTCCAATTCGGACTAGCCAAAGGGAGGTGTGCGCCACCCTTTAGGCCCTCTCTCTTTTTCCCGTATGGCCCAATGAGGCCCAATACGAATTCCGTAACTCTCGGTACTCGAAAAATACCCAATCACTCGGAACCTTTCCGAACTCCGAATATAGTCGTCCAATATATCGATCTTTACGTCTCGACCATTTCGATACTCCTCGTCATGTCCCCGATCTCATCCGGGACTCTGAACTCCTTCGGTACATCAAAACTCATAAACTCATAATATAACTGTCATCGAAACCTTAAGCGTGCAGACCCTACGGTTCGAGAACAATGTAGACATGACCGAGACACATCTCCGGTCAATAACAAATAGCGGACCTGGATGCCCATATTGGTTCCTACATATTCTACCGAAGATCTTTATCGGTCAAACCGCACAACAACATACGTTGTTCCCTTTGTCATCGGTATGTTACTTGCCGAGATTTGATCGTCGGTATCCAATACCTAGTTCAATCTCGTTACGCAAGTCTCTTTACTCGCTCAGAATACGTCATCTCATAACTAACTCATTAGTTACATGCTTGCAAGGCTTAGGTGATGAGTATTACCGAGAGGGCCCAGAGATACCTCTCCGGCAATCGGAGTGACAAATCCTAATCTCGAATTATGCCAACTCAACATGTACCTTCGAAACACCTATAGAGCACCTTTATAATCACCCGATTCGTTGTGACGTTTGGTAGCACACAAAGTGTTCTTCCGTAAACGGAGTTGCACAATCTCATAGTTGCAGGAACTTTGTATAAGTCATGAAGAAAGCAATAGCAGATACTAAACGATCAAGTGCTAGGCTAACTAGAATGGGTCATGTCAATCACATCATTCTTCTAATGATGTGATCCCACTAATCAAATGACAACACATGTCTATGGTCAGGAAACATGACCATCTTTGATTAATGAGCTAGTCAAGTAGAGGCATACTAGTGACCATAGTTTTGTCTATGTATTCACACATGTATTATGTTTCCGGTTAATACAATTCTAGCATGAATAATAAACATTTATCATGATATGAGGAAATAAATAATAACTTTATTATTGCCTCTAGGGCATATTTCCTTCAGTCTCCCACCTGCACTAGAGTCAATAATCTAGTTCACATCGCCATGTGATTTAACATCAATATTCATATCCGTATATGATTAACACCCATTGTTCACATCGTTATGTGACCAACACCCAAAGGGTTTACTAGAGTCAATAATCTAGTTCACTTTGCTATGTGATTAACACCCAAAGAGTACTCAGGTGTGATCATGTTTTGCTCGTGAGAGAAGCTTAGTCAACGGGTCTGTCACATTCAGAGTCGTATGTATTTTGCAAATATTTTATGTCCACAATGCTCTGCACGGAGCTACTCTAGCTAATTGCTCCCACTTTCAATATGTATCCAGGTTGAGACTTAGAGTCATCTCGATCGGTGTAAAGTTTGCAATGATGTAACTTTTACAACAACCTCTTTTATCACCTCCATAATCGAGAAACATCTCCTTAGTCCTTACTAAGGATATTCTTGACCAATGTCCAAAGATCTACTCCTAGATCACTATTGTACTCCCTTGCCAAATTCAGAGCAAAATATACAATAGGTCTGGTACATAGCATAGCATACTTTATAGAACCTATGACTGAGGCATAGGGAATGACTTTTCATTCTCTTTCTATTTTCTGCTGTGGTCGGGATTTGAGTCTTACTCAATTTCATACCTTTGCAACACAGGTAAGAACTCTTTCTTTGATTGTTCCATTTTGAACTTATTTCAAAATCTTGCCAAGGTATGTACTCATTGAAAATCTTATCAAGCGTCTTGATCTATCTCAATAGATCTTGATGCTCAGCATGTAAGTAGCTTTTACTGAGGTCTTTTCCTTTTAAAGAACTCCTTTAAAACACTCCTTTATGCTTTGCAGAAAAATTCTACATCATTTCTGATCAATAATATGTCACTCACATATACTTATCAAAAATGTTGTAGTGCTCCCACTCACTTTCTTGTAAATACAGGCTTCACCGTAAGTCTGTACAAAACTATATGCTTCGATCAACTTATCAAAGCGTATATTCCAACTCTGAGATGCTTGCACCAGTCCATAGATGGATCGCTGGAGCTTGCACATTTTGTTAGCACCTTTAGGATTTACAAAACCATCTAGTTGCATCATATACAACTCTTCTTTAAATCCATTAAAGAATGTAGTTTTGTTTATCCTTTTGCCAGATTTCATAAAATGCGGCAATTGCTAACATGATTCAGACAGACTTAAGCATCGATACGAGTGAGAAAATCTCATCGTATTCAACACCTTGAACTTGTTGAAAACGTTTCACAACAAGTCGAGCTTGGTAGATAGTAATACTACTATCAGTGTCCGTCTTCCTCTTGAAGATCCATTTATTTAACATGGCTTGCTGATCATCGAGCAAGTCAATCAAAGTCCATACTTTGTTCTCATACATGGATCATATCTTAGATTTTATGGCCTCGAGCCATTTCATGAATCTGGGCTCATCATCGCTTCCTCATAGTTCGTAGGTTCATCATGGTCTAGTAACATGACTTCCGAACATGATTACTACACCACTCAGTGCGGATCTTACTCGAAGTCCTACGTGGTTCTGTAGTAACTTGATCTGAAGTTTCATGATCAATATCATTAGCTTCCTCACTAATTGGTGTATTTGTCACAGGAACTGATTTCTGTGATGAACTACTTTCCAACAAGGGAATAGGTACAGTTACCTCATCAAGTTCTACTTTCCTCCCACTCACTTCTTTCGAGAGAAACTCCTTCTCTAGAAAGGATCCATTTTTAGCAATGAATATCTTGCCTTCGGATCTGTGATAGAAGGTGTACCCAACAGTTTCCTTTGGGTATTCTATGAAGACGCACTTCTCCGATTTGGGTTTGAGCTTATCAGGATGAAACTTTTTCACATAAGCATTGTAGCCCCAAACTTTAAGAAACGACGGCTTAGGTTTACTGCTAAACCATAGTTCATACGGTGTCGTCTCAACGGATTTAGATGGTGCCCTATTTCAAGTGAATGCAGCTGTCTCTAATGCATAACCCCAAAACGATAGTGGTAAACCGGTAAGAGACATCATAGATCGCAACATATCTTATAAAATACGATTACGACATTCGGACACACCATAATGTTGTAGTGTTCCAGGTGGCGTGAACTGTGAAACTATTCCACATTTGTTTTATATGAAGCCCAAACTCGTAACTCAAATATTCTCCTCCATGATCAGATCGTAGAAACTTTATTTTCTTGTTACGATGATTTTCACTTCACTCTGAAATTCTTTGAACCTTTCAACTATTTCAGACTTATGTTTCATCAAGTCGATATACCCATATCTGCTTAAATCATCTGTGAAGGTCAGAAAATAACGATACTCGCCACGAGCCTTAATACTCATTGGTCTGCATACATCAGTATGTATTATTTCCAACAAGTTTGTTGCTCGTTCCATTGTTCCGAAGAACGGAGTTTTAGTCATCTTGCCCAAAAGGCACGGTTCGCAAGCATCAAATGATTCATAACCAAGTGATTCCGAAAATCCATCTTTATGGAGTTTCTTCATGCGCTTTACACCGATATGACCCAAACGGCAGTGCCACAAATAAGTTGCACTATCATTATTAACTTTGCATCTTTTGGCATCAATATTACGAATATGTGTATCACTACGATCGAGATCCAACAAACTATTTTCATTGGGTGTATGACCATTGAAGGTTTTATTCATGTAAGCGAACAACAATTATTCTCTGACTTTAAATGAATAACCGTATTGCAATAAACATGATTAAATCATATTCATGCTCAACGCAAACGCTAAATAACATTTATTTAGGTTTTAACACTAATCCCGAAAGTACAGGGAGTGTGCGATGATGATCATATCAATCTTGGAACTACTTCCAACACTCATCGTCACTTTCCCTTCAACTAGTCTCTGTTTATTCTGTAACTCATGTTTCGAGTTACTAATCTTAGCAACCGAACAAGTATCAAATACTCAGGGGCTACTATAAACACTAGTAAGGCACACATCAATAATCTGTATATCAAATATACCCTTGTTCACTTTGCCATCCTTCTTATCCACCAAATATTCAAGGCATTTCCACTTCCAGTGAACATTTCCTTTGCAGTGTAAACACTCAGTTTCAGGCTATGGTCCAGCTTTGGGCTTCTTCGCAGGAGTGACAACTTGCTTGTCTTTCCACTTGAAGTTCCCTTTCTTTCCCTTTGCCCTTCTCTTGAAACTAGTGGTCTTTTCAATCATCAACACTTGATGGTCTTTTATTGATTTCTACCTTCGTTGATTTCAACATCACGAAGAGCTCGGGAATCGTTTTCGTCATCCCTTGCATACTATAGTTCATCACGAAGTTCTAGTAACTTAGTGATGGTGACTAGAGAATTCTGTCAATCACTATCTTATCTGGAAGATTAACTCCCACTTGATTCAAGCGATTGAAGTACCTGCACAATCTGAGCACATGCTCACTAGTTGAGCGATTCTCCTCCATCTTTTAGCTATAGAACTTGTTGGAGACTTCATATCTCTCAACTCGGGTATTTGCTTGAAATATTAACTTCAATTCCTGGGACATCTCATATGGTCCATGACGTTCAAAACGTCTTTGAAGTCCCGATTCTAAGCCGTTAAGCATGGTGCACTAAACTATCAAGTAGTCATCATATTGAGCTAGCCAAACGTTCATAACGTCTGCATCTGCTCCTGCAATAGGTTTGTCACCTAGCGGTGCATCAAGGACATAATTCTTCTGCGTAGCAATGAGGATAAAACTCAGATCACGGATCCAATCCACATCATTGCTACTAACATTTTTCAACACAGTTTTCTCTAGGAACATATCAAAATAAACATATGAAAGCAACAACGCGAGCTATGGATCTACAACATAGTTTGCAAAATACTACCAGGACTAAGTTCATGATAAATTTAAGTTCAATTAATCATATTACTTAAGAACTCCCACTTAGGCAGACATCTCTCTAGTCATCTAAGTGATCACGTGATCCAAATCAACTAAACCATAACCGATCATCACGTGAGATGGAGTAGTTTTCAATGGTGAACATCACTATGTTGATCATATCTACTATATGATTCACGCTCGACCTTTCGGTCTCCGTGCTACGAGGCCATATCTGCATATGCTAGGCTCGTCAAGTTTAACCTGAGTATTCTGCATGTGCAAAAACTGGCTTGCACCCGTTGTAGATGGACGTAGAGCTTATCACACCCGATCATCACGTGGTGTCTCAGCACGACGAACTTTGGCAACGGTGCATACTCAGGGAGAACACTACTTGATGATTTTTAGTGAGAGATCATCTTAAAATGCTACCGTCAATCAAAGCAAGATAAGATGCATAAAGGATAAACATCACATGCAATCAATATAAGTGATATGATATGGCCATCATCATCTTGTGCTTGTGATCTCCATCTCCGAAGCACCGTCGTGATCACCATCGTCACCGTAGCGACACCTTGATCTCCATCGTAGCATCGTTGTCGTTCGCCATCTATTGCTTCTCGACTATCGCTACCGCTTAGTGATAAAGTAAAGCAATTACTGTATGCGTTGCATTTCATACAATAAAGCGACAACCATATGGCTCCTGCTAGTTGCCGATAACTTCGGTTACAAAACATGATCATCTCATACAATAAAATATAGCATCACGTCTTGGCCATATCACATCACAACATGCCCTGCAAAAACAAGTTAGACGTCCTCTACTTTGTTGTTGCAAATTTTACGTGGCTGCTACGGGCTTAGCAAGAACCGTTCTTACCTACGCATCAAAACCACAACGATAGTTTGTCAAATAGACTCCGTTTTAACCTTCACAAGGACCGGGCGTAGCCATACTCGGTTCAACTAAAGTTGGAGAAACAGACACCCGCTAGTCACCTGTGTGCAAAGCACGGCGGTAAAACCAGTCTCGCGTAAGCGTACGCGTAATGTCGGTCCAGGCCGCTTCATCCAACAATACCGCTGAACCAAAGTATGACATGCTGGTAGGCAGTATGACTTAAATCGTCCACAACTCACTTGTTTTCTACTCGTGCATATAACATCAACGCATAAAACCTAGGCTCGGATGCCACTGTTGGAGAACGTAGTAATTTCAAAAAATTTCCTACGCACACGCAAGATCATGGTGATGATATAGCAACGAGGGGAGAGTGTTGTCTACGTACCCTCGTAGACCGAAGCGAAGCGTTGACGCAACGTAGAGGAAGTAGTCGTCGTCCTCCGGTTCAACCGATCCAAGCACCGTTACTCGGCACCTCCGAGTTCTTGACACACGTACAGCTCGATGACGCACCCGATCTCCGATCCAGCAGAGGCGCTGGAGTTCCGTCAAGACGACGGCGTCTTGGCGATCTTGATGTTCTCTGTCGCAGGCTTCGCCTAAGCACCGCTACAATATGACCGAGGTGTAATATCGTGGAGGGGGGCACTGCACACGGCTAAGGAACGATCTCAATGATCAACTTGTGTGTCTATGGGGTGCCCCTACCCCCGTATATAAAGGAGTGGAGGAGGGGGAGGGCCGGCCCTCTCTATGGCGCGCCCTACGGGAGTCCTACTCCCACCGGGAGTAGGATTCCCCCTTTCCTAGTCCAACTAGGAACCCTTCCATGTAGTAGGAGTAGGAGAGAAGGAAAGGGAAGAGAGAAGTAGAAGGAAGGAAGGGGGCGCCCCCCCTCCCTAGTCCAATTCGGACTAGCCAAAGGGGAGGGGTGCGGCCACCCTTTAGGCCCTCTCTCTCTTTTCCCGTATGGCCCAATGAGGCCCAATACGAATTCCGTAACTCTCCGTACTCAAAAATACCGAATCACTCGGAACCTTTCCGAACTCCGAATATAGTCGTCCAATATATCGATCTTTACGTCTCGACCATTTCGAGACTCCTCGTCATGTCCCCGATCTCATCCAGGACTCGAACTCCTTCGGTACATCAAAACTCATAAACTCATAATATAAGCATCATCGAAACCTTAAGCGTGCACGGACCCTACGGTTCGAGAACAATGTAGACATGACCGAGACACATCTCCGGTCAATAACAAATAGCGGACCTGGATGCCCATATTGTTTCCTACATATTCTACGAAGATCTTTATCGGTCAAACCGCACAACAACATACGTTGTTCCTTTGTCATCGGTATGTTACTTGCCCGAGATTTGATCGTCGGTATCCAATACCTAGTTCAATCTCGTTACGCAAGTCTCTTTACTCGCTCATGTACGTCATCTCATAACTAACTCATTAGTTACATGCTTGCAAGGCTTAGGTGATGAGTATTACCGAGAGGGCCAGAGATACCTCTCCGACAATCGGAGTGACAAATCCTAATCTCGAATTATGCCAACTCAACATGTACCTTCGGAAACACCTGAGAGCACCTTTATAATCACCCGATTCGTTGTGGACGTTTGGTAGCACACAAAGTGTTCTTCCGTAAACGGAGTTGCACAATCTCATAGTTGCAGGAACTTTGTATAAGTCATGAAGAAAGCAATAGCGATATACTAAACGATCAAGTGCTAGGCTAACGAATGGGTCATGTCAATCACATCATTCTTCTAATGATGTGATCCCACTAATCAAATGACAACACATGTCTATGGTCAGGAAACATGACCATCTTTGATTAATGAGCTAGTCAAGTAGAGGCATACTAGTGACCATAGTTTTGTCTATGTATTCACACATGTATTATGTTTCCGGTTAATACAATTCTAGCATGAATAATAAACATTTATCATGATATGAGGAAATAAATAATAACTTTATTATTGCCTCTAGGGCATATTTCCTTCAATAAGAAGTAAGCCTACTTAGGTAAAATGGAGCTAACCTAGCTAATTATGCCATCTTTGAGTGAACTAAGCATATTATGCCATCTTGGTCATTTTGGAGCTAACCTAGGTAAACTAGGTCATTTTGGAGCTAACCTAGATAAAGTTGGTCATTTTGGAGCTAACCTAGCTAAAATGGATCATATTGGAGCTAACATAGGTAAACTTGATCATTTTGGAGCTAACCTACCTAAAATGGATCATATTGGAGCTAACCTAGGTAAACTTGGTCATTTTGGAGCTAACGTAGGTAAACTAGGTCATTTTGGAGCTAACCTAGCTAAAATGCATCAAATTGGAGCTAACCTAGGTAAACTTGGTCATTTTGGAGCTAACCTAGGTAAAATGGATCATATTGGAGCTAACCTAGGTTAAATGGGTCATTTTGGAGCTAACTTAACTAATTATGCCATTTTTGAGTTAACTAAGCATAATTATGCCAATTTTTTTTACACAAGTAAGCCAAGTGTATGTCATTATTGAGCAAACCTAGGAAACCAAGCATATTAGAGCTTACTTATGTCATTTTGGAGGAAACAAAGCTAAGTATATATAGATCATTCTGGAGATCTAACATACCTAACATACTTCACTCCTCATTCTTCTTCTCCTTCTCCTTCTCCTTCCTCATCGTGATGCGCCAAGAGCGGCGAGGCGGTGGAGGCAGTGGGATGTAGTCTTCTACCACAATTGGCATGGTCATGTCGCCTGGCTGTGGGATCGTCGGCGCCACCACCATCGCGAGGTCATTGTCAGGCACCACCACCATCGCGAGGCCATCTTCAGGCAGCACCATTGCTAGGTCATCCTCAGCCACCACCATCTCTTGCCCATCATCAGCCACCACCATCGCTACGTCATCCTCGGCCACCACCATTTGTTGCCCATCGTCGGCCTGCACCTCCTCATCCCCACTCTGATCCTCTTCTTCCCCACTCCATTCCGGATCATCCTCGCTGCTGCTTTTGCTGCAGCCAGAGTGCTTTGGCTGTAGCCAGTCGCTGCTGCTGCTCCCATTGCCTGACCAAATGCAACAATGACCGTTAACAATCGATGTGAGACAAAGCAAAATGTAGAGGAAGAAGAGGCAGAACGTACTGGCATCATTGTCGTCCTGGTAGCGCATGCGACACATAGTCGTGTTGAACACCTTCACGGTGAGCATGGCGTCGTCGTCGTACCTGAAGAGAAGGAAGAAGTTGTGCCGCAGGTCATAGGCACGGTAGAACTACTCCCAGCCACGACACAGGTACATGTGGCCGTACCTGATCACCAACTCCACGTCCCAAAGCCTGCGAAGCCCGTTGCCGGCCTGTCGCAGCTTCACATCCTTTAGCCGATAGCCGTCCAGCATCGTCATAAAAGTGCCAGGCAGCCTCTGTAGTTTGGGACAAGGAGTGATGTAGCAAACAGCAGAATTATCATAATGAGATGGGTGAAGGGGCCCAAAACTTTCAGAGTTCACAGTGTAGGGAAATGTAGTACAAACCAAAAACAATCGTCATACAAACCAAACCAAAGGAACACTATGAAGATACGTACGAGATTAGATTAGATTGTTACCGACTAGAGTGCAGCGAAATCTGAGTTAGTGTAGATCAGTTGGTGCAGATTCCCGCGGCTAGGATTAATCCTCCTAGCCGTGGGAATTTCCTTCAAATGAAAGATCGAACACATGACCTCTTTGCTGGTATCCATGCGTATGAAATCAACGATTTGACAAGGCTTTGTCATTCATAGCTAAGAGGTGTCAGAGTAGAAGAATGGAGGAGCAATGACCTCATAGCATGGAGGTATTTTGCATGCCATAGAGATAGGAGGGTGCAGCCGCTCACACAGAAAAGTTGTGTTCCAAGGGGTTGCCGCTCCCCTTTATTTTATTGGCCAGGGAAGCTGGCCCACTTGGAGAGGAGGGCTGCCCTACAACGGGTATAAAACTTTCTCTCTGATTTTTTTCTTCGCAAGACAATACTTATGGACTTGGAGGTAGGGCAAATGGAGCATCGTGGGGCCTACAAGTGCCACCTAAGCTTGTGGCTCTGTGGTGGTCCCCCTTGGTAGAACTTTTCGCCAGTATTTTATATACTCAAGAAAAATTCTTCGTAAGTTTTCATCCCACTCCAAGAACTTCTATTTCTGCACAAAAATAACACCAAGGTAGTTCTGCTGAAAAAAGCATCAGTCCAGGTTAGTTACATTCAAATCATGTGAATTAGAGTCCAAAACTAAAGCAAAAGCATTAGGAAAAGTAGATATGATGGAGATGTATCAGGGGTCCCGATCTGGAAGTCTTGGCTAGATGGTAACAAAGACACAAGGGACACGAGGTTTACCCGATTCAAATATGAACATCGAGTCTTTTTCTAATTGGATTTCTGAATCATACAAAAACCAAGTATGATTAGATAACATTCTATCTAGAGCATCTACCATGGACGGGTAATAAATGTCCTCTTATTTGGGGCTAATCACAATTTTGTATCTGATTTCTCATATGTAGGATTTTCATGACGATTAGACCAAGTAAATTGTCTCCCTTCCCCATCCCCACTTGCTCAATGAAGGCATTCGACGAAAAACTCCATGTATTATATCCACCCTCTTTATTTTCTAAATTTGTTCTCCAATAGTATTAACCACACTCTCCCTCCCCCGCCCCCACAAGCAAGGGATAGACCTCCATTCGGGTTTATTACGTTGGACGACAACATAGCGATGTCCTTTATCCCAAGGTCAGCTGAGGAAAGCATTGCCTAAAAATTCGATGTTCTCTCAATCATCTCCGTTCACTTTGTCTCTCAAAGCTATTAATTAGGGCATGGTGAACGTACACACAAATAAAAATGAAATCTATGCACGATATGAAAAGTGCCAGCTAATGCATGCGCTCACCTCCCTTCTGATTGGTTGTGCAGCGTCCGTGCGCATACGAGCCGTCGACCTGAGAGGCATTAGCTAGATAGTTTCAGGGGGTAAAACTAATGGTATTATATTAGGAGCCTTCCATGACGCTCACTAATAACTAAAGCACGCGGGTTCCTTGGTTCCGCCGTTCTGGTTGGGCGACCCAATAAATTCAGATGGAGGGAGTATGTTAACATCCATTAGATAGCTTTGCTCAAAATGATTCTTTCCTCTACACTTGGGCAACACCATAGACCACTACAAGATTGCATCTCGCATATGTGCACTTTTCATGCACAAGAACCATCACAAAATGATCTCCATTCTCATGCTCCACCAAATCAAACATATAATCTCTAATGCCAACCAAAATATCTTCATATCTCCATGGAGAGGCACCCCATTTCCATGTGGAAATGCCCCCCCCCCCACACACACATTCATATCTACCAAACATTTTTTTATCAAAATCCTTCTATCTAGAGCATCTACTACGGACAGGGGAGAGGGGATAAGTGTCCTCCCAGACAGGTCTAATCACGAAAACTGTCTAATTTTTCATATGTAGGGTTTTCTTGACCATTAGACCAAGTAAATTGTTCTCTATTAATAGGCATCTTCCTCATCCCCACTTGGTCAATGATGGCATTGGACAACAAACTCAACTTATTATATCCACCCTCTTTATTTTTCTCAATTTGTTTTCCAATAGTAATAAGCGCCCTATCCCTCCCCCTCCCCCGCCCCCACAATCAAGGGATACACCTACATCCAGGTTTATTAGGCCAGACGTCAACGTAGTATGTCCTTTATCCCATGGTAGTCCAAGGAAAACATTGCCTATACATCCAATGTTCTCTCAACCCTATCAGTTCAATTTTTCTCTCGAAGCTTTAAGTAGGGCATGGTGAGCATGCACGCAAATAAAAACAAAAGTTAGGCACGGTATGGAAACTGCCACCTAAAACATGCGTTTATCATCCGTTTCAGTTGGTTCTGAGGTGTCCATGCGCACACGAGTCATGGGCATGGGAAGCATTAGCTAGCACTATAGTTTCGGAGGATAAATCAAGGGTATTAAATTACGTGCTTTCTGAAACACTCACTAATAACTAAATCATGTAAGTTCCTTGGTCCCCTAATTACGGCTAGACGACCTAGTTAACCTGGGCAGAGTGACTATGTAGACATACATTAGATAGTTGTGCTAAAAAAGATTTTTTTTCCTCTGCACTTAGGCAGCACCATAGACCACTGCAGGATTTCGTATCACATATGTGCACTTTTCATGCACAAGAACCATCACAATATGATCTCCATTCTTAGGCTCCACCAAATCAAAAATGGAATATCTAATGCCAACCAAAATATCTTCATATCTCCCTTGAGAGGCACCCCATTTCCTTGTGAAACTGCTCCCCCCACACACACACACACATTCATATCTACCAGACCTTTTTGATCAAAATTATTCTTCATTGTTTCGAATTGGATTCCAGAATCCTACAAAAGACGAGTATGATTAGATAAGATTTTATCTAGAGCATCTACCAGTGACCGGGATAAATGTCCATCCACTCGGGGATTTTTCATATGTATGGTATTCATAACCATTAGACCAAGTAAAGTGTTTGTTATTATTAGATATCTCCCACATCTCCACTTCCTCAATGACAGCATTGGACAAAAGAACTCCATTTATTATGTACACCCTCTTTCTTTTTCTCAATTTGCGTTCCAATAGTATTAACTGATCCCCCCCCCCTCCCTTGCCCCCACAAACAAGGGATGCACCTCAATATGGGTTTATTAGGTCGGACGACAACGTAACTATGTATTTATTCCAAGTTCATCTGAGGAAACCATTGCCAATACATTCGATGTTGTCTCAGTCCTCTTAGTTCACTTTGTCTCTCGAAGCTATTAATTAGGTCATGGTGAGCATGCACACAAATAAAAAAGCTAGGCATGATATGGAAACTGCCAGCTAACGCCGCGTTCACCCTCCCTTCTAACTAGTTGTCAGGTGTCTGTGCACACAAGAGCCGTGGGCCTGGGAGGCATTAGCTGGCACAATAGTTTCCGGGGGGAGGGTAAATCAAGGGCATAAATTACGTGCCTTCCGAAACGCTCACCAATAACTAAAGCACGTGGGTTCCTTGGTCCTGCCATTCTAGATAGACGACCCAACAAACCTGGGCGGAGGGAGTATGTTGACATAAATCAGATAACTCTACTAAAAGAGTATTATTTTACTCTATACTTGGGCAGCACCATAGAACACTGCAGGATTCCATCTCACATATGTGCACTTTTCATACACAAGAACCATCATAAAATGATCTCCATTATCATGCTCCACCAAATCAAAAATAGAATCTCTAATGCCAACGGTAATACCTTCATATCTTCCCGACAGGTGCCCGATTTCCTTGTGAAACTACTCCCCTGTCCCCCCCCCTCCCACACACACATTCATATCTACCAAAACCTTTTTGATCGAAATCCTTCTTCATGGTTTCCAATTGGATTCTAGAATCCTACAAAAGACGAGTATGATTAGGTAATATTCTATCTAGAGCATCTACCATGGACAGGGGATAAATGTCATCCAAGTTGGGGCTAATCACTATTTTGTCTAATTTTTCATATGTAGGGTTTTTATGACCATTAGACCAAGTAAATTGTCTGCTATTAATAGACATCCTCCTCATCCCCACTTGCTCAATGACGGCATTGGACAAAAACTCCATTTATTATATCCAGCCCATTTATTTTTCTCGATTTGTGTGATTTGTGCTCCAATAGTATTAACCTCCCTCCCTCCTCCCCCACAAGCAAGGGATAAACCTCCATCTGGTTTCATTAGGCCGGAGGACTATGCAGCGATGTCCTTTATCCAAAGGTCGTCCGAGGGAACTGTCACCTATATATTCAATGTTGTTTTAGTCCTCTCAGTTCACTTTATCTCTCGTAGCTATTAATTAGGGCATTGAGAGCATGCAAACAAATAAAAACGAAAGGTATGCACAATATGGAAACAACAAGCTAACGCCGCGTTCACTCGCCCTTCCGATTGGTTGTGAGGTGTCTATGCGCACATGAGCCGTGGGGTCTGGGAGGCATTAGCTAGCACGATAGTTTTGGGGGGTAAATTAAGGGCATTAATTTATGTGCCTTCTTAAGCGATCACTAAAAACTAAAGCACGTGGTACCTTGGTCCCGCCGTTATGGCTGGACGACCCCAATAAACTTGGTCATAGGGAGTATGTTGACATACATTGGACAGCTCTGCTAAAGAACATTTTTTTTCATGTACACTTGGGCAGCACCATAGACCACTACAAGATTCCATCTCACATATGTCCACTTTTAAAGCAAAAGAATCATCATAAAATGACCTCCATTATCATGCTCCACCAAATAAAAAATTGACTCTCTAATGCCAACCAAAATATCTTGATATCTTCCTTCAAAGGCACCCCATTTCCACGTGAAACTGCTCCCCCCCCACACACACACATTCATATCTACCAACCATTTTGATCCAAATCCTTCTTCATGGCTTCTAATTGGATTCCAAAATCCTAGAAAAGACGAGTATGATTAGATAAGATTCTATCTAGAGCATCTACCACGGACGGGGGATAAATGTCCTCCCTGTCGGGGCTAATCACTATTTTGTCTAATTTTTCATATGTAGGGTTTTCATGATCATTAGACCAAGTAAATTGTCTACTAGTAATAGACATCTTCCTCATCTCCACTTGCTCAATGACGGCATTGGACAAAACCTCCATTTATTATATCCACCCTATTTATTTTTCTCAATTTGTGTTCCAGTAGTATTAACCGCCCTCCCCCTTCCCCAAAAGCAAGGGATACGCCTCCATCTGGGTTTATTAGGTTGCACGATTATGTAGCGATGTACTTTATCCCAAGGTCGTCTGAGGAAATCGTCACCTCTATATCCAATGTTAATCCTCTCAGTTTAATTTGTCTTCGAAGCAATTAATTTGGGCATTGTGAGCATGGACACAAATAAAAATGAAAACTATGCACAATATGGAAATTGCAAGCTAGCGTTGCGTTCATTCGCCCTTCCGATTAGTTGTGAGGTATTCGTGCGCACATGAGCCATGCGCCTCGCAGGCATTAGCTAGGACGATAGTTTCAGGGGGTAAATCAAGAGCATTTTATTGCGTGCCTTCCGAAACGCTCAGTAGCAACGAAAGCACGTGGGTTCCTTGGTCCCGCCGTTCTTGTTGGATAACCCAATAAACCCGGGCGGATGGAGTATCTTGACATACATTAGATAGCTCTGCTAAAGAAGATTCTTTCCTTTACAGTTGGGAAGCACATTCATATCTCCCTACAGATACACCTCATTTCCATGTGAAACTGGTACCCACCCACCCTCCCCCCCCCCCCCACACACACACACACGCACATAGAGAGATTCATGTCTACCAACCTTTTTGATCAAAATCCTTCCTCGTGGTTTCTTGCAAGCCCAAGAAATCCATATGATTAGTTCTCTAATATGCCTCCTTTTATATCCTTCCCTACACCACTAACATTCCAACTGATTCCTTTCATTTATGAATTGAATTCCTACCTACCAGCTTCACCTTAAATTTCTTACTTTCTACCAATTGAAAACTCACCATATCAGGTACAACATTCGTTGATGGTTTTTTATCCAAATCGGCCAACAACTCATCTAAAGTCTTGTTTCTAATATGCATAGATGTGGTGGAGGTATTATATCTCCAACCCCACCCACGTTATTTTGTGAATGCATATATTTCTTGGCTTCGTCGAGATCCTTAAGCAATCTTAGATGTAATCAACCATATCTATACCATGCCCCAGTTTAATCCTAATAAACTAGCCATATAATGCAAAGAAGTACTCAGAGAATTAATAAATGACTCATCACCCATACATCCTTCAATGTTGTCCTTGGCCACAACTCCGTCCATAACAATCTCCTCGGTACTCTTGGACTTCTTGGGCACAAGTATGATGCATCTCGTATATATGGTTCAAAACAGTCTCCTTGCCCCAAACTTTCCTCATGACTCTCATTTTCAAAAGTATCGAGCAACTTGTCTTCTTCCACCAGAGCATCCTGCTCATTCTTGTCAGTCAACCACCCTCCACCTCCTCCTAAGAGCCATTCTTCGTTCTCAGCAGCCATAACTCCTCTGTCACTATTTGAAACAAACAAACGATGGTCTTAAGACTCATTTGCAATTCCTATGGAAGCAGCTATAATATCAAAATTTTGAAGTTTAGAAGGGAACCTTATGTAATTGTATCCTTTTACATGAGGGCTATGAACTTATTATGCTTCATTTCAGAAACAACCTCTCTTTCAGTTCCTTTAGTTGAAAAAAAATAACAATGTTTATGCGACTTTTATTTCTCATGGGTAGAGTATGTACAACATCTAAATTCCGCGGTTTTGCTATTCATACTTCAGATTTGCGTTTCAAACGGAGCTTAGTATTTCAAAGGTAAATATGTAGTAGCTTCGAGTAGCACCTGCGACTAGAATGTGCAAAGTAATTAATTAATCTTACTCGTAGTGAAAGTATTATAGCTAGTATCATGCATGTCAATTAGATAATTTTGATGAGGTGACATAGAATTAAAAATGAAAGAGAGTTTTAAGTATCGTATTATGATACAATATCGTAATAAATTCTGCGATACTATGTGTACAAGAGATGAGATCGTCTAAGAGACTACTATATAACCTTATAAACTCTGAAGATAGCATCATCACTAATATTATACATGATTCTCGCAAAAGAAATTATACATGATAGTGATGTATGATACTCGACTGCGAATAGCCCTAAAAGACACTGCTAAACAAAATAGGCTAAACGCGAGCAGCCTATCATGATCGCTAATTACTGCAAGACAAGATGGCAGCCGGCGCACACCACTCAAGAGATGCTGTCCCTAGACAGTCATTGACCATCAAGGCAAACAATTATGTCGAAGCATCGTATTAAACGATAATTAATTGGTCCCTTCGGAGCTCTTGACCCCATGCCGAATCACGACAGTAAAAAATAAACAAGAAAAAACGACATCACCGGCGACGACTAACCACGGAGCAGCACAATGAGGTTCGCTTGCTTGCTTGCACCATGCACGCATGATCTGCCACGCAAAGTAAATCACCTCAGGGAATCATTCGTGCACTTGAGTTATTACGGACTAAACAAACCACCAACTAGTGTTGCTTGCTTCCCTGGCTTGCCCTCCTCGATCAAACCCTATAAAAATCGGTCGAACCAGCGAAGATGAACTCAAAGATCCCATCGAGTGACAGGGCCCATGATGCTGAGGAGGTTTTGTTTGTTAATCACTATTTTTCGCTGATTAAAGTCACGGCACGCATGCAAGGGGGCAAAACAATAAGGGTCAATGAGCACTCCATTCCTCGCTGAAAAAGATATATGTAGATAAATATCCGATTCCTGGCCCCATGTTGCGCCGATATATCCCAACTCATGCGCACGATCGTTGGAATTTTTCAGATTTTATTTTTGTGCAGCTGAAAAAACCCCAGTTTTTTCCCTCGTATTAGAAAAATATATAAAAATTCTGGCATTATTTGAAAGGTCAGACGTGCAGGCATCACGAGGGCAGAATTTTCTGAGGCGTAGGTAACGTAGTGGAGTACGTGCCTAGTCGCTGTGCGCCCACGAAGCCGGTGTCATGGCACCATCTTCTCTGGTCTGGTATCCAACGTGGGACAGACACTTCGTCTCCGTTGTAAACGTAGGAGGAGTACATCGAAGAGGATGACTGGGCGTCTATATTTGCATGCACTTGATTGGGTCGCCGCCTGCACCGATGGGCACCACCAAATTTTCTGACCGGGCCTGGCTGGTTATTTACTGCCGCACCTGTTATTTCTTGCCTATTATATCGGCCTTCTTAAATTTTGAACAGTTGTCTCTGAAATACGTATCTTACTGCTCCACACATTACCCCCTCTAAAGAAAGAAATCATACACTCCTATATATACAAAAGTGATACTAATAATCAGATGACAGTAACTGTAGCACCATCAAATCAAATCAATCAAATAAGAAAAAGGCCGGAGCAATTGAGCGAAGTAGATACTACCCCCGGTCTAGTTTGGACACCGGCCGTCAGTTCAGCCCGTGCTTTCGCTGTTGGCATCAGCTGGACACAATGATGCGAGCCGCCCGGTATTTTCCCTGATACTCGCAGGTCCACGTTGGGGGTCTGGGTGGTGTCTCGCCGGCGACCGCAGACGTCTACGTCGTGGAAACACCCGCGCCACGCACATTCGAACCCACGCAGCCGGGAGGGGAGCGTCCGTGTAGTCATGTAGTACTCGTGTGCCATGCCGGGAGCCTTCGCGCATGCATGCCTCTCCCCAGTGAACACACACCTGTGCAACATGCCAAGGCCTAACGGTGTCCCGTTGCGCTGGGTCAACAGGTTCGGCACTCGTCCGTTCAATGATTCATACGTTCCGAATAGAATACCAGAGAAATCGAACTGTACTCTACTCTGAGAACCTACTCGTGTGCACGTACAGATGTACGTACGCCGTTGCGTGCTCGAGCCATACATAAAAAAACAGAGCGGGCTGGCTAGTCGTGGGAGTACGTAGCATCGTCATCATCTTGTGTGTTGTTTCCATCCATGTCCTGCCTAGGTAACAGAAAAGTAAAGGAAATAAGGACAAAAGCCGGCTGGGTGGTGTCACTTTGGCTATGGTAGCCTACATGGATTCCACCTCCCGGAGTCCAGCACCAGCGGCCAGAGGGAAGCCTCCAACTTGTCCCGTGCCTCGAGAGCTAAACCAAAGCCTACACGACGCCGCAGGCCGCAGCGCTGCACGGCGCGGCCACCGATTCCCCCTACTCATCCGATAAGCTACGAGAGGCACGTAGCGTAGGAGCCCGTGCTGTTGTACCACGTACATGGAGTGCTGGAGCACTGCTCTTCTACTCCACACCCCACAGCATCCATCCAAAACACCAAAGCACAAAGCGACAGAAGCAACGTCTACACTTGGTAGAAATTCTAGTAGAAAATCAGTTCAAAACGGGATCCAGGATTTTTTTTTCCTTCTTGCTAGGGGAGTAATTTGATTAATTTAAGAGGGGCTAATTAATTAATTATAGAAAAGAGAGTAAAAGATTAAGAAAACAAGGCTAGAGTTCTGGTGGCCGCGGTAGAAATCTCTCGTCTGCTCCTCTTCCCTAGTATAGTAGAGTAGAGTACGTACATCTGACAAGACGACACCCAACGGCCGCAAAAAGAAAGCAAAACGCCAGAAAAACGCTTCCTCATTCATCACCGTCCTTCACTCCGCTACGCCTGGTCCACCGGCCGCGCCGTGGACTCTCCGGTGCTGCTACTTGTTGCCGGACGTTGCGCCGGCGGTTGCCCGTTGGGGCTGGTCACTGCTGGGGGGCGGCGGCGCCGGCGCCGGCCCCGACGAGCCAGCGGTCCATGGGCACGCACTGGGCCTTGTGGGCGCGCTTCCAGTCCAGGGCCTGGCACGCGCGGGAGCAGTAGTTGGCCGCGCCGCACACGGAGCAGCGCCGGAACTCGTGCCGCCGCGTCTCCTTGCGCCCGCACCGCATGTGCGAGCACAGCCGGAGCTCGCCCTCGCCGTCGCCGCCGGTGGCCGCCGCGTCAGTCTTCTTGGCGCACGCCTGCACGCCGCGCGACGCCCACCAGTCTGACATGAACTGGTTCGCCGTGTGGGGCTCTGCCTCCGGCAGGCTCCACCCGAAGTCGGAGAGGAGGGGGCTGCTGGTACAGCCACCGGCGCCGCCTGCGACGGCGCCGATGGGGAGGGAGGCGAAGGGGTAGGTCGCGGTGGCCGCCGCGGCGGCGAGCGCGAGGGAGAGCTCGCGGGCGTTCGCGGCGACGAGGAGACGGCGTCCCTCGGCCGGGTCGCGGCGCACGCCGTAGCCGTCCTGGAGGCAGTGCCCGAGCTCGCGGAGCGCGTCGACGTGGCCCAGCGCGGCTGAGCGCGCACAGAGCGCCGCCCCCGCGCGGAGGTCGCGGTCTGACTTGGCACCACCGCTCCCGTTGAACTGGATGACGGCCAGCGAGTAAAGCGCCGCCGGGTGCCCGCCGACGGCCGCCTTCGCGAGCAGAGCGGCGCCGCCGCTCCGGCTGCCAAGGCAGTAGAACCGGATCTGCAAAAACGGACGAAGCTAGTCAACACTTACTCCCTGAAACTCCGGCCATGCATGCACGGATGTCAAACCGGGCGATCAAGTCAACAAATATTTGTTCATTGAGTCTTACCATGCCGAGAATGTAGCAAGCCTCAAGATTTCCGGCGTCGGCGCATCGCTTGAGGAACCGCTGCACGGGCTCCGACCACGCCGCCGCCTTGACGGCGAGCGACGCCGGCGAGGCCTTGGCGAACACCATGTCCTGCTGTCCCAGGCCGTTGAGCCTCTTGCATCTGAAACGTCAAAGGCACAAACACGTTCAGGCAACCAAACAGACGAAGCAGCAGGAGTTGCTTGGCGACAAGCAGTTGAACCAAACACGAAGGGCGGGGAGCGTACGTTAGGTGGACGGACAGCAGGTCGGACGGTGAGTTCGCAGATGCGGCGAGTTTGGAGAAGATAGACAGCACGAGGTCGTCAGGGATGCCATCCAAATAGTCCGGCCCGGTAGCCTGCCTCTTCCGGCGCACGCCGGATGCCTCGCCGGCGGCGGCGGGCGACCTCTTTCTCTTCTGCCCGGCCACGGGAGCCGCGGGCTCGACAACAGCTCCGCAGGTATAGAGAGAGCCGCTCCTCGTCCTCATCTTATCTCTGGCTGCGCGAGCCGTGGTGGCCGGCCGGTCTCCGGAGGGAGGGAGGAGAGGGGGCGGCCGCGGGACGGGGAGAAGCGGTGGTGGAGTGTTGAGGAGAGGAGATAGATGTTTCGGAAAAGGGATAGCGGGAGGCGCCTCGTTTTATACACGGGAGCTCGGCGCTCCCCGGTCCGTACTGCGTGACCCTGCGTGAGCCGGGACGAGGCGTGCGGGGCCCGGTTGTCAGCCGGGTCCTGGTTTTATCCGTCCCGCTTTTAACTTTCTATCTACTGCCTGCCTGTGCATGCCATGCCAGTGGTAGAGTATAGTCTCGATGGCGTGTGAGGAGCAGGCTGCAGGCGTAGAGGCATCAATGCTGGCTGGGCTGGGCTTTATCTTTGGAGGAAAATGAATGCCGGGCTTTCGAAAAAAGCCATCTTTGCTGCGAGAAACAAGGGCATTATTGTTCGTTCGTTCATTCATTCGTTCATTCGTTCACGACGCCAGGCAGTTTCCATCGCTATACGTAGCGCTCATTCATTGCGTGCGCTTTTCAGTTGGTAAATTTTTACTTGCGTTGCTGGTCAAACGGTGGCGTTACCGGGAGTCCATAACACCAGTACCGTACGTTGGAGGAGGAGGGTAGAGTACGGGGAATGGGTGGAGTGTTGGACGGGGCGTACGTGCGTTTATTGCGAGGGAGCGAAGTTGAACGGAGACGTGAAGGCACTCGGGGCTGTGGTGGGCTGTGCATGCGGCGGCGTTTCTGAGATCACGACATAAACGCTTTCGGTCCAGGCTTGGAGCCTTGGACTGTTAAGTTCTACTATAGTAGGCTAGTGGCAGTAGAGTATGCTAACGATCAACGAGCAGTCTCGTGTGTGCTCGGCTTGATGCGACGGGGGCGGTTTGGACGCTACTCTTTGTCTCCTTTGCTGATGCAGCATCGGTTCCAACTTCGAACGGATCTCTCTTTGCTCTGCTTTGCTTTCCTTCTGGACGCAACCCTTCCTTCTTGTTCTAGTGCGAGTACGACAAGGTTTTGGCCGATGGAAACAGTCGCCGGAAACATCGATCGATCGATCCGTAGATGAAAACCAGTTCATATGGGAAGAGGTGATAGCTGTTTTTCGTGCTCGGCTGGGAACCGCTGGGCTAGTTTGTCACGCCGGGCCCGGCGGCACGTGATATGATAGCCTCAAGGAAAATAAGGAAGCGAGCAAGAAAAATATGGAAGGAAGGAGAGAGCTCGTCGGTTGGGCGACAGGGCGCACGCATCGTGGACAGGACAAAGAATCCGGGGCGCCATCCCGCGCTCGGCATCTTCGGGGCGGTGACCACGGTGAGGCGGGCAGGTGGGCGGCCAAGGACGCAGCATTGACTGGCAGTGGCTGGCCCGTGACCTCGTCGTCTAGGAGCGCATAGCTTGGCCGGCCGGCCGCCCGTCCGCGTCGCGTCGCCCTCGGCCGGCGGAGTCGGAAGCGTTTCGGGTGGGTGGGCTGATGATGGCCGGTCCTCGGCCTCGGGGAGGTGACGATTCGGCGCGCGGCGCCATGCGGGCGTGGTGACTGTGCGCGCGGCGATCTCCTCCATGTGTCGCGCCTCGGGTTCCCCCCGCAGCTGCGTGCCGCTCTTTGACCCCGACGCCAGCCCGGCCTTTCATTATTGGCGCCTCCGTCGCCATGTCCGTCCTCTCCTCTCCTCTGCTGCGCTCTGCTCGGCCCCGCTCTCCCTTTCTTTATTCGCGGCCTGGGTCGGAGCACGTACCACTCTTTAGAGCATCCACAATGTGTATTTTTCACTGCCTCTAAGCACTCTCTCTCATCTTAGAGGTGGCCTCCATACACTGCGCTGCATGCCTCTAAGGGCATCTCCAATGGTTGTAAGATAGTTGTTGGTAGACTTTGCCACATAGGATTTTTGATGATGTGTCATGCAATAAATGAGGGAAGAGAAGAAGGTTGTATGTATACTTAACCAACACCTCTTGCACAAGCTCCGATGTAGAATGAGAGAGCACCTTATTTATTGTCTCGCATCCTATTGGGCAAACTAGATACAATCCATTGGAATTGTTGTATGTTAAGGTGTTGGTTGATGACATGGCATATTTTACCAACAAGCTAACATACAGACTATTGGAGATGCCCTAAACAAAAACTCGCTAGCGTCGCCTCTTAGCTTGGAGGCTGCCTCTTCCTATTTAAATAATCAAGCAACCCCACTGATCAGCCTGTTTGTGCTCCCCACGATGCATGTGATGCGCCAAAGGTCCCTCCATGCAGGTTACCATGCCTTTGTTTAATGAACCATGGACCCATGGACCCATGGTTTTGAGATATGTTTGGAGGCAGGGTTGTGGGGTCCAGCTTAGAGGCAAGCTAGTCTCTAAACACTGTGGATGCCCTTACACCGCGCAGTTCAGTTCATCTGCCCCGAGCGGAGCGGCGGTGGCAGAGGCAGGAGAGCACCACGGCCGTCTGAATTCCCGGAAAAGACGATTGATTCCGATGCGTCGCACGGCCCCGAGGAGGGCTCCATGGCTCTCTCTTTTCATCTTTCTCTCCTTTTCCCTGAAATGTGATGCATGTGTCGCCACCGAGTTTTGGGAAAGGGGAGGATGGAGTTTGCAGGGAAGACGCCAAGGTGCTTCACATGGCGTCCAGAGGGAGATTCTTGCATCCATATGATTCTCAACGTTTGCTGGTGAAAGCATTATCAACGGTGGGATTTCTGGATGGCAGTGGAGGATGCTGTGTCAAGTTTATGAACTATAGATCGATCGTACTGCTTGGGTGCCGAACTGTTGTCCTCCCATTCGCTTCCGGGTGAATGAAATGATCCGAGATGAGTCATACAAAGCAATCGGCGCGATTGTGTAAGAGCAAGTTACATGAAAACTATACAATGGTCCCGAGTGTACATACATGGTCCCGAGTGAGATTAACACATTTTTTGGGTTTCTGAACTATAGATCGTACTGGTTGCTGTGCCGAACCGTTGTTGTCCAATTTGCTTCCTGGTGAGTGAAATGATCTGAGATGAGTCCTACGAAGCAATTGGCGCGATTGCGTAAGAGGAGCTTCCTTACATGAGGAACTATACAATGGTCCAGGAAGTACATACATGGTCCCCGAGTGAGTTGACGCATTTTCGAGTTATCAAATATTCGCACTCAAATCTTTCAAGGAAACTAGACCTCTGTCAGACAAGCGCGGTGTTACAATATGCAAAGGCTACTGTGGTAGCTTCCTTAGCTACTAATTAGTGATCACAGAGTGTTTATTCTTTTTTAGAGCAAACACTCAGATAACAACTTATTTCATGCCAATAGGCAAACATGGATGCTTTCATCCGTCACATGCTTGCTCTTATAATGTTGATCACACCGTAACAGGATTATGATTGGAGCGTAACATGAGGAATTGTACATTGCATTGCAGCGTCAGGGCTTTCAAGGTGTAATACATTTGTGAAGTTCTCTTTTTATCATTCAAAGACGCCTTTGTAGTTGTCATTTATCATATCGTCGTTACCAACAACAACGAGACGTCATAGGGATCGTTGCCATACACCCTTAAGTCATTTCCCTTATGTGGTTCAAAGGTGGGCGTGATAATTCTTGCTCAAGAAATTTAAGTGAAATGATATAAGATAAGACTGGAAGCTATATAATTAAATAGTGTAAACACATTTAGTTACACAAAAATGAAGTGATGCTCCAAAAAAAAAATATGGTTCAAGTGTAAATGACAATTCAAGGCCTCAAACATTCACACCGTAATTTTTGAGAAAACTAGAGCTTCTGCATAGGGTATATAATCTACCAAAATAGCTCATATTGAAACTATGTAAGGATCCACAAAGTGCATGGTCCCGAGTGATGTAAAATATGTCTTGAGTTATCAAGTATTCTTGAATTTTGGAGAAAACTAGGTTTTGGTTGACAAACGCAAACTTACAATCAACGGAAACTATTGTCATATCATACTTAGCTAACATGATCAATTTTGCTTTGATCGCGAGTGCTCATTCTTTTAGAGCAAACTCTCGATTTCTCAAATATAATAACTTACTTCATGCCACCTAACAACATGGATACTTCGATCTGTCGCCTCCTTGGTCATGTTATGTCGATCATCATAACAC
Source organism: Aegilops speltoides (assembly GCA_021437245.1). Lineage (NCBI taxonomy): Eukaryota > Viridiplantae > Streptophyta > Magnoliopsida > Poales > Poaceae > Aegilops > Aegilops speltoides. The sequence continues at coordinate 496,026,289 of CM038143.1, forward strand.
AATCATGATTGGAGCACAACATGACAGTTTATGCATTGCACTGCAAGTACAATTAACTTGTAAGGTACACACGTTGCTCAGCTTGGGTTGCCTTGCAAAGTTCTCTCCTTTTCCATTCGAGCACAATGTCCTTTTTTGTGGGGTATCATATCAACGTGACCACCAAGCACAGAGAATGCATAGGCATCACTACCGTGCATACTTGCGTCATTTTTTTCTTGGCTGGTATGTGGTTCAAGGCAGAGGCGATAAATCCTTGTTTTCTATGTTGTTTAGTAGTAAGTGAAATGATCTAAGATAAGATTGTAAACAATATAATTAGCTAAATAGTGTAAAACTCACTTGTCACAGGGAAATGATATGATGATCCAAAAAATGTATCATCTGAGTGTAAATGACACACATTCGAGTTCTCAAATATCTACACTATAATTTTGATGAAATTAGAGCTCAAATATCTAATGCTTGGCCTTGATGTGAGAAGGAGTGTTGAAATATATTTCCCACATTTCTTTATCTGTTCAGACTTTTGGATGAACTAGATGGTGCATGAACTCAATACCGTACTCCATCATCTTTGGTTGCAACAAGGTTTTCGACAACGCTTTTTGGCATGCACAATTCAATGTCACTGACAGATAACTTCAATAAAGCACTACATGTTATCCTTAGGGAACAATCAGACAAGGCACATAAACTAATGTCTCGAGATGGAACCACGTTATGGCATCCATGATTGCCCCAAGATATGGCGACTTTGGTTTCCACTTGCGAAATTAAGGCACAACTCGCCAGACCACACTTCTCTAGATTGCTCCCCGTCCAAGCTCTCTGTGATGTGGATCCTAATTTTGGTGCTGATGTCTACTACGCAACTTTATTCTTGTAGACTCATGTTGGGCCTCCAAGCGCATAGTTTTGTAGGACAGTGACAATTTTCTCTCAAGTGGATGACCTAAGGTTTATCAATCCGTGGGAGGCGTAGGATGAAGATGGTGTCTCTCAAACGACCCTGCAACCAAATAACAAAAAGTCTCTTGTATCCGCAACACACCAAATACAATGGTAAATAGGTGCACTAGTTCAACAAAGAGATGGTGATACAAGTGTAATATGGATAGTGGATATTGATTTTTGTAATAGGAACAATAAAAGCAGCAAGGTAGCAAGTAACAAAAGTGAGCACAAACGGTATTGCAATGCTTGAAAACAAGGCCTAGAGTTCATACTTTCACTAGTGCAATCTCTCAATAGTACTAACATAGTGAGATCATATGGAAATCCCTCAACATGCGATAAAGAATCACTCCAAAGTTCTTATCTAGCGAAGAACATAAGATGAAATTGTTTGTAGGGTACGAAACCACCTCTATAACAACACCATATGATACACATCAAGCAACTCTAATGTCATCTAGATAGTCCAATGTTACCACACGTATCCGTGAGTTAATTATACAATATGCATCAAACAATTTCAGATTCATAATATTCAATACAACACAAAGAACCTTAAAGAGTGCCTCGAGATTTCTACCGGAGAAACAAAGACGAGAACGTGAATCAACCCCTATGCATAGATTACCCCAATGTCACCCCATGAATCCGCGAGTTGAGTGCCAAAACGTATATCAAGTAAATCAATATGATACCCCATTGTCACCACGGGTATTCATAGCAAGACATATATCAAGTGTTCTCAAATACATAAAAGTATTCAATCTGATAACAACAAAATCTCAAAGGTAAAACTCAATCCATCACAACAAGATAGAGAGGGAGAAACACCATATGATCTAATATATTAACAAAGCTCGCAGAACATCAAGATCGTGCCACATTAAGAACACGAGAGAAAGAGAGAGCTTAAACACAAATCTACTGGTACAGACCCTCATCCCCGAGGGTGGACTACTCCCTCCTCATCATGGTGGCCACCGGGATGATGAAGATGGCCTCCGGTGATGATTTCCCCCTCCGGCAGAGTGCTAGAAAAGGGCTCTAGATCGGATCGGGAGGTACAGAGGCTTGCGGTGGCGGAGTCCGATCGAGGGTTATTTCTGGTGGTTTCTCTATTTATAGGAATTGTTTGCATCGGTTTCACGCTGAGATGGGCCACGAGGGGGCCACTACCCACCAGGGTGCGTCAGGGGGGGGGGGGGGTGGCGCGCCCTAGTGCCTAGTGGACAGCGGCCCCGCTATCGGTGTCAAAACTGGCAGATCTCGGGTAGGGTGGCCTAAGCTGTATGTCTGAGGATCGATGGTAACAATGATCAAAGGGACACAATGTTTACCCAGGTTTGGGCCCTCTTAATGGAGGTAAAACTCTACTCCTGCTTGATTATATTCGATGGGTATAGAGGTTACAAGAGTTGATATACCTCGAGATCGTAGTGGCTAAACCATAACTTGGCTAGCCTGTCAATGTTATGATCCTGCCTTTGGTCTAAACCCTCCGATTTATATAGATACCGGAGGGGCCTAGGGTTGTAGAAAGTCGGTTTTACAGAAAGGAAATAGTATATCCGGACACCTAAACTTGCCGTTCACGCATACAGGAGTCCCAACCGGACACGAGAGGTGGTATTCTTCCTTGTATCTTGACAGCCCATTAGTCCAACCCACATAGAATAGACCGGACGCCCGAGGACCCTTTAGTCCAGGACTCCCTCTGTAGCCCATGAACCAGTCTTCAATGACAACGTGTTCGGCGTGCAGGTTGTCTTCGGCATTGCGAGGCGGGTTCCTCTCCTTGAATAATATACATCAGCTTTCCTTCACAAAAGAACTGTATTCGGCTTTGCTCAATTAACACAACCCTTAGCCGCAAAGGCAGGATATAAAAAATAGGAATAGTGTCTTTACTGACAACTTTTTTGGTGAAGCGTCAAACTTGACCCTTTAGTGTTTTGAACCGTTTTCACACTCCTCGTTTCGTATTTCGAGGTCGAGCCCCTTTGGCCCATCTTGTCAAAACAGAGATCGTGCCCACTTATTACGGGCTTGCTCATCAATAAGATTTGGGTAACCCAACCGATTATGGTGTTGGAAATATGCCCTAGAGGCAATAATAAAAGGATTATTATTATATTTCCTTGTTCATGATAATTGTCTTTATTCATGCTATAACTGTATTATCCGGAAATCGTAATACACGTGTGAATACATAGACCATAATATGTCCCTAGTAAGCCTCTAGTTGACTAGCTCGTTGATCAACAGATAGTCATGGTTTCCTGACTATGGACATCAGATGTCATTGATAACGGGATCACATCATTAGGAGAATGATGTGATGGACAAAACCAATCCTAAGCATAGCAAAAGATCGTGTAGTTCGTTTGCTAGAGCTTTTCCAATGTCAAGTATCTTTTCCTTAGACCATGAGATCGTGTAACTCCCGGATACCGTAGGAGTGCTTTGGGTGTACCAAACATCACAACGAATCGGGTGACTATAAAGGTGCACTACAGGTATCTCCGAAAGTGTCTGGGTTGACACGGATCGAGATCGGATTTGTCACTCCGTGTGACGGAGAGGTATCTCTGGGCCCACTCGGTAATGCATCATCATAATGAGCTCAAAGTGACCAAGTGTTTGGTCATGGGATCATGCATTACTGATGCGAGTAAAGTGACTTGCGGTAACAAGACCGAGCGAGGTATTGGGATACCGACGATCGAGTCTCGGGCAAATAACGCATCGATTGTCAAAGGAATTGTATACGGGGTTGATCGAATCCTCGACATCGTGGTTCATCCGATGAAATCATCATGGAACATGTGGGAGCCAACATGGGTATCCAGATCCTGCTGTTGGTTATTGGCCGGAGAGCTGTCTCGGTCATGTCTGCATGATTCCCGAACCCGTGGGGTCTACACACTTAAGGTTCGGTGACGCTAGGGTTATTAGGAAGACTTGTATGTGATTACCGAATGTTGTTCGGAGTCCCGGATGAGATCCCGGACGTCACGAGGAGTTCCGAAATAGTCCGGAGGTGAAGATTTATATATAGGAAGTGGTGTTTCGGCCATCGAGAAAGTTTTGGGGTCACCCGGTATTGTACCGAGACCACCGGAAGGGTCCCGGGGGTCCACCGGGTGGGGCCACCTATCCCGGAGGGCCCCGTGGGCTGAGTTGGGAGGGGAACCAGCTCCTAGTGGGCTGGTGCGCCCCCCCCTTTGGGCCCCCCTGCGCCTAGGGTTGGAAACCCTAGGGTGGGGGCGCACCACTTGCCTTGGGGGGCACTCCACCCCCCCTGGCCGCCGCCCCTTGGGAGATTCCCATCTCAGGGCGGCGCCCCCTGGGGCCTATATAAGGAGGGGAGGAGGCAGCCGCACCCCGAGTCTTGGCGCCTCCCTCCCCTGCTACACCTCTTCCTCCTCCCATGTTGCTTGGCGAAGCCTGCCGAATCTTGCATCTCCATCATCACCACGCCGTCGTGCTGCTGCTGGAGCCTTCTTCCTCAACCTCTCCTTCCCCCTTGCTGGATCAAGAAGGAGGATACGTCGTCCGCTCCGTACGTGTGTTGAACGCGGAGGTGCTGTCCGTTCAGCACTTGGTCATCGATGATTTGGATCACGACGAGTACGACTCCATCATCCCCGTTCTCTTGAACGCTTCCGCTCGCGATCTAGAAGGGTATGTAGATGCACTCCTATCACTCATTGCTTAGATGAACTCATAGATGGATCTTGGTTAAACCGTAGGAAATTTTTTAATTTTCTGCAACTTTCTCCAACAGTGGCATCATGAGCTAGGTCTATGCGTAGTTCTCTATTGCATGAGTAGAACACAATTTTGTTGTGGGCGTAGATGTTGTCAACTTTCTTGCCGCTACTAGTCTTATCTTGCTTCAGCGGTATTGTGGGATGAAGCGGCCCGGACCGACCTTACACGTACGCTTACGTGAGACAGGTTCCACCGGTGACATGCACTAGTTGCATAAGGTGGCTAGCGGGTGTCCTGCTCTCCCACTTTAGTTGGAGCGGATTCGATGAAAAGGGTCCTTATGAAGGGTAAATAGAAGTTGACAAATCACGTTGTGGCTTTAACGTAGGTAAGAAAACGTTCTTGCTAGATCACCTATAGAAGCCACGTAAAACTTGCAACAACAATTAGAGGACGTCTAACTTGTTTTTGCAGCAAGTGTCTTGTGATGTGATATGGCCAAAAGTTGTGATGAATGATGAATGATATATTGTGATGTATGAGATCATGTTCTTGTAATAGGAATCACGACTTGCATGTCGATGAGTATGACAACCGGCAGGAGCCATAGGAGTTGTCTTAATTATTGTATGACCTGCGTGTTAATGATTTAACGCCGTGTAATTACTTTACTTTATTGCTAAACCGTTAGCCATAGTAGTAGAAGTAATAGTTGGCGAGCAACTTCATGGAGACACGATGATGGAGATCATGATGATGGAGATCATGGTGTCATGCCGGTGACGAAGATGATCATGGAGCCCCGAAGATGGAGATCAAAGGAGCTATATGATATTGGCCATACCATGTCACTACTATATAATTGCATGTGATGTTTATTATGTTTATGCATCTTGTTTACTTAGAACGACGGTAGTAAATAAGATGATCCCTTATAATAATTTCAAGAAGTGTTCTCCCCTAACTGTGCGCCGTTGCTAAAGTTCGTCGTTTCGAAGCACCACGTGATGATCGGGTGTGATAGATTCTTACGTTCACATACAACGGGTGTAAGACAGTTTTACACATGCAAAAACACTTAGGGTTAACTTGACGAGCCTAGCATGTACAGACATGGCCTCGGAACACAGAGACCGAAAGGTCGAACATGAGTCGTATGGAAGATACGATCAACATGGAGATGTTCACCGATGATGACTAGTCCGTCTCACGTGATGATCGGACACGGCCTAGTCGACTCGGATCGTGTAACACTTAGATGACTAGAGGGATGTCTAATCTGGGTGGGAGTTCATTAAATAATTTGATTAGATGAACTTAATTATCACGAACTTTAGTCTAAAACCTTTGCAAATATGTCTTGTAGATCAAATGGCCAATGCTCATGTCAACATGAACTTCAACGCGTTCCTAGAGAAAACCAAGCTGAAAGATGATGGCAGCAACTATACGGACTGGGTCCAGAACTTGAGGATCATCCTCATAGCTGCCAAGAAAGCATATGTCCTAGATGGACCGCTAGGTGAAGCACCCATCCCAGAGAACCAAGACGTTATGAACGCTTGGCGATCACGTCTCGATGATTAGTCCCTCATTCAAGGCAGGCATGCTTTACTGACTTAGAACCGGGGCTCCAAAAGCGTTTTGAGCAACACGGAGCATATGAGATGTTCGAGGAGCTGAAAATGGTTTTCCAAGCTCATGCCCGGGTCGAGTGATATGAAGTCTCCGACAAGTTCTACAGTTGTAAGATGGAGGAAAATAGTTTTGTCAGTGAGCACATACTCAAAATGTCTGGGTTGCACAACCGCCTGTTCCAGCTGGACATTAACCTCCCGGACGAGGCGGTCATTGACAGAATCCTTCAGTCGCTCCCACCAAGCTACAAGAGCTTTGTGATGAACTACAATATGCAGGGGATGGTGAAGACTATTCCTGAAGTATTTTCAATGCTGAAGTCGGCAGAGGTAGAAATAAAGAAAGAACATCAAGTGTTGATGGTCAATAAAACCACCAAGTTCAAGAAGGGCAAGGGTAAGAAGAACTTCAAGAAGGACGGCAAGGATGTTGCCGCGCCCGGTAAGCCAATTGCCGGGAAGAAGTCAAAGAATGGACCCAAGCCTGAGACTGAGTGCTTTTATTGCAAAGGGAAGGGTCACTGGAAGCGGAACTGCCCCAAATACTTAGCGGACAAGAAGGCCAGCAACACTAAAGGTATACTTGATATACATGTAATTGATGTGTACCTTACCAAGACTCATAGTAACTCCGGGTATTTGATACGGTGCTTGTTGCTCATATTTGTAACTCACAGCAGAGCTGCGGAATAAGCGGAGATCGGCGAAGGGCGAGGTGACGATCTTGCGTCGGGAATGGTTCCAAGGTCGATGTGATCGCCGTCGACACGCTACCTCTACATTTACCTACGGGATTAGTTTTAAACCTTAATAATTGTTATTTAGTGCCAAGTTTGAGCATGAACATTGTATCCGGATCTCGTTTGATACAAGATGGCTACTCATTTAAATCCGAGAATAATGGTTGTTCTATTTATATGAGAGATATGTTTTATGGTCATGCCCGATGGTCAATGGTTTATTCTTAATGAATCTCGAGCGTAATGTTACACATATTCATAGTGTGAATACCAAAAGATGTAAAGTTGATAACGATAGTCCCACATACTTGTGGCACTGCCGCCTTGGTCACATTGGTGTCAAGCGCATGAAGAAGCTCCATGCTGATGGACTTTTAGAGTCTCTAGATTATGAATCGTTTGACACATGCGAGCCATGCCTCATGGGCAAGATGACCAAGACTCCGTTCTCTGGAACAATGGAGTGAGCAACCAACTTGTTGGAAATCATACATACTGATGTGTGCGGTCCAATGAGAGTTGAGGCTCGCGGAGGATATCATTATGTTCTCACTCTCACTGATGACTTGAGTAGATATGGGTATGTCTACTTAATGAAACACAAGTCGGAGACCTTTGAAAAGTTCAAGGAATTTCAGAATGAGGTAGAGAATCAACGTGACCGAAAGATAAAGTTCCTACGATCAGATCATGGAGGAGAATATTTAAGTCACGAATTTGGTACACACTTGAGGAAATGTGGAATCGTTTCACAACTCACGCCGCCTAGAACACCTCAGCGTAATGGTGTGTCCGAACATCGTAATCGCACTCTATTGGATATGGTGTGGTCTATGATGTCTCTTACCGATTTACTGCTATCATTTTGGGGATACGCTCTAGAGACAGCTACATTCACTTTAAATAGGGCACCATCTAAATCCGTTGAGATGACACCGTATGAATTATGGTTTGGGAAGAAACCTAAGCTGTCGTTTCTAAAAGTTTGGGGATGCGATGCTTATGTCAAGAAACTTCAACCTGAAAAGCTCGAACCCAAGTCGGAAAAATGCGTCTTCATAGGATACCCTAAGGAAACCATTGGGTATACCTTCTACTTAACATCCGAGGGCAAGATCTTTGTTGCCAAGAACGGATCCTTTCTGGAAAAAGAGTTTCTCTCGAAAGAAGTAAGTGGGAGGAAAGTAGAACTCGATGAAGTACTACCTCTTGAACAGGAAAGTAGTGCAGCTCAGGAAAATGTTCCTGTGATGCCTACACCAACTAGAGAGGAAAATAATGATGATGATCAAGGTACTTGGATCAAGTTGCTCTTGAACTTCAGAGGGTCCACAAGGACATGTTCCGCACTGAGTGGTACGGCAACCCTGTCTTGGAAATCATGTTGTTAGACAATGGTGAACCTTCGAACTATGAAGAAGCGATGGCGGGCCCAGATTCCAACAAATGGCTGGAAGCCATGCGATCCGAGATAGAATCCATGTATGAAAACAAAGTATGGACTTTGACAGACTTGCCCGATGATCGGCGAGCGATAGAAAACAAATGGATCTTTAAGAAGAAGACGGACGCGGATGGTAATGTTACCATCTATAAAGCTCGACTTGTCGCTAAGGGCTATCGACAAGTTCAAGGGGTTGACTACGATGAGACATTCTCTCCCGTAACAAAGCTGAAGTCCGTCCGAATCATGTTAGCAATTGCCGCATACTATGATTATGAGATATGGCAGATGGACGTCAAAACGACATTCCTTAACGGACATCTTAAGGAAGAACTGTATATGATGCAGCTGGAAGGTTTTGTCGATCCTAAGAATGCTAACAAAGTATGCAAGCTCCAGCGATCCATTTATGGGCTGGTGCAAGCATCTCGGATTGGAACATTCGCTTTGATGAGATGATCAAAGTGTTTGGGTTTATGCAGACTTATGGAGAAGCCTGCGTTTACAAGAAAGTGAGTGGGAGCTCAGAGCATTTCTCATATTATATGTAGATGACATACTCTTGATGGGAAATGATATAGAACTTTTGGACAGCATTAAGGCCTACTTGAATAAGTGTTTTTCAATGAAGGACCTTGGAGAAGCTGCTTACATATTAGGCATCAAAATCTATAGGGATAGATCGAGACGCCTCATAGGTCTTTCACAAATCACATACCTTGATAAGATTTTGAAGAAGTTCAAAATGGATCAGTCCAAGAAAGGGTTCTTGCTCAGATTTCAAGGTGTGAGATTGAGCTCGCTCAATGCCCGCCACGGCAAAAGATAAAGAAGAGATGAGTGTCATCCCTATGCTTCACCATAGGATCTATTATGTATGCCATCTTGTGTACGGACTGATGTAAACCTTGCCGTAAGTTTGGTAGGAAGGTACCAAAGTAATCCCGCAAGGAACACCGACAGCGGTCAAGAATATCCTAAAGTACCGAAAAGGACAAAGGACATGTTTCTCGTTTATGGAGGTGACGAAGAGCTCGTCAGAAGGGTTACGTCGACGCTAAGCTTCGACACAGATTTGGATGACTCTAAGTCACAAACCGGATCGTGTATATGTTGAATGGTGGAGCGATGGTAGTGGTGCAACCGCAAGCGAAGCGTCGTGGCGGGATCTACATGTGAAGCGGAGTACATGGCAGCCTCGGAGGCAGCGCATGAAGCAATTTGGGTGAAGGAGTTCATCACCGACCTAGGAGTCATACCCAATGCGTCGGGGCCGATCACAACACTGGAGCCATTGCCCTTGCCAAGGAGCCCAGGTTTCACAAGAAGACCAGGCACATCAAGCGTCGTTTCAACTCCATCCGTCAAAATGTTCAAGATGGAGACATATATATTTGCAAAGTACATACGGATCTGAATGGCGCAGATCCGTTGACTAAACCTCTTTCGCGAGCAAAACATGATCAACACCAGAACTCTATAGGTGTTCGATTCATCACAATGTAACAAGATTATTGACTCTAGTGCAAGTGGGAGACTTTTGGAAATATGCCCTAGAGGCAATAATAAAAGGATTATTATTATATTTCCTTGTTCATGATAATTGTCTTTATTCATGCTATAACTGTATTATCCGGAAATCGTAATACACATGTGAATACATAGACCATAATATGTCCCTAGTAAGCCTCTAGTTGACTAGCTCGTTGATCAACAGGTCATGGTTTCCTGACTATGGACATCAGATGTCGTTGATAATGGGATCACATCATTAGGAGAATGATGTGATGGACAAGACCCAATCCTAAGCATAGCACAAGATCGTGTAGTTCGTTTGCTAGAGCTTTTCCAATGTCAAGTATCTTTTCCTTAGACCATGAGATCGTGTAACTCCGGATCTTGTAGGAGTGCTTTGGGTGTACCAAACGTCACAACGTAATCGGGTGACTATAAAGGTGCACTACGGTATCTCCGAAAGTGTCTGCGGGTTGACACGGATCAAGACTGGGATTTGTCACTCCGTATGACGGAGAGGTATCTTTGGGCCCACTCGGTAATGCATCATCATAATGAGCTCAAAGTGACCAAGTGTTTGGTCACGGGATCATGCATTACGGTATGAGTAAAGTGACTTGCCGGTAACGAGACTGAACGAGGTATTGGGATACCGACGATGGAGTCTCGGGCAAGTAATGTATCGATTGACAAAGGGAATTGTATACGGGGTTGATCGAATCCTCGACATCGTGGTTCATCCGATGAAATCATCGTGGAACATGTGGGAGCCAACATGGGTATCCAGATCCCGCTGTTGGTTATTGGCCGGAGAGCTGTCTCGTTCATGTCTGCATGATTCCCGAACCCGTAGGGTCTACACACTTAAGGTTCGGTGACGCTAGTGTTATTAGGAAGACTTGTATGTGATTACGAATGTTGTTGAGTCCGGATGAGATCCCTGACGTCGGAGGAGTTCCTAATAGTCCGGAGGTGAAGATTTATATATAAGAAGTGCTGTTTCGCCATCGGAAAGTTTTGGGGTCACCGGATTGTCACCGACCACGGAAAGGTCCCGGGGGTCCACCGGGTGGGGCCACCTATCCCGGAGGGCCCCGTGGGCTGAGTTGGGAGGGGAACCAGCTCCTAGTGGGCTAGTGCGCCCCCCCTTTGGGCCTCCCCTGCGCCTAGGGTTGGAAACCCTAGGGTGGGGGGCGCACCACTTGCCTTGGGGGGCACTCCACCCCCCTGGCCGCCGCCCCTTGGGAGATTCCCATCTCCAGGGCCGGCGCCCCCCCTGGGGGGCTATATAAAGGAGGGGGGAGGGAGGGCAGCCGCACCCCTGAGTCTTGGCGCCTCCCTCCCCCTGCTACACCTCTTCCTCCTCCCGCGGTTGCTTGGCGAAGCCCTGCCGGAGTAGTGCATCTCCACCATCACCACGCCGTCGTGCTACTGCTGGAGCCTTCTTCCTCAACCTCTCCTTCACCCTTGCTGGATCAAGAAGGAGGAGACGTCATCCGCTCCGTACGTGTGTTGAACGCAGAGGTGCTGTCCGTTCAGCACTTGGTCATCGGTGATTTGGATCACGGCAAGTACGACTCCATCATCCCCGTTCTCTTGAACGCTTCCGCTCGCAATCTACAAGGGTATGTAGATGCACTCCTATCACTCGTTGCTTAGATGAACTCATAGATGGATCTTGGTGAAACCGTAGGAAATTTTTTAATTTTCCGCAACGTTCTCCAACATATGGCGCATGCTCACATTGGGAATAAGCGAGTTTCAAGGCTTAAGTGGGGGGACGGTTGGCATTTTTACCGCCTATAAGAGGGCAACAGACTCCTCCTTTCTTCCCCACGCCTTCTTCCAGTCTCTGTCTTCCAATCTCTCAAGCTCCAGCTCCCAATAAAAGCTTTCATCTTTCTCACTGCCACCACCTCCTCCAGCCATGGTCGGATCCGGTTCCAAGGGCAAGTGGGAGGCCTCCTCTGTTACGGAGAAAGAGGTGAAGAATCTCTTGAGCGCGGGGTACCTGGCCGCAGACTTTGCGCATAGGCTCCCCGACGAGGGTCAGATCATCCCCACTCCGGAGCCCGACGGAAGGGTTTTCTTCCTCCCCCATTTCCTTAGAGGGATAGGATTTCCACTCTACCCCTTCGTCCGGGGACTCATATTCTATTACGGGCTAGATTTCCATGATCTAGCCCCAAACATTAGAGTACCATCTAATTAATTCCAAAAGTACTATCTACAATGTAAGACACTCATACCCTTTCTGATTGAGTAGACATCCGATCTGTATCTATATTCGAGGGAGTAACTTATATTGCACATTCATACCTGATAACATCTTTATTTGCGGTTGCTTTTGAATTATGAAATGAAAGTGCAAAAGACACATATTCTAAAAAAAGAAGTGGAAAAGACACATACTCTTTCAAAAAAAAGGAGTGAAAAAGACACTATCTGAACCAACTACACCGAGAACTACATAGAATCACTTGGCCTTCAGTACTGGAATTAGCTTATTTGCTGTCTGCCAACTCTTTGCCGTCCGCTGGCGGACGACAAAGAAGGTCTTTGTCGCCAGCCACACAAAAACGGACGACAAAGAAGTGGCTGACGGCAAACAAGGTCTTTGCCATCAGCCAACTCTTTGCCATCCGCTGGCTGACGGCAAAGAAATTATGTTGTCCGCTAGCAGACGGCAAATAGGTTGGTGGGTCCAGTTATTGTGTAACCAAACCAAGCCCACCGGCCCCACCTCTTTGCCGTCCGCAAGAGGACGACAATGAATCTTTGCTGACTGTTGGCGGACAAAGAGGCGGGTACGTTAACGGCCGTCCATCCCCCGTCCTCTGTCTCTTCTCTCCACTCTCGCTCATTCCCTCCCCACCCACACCCGCGCTGCCGCCGCCGACCCCGTCTGTCGTAGCCGGCCGCCACCCCTTCCACATCGCCCCGCCCCCTCCCCTCCGTCGCCATCCCCCACCCACACCGCCCACGCCACCGACCCCGACCCCCGTGCCAGCACCGCTCACCACCCTCCCGACCTCCACTGCAAGCACCGCCGCTCCTTCCACGTCGGCCACCAAGCCTGGGCCGTCCCTCGCCTGGCCTGCACAGAATCGTCCCTCCCCTCCACTGGTCGCCGCCTACTCCGGCAGGTGAGCTCATCCCCCATTTCTTTAATTAGTTTCTTTTTGTTTCTTTTAGTTTAGTTTCTGTTTTAGTTATAGTTTTAGTTTCAGTTTAGTTTTAGTTTAGTTTATTTTAGATTAGTTTTAGTTTTTAGTTTATTTTAGATTAGTTTTAGTTTTAGTTTAGAAGAAGAAGTAGAAGGAGGAGGAGGAGGAGGGAGGAACATGAGGAGGGAGAACAAGAAAGAAGAAAAGAAGAAGAGGAAAAAGGAGAAGAAGAAGAAGAAGAAGAAGAAGAAGAAGAAGAGAGGAGGAGGAGGAGGAGGAGGAGGAGGAGAAGAAAGCGGAGAGGAGGAGAAGAAGAAGAAGAAGAAGAAGAAGAAGAAAGAGGAGAGGAGGAGAAGAAGAAAAGGAAAAAAGAGACCCCGACCCCCGACCCCCGACACCCCGGCACGACACCCCGACCCCGACCCCCGACACCCCGGCATGACACCCCGACCCCGACCCCCGACACCATGACACCACACCCGGACCCCCGACCAACCGACACCCTGACACCACACCCCGACCCACACCGCGACCCCGACCCCGACCCCGACCTCGACACCCTGACACCCCGACCCCGACACGACACCCCGACCCCGACACCACACCCCTACCCCGACCCCGACCACCGACACCCCGACACCTGACACCCCAACCACCGACACCCTGAAACCACACCCACCCTTACCCCCGACCCCCGACACCATGACACCACACCCGACCCGACCTCGACACCCTGACACCCCGACCCCGACACGACCCCCCGGCACGACACCCCGACCCCTACACCCGGACACCCGGACACCACACCCCGACCCCGACCACCGACCATCGACACCCCCACACTTGACACCCCGACCACCGACACCCCGACCCCGACCCCGACCACCGACACCCCGACCCCGACACCCTAAGACCCCGACAATCGACAACCCGACCCCGACCCCGACCACCGACACCCGAACTCGACCCGACACCCGACACCACGAGACCCGACAATCGACACCCGCCCCCCTCACCCGACCCCGACACTCGACAAAGACACCCCGACCCCGACACCCTGACACCCCGATCGACCCCAGACTGTTAGGGAACGTAGTAATTTCGAAAATTTCCTACGCACACGGAAGATCATGGTGATGCATAGCAACGAGAGGGGAGTGTATCTTCATACCCTTTAAGATCGCTAAGCGGAAGCGTTTATCAACGCGGTTGATGTAGTCGTACGTCTTCACGATCCGACCGATCCAAGTACCGAACGCATGACACCTCCGAGTTCTGCACACGTTCAGCTCGATAACGTCCTCGCCTTCTCGATCCAGCAATATGGGCGAAGTAGTAGATGAGTTCCGGCAGCACGACGGCGTGGTGACAGTGTTGGTGAAGAACAATCTCCGCAGGGCTTCGCCTAAGCACTACGGAAACTATGACGGGGATAAAATAGAGGGGATGGGGTTGCCGGCTCACGGCTTGGTGTTTCTTGATGTGTCTTTGGTGCTAGCCCTGCCCCTCTATTTATATGTTGAGCCCTGGGGTCAAAACTTGGAGCAAAAGCCTCCTCAAAGTCGGTTTTGCCCGAAAGACAAGAGTCCCACTCGGACTCCAGGACCAAACGCCACAATCCTTGGCGTTTGGCCCAGACGCCATGGGCCTCGGCGTCTGGCCCCGGGCCAGACGCCAGGTTATCCGGCGTTTGGCCCCTGGCCTCTGCAAAACTCCTTTTGCACCGACTTATAGCCCTGTGGGCCTGATCCCTTGGCCTAACCATATCATCCAATATCTGAATCTTTACCTCCGGACCATTCCCGAGCTCCTCGTCATGTCCGTGATCTCATCCGGGACTCCGAACAACATTCGATTACCAACATACATAACTCATATAATACTATATCGTCAACGAAACATTAAGCGTGCGGACCGTACGGGTTCGAGAACTATGTAGACATGACCAAGACATGTCTCCGGTCAATAACCAATAGCTGGACCTGGATGCCCATATTGGCTCCCACTTATTCTACGAAGATCTTTATCGGTCAAATCGCATAACAACATACGTTGTTCCCTTTATCATCGGTATGTTACTTGCCCGAGATTCGATCGTCGGTATCTCAATACCTAGTTCAATCTCGTTACCGGAAAGTCTCTTTACTCGTTCCATAATACATCATCCCGCAACTAACTCATTAGTTGCAATGCTTGCAAGGCTTATAGTGAAGTGCATTACCGAGTGGGCCCAGAGATACCTCTCCGACAATCGGAGTGACAAATCCTAATCTCGAAATACGCCAACCCAACAAGTACCTTCGGAGACACCTGTAGAGCACCTTTATAATCACCCGATTCGTTGTGATGTTTGGTAGCACACAAAGTGTTCCTCCGGTAAACGGGAGTTGCATAATCTCATAGTCATGGGAACATGTATAAGTCATGAAGAAAGCAATAGCAACATACTAAATGATCGAGTGCTAAGCTAACGGAATGGGTCAAGTCAATCACATCATTCTCCTAATGATGTGATCCCGTTAATCAAATGACAACTCATGTCTATGGTTAGGAATCTTAACCATCTTTGATTCATGAGCTAGTCAAGTAGAGGCATACTAGTGACACTTTGTTTGTCTATGTATTCACACATGTATTATGTTTCCGGTTAATACAATTCTAGCATGAATAATAAACATTTATCATGATATAAGGAAATAAATAATAACTTTATTATTGCCTCTAGGGCATATTTCCTTCAGTCTCCCACTTGCACTAGAGTCAATAATCTAGTTCACATCGCCATGTGATTTAACACCAATATTCACATCTGTATGTGATTAATACCCATAATTCACATCGTCATGTAATCAACACCCAAAGGGTTTACTAGAGTTAATAATCTAGTTCACATCGCTATGTGATTAACACCCAAAGAGTACTAAGGTATGATCATGTTTTGCTTGTGAGAGAAGTTTAGTCAACGTGTCTGTCACATTCAGAGCCGTATGTATTTTGCAAATATTCTATGTCTACAATGCTCTGCACGGAGCTACTCTAGCTAATTGCTCCCACTTTCAATATGTATCCAGATTGACACTTAGAGTCATCTAGATCAGTGTCAAATCTTGCATCGACGTAACCCTTTACGACGAACCTCTTGTCACCTCCACAATCGAGAAACATATCCTTATTCCACTAAGGATAATTTTGACCAATGTCCAGTGATCTACTCCTAGAACACCATTGTACTCCCTTGCCAAAATAGTGTAGGGTATACAATAGATCTGGTACACAGCTTGGCATACTTTATAGAACCTATGGCCAAGGCATAGGGAATGACTTTCATTCTCTTTCTATCTTCTACCTGGTCGGGCTTTGAGTCTTACTCAATTTCACACCTTGTAACACAGGCAAGAACTCTTTCTTTGACTGTTCCATTTTGAACTACTTCAAAAACTTGTCAAGGTATGTACTCATTGAAAAAACTTATCAAGCGTCTTGATTTATCTCTATAAATCTTGATGCTCAATATGTAAGCAGCTTCACCGACGTCTTTCTTTGAAAAACTCCTTTCAAATACTCCTTTATGCTTTCCAGAATAATTCTATATTATTTCCGATCAACAATATGTCATTCACATATACTTATCAGAAATGTTGTAGTGCTCCCACTCACTTTCTTGTAAATACAGGCTTCACCACAAGTATGTATAAAACTATATGCTTTCATCAACTCATCAAAGCGTATATTCCAACTCCGAGAGGCTTGCACCAGTCCATAAATGGATTGCTGGAGCTTGCACACTTTGTTAGCTTCCTTTGGATCGACAAAACCTTCTGGTTGCATCATATACAACTCTTCTTTAATAAATCCATTAAGGAATGCAGTTTTGTTTATCCATTTGCCAGATTTCATAAAATGTGGCAATTGCTAACATGATTCGGACAGACTTAAGCATAGATACGAGTGAGAAACTCTCATCATAGTCAACACCTTGAACTTGCCGAAAACCTTTTGCGACAATTCTAGCTTTGTAGATAGTAACACTACTATCAGCGTCCATCTTCCTCTTGAAGATCCATTTAATCTCAATGGCTCGCCGATCATTGGGCAAGTCAATCAAAGTCCACACTTTGTTCTTATACATGGATCCCATCTCAGATTTCATGGCCTTAAGCCATTTCGCGGAATCTGGGCTCATCATCGCTTCCTCATAGTTCGTAGGTTCGTCATGGTCAATAACATGACCTCCAGAACAGGATTACCGTACCACTCTGGTGCGGATCTCACTCTGGTTTACCTACGAGGTTCGGTAGTAACTTGACCTGAAGTTACATGATCATCATCATTAGCTTCCTCACTAATTGGTGTAGTAGTCACAGGAACATATTTCTGTGATGAACTACTTTCCAATAAGGGGGCAGGTACAGTTGAAGGAAATATGCCCTAGAGGCAATAATAAAGTTATTATTTATTTCCTTATTTCATGATAAATGTTTATTATTCATGCTAGAATTGTATTAACCGGAAACATAATACATGTGTGAATACATAGACAAACATAGTGTCACTAGTATGCCTCTACTTGACTAGCTCGTTTATCAGAGATGGTTATGTTTCCTAGCCATGGACAAAAGAGTTGTCATTTGATTAACGGGATCACATCATTAGGAGAATGATGTGATTGACTTGACCCATTCCGTTAGCTTAGCACTCGATCGTTTAGTATGTTGCTATTGCTTTCTTCATGACTTATACATGTTCCTGTAACTATGAGATTATGCAACTCCCGTTTACCGGAGGAACACTTTGGGTACTACCAAACGTCACAACGTAACTGGGTGATTATAAAGGAGTACTACAGGTGTCTCCGAAGGTACATGTTGAGTTGACATATTTCAAGATTAGGATTTGTCACTCCGATTGTCGGAGAGGTATCTCTGGGCCCTCTCGGTAATACTCATCACCTAAGCCTTGCAAGCATGTAACTAATGAGTTAGTTATGAGATGACTTATTACGGAACGAGTAAAGAGACTTGCCGGTAATGAGATTGAACTAGGTATTGGATACCGATGATCAAATCTCGGGCAAGTAACATACCGATGACAAAGGGAACAACGTATGTTGTTGTGCGGTTTGACCGATAAAGATCTTCGTAGGATATGTAGGAACCAATATGGGCATCCAGGTCCCGCTATTGGTTATTGACTAGAGACGTGTCTCGGTCATGTCTACATTGTTCTCGAACCGTAGGGTCCGCACGCTTAAAGTTTCGATGATGCTTATATTATGAGTTTATGTATTTTGATGTACGAAGTTTGTTCGAGTCCGGATGTGATCACGGACATGACGAGGAGTCTCGAAATGGTCGAGACATAAAGATTGATATATTTGATGGATATATTTGGACACCGGAAAGGTTACGGAAGAGTTTGGGAATATCTGAGACTCAGGAGGTTACCGAACCCCGATAAGTATATGGGCCTTATTGGGCCCTATTGGAAGGAGGAGAAGGAGCAAGGAAGGCGCGCCCCAAGCCCAATCCGACTGGGAGGGGGCCCCCCCTTCCTTCTCTCCTTCCCCTTTCCTTCCTACTACTACTACTCCTTCCTTCCCCCTCCATCTTGGATTAGGAAAAGGAGGGGAAACCTACTTGGAGTAGGTTTCTCCCCCCTATGGCGTGCCTCCCCCTTGGGCCGGCCACCTCCTCCCTCCCTCCTTTATATACGGGGGTAGGGGGGCACCCTAGACACACAAGTTGATCATTGAGATCGTTCCTTAGCCGTGTGCGGTGCCCCCCTCCACGATATTACACCTCGGTCATATTGTAGCGGTGCTTAGGCGAAGCCTGCGACAGAGAACATCAAGATCGTCCTGCACGCCGTTGTCTTGACAGAACTCCCCAGCGCCTCTGCTGGATCGGAGATCGGGGTGCGTCATCGAGTTATCGTGTGTCAAGAACTTCGGAGGTGCCGAGTAACGGTGCTTGGATCGGTTGGACCGGGAGGACGTCGACTACTTCCTCTCGTTGCGTCAACGCTTCGCTTCGGTCTCACGAGGGCGTAGACAACACTCTCCCCTCTCGTTGCTATGCATCACCATGATCTTGCGTGTGCGTAGGAATTTTTTTGAAATTACTACGTTCCCCAACAACAGTTACCTCATCAAGTTCTACTTTCCTCCGACTCACTTCTTTCGAGAGAAACTCCTTCTCTAGAAAGGATCCATTCTAAGCAACGAATATCTTGCCTTCGGATCTGTGATAGAAGGTGTACCCAATTGTCTCCTTTAGGTATTCTATGAAGAAACATTTCTCCGATTTGGGTTTGAGCTTATCAGAATGAAACTTTTTCTTATAAGCATCGCAACCCCAAACTTTAAGAAACGACAACTTTTGGTTTCTTGCCAAACCAAAGTTCATAAGGTATTGTCTCAACGGATTTAGATGATGCCCTATTTAACGTGAATGCAGCTGTCTCTAATGCATAACCCCAAAACGATAGTGGTAAATCGATAAGATACATCATAGATTGCACCATATCCAATAATGTGCGGTTATCACGTTCGCACACACCATTACGCTGTGGTGTTCCATGTGGCGTGAGCTGTGAAACTATTCCACATTGTTTTAATTTGAAGACCAAACACGTAACTCAAATATTTGTCTCCGCGATTAGATCGTAGAAACCTTATTTTCTTGTCACGATGATTTTCCACTTCACTCTGAAATTCTTTGAACTTTTCAAATGTTTCAGACTTATGTTTCATCAAGTAGATATACCCATATCTGCTCAAATCATCTGTGAAGGTTGAAACATAACGATACTTGCCGTGAGCCTTAACACTTATCGGACCGCATATATCAGTATGTATTATTTCCAATAAGTCTGTTGCTCGCTCCATTGTTCCGGAGGATGGAGTTTTAGTCATCTTGCCCAAAAGGCACGGTTCGCAAGCATCAAATGATTCATAACCAAGTGATTCTGAAAATCCATCTTTATGGAGTTTCTTCATGCGCTTTACACCGATATGACCCAAACGACAGTGCCACAAATAAATTGCACTGTCATTATTAACTTTGCTTCTTTTGGCATCAATATTATGAATATGTGTATCACTACGATCGAGATCCAACAAACTATTTTCATTGGGTGTATGACCATTGAAGGTTTTATTCATGTAAATAGAACAACAATTATTCTCTGACTTTAAATGAATAACCGTATTGCAATAAGCATGATCAAATGATATTCATGCTCAACGCAACGCCAAATAACATTTATTTAGGTTTAACACTAATTTCGAAAATATAGGGAGTGTGCGATGATGATCATATCAATCTTGGAACTACTTCCAACACTCATCGTCACTTCCCCTTCAACTAGTCTCTGTTTATTCTGTAACTCCTGTTTGAGTTACTAATCTTAGCAACCGAACAAGTATCAAATACTCGGGGCTACTATAAACACTAGTAAGGCACACATCAATAACCACAGATATCCAATATACCCTT
Organism: Aegilops speltoides; assembly: GCA_021437245.1. Classification (NCBI taxonomy): domain Eukaryota; kingdom Viridiplantae; phylum Streptophyta; class Magnoliopsida; order Poales; family Poaceae; genus Aegilops; species Aegilops speltoides. Next base: position 496,046,959 of record CM038143.1, read on the forward strand.
GTTCACTTTGCCATCCTTCTTATCCACCAAATATTCAGAGCATTTCCGCTTCTAGTGACCATTTCCTTTGCAGTGTAAGCACTCAGTTTCAGGCTTTGGTCCAGCTTTGGTCTTCTTCACGGGAGTGACAACTTGTTTGCCATTCTACTTGAAGTTTCCCTTTCTTTCCCTTTGCCCTTTTCTTGAAACTAGTGGTCTTGTCAATCATCAACACTTGATGCTCTTTCTTGATTTCTACCTTCGTCGATTTCAACATCACGAAGAGCTCGGGAATCGTTTTCGTCATCCCTTGCATACTATAGTTCATCATGAAGTTCTAGTAACTTAGTGATGGTGACTATAGAACTATGTCAATCACTATCTTATCTGGAAGGTTAACTCCCACTTGATTCAAGCGATTGAAGTACCCAGACAATCTGAGAACATGCTCACTAGTTGAGCGATTCTCCTCCATCTTATAGCTATAGAACTTGTTGGAGAATTCATATCTCTCAACTCGGGTATTTGCTGGAAATATTAACTTCAACTCCTAGAACATCTCATATGGTCCATGACGTTCAAAACGTCTTTGAAGTCCCGATTCTAAGCCGTTAAGCATGGCGCACTAAACTATCAAGTAGTCATCATATTGAGCTAGCCAAACGTTCATAACGTCTGCATTTGCTCCTGCAATAGGTCTGTCACCTAGCGGTGCATTAAGGACATAATTCTTCTATGCAGCAATGAGGATAAACCTCAGATCACGGATCCAATCCGCATCATTGCTACTAACATCTTTCAACACAATTTTTCTCTAGGAACATATCAAAATAAACATATGAAAGCAACAACGCAAGCTATTGATCTACAACATAATATGCAAAATACTACCAGGACTAAGTTCATGATAAATTTAAGTTCAATTAATCATATTACTTAAGAACTCCCACTTAGAAAGACATCTCTGTAGTCATCTAAGTGATCACGTGATCCAAATCAACTAAACCATGTCCGATCATCACGTGAGACGGAGTAGTTTTCAATGGTGAACATCACTATGTTGATCATATCTACTATATGATTCACGCTCGACCTTTCGGTCTCCGTGTTCCGAGGCCATATCTGCATATGCTAGGCTCGTCAAGTTTAACCTAAGTATTCCGTGTGTGCAACTGTTTTGCACCCGTTGTATTTCAACATTGAGCTTATCACACCCGATCATCACGTGGTGTCTCAGCACGAAGAACTTTCGCAACGGTGCATACTCAGGGAGAACACTTCTTGATAATTAGTGAGAGATCATATTATAATGCTACCGTCAATCAAAACAAGATAAGATGCATAAAGGATAAACATCACATGCAATCAATATAAGTGATATGATATGACCATCATCATCTTGTGCTTGTGATCTCCATCTCCGGCTAATCGTCGTGATCACCATCGCCACCGGTAGCGACACCTTGATCTCCATCATAGCATCGTTGTCGTTTAGCCATCTATTGCTTCTCGACTATCGCTACCGCTTAGTGATAAAGTAAAGCAATTACAGAAGCGCTGCATTTCATACAATAAGCGACAACCATATGGCTCTTGCCGATTGCCGATAACTCGGTTACAAAACATGATCATCTCATACAATAAAATATAGCATCATATCTTGACCATATCACATCACAACATGCCCTGCAAAAACAAGTTAGACGTCCTCTACTTTGTTGTTGCAAATTTTACGTGGCTGCTACGGGCTGAGCAAGAACCGTTCTTACCTACACATCAAAACCACAACGATAGTTCGTCAAGTTAGTGCTATTTTAACCTTCGCAAGGACCGGGCGTATGCTTTTCTCGTTCAACTAAAGTTGGAGAAAGCAGACACCCGCCACCACACATGTGCAAAGCACGTCGGTAGAACCGATCTCTGAAAGCACATTTGCTCCTCGGGTGGTTTTGGTAATTAATGACAACATACTTTGTGGTTGGACTAATGCTTTTATCAAGTATGTTTCAGAAATTCAATCACATTGGCATGGCAAAAGGATGAAGAGGTGGACCCTCAATTTGCTAAGGCAAGCATTGGCAAAAGCTCAAGACTCCATTTTGGTTTAGTGATCCAAGATCACATTGAGTCCATAGGAAAGCCAATACTATTAAAGGGATGAGGTTATGATGATGATCTGGTTGCTCAAGTGCTTAGTGATACATCTCCTAAACTATCGGCAACTCTCACCGCCATATACACTCATAAGTAATCTCGGTCCCACCGATATTCCAAACTTCAGTCCACACCGAGATGAACCACCTCAGCCATATAGCCAAACCCTAGAAATCTCGGATTTTCCGATTACGAACTCGGTCTCACGAAACTTGAGTTGCCAAGCTTCAGAACATACGTCATCAAATCGGTGTCACCGAGATGATGAAGTCGGTCCCACCGAGATTGGCAAGCTCTGTCTTTACGAATCGGACTAACCGAGATTGTATTTTCGGTCCCACTGAAAATCCCAACGTTCACATGATTTGAACTTTCGGTCTCACCGAGTTGTCAACTTCGTAACACCGAGATTGGTCAAATGTGTGTAGCGGTTGGATTTTGTGTGGAGGCTATAAATACCCTCCACCCCTCTTCATTCGTGGAGAGAGCCATCGAAAGAACTACCACTCCTACCTTACATTTACGAGAAGAGAACTACCTACCCTTGTGTTGAGATCAAGTTGCTCCACTCCCACCATATGAAGCTTGATCTCTAGCCTTCCCGAGTTGCTTTCCACTCAATCCTTTCTTCCACCACAGCCAAATCGGTGAGGAGAGTTGAGTGTTGGGGAGATTATCATTTGAAGCACAAGAGCAAGGAGTTCATCATCATCAACACCATCTATTACCTTTTGGAGGTGGTGCCTCCTAGATTAGTTAGGTGTCGCTTGGGAGCCTCCGTCGAGATGTGGAGTTGAACCAAGAAGTTTGTAAGGGCAAGGAGATCGCCTACTTGTGAAGATCTACCCGAGTAAGGCTAGCCCTCCGTGGGCGTGAGCCATGATGGAATAGACAAGGTTGCTTCTTCGTGGACCCTTCGTGGGTGGAGCCCTCCGTGGACTCTCGCAGCCGTTACCGTCAGTGGGTTGAAGTCTCCATCAGCGTGGAAATGCGATAGCACCACCTATCGGAACCACGAGAAAAATCTCCGTGTCTCCAAATTGCGTTTGATCTTCTCCACTTCTCTTTACTACTTGTGCAATTTACTTTCCGCTGCCCATACTCTAGAATTGCATGTGTAGTATGCTACTTGACTTGTGTGATATGCAAAATCTGCAAAAATCTGTCCTTGACAAAAGACAGAATTTTTATCTTGTCGAGTAGTCTAATCACCCCCCCCCTCTAGACACTCTCACCTTCTTCGATCCTACAATTGGTATCAGAGCTTTGGTCTCCATTGCTTTGGTTTACACACCATTGGAGGAAGATGGACGTGTCTACGTTTGGGAGTGTTAGTCATAGAGTGCCTATTCTTAATGGAGTGTCCTATAACTCGTGGAGGATTGAAATGCTTATTATCTTTAAGACATACAATTTGCGCAAATATGTTGAGACCCCCTATGTGCCTCCCATTTGACCCCTTGCACCCTACCATGGATGAAGAGCTTGATTTGCTTCGTAACCTTAGAACTGTAAATCTTATCATTAGAGGGTTACCCGACAACTTGCTTAAGCTCGTTACAAACTTTGAGTGCGCCTATGCTATGTGGAAGTTCTTGGAAGAACTTTATCCGGACTACTCTTTGAGAGGTCTTGATGAAATTCTATACAAGACTATTGAATTTGATATGATGCTCCCAATGATCCCAACTTTGATAAATGCTTCTTTGAGCTTCGTGATCTTATGAAAAGAAGGGTGATCCTTGTCTTATCAATGCTCTAATTAGAAATGCTCTTGTATTGCATTCCGATGATTATTGTCACATTGACAAAACTAATGCAAGTTGCTGTCAAATTGACCTAGGTGTTGATGATGAACTATCTATGGGTCAATATGATGATGAGCATGAGCATGATGATGATTTCTCCGATTCGGACACCGAGCTAGACAAGATCATGAAGAGTCTCAATCTTATGGCAAATCTGAGAGACTACATATCCGGTGGAAAAGAGTGGATTCTTGATAGTGGATGCACCGATCACATGACCGGAGATGAAGACATGTTTCGAGAGCTTGCAAAGAACGATGGTCCACGCAAGTATGTGACTTTTGGAGACAACCCCAAGGGTAAGGTACTTGGCCTTGGTAAGGTGGCCATATCTCATGATAGCTCTATTCAAAATGTCATGCTTGTAGAATCACTTGGATACAATTTACTTTCCGTGTCTAGATTAGCTGACTTTGGATTCAATGTGCTATTCACCAAAGTAGATTGCCAAGTCTTTCGTCGTGACAATCATAACATGGCATTTACCGGTATCCGTAGAGGTGATCTATATATTGTTGATTTCACTAAGAAAGCCCAACCTAGAACTTGCTTCATTGCTAGATCCGCTAAAGGTTGGTTATGGCATAGAAGGCTTGGACATGTTGGTATCGTAATCTAGACAAGCTAATCAAAGGTGATCATATTCTTGGTGTTAAAGATGTTCTCTTTGACAAAGATAGACTTTGTAGTGCTTGTCGAGGAAAACAAGTAGGTGGAAGTCATCCCATGAAGAACATCATGACCACAAGGAGACCGCTTGAGCTTCTCCATATGGATCTCTTCGGTCCCAATGCTTACAAGAGCCTTGGTGGTAACTCCTTTGGTCTAGTTATAGTTGATGATTATTCCAGATTTACGTGGGTATTTTTCCTTGATGACAAATCACAGGTTCAGAGAATCTTCAAAACCTTTGCCAGAAAGGCCCAAAATCAATTTGAGGTGAAGATCAAGAAAGTTCGGAGTGACAATGGAACGGAGTTCAAGAACGCCCATGTAGACTCTTTTCTCGATGAGGAAGGATTCTACATGAGTTCTCGACTTCGTACACTCCTCAACAAAATGGAGTTGTTGAGAGGAAGAACGAACAGCTCATAGAGATGGCGAGAGCGATGCTTGATGAATACAGGACACGAAGCACTTTTGGGGGAAGCCGTCGAGATAGCTTGTCATGCTATCAACAGGCTTTATCTTCATAAGCTCCTCGGCAAGACTTCATCTGAGCTCCTCACCGTAACAAACCCCAAGTGGGATACTTTCGTGTCTTTGGTTGAAATGCTATATCCTTGATAAGCATCGTCGGTCTAAATTTGCTCCTAAAACTCATGAAGGCTTTTTCTTGGTTATGGATCAAACTCCCACACCTACCGTGTCTACAATAATTTCACCCAAAGGTTGAAGAGACGGTAGACGTGAAGTTGATGAATCTAATGGCTCATAAGTAGAGCAAATGCCTATTGATGTAGGAGACAAGGACCCATCGGAAGCCATTCAAGATTTATCTATTGGAAAGATTCGTCCCATGGAAGTGAAGGAGAGTACCTCATCTACATATGTGGAGCCCCCTACCTCACGGCAAGATGAACCTCAAGGCAACATGGAGGCCTCCACAAGTGGAACGCACCAAGATGAGGAAGTGCAACAAGAAGATCCACCAAAACCTCCTTCTCCACCGCCTCAAGACAACACCAATAACAATGAAGAAGAAGAGGAAGATGAGGATGATGAGGAAGCTCAGCCACAACCTCAACAAAAGCTATCCCGAGTCCGAGCAAGAGTCAAGAAAAATCATCCCGTGGAACAAATGATGAGCGACATCGACTCGGGAGAATTACTCGCTCTAAAACTAAACTTAGCTAACTTTTGTGAGCATTACTCATTTATCTCTAGTATTGAACCTATGAAGGTAGAAGAAGCACTTGAAGACCCGGATTGGGTGAACGCTATGCACGAAGAGCTACACAACTTCGAGAAGAACAATGTATGGACTTTGGTAGAGAAGCCCAAGGATGATCAAAACGTCATTGGAACCAAATGGGTGTTTTGGAACAAGCAAGATGAAGATGGACAAGTCATCCGCAACAAGGCTCGTCTCCTAGCTCAAGGTTACACACAAGTCAAAGGTATGGACTATGGTGAGACCTATGCCCCCGTTGCTAGACTTGAGTCCATTCGCATTCTTCTTGCTTATGCCAATCACCATGATATTACTCTCTATCAAATGGATATTAAAAGTGCTTTCCTAAATGGTGAAATTGAGGAGGAAGTATTTGTGAAACAACCTCCGGTTGTGAATCCTAAAAAGCCCAATCATGTTTACAAGTTGCACAAAGCTCTTTATGGACTTAAACAAGCTCCTAGAGCTTGGTACAAATCTTGACTAGCTTTCTTCTTGAAAAAGGATTTGAGATTGGAAAAATAGACTCAACGCTATTCACGAAAAGGGTTGATGGTGAACTATTTGTGTGCCAAATATATGTTGATGATATTATCTTTGGTTCAACTAACCCTCATTTTAGCGAGAAGTTTGGAAAGCTCATGTCGGAGAAGTATGAGATGTCCATGATGAGTGAACTCAAATTCTTCCTTGGGTTGCAAATCAAGCAATCTAAGGAGGGTACCTTTGTCTCACAAACAAAGTACACCAAGGACCTCTTCAAGAAGTTCAACATGCAAGAAAGCAAAGGTATGAGAACCCCCATGCCTACAAGTGGACATAATGACTTGACAAAAGATGAAGAACCCGTTGATCAAAAGGTTTACCGATCTATGATTGGTTCTCTACTATATCTCTGTGCTTCTCGTCCTGACATAATGTTGAGTGTATGCATGTGTGCTCGATATCAAGCAGCCCCTAAAGAATGTCATCTTAAAGCTGTTAAAAGAATTGTGAGATATTTGATACACACACCAAACTTTGGCATTTGGTATCCTAAGAGGGCCTCTTTCGACCTTGTTGGCTATTCCGACTCGGACTATGCGGTGACAGGTTGATAGAAAGTCAACTTAGTGCGTGTCAATTTCTTGGTCGATCCCTTGTATCTTGGTCCTCCAAGAAACAAAACTTCGTATCATTATCCACCGCCAAGCGAGAATATATTGCTGCTGGTTCATGTTGTGCTCGGTTGCTCTGGATGACACAAGCGCTTAAGGATTATGGGATACATGTGAGACATGTTCCTTTGCTTTGTGACAATGAGAGTGCGATTAAGATTGGACACAATCCCGTGCAACACTCTCGAACGAAACATATTGAAGTTCGTCACCATTTTATTCGTGATCACATTGCCAAGGGTGACATCAATCTTAAGCATGTTCGAATGACAAACAACTCGCGATATCTTTACAAAACCTCTTGATGAGAAGGTGTTTTGTCGCTTAAGGAGTGAGTTGAACATCATTGATGCTTCAAACTTGGAGTAAAAACTCCATTGATGCATGCAAGGCATGAGCCTAATTGACTAATCCTTGATATTTCTCTTATGATGATGATCATATGTCTTGGACACATTTGCCCCCTTGTATTGCATCTAACTCCTTGCAGGTACTTGGATGATCTACATTCCACAAGATTACCACACACTCAAATCATGAGTAATCTTGTCATTGACCATGTATCTAGCCCTTTGGGATGTTGAGTTCAAGGAACATAATTCCACATATCCTTTTTGACACCTAATACATCTAGTATTTCACTCTTGTCATCTTGGATATCCTTGAATATTTCCTTGCTTGTCTAACCCATGTAGGAAGATGAACTATACAAGTGGAAATGGCGCTCTAACTTCACATTCAATGAGCACCTACATCAAGTTCACCTACATGAGCAAAGCAACAACAAGCCCAAGGTATGTTCTTCACATCTTTAAGGAGCTTTGCTCAAAGACATGAGTACAAGCAGCTTCATAAGATGTGATCACATCAAATGCTTAATCGAAAAATGGCAACCCCATTTTGTGCTTAAACGATGAGTATGACCTATGATCAAATGTTCTCATTTGACTCCTAAGTCAATATACTCAAACATAGGTGACTTTGTCGCCGACCCCTATCTAGATGAAGTATATATGTTTTGGAGTCTTTCTATTTTCTCTTATGTTCTCTCATTGAGTTTTCTTTAATCTAGGAATCTTTTTTCATTTCTATTCTTCTATTTTTGTGAATATCCTTTTGGCTCTGATTAATTCCTCGAAAATCATTTACAAATTCATTGCAAATCCTTTGAAACATTTCTTGCAAAGTGAGCTGAATTATTTTTGTATTTCCTTGGAATTAAAGTCGGCGTCACCAACTTAAAAATTTCGGTCTGACCGAAAAGGATCTGCCCTAAGTCCATGACTTTCGGACCCACCGATCCATCTTATTTCGGTGTCACCGATTTATTTCTTTCAGGATACCATCTTCTGCAGCTTCACTGAGTTTATTGCCCTGTTGTGATTCTTAAGGATCCCACTTCTTTCCATCTTCCCTGACCTTCCTAGTTTGCTGTCCTTTTCGGCACTTGATGTCAAAGGGGGAGAAGACTTAGGGGGAGAAGAGAAGATTTAGGGGGAGAAGAAGAGCAATCTTACCTTAAGGGGGAGAGAATCACATCAAAGCTTTGCCGTGTTCCACATTGGATATTACATTAGGCATCATTCTTCTGATTTTGCTCTTTCACAATTGATATCTTATGGAAAGCAAAATCTCTTAGAGTTCATTGAAAATCTTTTTAGTTTTCGGTGACATGTTTGCTGATTCAAGCTTGTGCTCAAAATGAGACACTCTAGCTTGTGCTCAAAATGAGACACTCTTTATACATGTCATCCCTGGCTTGGTACTCTTGATGTTCTTGCAGTTGGTTGAAGAAATGCTCTTGTGTTATCTAACCTTGTTTTCCCAAGTTTATTTCTTCACGTACAATGCCAAGGAACCTCAAGGTAAGTATATGCACTTTGCAGAATGTGCATGATGGTGACTTGCTTGTGAATACTTGTTTGCAAGAAATCACCATGCACATATGCATTATCACTCACTTCTTTTCATCTGCTCTGATGCATATAGCCAAGCTGCATGTAGCACATCTTGCTTCTCTCTCTTGTGTGCTTGTGGTAGTCCAAAACCATAAATTATGAAAATCTTGCACACTTGTAGGGGAGCCTGTACTACATGTTTGTCAAAGCTTTCGTGATAATTCTGTCCTTCTTTCAATAGCTTTGATGTCTTGTTTTGTGTGTTGCCATCAATTACCAAAAGGGGAGATTGAAAGCACATTTGCTCCTGGTGGTTTTGGTAATTAATGACAACATACTTTGTGGTTGGACTAATGCTTTTATCAAGTATGTTTCAGGAAATTCAATCACATTGGCATGGCAAAAGGATGAAGAGGTGGACCCCTCAATTTGCTAAGGCAAGCATTGGCAAAAGCTCAAGACTCCATTTTGGTTTAGTGATCCAAGATCACATTGAGTCCATAGGAAAGCCAATACTATTAAAGGGGATGAGGTTATGATGATGATCTGGTTGCTCAAGTGCTTAGTGATACATCTCCTAAACTATCAACAACTCTCACCGCCATATACACTCATAAGTAATCTCGGTCCCACCGATATTCCAAACTCAGTCACACCGAGATGAACCACCTCACCATATAGCCAAACCCTAGAAATCTCGGATTTTCCGATTCGAACTCGGTCTCACGAAACTTGAGTTGCCAAGCTTCAGAATACATCATCAAATCGGTGTCACCGAGATGATGAAGTCGGTCCCACCGAGATTGGCAAGCTCCTGTCTTTACGAATCGGACTAACAAAGAGATTGTATTTTCGGTCCCACGAAAATCCCAACGTTCACATGATTTGAACTTTCGGTCTCACCGAGTTGTCAACCGGTAACACGAGATTGGTCAAATGTGTGTACAGTTGGATTTTGTGTGGAGGCTATAAATACCCTCCACCCCTCTTCATTAGTGGAGAGAGCCATCGAAAGAACTACCACTCCTACCTTACATTTACGAGAAGAGAACTACCTACCCTTGTGTTGAGATCAAGTTGCTCCACTCCCACCATATGAAGCTTGATCTCTAGCCTTCCCGAGTTGCTTTCCACTCAATCCTTTCTTCCACCACAGCCAAATCAGTGAGGAGAGTTGAGTGTTGGGGAGATTATCATTTGAAGCACAAGAGCAAGGAGTTCATCATCATCAACACCATCTATTACCTTTTGGAGGTGGTGCCTCCTAGATTGGTTAGGTGTCGCTTGGGAGCCTCCGTCGAGATGTGGAGTTGAACCAAGAAGTTTGTAAGGGCAAGGAGATCGCCTACTTCGTGAAGATCTACCCCGAGTAAGGCTAGCCCTCCGTGGGCGTAGGCCATGATGGAATAGACAAGGTTGCTTCTTCGTGGACCCTTCGTGGGTGGAGCCCTCCGTGGACTCTCGGCCGTTACCCTCAGTGGGTTGAAGTCTCCATCAGCGTGGAAGTGCGATAGCACCACCTATCGGAACCACGAGAAAAATCTCCGTGTCTCCAAATTGCGTTTGATCTTCTCCACTTCTCTTTACTACTTGTGCAATTTACTTTCCGCTGCCCATACTCTAGAATTGCATGTGTAGTATGCTACTTGACTTGTGTGATATGCAAAATCTGCCAAAATCTGTCCTTGACAAAAGATGAATTTTTATCTTGTCGAGTAGTCTAATCACCCCCCTCTAGACACTCTCACCTTCTTGATCCTCTACGGTCTCGCGTAAGCGTCTGGCGTAATGTCGGTCCGGGCGCTTCATCCAACAATACCGCCGAACCAAAGTATGACATCTTTGGTAAGCAGTATGACTTGTATCGCCCACAACTCACTTGTGTTCTACTCGTGCATATAACATCTATGCATAAAACCTGGCTCGGATGCCCTTTGTTAGGGAGCGTAGTAATTTCAAAAATTCCTCGCACCGCGCAAGATCATGGTGATGCATAGCAACGAGAGGGGTGTATCTTCATACCCTTGAAGATCGCTAAGCGAGCGTTTATCAACGCGTTGATGTAGTCGTCGTCTTCACGATCGGTGATCCAAGTACCAAATGCACGACACCTCCGAGTTACGCACACGTTCAGCTCGATGGCGTCCTCGCCTTCTCGATCCAAAGAACACGGCGAAGTAGTAGATGAGTTCCGCGACACGCACGGCGTGGTGACGGTGTTGGTGAAGAACAATCTCCGCAGGCTTTGCCTAAGCACTACGGAAACTATGACGGAGGATAAACTAGAGGGGCGGGGTTGCGGCACACGGCTTGGTGTTTCTTGATGTGTCTTGGTGCTAGCCATGCCCTCTATTTATATGTTGAGCCACGGGGTGAAACTTGGAGCAAAAGCCTCCTCAAAGTCGGTTTTGCACGAAAGGCAAGAGTCCCACTCGGACTCCAGGAACAAACGCCACAGTCCTTGGCGGGGTTTGTCATTTCCCTTTTATTTCCCCTTTGGGGGCATTGAAAAGGGTTTAATAAAGTTTAGTACGCGAAATTGGGTTAAAGGAGGGGGGTTCGGGGAAGCGGGGGTATTAAATTGGGTTGGAAAGCTTTTTTTTTTGGGGCCCTTCCCTTCCCATTTAAATGCAAAGGGGGTAAAGGCCTAAAGAAAGTGGATTGGGGAAAAAAAAAAAGATTTTAAAGGGTTTCCCTTTGGGGTTTGGCCCTTAACCCTTTTCCCAACCCTGCTTGGATTTTGGGGCCTTTTGACCCACATGCTATTTTAAAAATTAAAATTAAACTTTTTCCTTTGGAAAAATTCTTTCAAAAGGGAAAACCCATTTTTTGGCCCCCACCCAGGAATTTTGGGGTAAAAAAATTGTTTTTAATTTTTTCTTTTAAAAAGGAAAGGTCCAAATGAGGGAAAAAATTATAAACCTTTTGTTTTATTGGAAAGGAATGTCAAGGGTGGGGAAGGGGAAACCCCAATGGCGGCTCGAACACCAAAGGGCCAAGGATAAGCGCGACCAAATGGAAGGTGTGCCACACCATCAAGGGAGCTCCAACCTGTTTGAGTACGGGGATACCTAGGTATGTGGTTTGCTACATGATTCATGCAATTTCATTCTTCATGGTAGCATTTATCCTTTCCAAAATGACTTAATATGCTTAGTTAGTTAAAAAAGGCATAACTACCTTGGATAGTTCATTTATGACATATTTAGCTCTAAAATGACATAATAACCTTTAGATAGCTCTATAAAGTGACTTAATATGCTTTAGTTAGTTAAAAAATGGCATAACTACCTTCGATAGCTCAATAACGACCTAAACTAATCTTAGCTAGTTCATTCATGACATAATTAGCTCTAAAATGGCATAATAACCTTAGATAGCTCTATAGAATGCCTAAATATGTTATAGTTAGCTAAAAAATAGCATAACTACCTTGGATAGCTCAATAATGACATAATTAGCATACTTTGGTCAAAAATGGCATAATAATCTTTCTTAGCTCCAAAATGACCTAAACTTAGCTTATTTTCCTCTAAAATGACATAATAACCTTTCTTAGCTCCAAAATGACCTATTTACATTGTAATATCATTCTTAATGCTAGCTTGAGCCCTAATTAACTAATATTTTGTTCGTCTCTCTCAGGCGCAGTACCACAAGAAGCATGTGCCAACTCTGTTCGACCTCTATGGCATGGCCCATATGGCCCCGTACAAGAAGGCCAAGGCATTCACGGAGTCTGACCTAGATCATCTAGAGAACTTCACCAACATCTCCTCCCACCACAAGCTTGTGAAGTACAGAGACGAGGGGAAGACGAGGAAATGGGAGGACTTTAACCCGAGCCAGGATCCTTTTGATACAAAGCTGGTGATGATATCTGGTGGCGGGAGGTCCCATGGCTCTCAAGCCATTGGTGATGGACTGATACGTTGTCCTAAGACTCTCCCACAGATCAAGAAGCGCATGAGTAGCTTTGATCCTGAGATAACGCCTCGTGCACGGCCCGCGGAGCTCGCCGTGGCGGTTAGTTATACAGACTCTCTGACCTTTCCTCCATTACATTGTGTATGCGTTCGTCGATGATTACAATGCTAACGAGGAGTGCTGTGTTGCAGGCAACGGTCGAAAAAGAGAGATTGAAGACCCAGACGCTTTTGGAGGAGGCAAAAAGGGAGGCGGCGGAGAGGGAGAGGGAGAGGGAGGAGAAGACGGCTAAGCTGTTGGAGGAGGAGAGGAACCGGAACGAGGCGTCTCACCAAACCCTATACGAGCTCATCGTGGTACGTTTCTTGTGCATATTAGCCCAATCATGCACGTAATGTTCGCATTACAAACTAATATGACTGACTCGTGAGAACCAAATGTGCAGACCATGTGCGAGAAAAACGGCCAGGCCCCTTCGCCGATGCCCCAGATTGCTCCGGCGGGCACGGTGAGTTTGATTTCAATGGTCCTTAGTTACTACTATTCACATTTCAGTTTGCATCATGCTAACGTGACATTATTGGAAATGATCTTTGGTTCAGCATGGCTCCCGACAAGCATCGACCAATCCTTCCGCGTCTACCAATGCCGGAACCCCGACCGGTCCTTCACCTCCGTCTGCCAATGGCGCAACCCCGACCATTCCTACACCTCCGTGATAACGGTATTATTCTTCTTATTTAGCTTGTTTAGTCCATTTATGACATAATTTAGCCTATTTAGTCCACAAATGACATAATAAGATGAAGAAAATCAAGGAAGAGGAAGAAAAGCAGGAATAGGAAGAAAAGAATAATAATAATAATAATAATAATAATAATAATAATAATAAGAAGCTCCTCTTACTTGTTTTTATTCGTAAATGGCATCATAACCTTGCTAACCTCATAAATGTCATATACTTAGCTTGTTGTCCTCTAAAATGACACAATAAGCTTAGTTAGGTCAAAAATGGCATAATTTGCTACGTTAGCTCAAAAATGGCATTTTCCTTGTTATTTAGCCTATTTAGTCCATTTATGACATAATTTAGCCTATTTAGTCCACAAATGACATAATAAGATGAAGAAAATCAAGGAAGAGGAAGAAAAGAAGGAATATGAAGAAAATAAGAAGAAGAAGAAGAAGTTCTACTACTACTTCTTCTTCTTCTTCTAGTCTTCTTCTCCTTCTCCTCCTCCTCCTCCTCCTTCTTCTAGTTTTATTCCTCTTCTTCTTCTAACTTTCTTGTTTCCCATTTTGCAGATTTAATTCACTATATGTAAGCTTGCATGGATGGAGTGCTTGTTTTTTTAGAGAAAAGGCCATAGCCCGACTTTATAAATAAAGCCACACGGCAGCGTCACAAGACCCAAGGAAAAGACCAACAGCAAGCCACACGAATAAGTCTAAAGAGAGAGCCCAAAGTATTCAGTGGTACAGTAACAGCCATATACAGCGCCAAGCAGTCGGGAAACTAGATTTAGAACCACACCCTACATAACCATAGTTAAACTCCATGTCTCGCCCTGTAAATCGAGACGCCAAGTCTTAATTTTGGCGATGAGCAGTCCAGGCGTCCCGGTCGATCTCCTTAGTCAATGATCTCCATCTTTGCAAGAATATGCATGATTTGAAAAGAACATCAATGAGGCTTAGAAGGAAAGAATGCTCAATAGTAAATTTGTTCCTAATGGTCCAAAGAGCCCAAAGATAAGGAACCCAATCCAACCTGAATATCCTCTTGGTAACCCCTCCCAAGGATTTGGCTAGGGATCTAACTTCGAGAAAAAGAGGAGGATTCCAGAGACCGAAGCCAGGACCGGACACAGACCACACTAGTTTGGCAAGAACACATTCAAGAAAATGTGATTGGAATATTCCAAAGCCCCACACAAACTCTGAATTCGAGCCCGGTCCGTTCCGTTTTTAATCTGATCGGCAGAGGGTAATCGACCACAGACGGCTTGCCAGAGGAACACCTTAATCTTAGGGGGACCTTGGATCTCGGATCCAGAAAATCTGGCAAAGCAGTCCCTCAATAAGTCTAGAGTACAATGACTTTACGAAAAAATGCCAGAGGCGAATGTGGCCAAACCACGTAATCGGCCGCCTCGAGAGCACAGGAAGAGAGCGAAAGGTTTTGCCATTCTTCCAACTCTTGAGAGACAGGCCCGACGAAAAGCCAAATCCCAATTATTCAGAGCCACCTCCGCGATGGACATCTGCGGGTTAGGGCGATAAGAGAACAAAACCGAAAGCGAATGCACAACGGGCATCCCTGACCACCAATCTAACCAAAAGCGAGCAATGAGCCGTTACCCACACGAATTTAACATGTTCCAAAAATCGGCCTTACTTTCACAAGAGCTTTCCAAAGCTGCGAACCACGCCGAGCGAGGGCAAACATGGGATTAGAATTAGGAAATATTTAGCCTTAAGGATCGAAAACCAAATCGCATCGGCCCCACCGTCATGATTCTCCACCACCACTTAATGAGCAAGCATATGTTCATCACACGAGTGTTAATGATGCCTAACCCTCCAAATTTCTTAGGCTTGCACATAAGCTGCCACCGCACCAACCTATACTTTCTCTTATTATCCGCAGAATTCCAATAGAAGCCACTCCTATGTTTGTCGAAACCATCATGCACCCCATTCGTGAGGCGATAGAAGCCCATCAAGAACATCGGAGAGAGGATAAGCGAGGAGTTGATCGAGCCACTTTGCGGCGTTGGTATTATATCTACCCTCCAAGGAGCACCCTATTCCCCACTTTAGCTACCGCAGAGCGAAGTCTTTAGCCCGGAGCGGACCAGGGAGATAGGGAGGCCAAGATACTTGAAAGGAAAAGAACCTAAAGAACAATTTAGGAGCACAGCCACCAGTAAGGCCTCGGCCAGGCCGACCCCAAATACCAAGGCCTCACTCTTGGAGAAGTTGATCTTAAGCCCGTAAACAGCTTGAAACAAAGCAGATAAATTTCAGGTTGGCAATACAAGCATTGTCCAAATCCACCATGATAATTGTGTCATCCACAGTCTGCAGATGAGAAACCCCATCCGGAAGGAGGTGAGAGACCACAGGAGTGATGTGACCATATCGGCCGCTGGAGAGCATACAGAGAAGGCGTCGACCACGGTTGAAAAAGAACAGGGAGGCGGGTCCCTTGGCGAAGGCCCTCCCATTACCAAAGAAATTACTAACCACACCATTATCAAAGAACGGCGGTGTGGCCACCCGAGACCAAGCGCATGATGCGATGGACATAAGCGCCATCAAACCCTTTGGCGAGGAGAACACGCTCGAGAAAAGGCCACCGACAGAGTCGTGACGCTTTTTCAAAGTCTAGCTTCAGGATGAGAGCCTTGGATTTCCGAGCGTGAAGGTCATGGACAATTTCATGTAGGGAGAGGATACCATCCAAAATAAAGCGCCCTTTAATGAAAGCAGATTGGAAGGGACTAATCACTCTGTGAGCGACCGGAGAGAGACGACTCGCAAAGCCTTTAGAGGGGAACTTGGCAAAATTGTTAATCAGGGCTATAGGTCGAAATTGGGAAATGACTTCGGCTCCCTTAACCTTAGGGATCAGAGAAATAACAGCATAATTAAGGCGAGAAATGTCTACAGTACCAAGACAAAAACCCTGGATGACACTGCACACCAGCAGTTTCAACTGAGGCCAAAACTTGCGGAAGAAGGGTATGGAGAAACCATCGGGCCGAAGCGGCATTAGGATTAGCGAGTTAACCACGTCCCAGATTTCCTGATCAGAGAGCGGAATCATTAGAGCAGCATTCTCCTCAGGCGAGATTTTAAGACCCGAACTCCAGAGTTGGGAGGAGATTGACACGCCCGATGGAGGTTTAGCCCGAAGCAGAGATGAGAAAAATCCACTACATGGGCGGGATCACGATCGATCGAAGTCGCAAGCCATTAATCATCGGTTGTTAATTTCGCAACGCCTCGTCTGCCGTTAGCGATCGCAAAGAAATAAGCGAGGAGCATCCCTTTGAGAGTCGATTAAAGGCGCCCCTCGCGCCAATAAACCTCACTGGTGGTGCAACCGCACGAGGGCACTTCGAGAGTATCTAACCGCCCAACCATCCTCCGATAAACCAATAGAATCCGCAGTACGATCCATCCCCATGATCTGACTTTCAAGGAAGGTTTTGGTGCGGCGATCCTCCGCCGCTCGATTACGTGACCAACCTCTAAGAAATTTCCGTAACGCATAGGCACAGGACTGCCAGTCGTCCAGCGGGCCAAAGGAACGGGAAGGATGAGAAAGATAGTGGGAAATCTTAGCCGCGATCATGTCAACAAATCCTTCCACTGATAGCCAAGAGGCATCAAATTGAAATCTAGCCGGCGGTCTGGAGCAACCGAAGCCGTCATCAAGAATCAGGGGGGTGTGATCAGAACCTACGATACATTTGGAGGAGAGAGAGGACCTCGGGAATAAGGAATCCCACCTGGGGCAAAGGAAGACACGATCGAGCACTGATCGGATCGGATTCGCCTGACGATTAGACCAAGTAAAGCGGGCTCCCCCCCTAGGTAGCTCCCGAATGGCATTGACACTAATAAAGTCGTTAAAGGCATTGGCCAGAGACCAGGAAAAATTGTCACTATTCTTATCAAGAGGGGAACGCAAGAGGTTAAAGTCTCCCCCAATAACCAAAGGGAGAGTGCAAGATTCGATCTTGATCGACAACTCGTCCAGGAAAAGATGAGAGAAGGAGTGATCCGCGGGTCCATAG
This sequence comes from Aegilops speltoides, assembly GCA_021437245.1. Taxonomy (NCBI): domain Eukaryota; kingdom Viridiplantae; phylum Streptophyta; class Magnoliopsida; order Poales; family Poaceae; genus Aegilops; species Aegilops speltoides. Next base: position 496,064,584 of record CM038143.1, read on the forward strand.
ACTACTATAAATTCACAGAGGGTATTCATAGATCTATGCGAAAGAACAACACTAGCCCAATAGAACCCATGATCATATGCAACAAAGTCGAAAGTATCCTTATTGGAACCAATCAAAATCCCACCTGAGTGGCCCGAAGCCGGTAAACATTGCCAATGAAATTTATCCATACCCACAATAGCTGAGAGCTCACTGGGAGAGAAGGAGTCTTTGAAAGTTTCAACCAAACCAACAAAATCGATAGAATTAGAACGGACCAGATCTTTGAAAGATCACGGCGCCCCTAGCACCGAACCCTCGATGTTCCAAAATAAAGCCCTCATTTAAAAGAAAGATTCTTGATACGAGGCTCGACCTCTTGGGGCCACACAGATTTGAACGCTTATTAGTGCCTTTCTTGGCGGGCACGGGGGCGGCCACTACCAAAGACCGAGCACTCCCCAAGCGCAACCAACCACCGCAGCCAGCGGTGCAGCCGCCTCTTTAGCTTCGCAATGGCAGCTTGTGCCAGCTCATTAGCCCGAATAGTCTCAAGAATAGAACAAGGAGAAGCAACAGAAGAATCAACCACCAGGCCCACATCCGACATAATATTTAAAAGATGGTCATCCGGCATCGATTGTAGGACCACCCTAACCGGAGAAACAAGAACAGAAGGGGACGAAGGAGTACCTGAGGGGGGAGGAGGGAGATCCTTCGCCGCGGCCCGCTTCTCCGCGCGCTCCAGGATGGAGCCGCCAGCCTGAGAAACCCGCCTACCTTTGCGGGCCGTGGACACAGGGGAGCGGATCGAAGGCGACCGCGCCGCAGGAGAGCCGGCAAGGGGGCCCGAGCGAGACATGGAACCCAGGTCTTGATCAAGGCGCCGGCAGATCCCCGTCATGGATTGCTTGGAGCCCGAGGGAGTCCGGCTCTTAGCCGAGAACTTTCGAACAGAGGACTTCTTCTTCGAGGGGAGCTTAGATTCCACCATATCACCAGCAGAGAGCTGTGGAGATCTTGATACCCGAGCGAGTGGGAGAGATGGGGCGAGCCGGATGTTGGAGCAAGCCGCAGATCTGAGGAGTGGCCGAACACAGCGGGGCTTTAGGCACGCCAACAAGAGCGAGAAGGGCCACCGGGCGGCAGGAAGGGTCGCCGCCTCCCCACGTGGAGCATCACCAACAGCGCTTGAGAGTGAAACAGTTCCTCGCCGAATCAGCCAGCCCATCCCATTCGGATTATGTGAAACGAAGATTAGACCCAAAGCTTTGGTTAGGGCCACCAAAGGAACCATCCCCATCCTTGTCATGTTTGTCCGAGGGATTAGCGACGAGGGGAGGAGGAGGAGCTTGGAAAGCCGCCGCCGCCTTCCACCCGCACCACGAGCCTGATGCCATTGGGAGAGGGGTAAACATCAATGAAGCCCTGAACCTTCTCCGGGTCAACACACCACACCTTCATCCTAGCAGGACCCACCTTGTTCAAAGACTCCTCATCCACCACAACAGGTTTCCCAATTAACACTCCAAAAGACATGAGGAAAGCCGACGAGCGCAGACTAGCAGGAAGATCATCAATCAACACCCAGACTTGAGACAACGGACCGACTGCAATACCATTGGAAGCAGCCGCTTTGACCGAAACCACCAGTTGGTTAAGAGGTAAGGTGAAGCTTGTGCAAGAGGCAATCATCTGCAGCGATCGTTGGAGGAACACCACAGAGAAGTCGAATCGACAATGAACCACCGGTCCCAACCAGCCACATCCCAAATCGAAGCCCTTCCAACAGAGTCTGAGGTGAGATCTTACGGTCTTTGACAGAAACAACAGCGGCATTAGACAATGACGGGCCACCTCCGAACAGTGATCCCCATCGAAGCGAAGAAAGAGCATCCGGGAGGCCTGCACCAAACCGAATGACCGCAGTGGTTTCGCCGATCCATGCAATTAACCGTGAGGTGGCCTTCAGAGCGGCAGATCAAGCAAAACGGGGGGTTCGAACAACGAGACTGAAAGTGGCCCGGCCTGTGACAGGCGAAGCAGGTGAGCGCCGAGGAATTGGTGTTGGAGGGTGGGGGTGGACGAGGTTGCTGTTGTGACGAAGGGGGAGGAAGGATCCCATCACCAGACGACGCCCAGTGGCCGCCACGCCTGGCGAAGAGGCGGCGGACGAAAGCCGGCACCGGAGCCACGGGGAGGAGGGGGAGGAGGAGGCAAGGGCCGAGACGGGGCCGACGGGCCACGTCCCGCACACGGAGCATGAATGGAAGCCGAAGAGGAGGACCTCCCACCGCCAGAGGCAACCGCCGCCTCCACGGATCCAGCCGGGGAGGAGAAGGTCCAGATCCGTAACCACGCAGCGATCGATCCGCGCCTCCTTCCCGAGTCTGCACCCGCTCCCGAGCCGGGAGCCCGGCCTCGCGAGCACGAGCCGCTGCTGCGCACAGCGCATGCTCCGACTCCAACTTGGGCGGAGCGAGGCCTCGAGCTCGAGATCCACCATGGAGGCGGGAGTCCTCAGCGCCGCTTGCTCCCCGAGAGCGCCTCACACGACGAGCCCCTAGACTTGTCCATGGAGATCACCGCCGCAAAAGGAAGGAGGAGGGTGGAGGAGGAGGATGGAAAGAAGCGCGGATGGGGAGACGATAACGGCGCAAGTCGTGCCGTGAAGCGAGGAACCCTAGCGGGGGGATCGAACCGCGAGGACCCATATATACCCCTGAAGGAAGCCGTGCCCACTGGGCCCGACTTCGCCACTTGGGCCACTGAAGGAAGAGGAAAGGAGGCGGACGGGGGAGCCTAATGGGCAAGCGCGAGTGGCGGAGGAAAGTCGACATCAAGATAGGGAGGGGGTGGCGGCCCACTGCTTGCTCCCCCCAAGGCCCAACAGACCCATTAACGGCAAGGCCCATGAGCCCACATCCACGCCCAGCGATCTGGATCTAGGGCACGGGGCGACCTCCATCCCAGCCACCGCCGCCGGCAAGGGGCCTCCGCCGCCAGGACGGGGAGGAGGAATCTCCGGGCGACGGGAGCGAGACCTGAACACTGTGACCGAGGCGGGGAGGAGAACTTACCGGCCGACGCCGCCTCATGAGACCCGAGCCGGCCGTCATCCGCCGGAGACACCCACACCGGCCGGCCCCGGCCCCCAGGAGCAAACTTACGAAGCCGCATGCCGACGCCGACGGCCTCCACCGGACCAGGACAGGGAGCCACATCATCGGAAAGGGAGGCCAAGGAACAGGAGTCCTCCTCATCCGACGACAGCGCCCAAAACCGCGAACCGAGGGCCGGAAGCTTCGAGAGAGAGGGGTGAAGAACCTCCCCCGAAGAGGTGGGCGAGGAAAGGGGAGAGGTGGCTGCCGGAGTGCTTGTTTCTCTGTTCTTCTTTTTGTTTTTATCGAAGAATAATGTGGAACTTGTTATATGGATGCATGGAACAATGTGTTGGATGAACATTGTGATAGTAGTGTAAGATGTATGGATGAAACCGTGTTTCTTATGTATGTATATATGTTGTCATGGATGGAGCTATGTGTTGGATACATCATATGTTGTTGTGCCTGTGAAAAATAATAATATGTATATCTGTGTGTGAATTCCAGTGAAATTAAATGAATATAAATGAAAACAGGGGATATATAGCCTCTTTGCCGTCTGCTAGCGGACGACAAAGAGCTTTGCCCTCCGCTAGCAGACGGCAAAGAGGACACGTGGCAGCTTCTTGTAGACATTGGGAACACTGGCTGCCTATTTGGTCGGTATCTTGTCTCTGGGACGACAAAGACTTTGATGGCGGACGACGAAAGACGGCTGAATCTTTCTTGCGTCAATCACGGACGACAAAGACCTTTAAATCTTTGCCGTCAACTGGCGGATGGCAAAGACCTTTGAATCTTTGCCATCAACTGGCGAACGGCAAAGAGCGCCGTTAACGCCCTAACGGCTCTAACGCCACTCCACTGCCATCCGTTGTCTTTCTTGGTCTGGCGGCTTCGACGGCGGACGGCGACATCCTTTCCGTCCGTTTAAATGAAGCAGACGGCAAAAAGGTCTTCTTGGCACTGCTCGTTCGACACGACGGTTTGTTGTCTGCTGGCGGACGACAAAGATGTTTGCCGTCCGGGATCTATGTCTTTACCATCTGTCATGACGGACGGCAAAGAAGTTGTTTTCAGTAGTGCTTGTATTGTATGGTTCAAGTTGAAGTTATGAGAAGCAAGGAGCAGAAGATAGGTCTATGGACACGATAGTGAGATCTTCGTGTAACGAGCAAAAGGATGGCCAGGGAAACCACTGATTTCTCTTTTCTTTCTACCGAAGCTTCTTTCGCCTTATCTCCACAGCACCGAAAAGCCACAGCGCGACAGCAATGCACATGCCAGGAATGTAGCCGCATCCACATCACACATCAAAGCAGGAGACGAGACGACCATAATATCAGCGCTCGCCCCAAGTGGACAAGAGCAGGGATCCGCACGCAGCCATCACGTCTCCGGAGAATGCACACGATATTTCCGAGCCACCATCCATCCATGGGCAGATCGGCCGTAGCCTCTCGCGCGCAGCAGAGGAGCGACGAAGCCAGCGGTGCGCCACGAGAAGGAGAGGCCGCGGTGGGCGGACGTGGAGAAGCGGCGGTGACACGAGCCCGCGCCACCCATCCCCATCGTGTGGATAGCCGGATACGGGGCGAGGAGGAGTTGGATCGGTCGAGCGCGGCGATGGGAAATGAGACGAGCCGACGCAAGTGGGCGCGCGGGGACCGTGGCTTCGGCCAACCCGTGCCCCGTCGCTGGATTGCGCGACGGGCAGAGGATAAGCCGAGCTGCGTCCGGCGTGCGCTACGTGCCACGGCGCCACCGCTCCGGCCAAAACCCAATCTAGCAATCGGCAGGGGAATCTGGAGGACCCGATCTGGACGGACGACGGGATCTATCTCATCTCCTAGCGAGCGCGTCCACGTCCACACGTACGTAGTCCGCCGACATGTGCTGCTGGATCGATCTCGCGAGCGTGCGTGGGTCGGGATCAACCTCCACCCGTCGTCCCTCATCCACCGGATCCAGCAGAACTGGCTGACGGCCGGCCGGCTGCTGATCGAGAAATCTTCGACTGGTAGTATCTAGTATGCGTACGTATCCCATCGTCGAGACCTACCTGGTGCAGTACTCTACGACGTAGTACAGCATGGATGCGCGCTTTTGGCCGTGATATTTTGCCGTCCTAGCTGGCATGCATTCCTCCATCTCTTGCGCCAATCAGCAGACACATGAACCTGCATGTGCGATAAGTTGGCGGCGAATTGAGGTGAGCAATGGGATGGGATGGGATGGTTCATGCGTTGCACTTGCACCGCACATCAGCTAGCTACCTATCCACGCGCACACCAGGCGGCCGCTAGCTTTGGTGTTGCTAGTGGAGCGTGTGTCACGCGTGTGTCGTCCACTGATCAAAGAGGTCTCCGCTGTAGTGCACGTAATCACGCACCATGAGATCGATGCTAGTAGTGGAAAGGTAACCCTGCATTTTTTTCTCCTTTAGAGTCTTCGGACACAAGACTGTCAAACACAAGTGGTTCTACTCGCGCGCGCACACACACACACAAAAAAAAAAACACCAAGTGATTGTACATATCATGCTGACATAATGCATGCACAGAGAGGGTCATATGCCTCAAGTTGTTTGTCGCTGGTTTCAGATATACTCCCTAGTGTAAAAAAAAACACTCTTATATTATGAGACGGAGGGAGTATAAGTTAAACCTCACCCGCAAAAAGAAAAGATACTATATAAGTTAAACCTGCAATAACAGTTCAACTACTCCTCCTTTTCTGTAACAGAGCTTACGACTGCAACTCAATTTTGCAGGAGAGGGTCATATGCCTCAAGTTTTCAACATGCAAGTAACCTGAAAGAAACAAATAGGGTAAAACAGAAGCATGCAGACTGTCAGTTTTTATCTCATGAATTTTTGTCAGACTCTTGAATTTGGCTGTGTATCTTAGTTATGTAGAGGCATTCGGTCACTCATGATGCTTTGTATCCAGTTGATGCTACATTTTGAGATAATAAAATCGCCCTTCTATCGGAAGAACCAAAAGCATGCACTGCTACGGTGCCATTGATAGTGCAGCTACAGGACCACTTTAAGGGTATCCAAAAGAAAAAGACTACTGCTACCTTAAAGAACAATTACCCCAGAGTCAGTAAAGAAAGAAAAGGATCTTGGTTTGAAAATAAATAAATGCCTACTGTTCATGTCCAAAAAGGCAAAACCTACGTGTGAAGCGAGCACCTAAACTGGCTCCTACTCTAGCTTGCTTGCAAAGGAAAGGGAGGAAAGCCACAATTCAATTGCCCCTAATATGGTGCCAGGTGAATGCAACACTACACAATGGTCGGCGCATGATCGGTCCTGTTTAATTGGCTGCACCAACTCATCAGTACTCCAAAAGAAAAACTCATAGTACAGCTTCCCAAACGGCAGCACCAGCAAATCCTTGTTGTTTTCATAAAAGCTTGGCTTAAAATGTCGCGGAAAATTCCACAGCCACAAAATCTGCGGATGTTTATCAGCTTATCATGAAGCAAGTATTTGGCCCACATAATCCTCACTGTTATCCGGTCTTCAGTTAAGCTACCTCCAACGTGTGGTGTTGAGAGATGCAGAACCCAGGTGATGAAGGAACTTTCTTTTTCATTATAGGTGTGACCTCTCAGAGGTTTGAACTAATTAAAGAACAAAATTGGCAGCGGCATATATATCGAGGTCGACCCTAACGGATAAAAAGCGATTCTATTAAGTAACAGGGTTCCATGTGGGTATTCAATTAGAGGATATTGAGTGCAAGCAAAACTGCTGAACCCTGATGAGACAGCATGACATACCTATCCCCGCAATAAAAAGAATGCCGTCCAGAGAACCACCACCGTCTACAATTGTATGGCCGCTGTTTTGTTCAGGAGAGGCCGGTTGGAGCACCCCCCTTTTGGTTGACCAAATGGCCACTCCAATGTAGCGCCCCCTGTTGAACTCACTTACTTGCGGATGATGGTGATGGTGTCCACATCGTCGGTCGCCGTCGCATTCGTATCGCGTCGGTCGACAAACTTAAATTTGAAAGGATCGCCGCCGCGGTGGCTTGAGTTCGATGCGAAGCTAACACCTGAATTATAGTTCATATTTGGATCATGAAATGCTGACGCCAAGGTTTGCATCAAGGATAACTGAATTATAATGCATTTCCTCCTGGTTTTCACTGTCAGTCGGTGATTTTCCAAGTGCCAAATCCTCAAGCTATTGACGATGGGTTTGGTCTTCAGAGAGAATTGTTCAAGCCTATCATGTGACTTAATTTTATGTTCCTTGTTCTAGATAGAGTGCGTAAGGGTTTGCGCAGGCCCTCACGTCTGGTCTGCGGATAAAACCAGTTTAATCTGGCAGATCTGAAGAATCTAGTACTAACCTAGAAAAAGGCATCTACATCCACCGAAACAGTTCAGAACTGTGTAGTAAGAACTAAGAAGAGTCAGAGTTGAACTGTATAACTTTGCTTCTACAATAACGTATAGGTGGTAGACACCACGGATTGGGACCTGAGACAAGATCATTCCTCTTCGGTTCTTCAGACGCTAGCACTCGCTCGAAGCAAGGTCCGTCCAGACGTTTCTTTGCCTGAACAGTGCGGTTTGAGGCGCGAGTGCGTGGTCCAGCGTGAGGTGCTCTGGTCCGGGAACAGTTTTATGGGGAGATTTGTTTCTAGGGTTCGGTCGGTCGACTAAGGCGTTGCTGTCGGAGAGATACACGGGCGATGGATGTACACTCACATCTTTCTTTCCACCGTGTAATGCTATCAAAGATTCGAGGTGAAGTGCTGCACACATTTTCTCCATGGAATACGAGCCTGACAGATAAGCAAAAGCGGCCTTTTTTCCTCCCTCTTGGACCTGTCATTCTCGCCGAAAAATGGCGGTTGAAACACTAAAAACTTCCAAGGAATGCAGTTAGCAGAGTAGACCGAATTCACCTGCCCTCAAGAGTCGACTGAACACAGTGAAATCTCCCAGCTGCTGCTATTTGTCACTAATAGATAAAATCACCCTGTCTCCTTGGTAGACAAAGTTGTTTTGTACTGTAAACCTTTTACAAATCGAGCTGTTATCTAGTACCACTATTACAGGATTGCACCAAATCTCCTAGGTAGTACTCTACCACCGAGTCTGATGTGGATGATTAGCGGAAATGATTTATTTTCAGGAGACGACATGTCCGGAGGTGTTCCTGTCATGTGTCCTGCCGAAAAAGCCTAAAAACCGTGCCAACCTTTGGTTTTTTGCTGGATGGAGGGCCACACTTGAAAAAGCGAGCGAGAGCGTGCATAAACAGGAGCAACCTAACACGATCTGCAAACACCAACCCACCTTCAAAACCACAACCTAATCACAGCCTAAATTAGGCCTTGGGCGGCCATTACCGCCAGCCGATGTTAGCAAGTCCCACACCTAAAAGTGCTGCATGTTTAATACTCCTACTAAGGAATAAGAAGAGCCGAACAAACAAGTTCTGGTATACCCTTTTCCATGCAAGCCATGGCCACCCACTCGGGTTTTTCGCAATTAGCCGGGCAACTATGTTTCTTCTACAGTGAATCGCGGAGCGTCCCGTCCTTTCGGGGTTTCTAGAAACGAAGAAGAGTGACCCACTCACTCCCCCAAAACCAAGGAGACATGCCATTTTGTGTGTGATGTGTTTTGTCTGTGGAAAGAAATCAGAGCCGTTGGTGTGTTTTGCATTTGAGGGGAAGCTTGCGGAGGTGGTCAAAGTGGGGTTCGTGTTGCATTGCCGTTGAGAGCGAGAGGCATGGATCAGCAACGAGGAGATCACCGGTTTGGAGGCGCCGGCACATTGTCACGATGACTTTAATAAAACAGGGCTGATTTTGACATGGCGATCGGTGGTGATGATCAGTAGCAGGGGCATCTGATCTGATCAGACGTGACGCGGCATGGCTCGGAAAAAGGGGTTATATAATTGAGGTGTTTAGATGCACCGCCGACCAATGGTGTCACGGCACGCGTCGCCGTTCCGCGCGGCGAACGCTCTCCGTCCGCAACCCTAAATTATGCTCAGTTGGTCACGCATTAGCATTTGATTAGTTCCCTCTTTGGGGGCTATCAAAGTGTCCAAAGGGGCATCTTTAATGGCAGGGGAGAATTTGAGGATCTATCTTGATCTGCCATCGTGGAGGTTGGAGGAGGAAGATGGAGGAGGTCAGGAGGAGCAGTAGTGGTTTAGTGGTTTGCACGAGTTGGGTTGGAGCAACTGTGCAAGTGTACATATACTTAATCAGATCTGTCTGGCACCTTTTGGGTGCATGCTGATTCAGACCTCACATGCAATAATGTACCAAAGATGCAAGTGAACAGCAGTTCAAACATATGTAGCAGATGCAGCTGGTGGTGATTGCAGAAAAAGGAATCTGGCAAGGAGAGGGTACTTAAATTAGTAGCGATATACAAAGCGGTACATCTTCTGCTTTGCTGACCTAACATCGCAACTCTCGTCTCATGGATGATTCAGAGGCCGTGGAGAGGCCTAACAGAAACGCATGCCTGCATCTGCTCCACCATTAATTGCATCCCTAATACATATGCTTATCCCGCTGCAACTGACCCAGTATACTACTAACCACCATTACCGATGCACTAACCACTGCATTGAGATTGGTCTCTTCTCATGCATGCATGGCTGATTGCTTCAGTGTAATGTAAATATCTGAAGAATAGTTAACCTCGTCTCCTTTGGACAGTTTCTTTTTTTCTTTTTTCGAAAAAGAGGATAACCCCCGGCCTCTACATCGGTTGATGCGCACAGCCAACCTTCCGACAGTTACTGCAAGCCTATGATTGTTAATTAAGTATGGTACTTAACTGCAGATGGTAAACCAAAAAGGATGGATGGTGGTGATTGAGAAGGATATATACCCTTTTGTACTTGGATTGGACAAGGCCGGGGTGACTTGTCAAGGTAGGAGACGCCAGCCAGCGAAGAGAACAATGATATGCTACAAAAATGAAACTGTTAAGGATTAAGACAAGTGATGAGACAGGGTTTGCTGTTGCTGTCAATCATCGTCCAAGCATGATCGTAGCCGACTGATGGAAGAACGATACAAAGCCGTGCCGTTCCGGTACAAAAAACAAGTCGATCGCTCGCTCGCTGACGCGAAAAGCGATCGACGAAAACACGAAGTATATAGTATTAGCGTGGTGTACCCGCTGCTTAAAATGCGTATTAAACCCGACCATGACAAGGACTAGCTTGCAGCTGCAAGTAACTCATCAGATGAGGCTAATGTTACGACTTCTGACCGGTGCTTACGACGCGCTGACACCGGCATCGTAAGCTCGCTAATTCAGACAAGTTAACTGATGAGCAAGACTGGATTGCATACAACTCATGTAAAGAACCATTTGTGTATCTCTCTTATCTAACAGAAAGCTTGAACGGATCTACTTTCTCTGGGTTACATATGATTGAAAATTCTACTGTGCATGTCTTATGTAACTAAACACCAATGGCAATCTGAACACTGAGCCAACCTACTGCAGAATTTAAATATATTGCGAGAAGTGAGTTTCAGAAAGCAACGGCTACTATTTTTTGTTGAAAAGCAACAGTTGGTGTACAGCATCAGCTATTCAGGTGCATCTATGTCTATCTACGGTTAATTTACAGTATGTAGCAGCATAGGCTTGTATCACGGCTAGTACTACTGTTGGGAGGATAACAATTTCAAATGCCGGCACAGAGACCTAGGGAACACAGGCTTAATTAACGCGCGATCAGTAGGTTAAGATCACCAGCCAGACCAAACGCGGCCATCAGCAGGCACCTACTTTCAGCTCTGAGCTCGCCGAAGGAGGGGTCAGAAGGATATGTCGCCCGCCCGGATGGTGGTGTCACTGTGCCTCTACATGTCACTGACGTGGATGTCCGGCGAGCGAGCACCGCCACGGCGTCACGTCGTCCGTAGAATAATGGCAGACCATCGGGGAAGAGGAGGAGGGGGAGGAGACGTGACGCCCATGATTAGACGACTAGTCGAGAGGCCATTGTTAAACAGTGGCGCTACTTATTGGTTGATTTGCGAGTTTCAGCTGCTGCTATGTTTGCTGCCTGCTGCAAGCCTGCAAGTGCAAGCAAGCAAGCTATATGGCATTCTGGATGGCTGGCAATGAGCTGAGATGCCTTCCCTGTTGTTTATGCTGTTCTCTTGAGCTGGATGGGAAGAAGAAGTGCATCCACAAAGACTGATAATTGAAAAGTATTTTTTTAACAGATATGTTCATGATTTTCGGCAAAATGAACATGCGCTAGATCTCCGGTTTACGCAAAAGTTTCATTTCTGGAGATGCCACCTTTTCTTCTTCTTCTTCTTCTTCTTCTTCTTCTATGGAACCATATGGAAGCGCAGCGCTCGGGAACTCCAGAAAATGGGAAAACTTTCGGGTAGAGATACGAACAAACGGTCTACTAGTGATTTCAGTGACAAGACGGTCCTTTTGACTACCGAGCGGAAGTTTCAGGACAGAGCCCGGCATATGTAGTTGAGCAAAACTAGCAAGCTATTGCCAGTAGAGCGTCCAGGGTAACTACTATAATGTGGTGATCGTTTTGTCAAGCGTTCGTACAACAAGACGTGGAGAACCACATGTTGGTTGGGTGATAAGTCTCACGTTGTCACGTGTGCTTATGAATTGTGAAGGTGGAAGACGCTGTATTTTGTGCATATGGTAGTGCATGTAACTACGTACGACTATGTTATACTCGGTGTTATTACATACTTAAAGAAACAAAACACACGATGAGATGCCAATTAAACGACCAGTTTTGAAAGCTAGGAGCACCATCAAGGGAGCCAATGACCACACAAAAATTAAAAGGGTTCCAAATAGGCCCTAAATAAAAATAAAAAATATATGAGAGATATGCTCGAGGCAGCGTGTCAAGCTGTGAGGCGCTGGATAAGGCCATGGTCGACGGCGCGGAGGAGCATCGAGTTGTGGACGTCGATGACGATGGCGAATAGCATGGGTGATACTGGGTGCAGCAGATTTGGCTGCATCCTTTCCCGATCGATTTGGTCTTCAAATCTTCCATACCTCGTCGGCGATGCGAGACCGCCCAGACCTTGTGTGCAGCACGGCGATGAACTGATGTTGGAACCTGGTGTACGATGCATGTGGCAGTGGATGCATATGTCTTGGATGTCACCGTCACCGTCACGGGCTTCGTCAACGCCGCCGTCGTCGTAAAATTGCTGTCCAGGGTCGGCCGCGAGGGCAGAACGACTTCGTTTGCATCCTGCTCTGAAATTCCGCGGAAGTGGTGTGGAGACACGGCAGTAATGTCGACGGCATGGTAAGGCACAAAGATCTTTGTTCCACCGCACGGAGGTCCTCGGATTTGGAAGTAGCAACGATTTCTAGCAATGGAGCGTAGCAATGATAAGCAACCAGTACCATGAATCGTACAGACAACCTACAAGACGAAGCAATGTAAAAGCTATCATGTTGTGCCGTCTAGAGATGCATGGAAGCCTATTACGGACAGATGCCGTCTAAACCGATGTACATGCCCTTAATATTTACATACTGGATACTTCTTGTGTTTTTTACTTCTCACTCCTCGGCAAATGGTTATTCACCAGGCGGCAAAAAACATGAGAAGGTACGTGTTAGATCTTTTAAAGAACAAAGGAAAGGACTGTCTCGTGAGAATCTCATGATACTGCTCAAACTTCTTTCTTTTGCAGAAAAAACAAAAGATATCACTAGGGCAGAGAAATGATTGTACCACAGCCTTGTTTTCCTGACATTTCTACGTGCCTGGTCTGGGAGAGGGGACAAACGAGTACTGCTAATACAGTAATATGCTCATACGAACAACTCTTCAGACCAAAGCAAACTAAAACCGTAGCATGTGAGCTGAACTGATGAAAGATAGCTTAAAATAAGCTCCGGAAGCAGGAGCTGTTAAATTTGGAGTTGTCAACACACAGGGAGTTGGCGAGCGGGCAGGAGAAGATGAACAGCAACTTATCCTGATATGTTAAACAACAGTGGAGCAACAGCAACTGCTGTAGGACCGAAGCAATCTACCAATGCTGAGAGTTGTCATCTGTGAACTAACCTCGTTTTTTTCCTGGGAAAGGTAGCAACCTCGTTTTCGATGGATCGATCAAACGACGTCGAAAGCGCACAGTTAACAATCTAGAAATGACTAATCGCTTTTTGTACGAACTGGATTAGGTTGCAGACAAAGCAGCATGTCTCAGGGCTTTACATATCAGCAGGCTCGGAAGAAACAAATGACAGGAGCCAAATGCTTTTGGAAGCAATGTTACGGCCGATCTTGACAAAGCTCTGACATTAGGCTCTTTCTACTTGTTAAGTTTGATTAGATATATAAGCAACGCATCATCACAAGTCTTGCTCCAAAAGCAACCCTTGGGGGAAATGTACTATATTGGGAGTTCGCATCCCTGTCAATATCATGGCATAATTGATCAGTGTATATAAAAGCCAAGCTAGTCGGACGATTAAGAGAATAATTGGCTAGGTTCCATGTTAGTCACAGGGTTGATGCAATAAATGGTTAATTTTCCATGTCTAGTCAGGTCATTTGTTAGGTGTGTGTGCTTATTATGGGTTTATTATAGCAAGTGTGTTTAACATGCTCAACAACACACGGAAGAGGGCACTCCCCTACTCTTGTAGACTCCGGACCTAACACAACACCTACTATTGGCTTTCTTTGCATCCTTCTTCGGCGTGCTTATTTGAATCACTTTTCAAATGATGTTTATCTTGTTTTTAGCTAGTCTCTTCTTTCTACAATCCAAACAAGGCTAGACTTGATTGAGCGATACTGACAAACCATTTTTCCCTAACATATCATATGTAGTGACATGATAGAGAACGTGCCCCATTTCTATGGGTGCCTATGGATGCATTTGTTTTTTTTTCCGCTTGTTTGTACTGGCTTTCTTGCATAACATAAGCAAATATCTCCTTAAGTGTGATTGACAGTCACTTTCGGGTTGAATTATAACGAACGGTAGGGGTTTATCGTCCTTGTCAATCTTTAAAAAAAATCTCATAATGTCATAGAGGTGAGTAATCCGTTTAAGAAAGAGTTTTTTTCCCTGCACAAACCATACATGGGCTGCATACATTGTTTTGACATGAATAAAGTCCAAAACCGGTGAATCATGGCTAGGGGACATAGATAACCTCTCTTTACAGGATGGCCCAAGAACCGAGATGCATGCTCTCGTGAGGCCTTGTACAATGCAAGATGCTTAGGAGATGCTTTGACAATCAGTTTTTTCCATGCTGCTTAGTTGTCGAGGGTAAACGCGTGATTATACACGTCTTCTATAAAGATAGGCACTGATGCTTTAAAAAATTTTCTTTCTCCCACGCTCTGATAAACGAGGCCCCATCTAGAAGGGGTTAGCACGATAGCACATGACGACAATATGTAAAAAAGTAACACTAACCGAACAGTGGCTGCTTTCCCCGACATCAAAGCAGTTCTTTCCACTTACTAAAATGGAGTATCCGGCGGTTGAGTCAGACGCTAGTCAACGGCACCAACGCTGTAGCGGCGAGTGGCCTTCGGCAGGCACCGCCATGTTGTCACCTTCAACAAAACCAATATATATTCCCTTTCTGAATGAACTCTCATCCGGGCTATATAATACAATAATACATCAAGCTAGCAAGCAAACAAAGAAATGACATATTAAAGATGTGAGGTGCATGATTAGGGCTTGCATGTCAAAACTGTTACCAGTTGGGTTAGCGTGAGCCGGAGGGAAAGGCACAGGCAGACAAGCCTGGCGATAATCTGGCAATCAGCTTCACGCGGTTCCTGTATTCTTAAATTTATTTTATATCAGCTTTTCCAATGCGGCGTAGTGCAGTGCATGCAGCTCATATGTTGTGCCGTCCGTTGATGGCTGGCATAGTTTAGTTCATATGTAGCTTATCTATGACATGGGGCCTTGTCTGGTCCGGCCAGTTGTGTACTTTGCTTATGGAACTGGAACAGCACTCAAATCATTGAGGAACTAATATCTTCCCATGTTTTCTTTCTATATATTGTGATACATAAGGATTATGTATACTATAGTTTAAAAGGAGGTCTGGGAACTTAGGCAAGTGAATAGAATTAGTAACGATTCCTCGGAAGAAAAGATCAGTTTGTTAGGAATAAAATAGACCAATAATGCATGATAATATACACAACGACTTTCTTTTGTGGGGGAATGCAGAGACCTTTTTCATGTCAATGCTTCAATAATCGAGAGGCCAACACCATATATGCATATAAAATCACCAGACATTGTTGAGCATACGAAATTCAAACCATTTGAAACAAAAGACCTGACTCAGCAGCACTATATTTTTTAGGCTTGTGCATTCTTTTGGGACGATTCTAGACATCGTCTCCCGTGTCCACAACGAAAACGTACAGCCCTCCGACCTCATGACCTCTCTCCCCCGAGGCGGCGGCGCCGCGCCGCCCCTGGGGAGTCCTCAGCCCTCCCCCTCCATCGCCTCCCACTATCGCCGTCGTCGCTGAGGACGCCGCGGGGCGAAGCCCCTGTGGTGAGGCGGCGGCGGCGGCACATTCCTCGGCCGGCGGTAACGCGTGGGGGTAGCGGCGTCCATCTCCCTCCTCCTCCAACGCCAGTGCGCAGCGGGTTGACGGTGGCCAGGAGATCTCCCGCGGCCGTTGGCGATGAGATTTTAGCTGCGATGAGATCGATCTGGGCCTGGGGTTTAGATCGAGATCCATCGCGGTATGCCTCGTCTCGACAACGGCAAGAGGAGATCCCCTGGTAATCTTCGTGGCACGAGGACGTCCGGTCTCTTGGCGAGCATGGTGGTGGTGGCTGCCTTCTCCACCGAAGGCGGTTGGCCAGGCTGGTAGTGACGGATCTTGGATCCCACTATTAGCACCGGCGGCGAGTTGGGGAGACATAGCTGCCGGTGAAAACCGAGCCGACTCCGGTCATGGCGGGCGATGGCAGCGTCTATGTCGTTACCTTGATGAAGGCATCGTCAAGAAACTATCGTCAACCTGCTCGTGCGGCTCCGGGAGAAATCCTAAGATCACCGGATCGGACGATGGGGCCGCCTGCGATGTCGTGTTCCCTATTGGGGGCATCATTTGTGGAGCGGCGCCGGATGGAAGAGGCATGAGGTGGTGTGGTGTGCCTTCTCTCGCGTCGACGAGGGCGGGTCTCGGCGGCATGGGGCAGCGGGGTCTCGGCGCTGGACGTGGGGTGATGGCCTCCCGCAGGACGGTGGCGCTGTCTGGCGCCATGGTAGCGTCGACAGCTGACCTGGCAAGGTCTTTGCGTTAGCACCTACTCTGAAGATGGTTAGGTGGATGACGGCGGCGGTAGCCTCGGTGAGTGCGCCGGACCGGTGTGTGACCCAGTCCGGCATGTGGCCGGGATGGGGCATCCGGCATTAGATGTTAGGCTTTGGTGCGATGTCTGTTTGGTATTAGGCTCGGACATTCGGCACCCTTGCATCAGGTGTCGTCTAGATGGTGGCTTTAGGAATGTTTTGTAAGGTCTCTGAGATAATAAAATGGCTGCATGCATCGTCCAGATGCAGAGGCCGGGAAAAACATACATGTATATGAGTAAAAAAATTGAAACTATGCATTTTACCAAGTTACCCGTAAAAAAAGCATATGCTTTGTGTAACTTGGCGCTCGACCGCATCGTTGAGTTGAAAGAAACGTTATTTGATGGCGATGGACTATTCGGTACTCGCTCCGATTCAAGAAAAAGTGTCGTGACTTTAGTTCAATTTTAGCACGTTTTTTTTTCGGATCGGAGGGGGTACTTTTTTAAGGCGAAGAGCGTTTGGCGCTTTGTCCTAGAAACTGCAACTTGGGCCGTTGTGCACAGTCCTGCTGCCAAACGCTCGGCCAACCAGGCCGGTCACGTGTTACGGGAGGTGTGTCTAATTTTCGCTAGCAGCGACTCCAATGCAAAGCGTCCCATGCAGGGAGCCAATCCCAGACCGTGCCGGTAGGCACATGGTCTCGTCATGCTAACTTCAATCGTGTTCTTTTTTACTTTTATCTATATTTTTGAAATATAAGAATATGTATATATATATATATATATATATATATATCATAAAAAATAAGGTAAATATTTAAAACTGTTCATTGCATATTTAAAAAATATAAATGTAGTGTAAAAAAAGTTCGCTCAACTGTTATAAAACGTTCGGACATTCAATAAAAATGTTTGTGATGTTACAAAAATGGTCACGCTTATCAACAAAATGTGCGTTACATTCTTGAAAAAATGGTATACAATGATAAAAAAAAATGTTTGTGTAATTAAAAAAAGGTTTTGGACCATTCAAAAAATGTTCACGTGTTCAAAGAAAAATATTTGTCACACTAAAAAACATTATGCAATGCATAAAAATATTCTCATCTTCTAAAAATAATGTTTCATATCATAACAAATACTTTTCAACGCATATTAGAAAAAATGTTGAAAACAAGTATTTTAAGAAAATATTTAGACATGTATTCAGAAGTGTTTAAGTATATATGAATATGTATTAGATGTACGGAAATCCAATTTGGCTCGTGGGAGCATATGTTCCTGCACACCTTTTTTTTTTGCAAATGTGAATTTTTTTGAAAAAGAATAGATGAGTTCTTTGTCACACCAAAATGCTAACTCCAAACTTTTAGGAGGAAAGCTTAAGTATTTTGATCTATGCAAAAAAAAGAAGTCGAACAACAAATGTTACATACAAATGTTACACTTGTTTTTTTTTCACCGACAAAGCGCCGTCATCCCGTTTTGCATGAAAATTGTGAAGCGAGCTTGTTACACTAACATGAACATTTACAAAAGAAATCAGAAATTTTAAATTTTATTTACTATTTATTTTGAATTTCCTGTTCATTAGGAAGCATATGCACCCCAGAGCCAAAACTGTTCTCCCATTAGATGTATACATATGAAATATGTATAATGTGTATGAAAACATAAATATCAAAACATATATTTGAAAAAATGTTAAAAATCTTAGACATATATAAAAGAATGTTCTTGATCTACATTGAAAATGAATAATGTGTATGAAAAAAAATAGATATCTATTGAAAAAGGGTAGAGGAAAAGGAAGAAAAAAGAAAAAAGAGAGCCAGTGAAAACTGAAGAAAGCAATATTGACGACAGAAGAATACCGAAGAAAAATAAAAGGATTAACAGAAAAAAGGAAAACCAAAAAACCCAGCAAAAACCAAAGAAACCTGAGGAAAGCGAAGTGTTCAGGTGAGAGCAGCGGTGGCACTTGGTAGTGATCTGGTGATTTTTTTTCGCCTTGGAAACTTGGAAATACTAACACTGACAAAGAGGATCCCTGCTGCCTTCGAAACATTATTATTTGTCCACATAAATGCAAGCAATGTTCCTCTGCTTGGGCTGGTCATAGTGGGGAGTAACTTAGACTAGTGTCATGTATATGACACTAGTCTAAGTTACTACCTTCATAGTGCAAAGTAACATAGTAGTAGTGTCATAGAGGACTTCATTAATTAGCTTTTAGACTCATCTTGTCTTGGAAAGCGCTATGTTACAGTAACATATTATGTTACTACTTCTCATTAACTACATGCCACATAAGCAAAAAATTCTTGAAGTGCGCTATATTACTTGCTAAGTTACTCGCACTATGACTAGCCTTACGCAATCACATATGCGTTGTGCCGAGAACCTTGATAGCAGGAACCTTAGAGCAAGCCAATATGCTCTATTGCTCGAGGCCAACTCTTGACAATGGACTTTTGACGTCCCGGCTATGGCCACCGGTTTTTGGCCGTTACGTTTGGTGGGATCTAGACTGCCTCCACAGACCAACACACTAGTCTTTCTTGCAGCACTTTGTTCTCATTTGTGCGCATCCGGGACCAACTTCCCGGTCAGTCACTCATCCTAGAATTGCTTCAAGTTAAGCACACTTAACTTTGGAGTTCTTTTCAAATGAGCTACCGGAAAAGAAAGAATTACTTGTCAATATTCTAAGCCAGGCTCTCAGAAACTTCCACTATTCCTTCTCAAAGAATTGCAGATGCTCCACACCGACAACTGTACGACGCCTCCTATTAAACATCTCAGACAAACCAAGTGTAAAATGCCCAGTATGAATAATGTAGCTGGTTACAAAATAAGGTGACCAACCACATATTAACTAAGCATGTTTATTCGGATGTGAGAACTATTGGGTTAAACATCATGATTTGTTACAAACAACTAGAAATCTACAGGAACAACATGTACCTGAAACTCTTTATTGCCAAATTTGAGAGGCTGAGAAAGGGTTTAAACACTTAGACCAAAAATCTATCCAATCTCTCTGCTATTATAAAAACTCTTCAATTTACTCATTTTGTTTTATGATATTCCCTTCATCCTAAAATAAGTATTTTAACTTTGTATTAAAGTTGAGACAATTATTTTAAGACAGAGGGAGGAGAACTATCAAGGAGCATCTTCATTTATTGGAAGCAAAGAGCTACTTTAGACTTGCTAATATGGGGGGAGGCAATACCAAATGCTTCCATGCTAAAACAACTACTCCCTCTGTTTTTTATACAAGGCACTTCATATTTTTATTTTTAACTTTGAGCACTAATTTATGAATAAGATGTGAGTTATATATCAAAAAAGTATCTCATGAGATGCACATTTTAAAGAACTTTACGATGATATATTTCTAATGACATAAAACCCATATTTTATTGACCAAAATTAGTCAAAGTTCGACATGGAAAATGAGGTGGCCTTTTATAAAAATGGAGGGAGTGTTAAATTTGGGCACAACCATATTGCCTCCTTAAGCCATTTCTAACCGATCCCCAATACGGCCGACAGGGAGGATAAATTCGAAATGACCTCCCTTACAGCACACCTAGCCGGTCCCCAAAAATTTTCGTGGAGGAATAATTATCCTCCACCTCCCAATATCCGCTACAATCTCCCTAAATATACTCACTTCCGCCGTACCGAGTAAAATTGGTGCCTCTCTTCCTCCCACCCTCCCTCCCGCCACCGCTGCCACCACGCCCCCGCCACTGATGACCCTACCTCCGGTCGAAATGGATAGGCCGGTCCCCTCCCACACCCCGCCGACCACCGCCGCTGGCTTTTCGCTGCCGAAAACGACCCACGCTCCGCCGCCCGCGTGGAAGAATACTTTGGGGATGACAAAGAACCACCGGGTCCAAGCTCCTCCTCCAACCACGGCAATGGCCTCCGGGGTGGAGACCACCTCTCCGGCCATGGCTTGCCGCTCTCCTGCTGCTCCTCCCGCGGCCAAACAAGCTTGAAAGCCGATGGCGGCCCTCGCCGAGGCGGCCGTGAAGAAGAAAAGGAAGACGAAGGCCGCAGTGGCGCCTCGTCCAAGGCCGGCTCATCATGCAGGCACTACGACGCCCCCTAAGGCCATGGCTCCGGCGCAGGCGTCGGTCAAAGCCAGCAACAAGGGCCACGACCGCTAAGTGTTTGACGAAATACCTCTAGGAACTTGGTGGGTCGAAATCCACAGAGGAAAGCTTCAGATTTTGGGAAAAAGGGATTTGATAGGGGACATGAACCCTAGCCACCAGTCTTCCCTCTCTGTTCGTGCAGACGGGGGAAATGAGGACTGGGTCAGGCTTTGGGCCAGTCGTCGCGGCCCTCACAGAAGCATAGTGCCTAAGACATAAGCGCTATGCTCCATAGTATAACGCCTACACAAATGACGCTACTTAAGGGCGGGTGGGGCCTGACCTGGCCGCGCGAAGTGAAGGAAATATGCCCTAGGGGCAAAAATAAAGTTATTATTTATTTCCTTATATCATGGTAATGTTGGGAAACGTAGTAATTTCAAAAAAATTCCTACGCACACGCAAGATCATGGTGATGCATAGCAACGAGAGGGGAGAGTGTTGTCCATGTACCCTCGTAGACTGAAAGTGGAAGCGTGAGAACAACACGGTTGATGTAGTCGTACGCCTTCACGGCCCGACCGATCAAGCACCGAAAGCACGGCACCTCCGAGTTTTAGCACACGTTCAGCTAGATGACGTCCCTCGAACTCCGATCCAACCGAGTGTCGAGGGAGAGTTCCGTCAGCACGACGGCGTGGTGACGATGATGATGTTCTACTGTCGCAGGGCTTCGCCTAAGCACCGCTACAATATTATCGAGGAGGACTATGGTGGAGGGGCACCGCTGCGGCTAAGAGATCAATGATCTGTTGTTGTGTCTAGAGGTGCCCCCTGCCCCTGTATATAAAGGAGCAAGGGGGGAGGGGCGGCCGGCCAGGGAGGAGGCGTGCCACGGGGAGTCCTACTCCCACCGAGAGTAGGACTCCCGCCCTTCCTTTTTGGATTAGGAGAAGAGGGGAAAGAGGAGGGAGAGAGAGGAAGGAAAGGGGGGGGGGGTGCCGCCCCCCTCTCCTTGTCCTATTCGGACTAGGGGGAGGGGCGCGCGGCCCTGCCCTGGCCTCCTCTCCTCTTCTCCACTAAGGCCCACTATGGCCCATTAAGCCCCCAGGGGGTTCCGGTAACCCCTCGGTACTCCAGTAAAATCCCGATTTCACCCGAAATATTTCTGACATCCAAATATAGGCTTCCAATATATCAATCTTCATGTCCCAACCATTTCAAGACTCCTCGTCTGTCCGTGATCACATCCGGGACTCTGAACAACCTTCGGTACATCAAAACTCATGAACTCATAATATAATCGTCATTGAAACTTTATGCGTGCGGACCGAGGGAGTCCTGGACTAGGGGGTGTCCGGATAGCCGAACTATCATCATTGGCCGGACTCCATGATTATGAAGATACAAGATTGAAGACTTCGTCCCGTGTCCGGATGGGACTTTCCTTGGCGTGGAAAGCAAGCTTGGCAATACGGATATGTAGATCTCCTACCATTGTCACCGACTCTGTGTAACCCTAGCCCTCTCCGGTGTCTATATAAACCGGAGGGTTTTAGTCCATAGGACGAGCAACAATCATACCATAGGCTAGCTTCTAGTGTTTAGCCTCCTTGATCTCGTGGTACATCTACTCTTGTACTACCCATATCATCAATATCAATCAAACAGGAGTAGGGTTTTACCTCCATCGAGAGGGCCCGAACCTGGGTAAAAAGATCGTGTCCCTTGTCTCCTGTTACCATCCACCTAGACGCACAGTTCTGGACCCCCTACTTGAGATCCGCCAGTTTTGACACCGACATTGGTGCTTTCATTGAGAGTTCCTCTGTGTCGTCACCTATAGGCCCGATGGCTCCTTCGATCATCAACAACAACACGGTCCAGGGTGAGACTTTTCTCCTCGGACAGATCTTCGTATTCGGCGGCTTTGCACTGCGGGCCGATTCGCTTGGCCATCTGGAGCAGATCGAAAGCTATGCCCCTGGCCATCAAATCAGATTTGGAAATTTGAACTATACGACCGACATCCGCGGAGAGTTGATCTTCGACGGATTCGAGCCACAGCCGAGCGCGCCGCACTGTCCCGATGAGCATGATCTAGCTCTGCTGCCGGACAGTGCCCTGGAGGCCGCACGAGAATCTGCTCCGACCCTTAACTCGGAGCCGACTGCGCCGATCGAGGATGGGTGGCTAGACACC
Source organism: Aegilops speltoides (assembly GCA_021437245.1). Classification (NCBI taxonomy): domain Eukaryota; kingdom Viridiplantae; phylum Streptophyta; class Magnoliopsida; order Poales; family Poaceae; genus Aegilops; species Aegilops speltoides. The sequence continues at coordinate 496,087,325 of CM038143.1, forward strand.
GCCCCGGGGGCTGCTACCTCTATGGCGATGGAGCCGAATACCGACCCTGTCTCTTGTGAAGCTCGTGACTCCGAGGTGCCGGACTCCTCGCCGGGCTCCGAACCTCCCGCGCCCCTACCAATCGAATCCGATTGGGCGCCGATCATGGAGTTCACCGCTACGGACATCTTTCAGCACTCGCCTTTTGGCGACATCCTGAATTCGCTAAAGTGTCTCTCTTTGTCAGGAGAGCCTTGGCCGGACTATGGCCAGGACGGTTGGGATGCGGACGACGAAGAAATTCAAAGCCCACCCACCACCCACTTCGTAGCCACTGTCGACGACTTAACCGACATGCTAGACTTCGACTCCGAAGACATCGACGGTATGGACGACGATGCTGGAGACGACCAAGGACCAGCGCCCACAGGGCACTGGAAAGCCACCTCAACTCACGATGTATACACGGTGGATATACCAAAGGGAAGCGACAACGAGGAACAACGGAACATGGCGAAAGATTATTCCCCTGAAAAACAGCCAAAACGACGACGCAAGCGCCGCCCGAAGTCCCGCCTCGATAACAACAGCACTCATATAGACCCAGCCGTAGAGCAGGGCGAACCAGTGGATGACAAACATGCCACAAAGCAACCGTCCGAACAGGATGAATTGGACGAGCAACCCATCTCCGGCGAAAACAAAAATCCAGATGATCTCACGCCGGACACATCACTGGAGCATAAGAACCTCCACAAAAGGCTCGTCGCCACTGCAAGAAGTTTGAAGAAGCAAAAGCGGAAGCTCAAAACAGCGGAAGACGTACTCAGAATGAGATGGAGCAAAGTACTCAAGACCGCAGATAAATACGGCGATAGTCACCAAGCAAAGAGCTACCCGAAGCGCAAGCTGTTGCCCGAATTCGACGAGGAGGCCGTAGAGCCCCACAGTCAAAGAACAAAGAGGCCACCTGGTCGGATAGACGACCGCATGACAAGCAAAGAGCGGCAAGCGGCGCCATACACAAGCCGGCACACGATCCAGATAAGAATCCTCGCAAAAAGGATGGCCCGGTCAGGTCCATCTATGGGCCAAGAAAGAAGGCTCCAGGGAGCAACACGACACGTCGGGTGTTCGAAAATAACGGTACACCTAAATACAGGGGCGTCGGACACCCCCTATGTTTCACCGATGAGGTACTAGATCATGAATTTCCAGTGGGGATTCAAGCCCGTAAACATAGAGGCATACGACGGAACAACAGACCCCGGAGTCTCGATCGAGGATTATATCCTACACATACATATGGCTAGAGGAGATGATCTCCATGCCATAAAATACCTACCCCTCAAGCTCAAAGGGCCAGCTCGGCATTGGCTCAAAAGCCTCCCAGAAAATACCATGGAAGTTGGGAAGAGCTCGAGGATGCGTTTCGAGAAAATTTTCAGGGGACTTATGTCCGCCCTCCGGATGCAGACGATTTAAGTCACATAACTCAACAACCCAGAGAGTCAGCCCGCAAATTCTGGAACAGGTTCCTCACCAAAAAGAACCAAATAGTCGACTGTCCGGATGCCGAAGCCTTAGCAGCCTTCAAACATAATGTCCGAGACGAATGGCTCGCCAGACACCTCGGCAAGGAAAAGCCAAGGACAATGGTCGCATTAACAAGCCTCATGACTCGCTTCGCGGAGAAGATAGCTGGCTGGCAAGATCAAACACCAACACCCAAGTACATCCGAGGTCGGGGATGGAAATGGGAAGCCTAACGCAAAAATACCAGCGCGGACTAAGGAAAATGGCCCAAAGAACACGACGGTCAACGCCGGGTTCAAAAGCTCTCGGCCGAACAACAAAACACTGCCTCTTAAGGACAATAGTGACGAGCTATCCAACCTAAACAAAATCTTGGACAGGATATGTCAAATCCACAGTACCCCCGGGAAGCCTGCAAACCATACCCACAGAGATTGTTGGGTCTTCAAGCAGTCCGGCCGACTTAACGCCGAACACAAGGGGCTCGACACACCAAGCGAGGACGATGACGAACCCCACAAGCAGAGCGCCGACAACCAAAAGAACTTCCCACAAGAAGTCAAAACAGTGAATTCACTTCATGTGATAACAAGGAAAAGCAGTGCACCTACTAAAATGCAGCGCCAGACGGTCCACCCCAATGAGTCCCAAACCGATGTCAAAACCAATTACTTTCGATCATCAGGATTACTCCAGAAGTATTCGAAATGCAGGACGGACTGCTTTGATACTGGATCCTATAATTGGCGGACTACAATTTACACAAGTCCTAATGGATGGCGGCAGCGACATAAACCTGCTATACCAGGACACAATCCGCAGAATGGGGATAGACCCTACCAAAATTCGCCATAGCAACACTTCCTTTAAAGGAGTAACGCCAGGCCCTTATGCCAATTGTACGGGCTACTTACTACTAGAAGTCGTGTTCGGTTCATGCGACAACTTCCGTCGCGAAAAGCTAATCTTCCATATCGCCCCATTCAAAAGTAGCCATCAAGCACTATTGGGACGCGAAGCTTTCGCCCGCTTTAACGCAATACCGCATTACGCGTCTCTCACACTTAAAATGCTCGGTCCACGTGGTATCATCTCATTGAAGGGAAACTTCGAGTGTTCCTCGACAGCGGAAGAACGTGAGACTGCCTTGACAGCCACACACTAATCCGGCCTTGCTGATCAAAACCCCTAAAACAGGTCATTCAGACCCCGGACACGGTTAGGCGAGTTTGGTATAAATAAACAAGGGGCTTCCTAGCCGCGTACCCCTTTACAAGGGGCTGCACGAGCGAAGAATGGGATCCAATAAAGCTCAATTTTGTTCATTTCTTAAATCATACTTTGTTCTAAATACATTTTTTCGCACGATCTTTTTTCAAACTAAGTTCTTCTCTTTTACAGATGAACAACGTGCTACACCCGTCCAGGATACAGCACAACGGAGACACAAGCGCAGACGTGCAGCAGGGACCCGTTGCAAGGATTCTTTTCAGATTAAGACCCTGCGTAAACCTTTTTTACTGTCTCTTGTTGATACACATCCCCTGGTTTCTTACCATAACCGAGGAGGAGGCTGACGTTTTGGCATTGGCCGTGTCAGAAGATTTCGCGCGTACCTGGGCACTAGGGGCTTAGGGCATTGTTCTGCCCGTTTCCATAAAGTCCGAATACCTTAGGGAGTGTTTGGCATCTCGAGTTAGGCCTTATATGCATCAGCTCCGAATCATCTCTTTGGTCAAATGTTGGGTTTGCCCGGCTCACGTGTTTTGCTGCCTTACGTTACTTTTTATCGGCTAACGCGCACCGGAGAACTCTGTGATTGTGCCCCGGTTCGGCCTGGCGAGCACCTCAGTAGAGAAAGCTGAAAACTGACTATCATGATATAGCGAGAGACTGGTCAACCACTCGATCGACTACCGGAATGTCTAGAATTCCTCCACTTTGACGAAGGGCCGTTTCCCGGTCAGGCACACAGGCGCCCCGAATCTGGAGAGCGCGGTGCCCCTAAGGGCTATATCATAGCCCCACCTTCGAACTCCTATGGCTAAGTGAAAGTGATAAATCATTATAGTCCGGTTGCCTAGTTTGCTACGCTACCACCTCCTTCACAGGACCAAGACGTTGGATTAAGTGTGAAAATGCGCTTTTTTGCAAACGCCCCCGCACCATGTGCGTGGGGGCTGAAGCCGAAGACTGCCATCTTTCAGGTTATATATACATACACATTAACGGCCGCACAGGAGAAATTTCAATACTTGAACGCACAAGTATAAAAAGCCCTTACATTATAAATATGGTTTTACAAATCATACATGTCATTTGAACATAACGTTCTTCGAGCACTACGACTCTACTAAACGAGCGCCCATGAACTTCCTCAAAATAGTGCTCGGCGGGTAATCGGCTTCGTCCGAATCCGGGATGCAACGTCGGTGGCATCCATCTCGCCAAGATATGTTTTGACACGGGCGAGAGCCATCCGTGCACCCTCTATGCATGCCGACCGCTTCATCGCCTTGATATGCGGCACCGCATCAAGGAATTGCTGCACTAAGCCAAAATAACTCTTCGGCTTGGGCCTTTCCGACCACAGATGAGCCACGACGTCCTTCATGGCAAGTCCGGACAGCCTATTCAGCTCAGCCCACTCAGCCAACCGATCGGTTAACGGAAGGGGACGCTCCGGACTATGGAATTGAGACCAAAAAATCTCTTCCATTTGGTGATCCTTTTGGCTTCGGAAGTGCACGAGTGCGTCCGCTGCACTCGCCGCCAAATTCAGATAAGCATCCTCCGCACCCCACAACTGGCCCAACTGAGCATACTTCGGATCCATGAACTTCCTACGCAGCAGAAAGGGCTTTCCAGCCGCAATGTCTCCGGCCTGACGCAGCTCCTCCTTTATAGCCCTCATCGCAGAGCGGGCATCCTTGGCTTTGGCGGTGGCCTTCTTCAGGTCCTCTTGCCACGCTCGGCGTTCTCTTTCAAGAACCTCATAGCGGTCGGTAGCATCCTTCAGCTTCTTGGCCATTCCGTCCATCTCCTCCCTGCTTCGGCAGTGAGCAGCCTTTTTGGCTTTTAGGTCTTCGGCTGCCTTCGAGGCAGCCGCATCACTCTTTCTGGCTTGCTCCTTGGCTCGAGCAAGCTCTGCCCGAAGGTCCTCCGTAGCAGCGGTGCCATCTGCATCAAGCATACATGTTGTAAGGCATGGGCGTCAGCTCCCTTACAAGGTGACCGTGGAGAAACCACCTACTTTCTGACTCGTCAAGTCGTTTATTGACCAGCGCGATGTCCGCATCCGCAACGTCGAGTTGCCGCTTCAGTTCGGCAACTCTATCAGTCCGGCTGGCCACCGAACGCTCCGCCACCTGAATAGGAGGGGCGACATCTTATAACTGAGATTACGATCCTCGGCACGTTGTCGCTTTCGACAACATACCGAGTCTCAGAGGCTACTATCTATACAGGGCACACTCTATGTGCAAAACTGACATAAGGTATATCATTTTTACGTACCTCAAACCCCGTCGGTAAACTTCTGACAGCCTCATGCAACCCGCTCTCAGCGGACGAAATCCTTTCAATCACAGTACCCATTAATGTACGGTGATCTTCTGAGATAGACGCCCTCTCCAGCAGATCCTTTAGCTCCTCCGGCCTTACACCAGCTGGTGCCGAACTCTCCGGCCCCGCCGGACTTGGGGAGACCCTCCGCGACGACACCTCAGGGTCGTCCGCCCCGCCTGACGGTGCGGCAGATGGGGGCGTCTCGCTCTCCATCATCTCCGGACGAAGATCCCCCGAAGATGAGCTCTGCTGAGAAGGGCTGAGATCCGAACTACAAGGTAAGAACTTCGGTTATCCTCAGAAATAAAAACAGGGATGTCCCTTACTACAGAACTCCCCTTTTTCTACGTACGGCTTGCTGGAGGGCTGATTCCCTGGGGGAAATAGTGCGGCCATGGCTTCTCCTGGCGCAGGACCCTCCGGTGAAGATTTCTTTCCCCGCTTGGAGGCCTTGGCCTTCGGATCTTCGAAAGCGGTCCTCTTCTCCCCCTGGAGGGAGGGATTCTCGATCCCCCTTTCTTGAGAGCCTCCTTGGGCAGGCCCAATTTTCCCGGGGATGGAAATTGGGGGGGGGCAGTTTGGAGGGCATATGGCTTGATGTACCCTTGGGGTTCCAACCCGGTGCTAAAATTTTCCCCCGGGGGGGCCACCCAAACCTCGGCAGGGGAAACCCGAATGTGGGAAAGGAAATTGGGACCGGTTTTGGAGTCGTTTTAATGCTTTGAATGGACCGTCAAAAGGCAACCCCTCGCAAAAAAGGGGGGTTAAAAAGTGCCCTGGGGAAGGCAGACCTTCCCGGTTGCCCTTTTTTCAATTTTCGGTTTTTTTTACCCCGGCAAAGGTTAAACCCGGCAAAAAGAAAGGAGTTTTTTTTAAAACAAAGGAAAGGCCCGGTTTGGAATCCAAATTTCTCAAATTTTTGAGAAAAAAAACCAACCGAATTTTACCCCCTTTTTTAAAAAGGGGTTAAAAAAGTGTTCAGAAAAGCAAAAACCAACAACAAGGAAAAAAGTTAATCTAAAAATTTTTTAAAATGTATAAGTCATGAAGAAAGCAATAACAACATACTAAACGATCAAGTGCTAAGCTAACGGAATGGGTCAAGTCAATCACATCATTCTCCTAATGAAGTGATCCCGTTAATCAAATGACAACTCATGTCTATGGTTAGGAAACTTAACCATCATTGATTAATGAGCTAGTCAAGTAGAGGCACACTAGTGACATTATGTTTGTCAATGTATTCACACATGTATTATGTTTCCGGTTAATACAATTCTAGCATGAATAATAAACATTTATCATGGTATAAGGAAATAAATAATAACTTTATTATTGCCTCTAGGGCATATTTTCTTCAGTCTCCCACTTGCACTAGAGTTAATAATCTAGATTACACAAGAATGATTCTAACACCCATGGAGCCTTGGTGTTGATCATGTTTTGCTTTCGTGGAAGTGGCTTAGTCAATGGAGTGCGCAACATTCAGATCCGTATGTATCTTGCAAATCTCTATGTCTCCCACGGACTTGGCCGGATGGAATTAGGCGTCTCTTGATGTGCTTGGTCCTCTTGTGAAATCTGGATTCCTTTGCCAATGCAATTGCACGATATTGTCACAAAAGATCTTCATTGGTCCCGATGCACTTGGTATGACACCTAGATCGGATATGAACTCCTTCATCCGGACTCCTTCATTTGCTGCTTCGAAGCAGCTATGTACTCCGCTTCGCATGTAGATCCCGCCATGATGCTTTGTTTAGAATCGCACCAACCGATAGCTCCACCGTTCAATATAAACACATATCCGGTTTGTGATTTAGAATCGTCCGGATCGATCAAAGCTTGCATCGGCGTAACCATTTACGACTAGCTCTTTGTCACCTCCATAAGCGAAAACATATCCTTAGTCCTTTTCGGTATTTCAGGATATTCTTGACCGATGTCCAGTGATCCACTCCTGGATTACTTTGGTACCTCCCTGCTAAACTTATTTCTAAGCATACATCAGGTCTGGTACACAACATTGCATACATGATAGAGCCTATGGCTAAAGCATAGGGAACATCTTTCATTTTCTCTCTATCTTCTGCTGTGGTCGGTCATTGAGTCTGACTCAACTTCACACCTTGTAATATAGGCAAGAACCCTTTCTTTGCTTGATCCATTTTGAACTTTTTCAAAACTTTATCAAGGTATGTGCTTTTGTGAAAGTACAATTAAGCGTCTTGATCTATCTCTATAGATCTTGATGCCTAATATGTAAGCAGCTTCACCGAGGTCTTTCATTGAAAAAAAATTATTCAAGTATCCTTTTATGCTATCCAGAAATTCTATATCATTTCCAATTAACAATATGCCGTCTACATATAATATCAGAAATGCTATAGAGCTCCCACTCAATTTCTTGTAAATACAGGCTTCTCCAAAAGTCTGTATAAAACCATATGCTTTGATCACACTATCAAAGCGTTTATTCCAACTCCGAGAGGCTTGCACCAGTCCATAGATGGATCGCTAGAGCTTGCACACTTTGTTAGCACCTTTTGGATCGACAAAACCTTCTGGTTGCATCATATACAACTCTTCTTCCAGAAATCCATTCAGGAATGCAGTTTTTACATCCATTTGCCATATTTCATAATCATAAAATGCGGCAATTGCTAACATGATTCGGACAGACTTAAGCATCTCTACGGGTGAGAAAGTCTCATCGTAGTCAACTCCTTGAACTTGTCGAAAATCTTTCGCAACAAGTCGAGCTTTGTAGACAGTTACATTACCATCAATGTTAGTCTTCTTCTTGAAGATCCATTTATTCTCGATGGCTTGCCGATCATTGGGCAAGTCAACCAAAGTCCATACTTTGTTCTCATACATGGATCCCATCTCAGATTTCATGGCCTCAAGCCATTTTGCGGAATCTGGGCTCATAATCGCTTCCTCATAGTTCGTAGGTTCGCCATGATCAAGTAACATGACTTCCAGAATAGGATTACTGTACCACTCTGGAGCGAATCTTACTCTGGTTGACCTATGAGGTTCTGTAGTAACTTGTTCTGAAGTTTCATGATCAATATCATTAGCTTCCTCACTGATTGGTGTAGTCGTCACATGAACCGGTTTCTGTGATGAACTATTTTCCGATAAGGGAGCAGATACAGTTACCTCATCAAGCTCTACTTTCCTCCCACTCACTTCTTTCGAGAGAAACTCCTTCTCTAGAAAGGATCCGAATTTAGCAACAAAAGTCTTGCCTCCAGATCTGTGATAGAAGGTGTATCCAATAGTCTCTTTTGGGTATCCTATGAAGACACATTTCTCCGATTTGGGTTCGAGCTTATCTTGTTGAAGTTTCTTCACATAAGCATCGCGGCCCCAAACTTTAAGAAACGACAACTTTGGTTTCTTGCCAAACCACAGTTCATAAGGCGTCGTCTCAACGAATTTTGATGGTGCCCTATTTAACGTGAATGCGGCTGTCTCTAAAGCATAACCCCAAAACGATAGCGGTAAATCAGTAAGAGACATCATAGATCGCACCATATCTAGTAAAGTACGATTACGACGTTCGGACACACCATTACGTTGTGGTGTTCCGGGTGGCGTGAGTTGCGAAACCAAACTCGTAACTCAAATATTCTCCTCCACGATCAGATCGTAGAAACTTTATTTTCTTGTTATAATGATTTCCACTTCACTCTGAAATTCTTTGAACTTTTCAAATGTTTCAGATTTGTGTTTCATTAACTAGATATACCCATATCTACTCAAATCATCTGTGAAGGTGAGAAAATAATGATACCCACCACGAGCCTCAATATTCATTGGACCACACACATCAGTATGTATGATTTCCAACAAATCAGTTGCTCTCCATAGTTCCGGAGAACGGCGTTTTAGTCATCTTGCCCATGAGGCATGGTTCGCAAGTACCAAGTGATTCATAATCAAGTGATTCCAGAAGTCCATCAGTATGGACTTTCTTCATGCGCTTTACACCAATATGACCTAAACGGCAGTGCCACAAATAAGTTGCACTATCATTATCAACTCTGCATCTTTTGTCTTCAACATTATGAATATGTGTATCACTACTATCGAGATTTAATAAAAATAGACCACTCTTCAAGGGTGCATGACCATAAAAGATATTACTCATATAAATAGAACAGCCATTATTCTCTAATTTAAATGAATAACCGTCTCGCATCAAACAAGATTCAGATATAATGTTCATGCTCAACGCTGGCACCAAATAACAATTATTCAGGTCTAAAACTAATCCCGAAGGTAGATGTAGAGGTAGCGTGCCGACCGCGATCACATCGACTTTGGAACCATTTCCCACGCGCATCGTCACCTCGTCCTTAGCCAATCTGCGCTTAATCCGTAGTCCCTGTTTCGAGTTGCAAATATTAGCAACAAAACCAGTATCAAATACCCAGGTGCTACTGCGAGCATTAGTAAGGTACACATCAATAACATGTATATCACATATACCTTTGTTCACCTTGCCATCCTTCTTATCCGCCAAATACTTGGGGCAGTTCCGCTTCCGATGACGATCCGCTTGCGGAGAAGCACTCACTCTCATGCTTAGGTCCAGATTTGGGTTTCTTATCTTGAGCAGCAACTTGTTTGCCGTTCTTCTTGAAGTTCCCCTTCTTCTTCCCTTTACCCTTTTTCTTGAAACTGGTGGTCTTGTTGACCATCAACACTTGATGCTCCTTCTTGATTTCTACCTCCGCAGCCTTTAGCATTGCGAAGAGCTCGGGAATAGTCTTGTCCATCCCTTGCATGTTATAGTTCATCATGAAGCTCTTGTAGCTTGGTGGCTGTCGGTGTCAAAACCGGCGGATCTCGGGTAGGGGGTCCCGAATCTGTGCGTCTAGGCGGATGGTAACAGGAGACGAGGACACGATGTTTTTACCTGAGTTCGGGCCCTCTCGATGGAGGTAAAACCCTCGTCCCGCTTGATTAATATTGATGATATGGGTAGTACAAGAGTGGATCTACCACGAGATCAAGGAGGCTAAACCTAGAAGCTAGCCTATGGTATGATTGTTGTAATGTATGTTGTCCTACGGACTAAAGCCCTCCGGTTTATATAGACACCGGAGAGGGCTAGGGTTACACAGAGTCGGTTACAATGGTAGGAGTCTACATATCCGTATCGCCAAGCTTGCCTTCCACGCCAAGGAAAGTCCCATCCGAACACGGGACGGAGTCTTCAATCTTGTATCTTCGTAGTCTTGGAGTCCGCGGATAATGATAGTCCGGCTGTCCGGACACCCCTAGTCGAGACTCCTCGGTAGCCCTGAACCGGGCTTCAATGACGATAAGTCCGGTAGCGCATAATGTTCGGCATTGCAAGGCAGGTTCCTCCTTGAATAATCCAGAGAAGATCATGAACACCAGGATAGTGTCCAGCTCTGCAAAATAAATTCCACATTCCACCGTAGAGAGAATAAAATATACACTAGTTCAATCTGCTGACGTATTATGCGGCGTGACATCACACCGTTACCAAGCCACTGTTTGAATCATTTTTTACTATACCACCTCAGCACGTTTAGCGAAGCGGTTTCCTTGGCACGTCTTATCGAAGCAGAGATCATGTTCCCCTTATCCCGGGATTCTCATCAATACGTGCGTGGGTAACCCAACCGTTCCCGTCGCCACGCCTCCTCTATCGAAGGTGAATCCCAAACGGTCACGGAGACGGCTCTTGGTATTTTTCCCCTTTATAAGAGGACCAAGGCTCGTCCTTGTTCTTCAATATCGCATCGAATCTCCACCTCGCTCCTAGTTCCAACACCCAGAGCCTCAGATTCGAGCGCCTCGGATTCTCAATCATGTCCGACTCCGACCTTCAAGGCCGGTGGATGCCCTCCTCCGTCACGGAGGAGGACATATTGAAGTTACGTGAGGCCAAGTACACGCCCTCTGAAGTTTCGCCTGAGTTGCCCGCCCGGGGCAGGCCCTGCCCGCCCCGAGCCCGTGAGTTCGTTGTCTTCAGTATCCCACCTCCGTCGGGTTTAGGCTTCCAGCGGACCCCTTCGTGAGAGGACTCATGTTCTACTACGGGCTGGACTTTCACGACTTGGCTCCGAGTCCATCCTCCACATCTCCGCATTCATTATCGTCATGCGAAGCCTTCCTCCGCGTCCTCCCCACTTCGCTGTGGCTGAAGACCTTCAAGTGGAGCGAAGATGATCGGGGCGTCAGCGGAGTGCAGCGGGGCGGCCATAAGCAGAAAGGCCGATGCCCCGTGGCCCGAGGGTTCCTTCCAAGAGGAACTCGGGCTGTGGCAGCAGGAGTGGTTCTATATCACCGCTCTGAGGGGCAGCAAGCAAAAGCCACCGCCTTCATTCCGCCCGGGACCTCCATGCCGACTGATGTCATGGGTCAACGAAGGGCTCAATTGGGGGCCATCCGAAGACGTGCCCTTATTGCAGGGCCGGATCCGAGACCTCCAGGCGAGGGAGATCAATCTGACCATGGTGATGCAGGTCATGTTAATCCGGCATCTTCTGCCCTGCAAGCGTCGTCCTCTCTGTCTATGGGAGTTCAATCCGGAGGGACCTCGGATTCTCCAACACTTCATGGGTACGACACCCGTGGAGATGCACAAGTTGTTCTTCGGACCGCAGGTGGCGTGTCCGGAACTGGCCGAGGACGCAGGCCTAAGCCGCAATCGTCCGGATACTCAGGTAAATAGCTCAGAGTCCAGACGCCCTGTTTATCTTCTTTTCTAGAGTTCGCCTCCTGACCCATTACTCTTCACAGGAGTGGGTAGCACATTCGAGGCTGATAAGGTGTCCGCCCCCCCCAGAGACCCTTGGAGCCCGTCTTGGCCAGAATGTTGGAGGTCGCACCCATGGAAGGGAGCGATGGGGAAAGTAGAAGAGCTGTTATTTCGCCTGAAAGGCGTCCAAGAGAGGGAATCAAAACCCCTCCTTCCAGGGGAGAAGAGGACCGCCTCAAGATCCGGAGGCCAAAGCCCTAAGCGTGGGAAGAGATCTTCACGAAGTCCGCGCCGAGAGAATCCGGACGCACAATCATCGCCAAAGGGTCAGCTCTCTAGCGAGCCGTGAGTATAAAAAGGGGAGTTAATTAGTAAGGAAATACCTTCATTTGTGCTTCTGTGGGTAACCGAAATATTTATATTGTAGTTCGGATCTGCAGCCTTCTCAGATGAGTTCATCTTCGGGGGACCTTCTTTCGGAGATGATGGAGAGTGAAACGCCTCCGTCTGCAGCGCCATCAGATAAGGCAGGCGAGCCTGAAGTATCATCACGGAGGGTATCCCCGAGCCCGGAGGGGCCAGAGAGTTCGGCACCCACTAGTATACGACCGGGAGAACTGAAGAATCTGCTTGAGAGGGCGTCCATTTCAGAAGATCACCGTGCGTTGATGCGTATGGTGATTGGAAGGATTTCGTCTGCCGAGAGTGGATTGCGCAATGCCGCCATGAGTTTGCTGGCGGGATTTGAGGTATGCGAAAATGACGCACCCTTTTGTCTTTTAACAGTTTTGCACATAAAAGTGCGCCCTATATAGATAGTAGCCCCTGAGACTCGGTAGGTTGTCAAAAACGACAGCGTGCCGAGGATCGAAATCGATAGTAATGAAGTCCGCCGTTCCTATGCAGGTGGCGGATAGTCCGAGGGCTAGCCGGACTAGTGGGTTTGCCGAGTTAAATCGGTAACTTGACGTGGCGGATGCGGACATCGCACTTGTCAACCAGCGACTTGACGAGTCGCAAGGTAAATGAGTTCTCCGCAGTCGCTTTATTAAGGGGGTCGAAGCCCTCCTCTGATAAATTATATCTTTGTTATCTGACGGTCTTGCTGCTTTGTGGAGAGCCTTCAGGCCGAACTTGCTCGAGCTGAGGAGCAAGCCCGAAGGAGTGACGCGGCTGCCTCGAGGACGACCGAGGAGTTGAAAGCCGAAAGGGCTGTGCACTGCCTAAGCAGGGTAGAGGTGGCCGAATTGGCCATGAAAGTAAAGGATGCTGCCGACCGCAATGAGGCTCTTGAAAAGGAGCGCTTATCGGAGCGGGAAGACCTGAAGAAGGCCACCGCCAAAGCCAAGGATGCCCGCTCTGCAATGCGGGCCGGAGATATCGTGGCTGGCAAACCTTTTCTGCTGCGTCGCCGGTTTATGGATGGAAAGTATGCTCAATTTGAGCGACTGTGGAGTCCGGAGGATCCGTATATGGACTTAGCTGCAAGTGCGGCTGATGCCATCGAGCACTTCTGGAGCCAGGAGGATCACAAGACGGAAGAGCTTTATTGGTCTCAATTCCATTGTCCGGATCGCTCGCTTCCGTTGACAGACCCGGTTGGCGAATGGGCGAGCTAAATAGATTGTCGGACTTGCCATGGTGACATCATGGCCCATGTCCGCGAGAGAGGCCCAAGGCGACGAGCTACTTGACTTCTGCAGCAATTCCTTGGGCGGTGCCGCACATAAAGGAGATGAAGCGGTCGGCTGCATCGAGGGCGCGGATGGCTCTTGCCCGTGTGAAGGCGCATTGTCCGGAGATGGATGCCACATTGTTGCCGCCAGGGTCGGATGAAAGCTGGCTCCCGCCGAGCACTATTTCGGGAAGTTATGCGTGGCGCTCGTGTAATAGAGTCGCGATGCTCGAAAATGTCACGTTCAAATGAGCGTATTATCTTGTAAAATGATTGATTATGCTATAACTGCTTTTTATACTTGTCGTCCCAAGTTGTAAAACTTCTCTGTCTGGCCGTTTACGTATACATTTGTATAACTTGAAAGATTGTAGTCTTGACTTCATGCCCCACGCCTTACGAAGTGCGGGGTGTTCGCAAAAACAGCGTTTTCACATAATCCGGCGTCTCGGTTTTGTTAAAGGAGGTGGTAGCGTGCTAACGAGGCAATCCGGACTACAATGCTTTATCACTTTCACTTAGCGATGGAGCTCGAGGGTGGGGCTACGATATAGCCCCTGGTGGCACCGCACTTCTCGATTCGGGCGCGTATGTGCTCGACCGAAACGGTCCTTCGTCAAAGCGAAATTCTAGACATTCGGTAGTCGATCGAGTGGTTGACGATCTCTCGCTGTATCATGACAGTCGATTTTCGGCTTTCTCTCTTGAGGTGCTCGCCAAATTAACCGGGGCACAATCGCGATAGTTCTCCACAGGTGCCGCGTTAGCCGATGATCTGAACGTAAGGCAGCAAAACACGGGCCGGGCAAACCCAACATTTGACCAAAGACATGATTCGGCTGATGCATATAATGCCTAACTCGAGGCGCGGACACTCCCTAAGGTGTTCGGTCTTTATAATAATGGGCGAGCAATGCCCTAAGCCCCGATGTCAGTGCACGAGCATGGTCTTCGACGCGGCCGATGCCAAAACGTCGAGCTCCGCTTTGGCTATAGGAAGAAACCAAGGAGAATAACAACAAGAGACGATAAAAAAGGTTTACGCAGGTCTTAATCTGAAAAGAATCCTCTACGGGTCCCTCTTGCGTTTGCGCTGTGTCTCCATTGCGCCGTTATCACGGGCGGGTATGCACGTTGTTCATCCGTAAAAAGAGAGCGTTTAGTTTGAAAACAATTCATGCGAAAAATATGTGTAAAAGAAGAAATATAAATAATTAAAGCGGGTTTTGTATGAACCCGCGGTTGTTTGTGCGTGCAGCCCCCTGTGAAGAGGTACGCGGATAGGGAGCCCCTAGCCTGCTGAAGCCGGATTCGTCTATCCGAGTCTAGGGTCTTTAAGTGACCCTCGCACTGAAATGACGCCACGCGGACCGGGCATGTTGAGCGTAAGAGACACGTAATGCGGTATGGCGTTGAAGCGGACAAAAGCCTTTCGTCCCAAGAGTGCTCGATATTCACTTTTAGATGGGACGATGTGAAAAATTAATTTTTCGCGTCGAAAATTGTTCGGCGATCCGAACACGACATCTAGTAATATGGAGCCTGTGCACTTGGCGTAATGGCCTGGCGTCACTCCTTTGAAGGAAGTGCGGCTGTGTCGAATTTTGGTAGGGTCTATCCCCATCTTACGGATTGTGTGTGAATACAACAGGTTTAAGTCGCTGCCTCCGTCCATTAGGACGTTAGTAAATTGTAATCCGTCTATTATGGGATTCAATACCAGGGGAGTCCGTCCCGCGTTTTGAATGCTTCTGGAATAGTCCAGGTGGTCGAAAGTGATTGGCTTTGTGAAAGTGCAACTAATCCCCGGGTGGTTTTGGTAATTAATAACAACATATATATCATTGAACTAATCATTTCTTGAGAATATTTCAGAAAGTTCAGTGATATGGGTATGGCAATGACTGATGATGTGGACCCCTCAAAATGCTAAGGAAAACATTGGCAAAAGCTCAAGACTCTATTTTTGGTTTAGTGATCCAAGATCACATTGAGTCCATAGGAAAGCAAATACTATTAAAAGGGGATGAGGTTATGATGATGATCTGGTTGCTCAAAGTGCTTAGTGATTTATCTCTCAAACTATCAGCAATCTTTCACTCCAACATAAACCCATAAGTAATCTCGGTCCCACCGATTCCAAACCCAGTCACACCGAGATGAACCACCTCACCATATACCCAAACCCTAAGATTCTCGGATTTTCCGATTCCAAACTCGGTCATACCGAAATTGGTGTTGCCAAGCTTCAGTATCATTCGTACTCAAATCGGTGTCACCGAGATGAGAAAGTCGGTCCCACCGAGATTGGCAAACCCTAGACTTTGGAAGAATCGGACTAACCGAGATTGTATTTTCGGTCCCACCGAAAATCCCAACGTTCTAAAGATTTGAACTTTCGGTCCACCGAGTTGTCAACTTCGGTCCGCCGAGATTGGTCAAATGTGTGTAACAGTTGGATTTTATGTGGAGGCTATAAATACCCTCCACCTCCTCTTCATTAGTGGAGAGAGCCATCGAAAGAACTACCACTCCTACCTTACATTTACGAGAAAAAACTACCTACCCTTGTGTTGAGATCAAGTTGCTCCACTCCCACCATATGGAACTTGATTTCTAGCCTTCCCAAGTTGCTTTCCACTCAATCCCTTCCTCCACCACAGCCAAATCGGTGAGGAGAGTTGAGTGTTGGGGAGATTATCATTTGAAGCACAAGAGCAAGGAGTTCATCATCACCAACACCATCTATTACCTTTTGGAGGTGGTGCCTCCTAGATTGGTTAGGTGTCGCTTGGGAGCCTCCGTCAAGATGTGGAGTTGAACCAAGAAGTTTGTAAGGGCAAGGAGATCGCCTACTTCGTGAAGATCTACCCGAGTAAGGCTAGTCCTCCGTGGGCGTAGGCCATGATGGCATAGACAAGGTTGCTTCTTCGTGGACCCTTCATGGGTGGAGCCCTCCGTGGACTCTCATGGCCGTTACCCTCCGTGGGTTGAAGTCTCCATCAACGTGGATTGGCGCTAGCACCACCTATCGGAACCACGAGAAAAAATCTCCGTGTCTCCAAATTGCGTTTGCTCTTCTCCACCTCTCATTTACTATACATGCAATTTACTTTCCGCTGCCACAACTCTAGAATTGCATGTGTAGGGTGATACTTGACTTGGTCATCATTGTGAACTTGCTAAGAATCTACACCAATCAAAAGGCTAAGTTTTTAAGTTGTCAAGTAGTCCAATCACCCCCCTCTAGACATACTTCCGATCCTACAAGTGGTATCAGAGCTTTGGTCTCCATTGGATTGGTTTCCATTGCATTGGACTCCATAAGCTTGGTTTCACAACCTAGGAGAGTATGGCGTCTAGTGAGGGTAATTTCCGTAGAGGTCCTTACTTTGATGGTTCAAATTTTGCTAGTTGGAAGCATAAAATGAAAATGCATATTCTTGGACATAACCACCGCATGGGGCATTATTTGTGTTGGCTTGCAAGGTGAGTTCTTGAGGAAGGAAAAGTTCGGATCGCGAAGCTCTGCGGATGAGTTGCGGATGTTCTGAAACAATGCTCAAGCTTGTGACATTCTCTTCAATGCTTTGTGTCGAGGAGTTCAACAAGATCAGCCGTCTTGAGAATGCAAAGAGATTTGGGATACTTTGGTGAAATGCACGAAGGTACCGAGTCCGTGAAGGAATCAAAGCTAGATGTTCTTCAAGGTCGACTTGACAAGTTCAAGATGAAGGAAGGTGAAGGAGTCGCTGAAATGTACTCTAGGCTCGCTCTCATCACCAATGAGATGGCAGGCTTAGGAAGTGAAGAAATGACCGACCGATTCATCATCAAGAAGATTCTCAGAGCTTTGGATGGAAAGTATGACACCGTGTGCACTTTGATCCAAATGATGCCAAACTACAAAGATCTCAAGCCTACCGAAGTCATTGGAAGGATTGTTGCTCATGAGATGACACTTAAAGATAAGGAAGAGCTTCACAACAAGTCAAGTGGTGCTTACAAAGCTGCAGTTGAAGCTCCCACTACCTCGAGTGACAAGCTAGTTTCCAATGAAGAGATAAGCCTAATGGTGAAGAACTTCAACAAATTCTACAAGAGTAGAAGCAAGGAAAGAAGCTCAAAGTCTAGATCATATGATGAAAAGAGATCTTCTAGTCGTGATCGAAGCTGCTACAATTGTGGAAGACCGGACACTACTCAAATGAGTGTTCGACTCCCCACAAGAGAAGAAAGAATCTCCAAGAAGAAGAAGCTCAAGAGAAGAGTCGCCTCGAAAAGAGAAGGAGTAGAGATGATCGTTATGAGCGAAGATCCTCTCGGAGAAGCAAGGATTTGGAAAGGAAAGACAAGTCATCAAGGAGCTACACAAGAAGAAAACATCAAGCTCATGTTGGTGAATGGGTCTCGGCTCCGACTCGACAATCACTCGAAAGAAGCTATCACTCCAACTCGAATCTGATCAAGATGAAGGTGTTGCGGTCTTGCTCTCGTGTCCTCCAACTCCAACTCCTATGACATATTTGATTCACCAAATGAGGGAATTGGAAGATGCTTCATGGCAAAAGGCCCCAAGGTATCACACCCTGAGTTTATTGACTTTGATAGTGATGAGGATGACTTGCTTGGTGAAGATGAGCTTTTACATGATAAATCTAGTGAGCTTAGTAATGATGAACATGCTAGTAGTCTTTATAGTCGAGAAGAGTCGAATGACAATGCTATGAAGGAAATTGAGCGACTAACTAAAGAACTAAACACTCTTAAGTTAGCTCATGAAACAACTCAAGAAGATCATAGAGAGCTCCTAAGATCTCATGAGAAGCTACGCTTCGAGAAGCTCAATCTAGAGCAAGAACATGAGTTTCTAAAAGCTATCAATGATGATCTTCGAAAGAAGAGTTCTTCATATCTTGCCAAACGACTTCTCTTGTCTAATTTCTTGCCACCTATCAAAACTAAGCATGACAAGCATAAGAAAAATTCTTCATCTAGTAGTAACAATAATCATGCTAAATCAAATGTTGTTACTTCTAGTAATTCTCTTGATTCCACTAACAATGTTTCAAGCCAAGTTTCACTTGAGCAAGAAAATATTCTATTGAAAGGGATTATAGAAAGGTGTCTACAAGAGTCTTGCGGAAGCAAGAGCTTTGAGAAATTGTTACAAGCAAGGAAGACACGGAAGAATCAAGGAATTGGTTTTGAGCGAAAGTTCAACGCCGAGGGTGTTGAATGGGAAGAAGGTCAATATCCCACTCCAAAGTTCGTTTCTCAAGAGGAGAAGTATGAACCTACTTCTTCCAATGTGGAACAAGCTCAAGATGACCTTCCACCACAAGACCACAAGCTAAAAGGCAAGGACAAGCTTCAAGAGGAGATTGATGCATTCATTGAAGCACCCAAGGCCATGGTCAAGTGGGTTCCCAAGGCAACTTCAAGTTCTACTTCGACAAGCTCAACTGCTACCCCAAGGATTCCCATCAAGATGATGTGGATCCCGAAGAAGAAGAACTAGAGAGTTCTTGAGGGTGACTCCGCCAACCTACTTCACTCACATCCATTTTGGCAAGGACTTGTGCAATCAACTTCCACATCTTGCACTAGTTCATGGAGTCACAAACCCTCATGTTGGTAAGTCAAGGGACAAGGTAATCATTGCTTTCATGGACATCATCTATTGTGTACTTCAATCTATGTCCATGGATATCCTTGTTTGTTCCTTGTGGGACTAACCCATGTAGGTATTGAAAGTGCCGAATCCAAAGGATTGCTCCCAACTCTTGATGATCTTCATCAACATTGAGCATCCACATCTTCAACATCTACATGAAGTCTTCAACGACAACCCAAGGTTAGTTTGACCCTTTAAAGGGGTTCTCACATCAAGGGGAGCTTTGCTCTAAAGAAATGAGCCAAAGCATCTTCTAATGATGTGAACACATTAATGCTTTATGGAAAAGTGGTAACCCCACTTGTGCTTAAGCGATGAGTATGACCTATGATCAAATGTTCTCATTTGACTCCTAAGTCAATATACTCATATATAGATGACCTAGTCATCGCCAAATTGTGTGCTAGTTGCTAAGTGTTTTGTTTGTGCATGTTTGACACATATTTCATTTGCTATCTTATTGTGTGAGCATGTTGGATGCATGATTTTATCCATTCGAGGACATCCATTTGTTGCTTTGGTCTTTTGGTTTTTCCTTTTGACCAAATGGATGGACAAGAATGCCTAAGTTCCTCCCTAGCTATCTATGCTTTCTTGTCTCAAACTCTATTCATGCTTATATCACAAACTTTGAACAAGACTTTTTCGGACAAACCGAGTGAGGAGCACTCGAGCCACCGATCCGACAAAAGCCTAAACTTCCAAAACCTTCTAAGTACTTTCGGTCAAACCGATATACTCAAATCGGACGGACCGAACTTACTTGGATTGATCTAGGTTTTCACCTCGGTGAAACCGAGTTACAAATTCGGCGTGACGAAGTGAGTAATCGCACTGCAGATTAACCATCTCGGTCCCACCGAGTTTTCAACTCGGTCCCACCGACAGTAGAAGGGTATATATACCCGGGACAGCGCGTTGATTACTTCTTCAAACGCTCGCCCTCAAACCCTTATTGCCGTCGCCTTGGTCTCCGGATCGTCTCCGCCATCACTGTGCGCCCTCGCCATGGTCTCCATCGCCGTCAGCGGTCTTTCTCATCGCGCCGTTGCCGCCGTGGTGAAGCTCCACCGCTTTGGGTGAGTTTCATCCCTCTCGTGCTTCAAACCGCTGATTCAATGCACGATAGGCTTTGCCAGCTTGCCAAGATTGAAATCCTTCTATCCAGCAGATTAGATCATAGAACAAAATTCGAGTGAAAATTTTAGGGTTAGGTTTCCGCGAACACATCTCGGTGTGACCGATTCTACATTCTCGGATGACCGATTTGGCCTCTGGTCATTGCCTTTGCACTTTTCGGTGAAACCGAGTTGTGCAAATCGGAAAGACCAAGTGAAGATTTAGTGAAACCCTAGTGCTCTCGGCGGACCGAAACCCATTTCGGTCCAACCGAAAGTGGTGTATATAGTGCTGTTTAGACACTTGGATTCACGAATTTATAGACTCGGTCGGACCGAAATGTATTCTGTGAAAACCTAAAACTAATGTTTGAACTCATTCTTTTGCAAAATCCTCTGCGGTTTGTGATAACTCTTCTATTACGCCTATACCTAATCTATTCACGGGTTGTCGGTCATATGCGATGGGAGTAGCAGTCGAACAGGTCTGAATTGCCGCTTGAGATTCGAGAGGCAGCTACAAGTCTGAAGAGAGCAGTTTTTGGATGATGGAGAGAGAGCACTCCAAGTGGATCTGCTGCAGCTGCCACGAGGCCGGGAGGAAGAGGAATTCGATGAGGAGGATTCGATTTTGTTGCGAGATGAGGAGATAACATCAAAGCCAAAGAGGCAAGTGGTTGCCAAGGGCTATCAAGGAAACAGTCAAAGAAAGGCACAAGCAAGGTGAAGAAATCCTTTGTTGCCTGAAGCTCGGCATGGAAGAAGAAACCTCCAAAGAAGATCAAGAAAACTTCCAAGAGGAAGAGGCTAGTTCATGAAGAAGTCGATGATGATGACTCAGATGAGGAAGCACCTCGGCCTCCTCGAAGCGAAGTTGATGGGAGATGCCATCGAGGCGGAGCACCCACAAAAGCTAAGCCATCAGCTCAAGCCAAGGCAGCCCAAGCCAAACCTGCTTTGCCAAGCCAAAGAAAACTGTGAGAACATACACCTTGAGAGAAGAAGAAGGACAATGTGCCACCAGCGAGAATCGATGAAGAGGCACATGTTTTGCTAAAGCTCGACGAAACTGCGATTCATAATGATGCTCATCCTCGAGCTGAAAATATGAAGGAGAGGAAGGACAAAGGTCTCGAGCTATGGAGGCAAGTTGATCCATATGCCACCGGAGAAGGACAGCGATTGACCCAAGATTCCACACTAGAGAGCAACAAGACTTTTATGAGGCAGTGCTCATGGATAAGAAGCCAATTATTCTTGACACGGATATGTAGACGGAAATACATCGGCGATGAAAACACAGAGACTTTTTCCCACATGTGCATGAGAGCTTCACTTGCTTGTGGGATTGCGAGTTTGTTGGTCGAATCGGCTCGCTTGGAATGATGAGATGATCATGCGGTTCTATGCCACCGCACACTTTTATCCAGATGGCAAAATTGTATGGATGACAGAAGGGCAG
Source organism: Aegilops speltoides (assembly GCA_021437245.1). NCBI lineage: Eukaryota > Viridiplantae > Streptophyta > Magnoliopsida > Poales > Poaceae > Aegilops > Aegilops speltoides. The sequence goes on from CM038143.1 coordinate 496,109,090, forward strand.
AGATTCCATTCAACTGTTGAAGAATGGAGAGCATTGCTGAATGCACCAGTATCAAGGGATGATGATGTTGATGTCTATGGCATTCCGAAGAAAAATCACGAGTCTATGAAGAACATGTACAATGAGGTACCTGACAAGGATGTAGAGATATGGAAGCTTGGTTCAGTCTATTAGCTTCAGGCAGGTCTCCCAACCACCAATACCATTCTGAGGCATACTTTGATGCCCAAGTCAGGAGACCACCGCATGATAAGAGGGTATTCTATCAACATGTTGCACATTCTAGATCAGAAGACACCTTTTAAGGTGATGGACACGATAGTTGAGACTATCAAGAGGACAAAGACGCAGACTGAAAGAAGGTCGTGTGGGTTTGCTCCGCATATTCAGATGCTCATCAATGCCAAGTTTGGCACGGACACCTACATTGGATAGACCCCACTTGCCACTTGCAGCTGAACACGAAGATAATGAGGTTGTGATGGTGAGGATGCTCCCACATCTGTCGAAGGACATGCTAAGTCTGAAGCTGCCAAACAAGCTAAAGCTGAGAAGGAAGCGGCAGAAAAAGCCCAAGAGTGTTGCAGAACAACTTCTTGAAGCCACTCGGAGAATTGAACTACGCTTTGGCCAGCATAGTGCGCCTCAAGAGAGCCTTGAGAGGATAGTTGAAGATAAGTTCCATGCTCACGGGCGTCAAGTGGTGAAGTGCAGGTCACCGTCAACAAGCTTGAGGCGGACATCGAGGAAGCTAAGAGGAAAAAGCGAGCTCATGAGGAGATGGAAGATGATCTAGTCGGGATGACTATGAGCAGCTGCTGCAGTGCCCACAAAGCCCAGATCAGCTGCTATTCGATGGCATGATCCTGGGCTACTACATCAGCACCTCCTACAGCTCCGTCGGTTCCAAAGCACCAGCTCCAGTATCCACTCCTCCAGCTCCACAGACTTCAGCGAAGCTTTGCGGATGCAGCTATCTCCACTCCATCGGCGCAGCAGAGCCGCCAGGCCGAGTCCCGAGTGGCGATTAGCTCTATACCTTCGAACTTTTGGTAACTTGTTGCCAAAGGGGAGAAATTGTATAGATCATAGGGCTTCGAGAGAGAGTGCTCGTTTTGCTCTTTCGTTTGCGGTTTTCCTTGAGATACTTTTGAGTTCTTTGAGACATTTCGTGTGTTTGATACTACGTTTGCTCGATCTTGATGAGTGCTTGATCATACTATGCTTAATGTGTGCTTGATGCTTATCATATTCCATTCATATCTTGTATGATCACTTACTCATGTCTTGGTGATTGGGTGCATGTTATTCATTCTTATCATTTTGTGCGCTCCACCAAGATGTATGTGACATGGAAGAGTAACCCATGATCCTAATCGATTGTGCATTTGCATTCAAGCATAAATCTTAAATAATGCACAAATTTAGGGGAGCTCTTGCTTATCACATACTTCTCAAAGCGACGATGTTATTCATTGATTATATCATTTGTGAAGCTTTGATCTATATGTTGTCATCAATTACCAAAAGGGGAGATTGAAAGTGCAACTAATCCCGGGTGGTTTTGGTAATTAATAACAACATATATATCATTGAACTAATCATTTCTTGAGAATATTTGAGAAAGTTCAAGTGATATGGGTATGGCAATGGTGATGATGTGGACCCTCAAAATGCTAAGGAAAACATTGGCAAAAGCTCAAGACTCTATTTTTGGTTTAGTGATCCAAGATCACATTGAGTCCATAGGAAAGCCAATACTATTAAAGGGGATGAGGTTATGATGATGATCTGGTTGCTCAAAGTGCTTAGTGATTTATCTCTCAAACTATCGGCAATCTTTCACTCCAACATAAACACATAAGTAATCTCGGTCCCACCGATTCCAAACCAGTCTGCGAGATGAACCACCTCACCATATACCCAAACCCTAAGATTCTCGGATTTTCGATTCCAAACTCGGTCATACGAAATTGGTGTTGCCAAGCTTCATGAACATACGTACTCAAATCGGTGTCACCGAGATGAGAAAGTCGGTCCCACCGAGATTGGCAAACCCTAGACTTTGGAAGAATCGGACTAATCGAGATTGTATTTTCGGTCCCACCGAAAATCCCAACGTTCACAAGATTTGAACTTTCGGTCTCACCGAGTTGTCAACTTCGGTCTGACCGAGATTGGTCAAATGTGTGTAACGGTTGGATTTTGTGTGGAGGCTATAAATACCCTCCACCTCCTCTTCATTAGTGGAGAGAGCCATCGAAAGAACTACCACTCCTACCTTACATTTAGAGAAGAAAACTACCTACCCTTGTGTTGAGATCAAGTTGCTCCACTCCCACCATATGGAACTTGATTTCTAGCCTTCCCAAGTTGCTTTCCACTCAATCCCTTCCTCCACCACAGCCAAATCGGTGAGGAGAGTTGAGTGTTGGGGAGATATCATTTGAAGCACAAGAGCAAGGAGTTCATCATCACCAACACCATCTATTACCTTTTGGAGGTGGTGCCTCCTAGATTGGTTAGGTGTCGCTTGGGAGCCTCCATCAAGATGTGGAGTTGAACCAAGAAGTTTGTAAGGGCAAGGAGATCGCCTACTTCGTGAAGATCTACCCCGAGTAAGGCTAGTCCTCCGTGGACGTAGGCCATGATGGCATAGACAAGGTTGCTTCTTCGTGGACCCTTCGTGGGTGGAGCCCTCCGTGGACTCTCGCAGCCGTTACCCTCCGTGGGTTGAAGTCTCCATCAACGTGGATTGACGATAGCACCACCTATCGGAACCACGAGAAAAAATCTCCGTGTCTCAAAATTGCGTTTGCTCTTCTCCACCTCTCATTTACTATACATGCAATTTACTTTCCGCTGCCACAACTCTAGAATTGCATGTGTAGGGTGATACTTGACTTGGTCATCATTGTGAACTTGCTAAGAATCTACACCAATCAAAAGGCTAAGTTTTTAAGTTGTCAAGTAGTCCAATCACCCCCCCTCTAGACATACTTCCGATCCTACACTTTGATGTCCAATCTCTATGGTTTGCTTGGTTGGACCGCGCAAAGCTCTTTTTAGAAAGTGCCGCACTGTTTTTCCGTATTATCACATGAAGTGAGTTTACTGCTTTGACCCCTTGCGGGAAAGTCGTTTGTTTTCCGGTGCTCTGCTGGTGGGGTTTATCTTCTTTGCTTGACGCGTCGAGACCCTTGTGTTCGGCATTTAGTCGGCCGGACTGTTTAAAAACCCAACAATCCCTGTGGGTGTGATTTGCGAGCCTTCCGGTCTTGTGGATTTGACATATCCGACCCAAAATCTTGTTTAAGTTGGACAATTAAATCATTGTCATCCTTAAGAGGCTGTGTTTTGTTGTTGGGCGCGAGCTTTTGAATCCGGCGTTGACTACCGTGCTCTTTGGGCTTTTCTCTTTATTCCGGCGCTGCTTTTTTTCTGCCGTGATTTTCCGTTCCATCTCTTATCTCGGATGTACATGGGTCGCTGGTGCTGCATCTTGCTAGCCACTATCCTCTCCGCATGAAAGCGGTCATGAGGCTTGTTAGTGCGGGACATTGTCCTCGGTTTATCTTGACCGAGGTGCACAGCAAGCCATTCGTCTCGAGACATTGTGCTTGAAAGCTGCTAAGGCTTGGCGTTCGGACGATCGACTATTTGGTTCTTTTCGGTAGGAAACCTGTTCCAATTTCGCTAACTCTCCGGGCTGTTGAGTTATGTGACTTAGATCATCTCAGATCCGGAGGGCGGACATAAGTCCCTTGAAAATTTGCTCTAAGCGTCCTCGAGCTCTTCCCAACTTCCAACATGTTTTACGGGAGGCTTTTAAGCCAATGACGGGCTGGCCTTTGAGCTTGAGGGTAGGTATTTTATGGCGTGGAGATCGTCTCCTCGGCCATGTGTATATGTAGTATATAGTCTTCTATCCGGACTCCGGTGCATTTGTTCCATCGTAGGCCTCTATGTTTATGGGTTTAAATCCTGCTGAGGAATTCATGGTCCAGCACCTCATCGGTGAAACATAGTGGGTGTCTGGCGCCCCTATATTTATGTGTGCCGCTATCATCGGACACTTGACGTGTTGCCTTGCTTCTTGGGGCCTTCTCCTTTGGCCCGTAGATGGACTGGCTGGGCCATCTATCCTTCAAGTTCGTTGGTTGGTTTATGTGTGGCGCCACTTGTCAAAATTTGGCCTATAATCTGGCCGTCTATCCAACCAGCAGCCTCTTTATTTTTTGACGGTGGAGGCTTTATGGCCTCCTCGTCGAATCTCAATAGCAGCTTAACGCCGGGTAGCTCTTTGATTGGTGGCCATTGCCGTATTTATCTGCGGTTTTGAGCACTTTTCTCCATCTCATTCGAGTGTGTCTTCCGCTGTGTTGAGCCTCCGTTTTCCTTCTTGAGCTTCTTGCAAGATCTTGTGAGTCTTTTAGAAGGTGCTTGCTCTCCGGTGGTGTATCCGACATGAGATCGTCCGGACTGTCGTTTTCGCCAGGCCCGGACTGATTATCTGACTCGTCATGTTCGGACGGTTGCTTATCTGCATGTTCATCGTCCATTTGTGAGCCTTGCTGTATTACGGGCTCCTTTGGAGAGTTGTTGTCATTGAGGCGGGTCTTAGGGCGGCGTCTGCGCAGCCATTTTGGTCGTTTATCGGCGGGGTTATCTTTTGCCGCGGCCCGTTGATCCTCGTTATCGCTCTCCTTTGGAGTGTCCACCATGTATATGTCATGTGACGAGGTGGTCTTCCAGTGCCCTGTAGGCGTTGGTTCCTGTTCGTCTCCGGCATCGTCGTCCATAGCGTCGATGTCGTCGGAGTCGTAGTCTAGCATGTCGGTTAGATCATCGACAGTGGCAACAAAGTGGGTGGTGGGTGGGCTCTGAATTTCTTCGTCATCCGAACTCCAACCGTCCTGGCCATAGTCCGGCCAGGACTCTCCCGATAACGAGAGATACTTTAGCGAATTTAGGATGTCGCCAAAGGGCGAGTGTTGGAAGATGTCCGCGGTGGTGAATTCCATAACTGGCGCCCAATCCGAACCGATTGGTAGGGGTGCAGGAGGTTCGGAGTCCGGCAAGGAGTCCGGCACCTCGGAATCACAAGTTTCGCGGGGGACAGGATTAATGCTCGGCTACATCGCCGTGGAAGTTGAAGCCCCTGAAGTGGCGTCTATCCACCGATCCTCGATCTGGGCGATCGGCTCCGGACTTAATGGCCGGAACGGATTCGTGTGCGGCCACCAAGGCACTGTTCGGCGGCAGAGCTGGATCATGCCCCTCGCAACAGTGCGGCACGCCTGGCTGTGGCTCGGGTCCGTCGAAGATCAAGTCTCCGTGGACATCGGCCGTGAAGTTTAGGCTTCGAATCGACTGACGGCCGGGCGTAGCTTTCAATCTGCTCCGGATGGCCAGCGAATTAACTGCGCAGTCGAAGCCGCGAATCTGAAGATCTGTTCGGGAGAAAAGTCTCACCTAGGACAGCGTTGTTGGTTGAAGATGCCATCAAGCCTATCGGTGGCGACTACGGAGGAACTCTCAATGAAAGCACCAATGTCGGTGTCAAAACCGGCGGATCTTGAGTAGGGGGTCCCGGCTATGCGTCTAGGCGGATGGTAACGGAGACGAGGACACGATGTTTTTACCCGTTCGGCCCTCTCGATGGAGGTAAAGCCCTACGTCTGCTTGATTAATATTGATGATATGGGTAGTACAAGAGTGGATCTACCACGAGATCAAGGAGGCTAAACCCTAGAAGCTAGCCTATGGTATGATTGTTGTAATGTATGTTGTCCTACGGACTAAAGCCCTCCGGTTTATATAGACACCGGAGAGGGCTAGGAATTACAGTAGTCGGTTACAATGGTAGGAGATCTACATATCCGTATCGCCAAGCTTGCCTTCCACGCCAAGGAAAGTCCCATCCGGACACGGGACGGAGTCTTCAATCTTGTATCTTCGTAGTCTTGGAGTCCGGCGGATAATGATAGTCCGGCTGTCTCTGAGACCCTAGTCGAGACTCCTCGGTGGCGGTGATTGAAGAATTACATCAATGACACTATCATCGGAAGATTAACTCCCAGTTGAATCAAGTGATTATTATACCCAGACATTTTGAGTATATGTTCACTGACAGAACTATTCTCTTCCATCTTGCAGCTATAGAACTTATTGGAGACTTCATATCTCTCAATCCGGGCATTTGCTTGAAATATTAACTTCAACTCCTGGAACATCTCATATGCTCCATGACGTTCAAAACGTCGTTGAAGTCCCGGTTCTAAGCCGCAAAGCATGGCACACTGAACTATCGAGTAGTCATCAGCTTTGCTCTACCAGACGTTCTTAACATCGTCAGTTGCATCTGCAGCAGGCCTGGCACCCAGCGGTGCTTCCAAGACGTAATTCTTTTGTGCAGCAATGAGGATAATCCTCAAGTTACAGACCCAGTCCGTGTAATTGCTACCATCATTTTTCAACTTAGCTTTCTCAAGGAATGCATTAAAATTCAATGGAACAACAACACGAGCCATCTATCTACAACAAACATAGACAAGCAAAATACTATGAGGTACTAAGTTCATGATAAATTTAAGTTCAATTAATCATATTACTAAAGAACTCCCACTTAGATAGACATCCCTCTAATCATCTAAGTGATCATGTGATCCAAATCAACTAAACCATGTCCGATCATCACATGAGATGGAGTAGTTTTCAATGGTGAACATCACTATGTTGATCATATCTACTATATGATTCACGCTCGACCTTTTGGTCTCAGTGCTCCGAGGCCATATCTATATATCCTAGGCTTGTCAAGTTTAACCTGAGTATTCGCGTGTGCAACTGTTTTGCACCCGTTGTATTTGAACGTAGAGCCTATCACACCCGATCATCACGTGGTGTCTCAGCACGAAGAACTTTCACAATGGTGCATACTCAGGGAGAACACTTATACATTGAAATTTAGTGGGAGATCATCTTATAATGCTACCGTCAATCAAAGCAAAATAAGATGCATAAGGGATAAACATCACATGCAATCAATATAAGTGATATGATATGGCCATCATCATGTTGTGCTTGTGATCTCCATCTCCGAAGCACCGTCATGATCACCATCGTCACTGGCGCGACACCTTGATCTCATCATAGCATCGTTGTCGTTTCTCCACCTATTGCTTCTATGACATCGCTACCGCTTAGTGATAAAATAAAGCAATTACAGGGCGATTGCATTGCATACAATAAAGCGACAACCATATGGCTCCTGCCAGTTGCCGATAACTTGGTTACAAAACATGATCATCTCATACAATAAAATATAGCATCACGTCTTGACCATATCACATCACAACATGCCTGCAAAAACAAGTTAGGCGTCCTCTACTTTGTTGTTGCAAGTTTTACGTGGCTGCTACGAGCTGAGCAAGAACCGTTCTTACCTACGCATCAAAACCACAATGATAGTTCGTCAAGTTAGTGCTGTTTTAACCTTCTCAAGGATTTGGCGTAGCCACACTCAGTTCAACTAAAGTTGGAGAAAGCAGACACCCGCCACCACCTATGTGCAAAGCACGTCGGTAGAATCAGTCTCGCGTAAGCGTATGCGTAATGTCGGTCCGGGCCGCTTCATCCAACAATACCGCCGAACCAAAGTATGACATGCTGGTAAGCAGTATGACTTGTATCGCCCACAACTCACTTGTGTTCTACTCGTGCATGTAACATCCCAAAATTCTAAATTTTGGAATGTTATATTAAATTGATAAATTTGATTGAGTGAGTGAAATTCGAAACTTTTTGAAAGTTAAATGAGAGGGAATAAAAGGACTTTCCCAAACTTTCATTTTTGCATTTTATGACCTCCGTGAATTCAAATTCTTTTCATCACAAAACCCTGGAGAGAAGATGACATGACTTCTTCCATTTATTTAAATGAAAAGGGGTGTTCAAAATATTTCAATTTCATTTGGAAAATATTTCCAATTCTGGAACTTTATGCAACTCAATGATTTTCACGAGCGAAGATAAAATGACTTCTTCAAAACATATGAAATATGAGTTGGGAGTTTCAAAGAATTCTTTTAAATTTATTTTTTAATTTGGAGTTATTTGAGTTTTATTCAAATTATTTTTCTCCAAAAATAAAATATACAGAAATTAGGGTAACATGATTCCCTACATTAGAAAATTGGAGAGAAATAAATTTGAATTAATTTTAGTATTTTTAAAATGATTTTTACTGGATTTTTCTAGGGCAGAAGCACACTTTGCTTTATTTGAATTTGTGTGGATTTTATTGACTCTAGAAAAATTTTCAGCTTGTAGGAAATCTTTTTCTGAAAATTATGATATATTATATGCCTATATAATATTTTTATTTATTTTGTTTTGTTATTTTTTTGACTGAGAAAATGTTTTCTTTAAAAAAAAAGAGTTTCCCGGGCCAACTGGGCCGAAGCCCAGCCAGCCGGCCCAAGTCGCGCCGCCTTCCTCCTCCCGTGCTCAACCCGGACTCGCCGGAGTCGAAGCGAAACCACCGCCCGCCCCTTCCCCCACGCCCCTTCCCTCCTCCTATAAATCATGGCCCTTTCTCTCTCTCTTTTTCTGTTTTCTTGCCGCCTCTCCTCGACTACTTAGCCAACCGCCGCCGTGGCATCTGCCGCCACTTGCTCGTCGTCCCCGCTTTCTTTGCTTTCGCCGCCACCTCCCCGCACGCGTCGCCCATGTATATGCCACTTGCCGCGCCTCCCATCAGCAAGCCAGAGTCGCTGCCTCGCCGCTAATGTCGCAGTCGCCGGAGATGCCCGCCCCACCGCCGGAGTTGACCGAACCCGCCGAACCGGTAAAACCGTTGCCCCGGTTAGAATTGGTTTATTTTCGGTTTAGTTCGGTTTTTCTGAAAAACCCTAGATTTGTTTTTTAGGTTTATTATTTAACGAACGTTTTCTGTTTAGTTAGTTTTAGTAAACGTTTTCGTTCTGTAGATCTGTGTAGTGAACATTCACTATTTAGTCTTTTTCTTTTTCTGTTTATTTACGTCAGGGACCTATCCGTAAATATATTTATTGACAGATTGGCCCCTAGTTTTCAAACGCTCACAACTTTTTGCTCGTTTATCCAAATCCAACGAAACCAACGCCCACTTCTTCGTTATGATCTCCTCTATCCAGTAAAACAACTTAAACATGTTTTTGAAAGTTTAAAATTTGAATTTCAAACAGTTTAGTATTTGAACTTCTTTTGTTCGTAACTTGAGTTTCGTAGCTCCGTTTGAGCTGATTCTTTTTGCAAAGCGAAGCTCTTGACCTAAACTTTCTGATAAGGCCAAATTCACATAATTTTGGTACTGTTAGAAATTGTTTTATGTTGCAAGAGTTATTCGCTTGGTTTTGATGTTTTCCGAATCGCCTTCTTCGTTCTTTCCGATCTTTTGAGTGATTGCTTATGTGTGGTTACTATTGCTTGCTCACGATAGATTGACCGGAGTGTGACGAGTAGATGTATCAAGAGTTTTGAGTGCGAAGCATCTTCATCAACATTGCAGGCAAGTTCACACTTTGATCATACCTTTTCTCATACCCAGTTTTTATGCATTAGATCAATCCTCAAACATTGCATGACTAGGATCTAATTAAATTGTGGGTTATGGGAATTAATTGAGGTAGTACCTATTACCAGTTTTATTATCAAACCTTTGAGAGTCACTTCTACGTTTGCTTATTATGCCATGCTATGCTAGTAGACGTGGATTGGGTGAGTGAATTTTCCATGACAGATGTGAGTTTGTTAATTAATGGTTTATTTAAGGTGGCAACTTAAACACACATCTGGTGGATTGAGGCACTGGTTACTCGAGACTTGCTGTCTAGGCACACAGGTTTCGGGACTTGCTGTTTTTCTTGGACCGCCACCCGGGCTCAAAGGGATCATGAGATTATTCAAACTAGAAACTTCGTGTGCAGCCACAAGCCATTATGGGCTCGGCATAGTTGACTAAGTTGTGCGAACTCTTACGGATAGACTAGCGGATGTAGGGAAAGTAGGTGTACCGGTCTACCCACATGTAAGGTGCTAAGCGCTTAGAAAGACTATGTCTCGGTCATCCGTTTCTCAAACATCATGTAGTGCGAGAAATCAAACGGAGGCGATCGAGTCTTGTGGAAAAGTGCGCAAACCTCTGCAGAGTGTATAAACTAATCATGGTTAGCCGTGTCCCCGGTTATGGACGTTTTGAGTCTCTAGTACTTGATTTTCCTGTGAATCTCATCATGTTACTTTAATTAATATTGTTGGGTTTTAATGAGTACTTTTTAATTGGGATTGAGAATGCTGTCAACCATTCTCAATGTTTAACAACCACCATGATAGTTAAATGAATTTATTCCTTTGCAGTAGGGAAAAATTGGCCTTATGCAAAAACTGTAACCATAGAGCTTTACCACCAGCCAGATATGCATGTAGTGATAGCCTTTATTCATCATTGCTCTATGGTGTGAATTTGCCAGTACATTCAATGTACTGACCCTCTGTGGCTGCAACGTCTCATGTTGTAGGATCTTACGATGAGTAAGTGATACGTTAGGGTTACGATTTCGTATACTCAACTTTGCCGTTGGTGTTGATGGGAATCCACAACCTTGTTACTTCCTCTATTTGGATTGAGGTAATAGTATTTACGTTACTTTATACATGTGATTTACCTCTGTTATAAATCCTCGAGTACTGTGCGTGTCAGCATACCGATCCAGGGATGGCACGTAAGCACAGAGACTTGACCCATTCGGGTCGGGTCGCTACAGTGCATATAACATCTATGCATAAAACCTGGCTCGGATGCCACTGTTGGGAAGCGTAGTAATTTCAAAAAAATTCCTATGCACACGCAAGATCATGGTGATGCATAGCAATGAGAGGGGAGAGTGTTGTCCACGTACCCTCGTAGACCGAAAGCGGAAGCGTTAGAACAATGCGGTTGATGTAGTCGTACGTCTTCACGGCCCGACCAATCAAGCACCGAAAGCACGGCACCACCGAGTTCTAGCACACGTTTAGCTCGATGACGTCCCTCGAACTCCGATCCAGCCGAGTTTCGATGGAGAGTTCCGTCAACACGATGGTGTGGTGACGACGATGATGTTCTACTGTCGCAGGGCTTTAGCTAAGCACCGCTACAATATTATCGAGGAGGACTATGGTGGAGGGGGCACGCTGCGGCTAAGAGATCAATGATCATTGTTGTGTCTAGAGGTGCCCCCTGCCCCTATATAAAGGAGCAAGGGGAGGCGGCCGGCCGGAGGAGGCGCAAGGAGTCCTACTCCCACCGGGAGTAGGGCTCCCTTCCTTGTTGGATTAGGAGAAGAGGGGAAAGAGAAGGGAGAGAGAGGAAGGAAAGGGGGCGCCGCCCCCCTCTCCTTGTCCTATTTGGACTAGTGGGGAGGGGTGCGAGGCCCTGCCCTGGCCTCCTCTCCTCTTCTCCACTAAGGCCCACTATGGCCCATTAAGCCCCCGGCGTGTTCCTGTAACCCCTCGGTACTCCGGTAAAATCCCGATTTCACCCGGAACACTTCCGGCAACCAAATGTAGGCTTCCAATATATCAATCTTCATGTCTCAACCATTTCAAGACTCCTCGTCATGTCCAGGATCACATCCGGGACTCCGAACAACCTTCGGTACATCAAAACTCATAAACTCATAATATAATAGTAATTGAAACTTTAAGCGTGCGGACCCTACGGGTTCGAGAACTATGGAGACATGACCGAGACACGTCTTCGGTCAATAACCAATAGCAGAACTTGGATGGTCATATTGGCTCCTACATATTCTACGAAGATCTTTATCGGTCAAACCGCATAACAACATGCGTTGTTCCCTTTGTCATCGGTATGTTACTTGCCCGAGATTCGATCGTCGGTATCCCAATACCTAGTTCAATCTCATTACCGGCAAGTCTCTTTACTCGTTATGTAATGCATCATTTAATAACTAACTCATTAGCTACATTGCTTGCAAGGCTTATAGTGATGTGCATTACCAAGAGGGCGAGAGATACCTCTTTGACAATCGGATGACAAAACCTAATCTCGAAATCGCCAACTCAACATGCACCTTTGGAGACACACAGTAGAGCTCCTTTATAATCACCCGATTCGTTGTGGCGTTTGGTAGCACACAAAGTGTTCCTCCGGTAAATGGGAGTTGCATAATCTCATAGTTGTAGGAACATGTATAAGTCATGAAGAAAGCAATAGCAACATACTAAACGATCAAGTGCTAAGCTAACGGAATGGGTCAAGTCAATCACATCATTCTCCTAATGAAGTGATCCCGTTAATCAAATGACAACTCATGTCTATGGTTAGGAAACTTAACCATCTTTGATTAATGAGCTAGTCAAGTAGACGCACACTAGTGACATTATGTTTGTCTATGTATTCACACATGTATTATGTTTCCAGTTAATACAATTCTAGCATGAATAATAAACATTTTTGATGATATAAGGAAATAAATAATAACTTTATTATTGCCTCTAGGGCATATTTCCTTGAGGTAAATGTTTATTATTCATCTAGAAAATATAACGAATACATATGTGAATACATAGACAAATGAGATGTCCTAGTATGCCTCTACTTGACTATCAAAGATGGTTATGTTTCTGACCATAGACATGTGTTATCGACTGAAGATTCAGATCATCATTAGAAGAATGATGAACATATGTTGTTATGCGGTTTGACCGATAAAGATCTTCGTAGAATATGTAGGAGCCAATATGAGCATCCAGGTTCCTCTATTGGTTATTGACCGAAGATGTGTCTCGGTCATGTCTACATAGTTCTCGAACCCGTAGGGTCCGCATGCTTAACGTTCGATGATGATTTGTATTATGAGTTATGTGATTTGATGACCGAATGTTGTTCGGAGTCCCGATGAGATCACGGACATGACGAGGAGTCTCGAAATGGTCGAGAGGTAAAGAATCATGTATAGGACGATAGTATTTGGACACCGGAAGTGTTCCGAGGGTACCGGTACGTATCGGGTCACCGGAAAGGGGTTCCGGGCACCCTCGGCAAAGATATGGACCTTATTGGGCCTAGGGCGGGACAGACCAGCCCCTAGTGGGATGGTGCGCCCAATATATGGCTGAATAGGGTGGGGGAAAGGAAAAGGAGAGGAGAGAAAGGAAGGGGGGCAATTCGGCCTCCCCTTTCCTTCTCTCCCCCTCCTCTTTCCTTCTCCCTCCGGAAAACATGGAAAGAGGGAGGCCGAATAGGATTAGGCCCCAAGTAGGATTCCTCCTACTTGGGGCGTACCTCCTACTGCTCCGTCCCCCTCCCACCTATATATATATGTGGGGGGGGGCACCGCTAGAACACACAACATTGTCTCTTAGTCGTGTGCGGTGCCCCACTCCATAGTTTACGCCTCCGGTCATATTCTCGTAGTGCTTAGGCGAAGCCCTGCGCGGATAACTTCATCATCACTGTCGCCACGCCATCGTGTTGACAGAACTCATCTACTTCCTTGACGCTCTACTGGATCAAGAGTTCGAGGGACGTCATCGAGCCGAACATGTGCAGATCTCGGAGCTACCGTACGTTCGGTGCTTGATCGTTTGGATCGCGAAGACGTTCGACTACATCAACTGCATTAAGATAACGCTTCCGCTTTCGGTCTACGAGGGTACGTGAACACACTCTCCCCACTTGTTGCTATGCTTCTCCTAGATAGATTTTGCGTGATCGTAGGAAATTTTTGAAATACTATGTTCCCCAACACGAAGCTACGCTGCCAAGTGATGTAGTTGTAGCGCATGTGAAATCGGCGCTACAACACAACATATAACACCTTGCGTTGGGCACTACAGAAAGGGTTATTTATGTGAAATACTTTCTCCGAGAGTTTATTATTTGAATTTGTTTTGCCTTTAGGTAATTTATGTCCATTTTGTAGTTTTATCTGCTGCCAGTGGTAGAGCATAGTCTTCATGGCGTGTGAGGTCTGGAGGCAGGGCAGCATGAATGCAACGCCTACGTAGAGACATCAATGCTGGCTGGGCTGGGCTTTATCTTTGGAGGAAAATGAATGCAAAAAAGCCAGCTTTGCTGCGAGCAACGGCTGTGAAAAAATAAGGGTGTTATTGTTCATTCACGACGCCTGTGCTAAGCAGAAATGCACAACTCCTCTGAGGATGCTTGCACTTGGTGCTGCCGCAGATGTCATTGGTGAGATGGTCCGGATGATGGCGAACACATGCCTGAAGACTACTGTCAAGTTTACCATATTGTGGTGCAGGTATTTGGAGCAGAGTATCTGAGAGAACTAAATGTGCAGGACATAGAAAAGTTGTTCGCTATTGTAGAGGCTAGGGTTTCCAGTAATGTGTGGATCAACCATTGACAATGTAGTTGCTTTTAATGGGGAATCACCACCAGGCAACTACATTGTCAACGGTTGTAAATACAAGATGGGATATTATCTTGTCGATGACATCTATCCTTAGTGGGCGGCATTTGTGAAGACCATATGCGAACCCCATGACAACAAACAAAGCCACTTTGCATCAATGTAGGAAGCAACTGGGAAGGATGTGGAGAGGGCATTCTGAGTGCTTCAAGCTCGTTGGGGAATTGTTCGTGGAGCTGCAACGATGTGGGAATCAAAAAATTTGTGGCAACTGATGACATGTTGTGTTATTTTGCACAATATGATTGTCGAGGATGAGGATGATGGCGTTGCCCAAACCTATGATTTTGACGCGCCTGGACAATATGTTACTCCCTTTTTAAAAAATAAGTGTCTCAACTTTATACTAACTTTAGTAAAAAAAAGTTGTACTAAAGTTGAGACACTTATTTTGGGACGGAGGGAGTATTAAGTAGTAAATAAAATGATTTAAACTATGATTACATGCCAAAATAATTAGCTAAAAAATGTAGACTTGTTTAATTATAAGGAAATGATTTGATGATCCAAAAAGTGTATGGTTCAAGTGTAGATGTACCAAATATGCATACTATAATTTTTTAGGGAACCAGAGCTTTGTAATAGGTTATATAATCTACTCAAACGGTTTCTGTAGTGGTGTTAACTCCGAGGATACGTACGAGGGTGTACGTGTAGGAGCATGACCACCGGATATGCATATGGGTATACGCACTAGGGTTTGTACATGATAGACCCTCTGTGGTGGAGTTAATTCCCTAATTCCTACGGTGCTTTCCCTCTCTTTTTTTAAAACAAGGCAAAAGATTTGCCATTTCATTATTAAGAGAGAGAGTTTTAAACATGGCCCAACAAAGGGCGAGAAATACAAAGGCCATCACTGTCGCGGCATAACGAAACCCAAGTGCTTAGCACCCGCTAAAACCCACAAATTGATTTCATCCTTAATGTTGCGCACAATGATTGTTGAAGGAGTCGCGGTGTTGCGGAAGACCCTCGCATTGCGTTCCTTCCAAAGCTCCCAGGAGATCAACATTAGCATGGAGGACATGGCCTTCCTTGAATGACCTCTAACTTGCAAGACACCGATCCACCACTCGTCGATGCTACCCATCGTGCTCCAGTCTCGGGGTTTGACATCCGGTAGGCCTAGCCAATCAACAATAGCACACCAAACTCTCACCGAGAAGCGGCAGTGATAGAGGAGATGTGTCGACGTCTCTTGAACTTGCTTGCAGAGAGGGCAAAGACCGCAGTTGGGCCATCCGCGACGAACAAGCCTATCCGTGGTCCAAACTCAGTTCTGAATCACAAGCCACACAAAGAGTTTGCATTTCGGGGGTGCCCAAGCTCTCCAAACAGCAGCGTACATAGGCGAAATGGTGTGCCCCTCAAATTGCGCTTTGTAGGCCGAGGACGTGGAGAACACTCCATCAGCAGTGAACTTCCAAGATATCTTGTCGGGGACGTCTGGGGTTAAATGGATGTTGCTAAGCTTCTCCCACAGGCAAACAAACTGCTGAATGTGCTCAAGGGAAAGTCCCTGTTGGGTGCGAATCTGGGTCACCCAGAAGTTGTTGTGGAGAGCCGTTTGAACCAAGGAATTTTTCTTGTTGGAGCAGATGAAAATCTTGGGAGCAATATCTTTAGGCCGCAGCCCATTCAACCAAGAGGACTCCCAAAACAGGGCCTTCGCGCCATTGCCAATTGAGACTGTGGTGGCAGCAGCAAAAAGGTCTTTGTCGCGCGTATTACAAGGCAAACCAAGCCTGAACCAAGCCTTTGGTGGATCTGACCAAGCAAACCAAAGCCACCGAAGTCTAAGTGCCAAAGCAAACTTGTCCAGATTAAGGATGCCGAGCCCCCCGAGAGATTTAGGCTTGCACACTTGCTCCCAATTAACTTTGCACTTGCCTCCCAAAACCTTATCACAACCCGCCCAAAGATAGGCACGATGAAGCTTGTCAATATATTCCAAAACCTCAGCAAGGAGCTCAAGTGATGTCATGTGGTAAATGGCGATTGCAGTGAGCACGACTTTTACCAAGACTCCACGTCCTGCAGAGGCAACATGCTTTCCAGAGCTTGCCAGCAACTTTATCTTTCAGAGGCTGAAAATGAATCGCCCGAAGGCGATTAACCGAAAGGGGCAGCCCAAGGTATTTCATTAGGAAGGTCGTTTTGTTGGCCGGAAAAGCTTGAAGGATGTCGTCAAGGTCCACACCCCCGCAGCAGATTGGCGCGACGCTACTCTTTTGACAATTGGTGATCAAGCCGGTGACCTCGCCGAAGGAATGTAAGGTGGAAGCCAGAAACTGAATGTCATCCTTGACCGGGGCCACAAAAATCGCTGCATCATCCGCATACAACGATGCTCGGGTAGTGGGGGATCTTCTCCCAATCGGGTGCAAGTTTCCTTGTGAAGTGGCCTTGGCGAGAATATGATGTAGCGGGTCAATGGCGAGAACAAAAAGCAATGGGGTGAGAGAATCCCCTTGCCTCAATCCCTTCCCATGCTTGATCGGGTCTCTAGCCACCCCATTTAGCAACACCCTTGACGAGGTAGAGGAGAGGAGGATCGAAACCCACTCTCGAAAGCGAGCAGGGAAGCCATTGTGACGAAGCATGTCCATGAGGAAGTCCCATGTAACTGAATCGAACGCCATTTTGATGTCAAGTTTGAAAAGCAAGGTAGGTGTCTTGCTTTGATGGAGTCTCCTGGCAAGGTTCCAGACATATAAGAAATTGTCATGGATACTTCTCTTTTTGATGAAAGCGCTCTGAGCAGCGGAGACAAGGATATTCATGTGAGGAGCAAGGCGAGAGGCCAACATCTTGGCAATAAATTTCGCCATGGCATGAATGAGGCTTATAGGTCGATAGTCAGTGATGCCTTCAGCACCGTCCTTTTTAGGGATGAGGGCAATATTAGCGGAATTAAGCCAATGAAAGCCGCTCGCGTGCAGATTGCCAAATCGGTTGACAACCGCAAGAATCTCCGGTTTGACAACATTCCAACAGACCTTGAAGAACACACCGGTGAAACCATCCGGCCCTGGAGCCTTGTCTCTCGGGAGATCGAAAACAGCAGCCTTGACTTCCTCCTCCGTGAATGCAGCCCCAAGCTTAGCAAGATCACAATCCGGCGTGGGAATGCATCCCCACTTAAAATCCTTTTGCCTGGGGAGTCCTTTCCTCATAAAAGAGGTAAAATGACTCTGGACAATCACCTTCTTGTGCTCATGGTTAGTGACCCACCCTGAGCCGTGCTTAAGTCGATGCATGAAGTTTTTTCTTCTTCTATGATTGATGCGGAGATGAAAATATTTGATGTTTGCATTGCCCTCCTTGAGGTTGGTAATCCTGGAACATTGCCTCTTGCGAGCCCTCTCGAGAGCCGCCAAACCCAGCACCTTCCGTTTCAGCCTTTTCCTCAGGTCCCTTTCCTCCTCAGAGAGCAAACGGTTCTCTTGCGCCAAATCTAGGAGGAGAATCACCTTCAGGGCCATGTGAAGTTGGACCTTAGCATTGGAGAAGATAGATTTACTCCAAGCACGAAGTCGTTGGCTAGTCTTTTTAAGTTTTTTAAATAGAATCTGATAAGGATCGGAGTGGCTACAAGCTTCGTTCCAAGCCTTCTGCACAACAGGCATGAACCCCGACATCTTGGTCCAAAAGTTTTCAAAGCGAAAAGTCTTTGGCCGGGGAGGGCCATCATCACTGGTTAGGAGCAGCGGGCAATGATCGGAGAGGGAAGAGGAAAGCGCATGAAGTATGTGATTCGAAAAGGTGAGGTCCCAGTCCTCGTTGCAGAAGAAGGAGTCCAACTTGCTCAAGGTTGGATTAGAATGCTCATTGCTCCATGTGAACTTTCAGTTTTGCAGGTGCACCTCCTTGAGCTCACAGGAATTTAGTGCCGCTCAAAATCTGTTGATACGGCTGGGGTCAGCATTTGGCCTATTTTTATCCCGAGCTCGATGGATTTGGTTAAAATCCTCGTTGACAAGCCACATCACCCCAGGCTGCGGCTTCTCATCTACAATTTCCTTGAAAAAATGTCCTTCAAGTTTGCCCACGTCGGGCCATAGACGGAGGTAATTTTGAATGGATACAGATGATGCAAACCCTCAACCCGATGCCCGTACATAGAGTGCCCCGTTTATATGTTACAAGTATATCAGCATTTGTTGGTATACTTACATATAGTTCACCATTTTATGTAATATAGAGGGACATTCTTGCATACAATTTAACATTTGTTAGTGAAAGTATATGTAAGACATGAGATGTAATGAGCAAAAGACAAGAGACATGAGATGAGCGTTTACTGAAACAAAAGACATGAGATGTAATGACCAAAAATATGTCCTAGAAGACCGTTTTCTTTCTATCGAAACTTCCCTCACCTTATCTCCACACACAACGGGCAAGTGGTAACATGCCAAGTTGCCATTTTTTATGAGGCGGCCACAAACATTAGAGTAATACCTAATGAATTTTAAAAGTACTATCTAGGTTGTAAGATATTCATACCCTTTCTAATTGAGTAGACAACCAATATGTATTTGTATTCGAGTTAGTAACTTATGTTCCACATTCATACCGAATAACATTCTTATTTGCAATTGCTTTTGAATTAGGAAATGAAAGTGAAAAAGACAGATATTCTCAGAACAAAAAGTGGAAAAGACACGTACTGCTAGGAAAAAATGTGAAAAATACACTATCTGAACCAACTACACCAAGGACTGCATAGAATTACTAGGCCTTGTGTGGTTCGAGCTGAAGTTATGAGAAGCAAGGAGGTGCCGCCCACCCTGTGGCTTTGGCCAACCTGAGCCCCGTCGCCGGATTGTGCGACGGGGAGAGGATAAGCCAAGCCGGGCCGCGGGCCAGTGCGCAGGCGCTACGTGCCATGGAGCCGGCACTCCGGCCGAAACCCGATCTAGCAATCTGCGGGGCTGGATTCGGTAGCTGAGGACGGAGAGGAGGATGACGTGACTAGCCCGCTGAAACCGTCTGCCACAGAGGGGACGGAGCATGAAGGAGGACAGGGGGCCCGCAGAAACCTGAATTTCGCTGGGGTTGGAAAGAAACCAGATGAACACTTGCAGCAACAGGGCGCGCCTGGGAGTTCTGACACCGGGCACGGGGTTGTTCCGGGCCTAGACTTGGCACTCACGGTACCACCACCACCACCACCAGCGTATGTGTCCCCCCGAGATACCAAGAAAGCGAAGCAATCAGCATCACCAGTGAAGAAAAATTCAGACAAGAAGGCGTTATTGGCGGGCTCCGTCTCGGGGCGCCGCCAAGCCCAATGAAAATCTTATGCTGGAACTGTCGGGGGATAGGCGATCCCGCGACAGTCCGTGAACTACGTGATCTCGTTGAGATCAGTTCGCCACCTATTTTGTGTTTAGTTGAAATCCAGTTACAGAAGAGTCGTGTTGAAGGTTTGCGTACGTAGTTAGGGTATGATTTCAGCTTTGGTGTCGGGAGTAGTGGTCGTAGTGGTGGTCTTTGTATTTATTGGAGGAATTTTTTGGATGTTTCAATAAAGAATTTTTCGGAGTATCATGTGGATGCCTGGGTCACTGAACCGGGTAAGGAGCAATGGAGATTGACATGCTTCTATGGTGAGGCTACCAGGAGCCTTCATTATAAAACATGGGACACTATGAAGCGGCTAAGGGGAGAGAGTACACTCCCATGGATGTGCATTGGGGACTTTAATGAGATACTGAGGCCCGAAGAGCAGCACAGACCAAACGAGCATGACAGCTCGTAGATTGATGCGTTTAGAGAAGCCATTGATGTTTGCGGCTTAGATGACCTGGGGTATCAGGGTCTGGATTGGACGTGGGAGAAGAAGGTTGCTGGCGGGAGCTATTGCCGTGTTCGCTTGGACCATGCCCTGGCTTCACCGTGTTGGTCTGCCTTGTTTCCATTCACGTGCGTTGAGCACCTTACAGCTGCAAAGTCGGATCATTGTCCAATCCTTCTGGAGACCGAGCTGGTGGACACAAGTATTCGGGCAAAACAAAAACAGTTCCGCTATGAATGCATGTGGGAGAGAGACCCAAGTTTTGGAGATGTGTTACTTGATGCATGGAATAATGTAGGGCGGGCCGAAAGTGTTTCTCTGCTCTCCCATAAGCTGATTGCGGTAGCGGGGAAATTACAGAGTTGGGGCCGGACATCTTTTGGCGCGGTGCGGTCCGAATTGCGTCACCCGCACACATTTGGAGGAGCTGCGATCACTGCCTGGCCGCGTCGGGCCGTCGGCTGAGGAAGAAAGGGTCGAAGCCCGTATGGTTGAACTCTGCTTATGGGAGGAGATCATGTGGCGCCAGAGGGCGCGTATTCAGTGGCTAGCAGAAGGAGACAGCAATACGAAATTTTTTCATCGTAAAGCTAGCGCCCGGAAGGCAAAGAACCGGATTGGGGAGCTGCAGCGACCTGATGGAACCATGTGTAAGGAGGAGCATGAGATGGCTGGCATGGCTACTTCCTTTTACAGTAATATGTACGCTTCTGAACCTACGGTTGGCATTGAGGAGGTCCTGTCCCATATACCGACCAGGGTAGATGCACCTATGAATATATCTCTGGATGCACAATATAGTAAGACCGAGGTGAAAGCAGCTTTGTTCCAGATGTTTCCGACGAAGGCCCCAGGGCCAGACGGTTTCCCGACACATTTCTTTCAGAGACACTGGGATCTTTGTGGTGATGAGGTTACTGAGATGGTGCTTCGAGTTCTTAATGGAGAAGATTCTCCGGAGGAGATAAACAAGATGTTCATCGTTCTAATTCCCAAGATTGCTAGCCCAAAAAATTTATCACAGCTTCGACCGATAAGTCTCTGCAATGTGATCTTTAAGATTGCATCAAAGGTATTGGCTAATCGGCTCAAGCTTATTCTCCCCGATATCATCTCCGAGGAACAGTCAGCATTTGTTCCAGGGCGTCTGATTACTGACAATTTTATATCTGCCTATGAGTGTCTCCACTATATGAAATCCAGGAAACTCAAGAGTAACAGGTTCTGTGCTCTGAAGCTTGATATGATGAAAGCCTACGATCGGCTCGAGTGGACCTATCTGGAAAAGGTTATCCTCAAGATGGGAATCAGCCCACAGTTTACGCAAACAGTAATGAGGTGTGTAACCTCGGTTTCCTTCTCAGTTATCTTTAATGGTGGTAAGCAAGAGGAGTTCAGACCCTCTCGTGGACTCAGGCAGGGTGATCCCATATCGCCATATCTTTTCCTATTGGCCGCCGAAGGTCTCTCTTGCCTCCTGAAATCCACAAATCCAGATGAGAGCATCAACGGTATAAAAGTGGCACCGGGAGCCCCGCAGGTAAACCACCTCCTTTTTGCAGATGATAGTCTGCTTTTCTTTGATGCCACATCTGTCATGGCCAATAGAGTTGAGAATGTTTTGCAAAAGTATTGCATTGCTTCCGGACAGTGCATCAACAAGGAGAAGTCCTTGATTTTCTTCATTAAAGGATGTTCGGAAGGAGTGAGACAGGAAATCAAACATATCCTCTCAGTCCAGAATGAAAAGTTGTCTGACAAGTACCTTGGCCTCCCGGCGGATGTTGGCAGGGCAAAGGAAGGATCCTTTAAGTATCTTAAGGATAGGATATGGAAGCAAGTACAGGGCTGGATGGAGAAGGCGCTTTCTGTGGGAGGGAAAGAAGTGCTTATCAAGTCAGTTGCTCAAGCTATCCCGACGTACTCAATGGCGTGCTTCAAGTTACCACGCGGCTTGTGTCAACACATTAATGGCCTTATGAGGAAATTCTGGTGGGGATCCAAAAAGGGCGAGAGGAAGACCGCGTGGGTTTCTTGGGATGTGATGACACAGCCGAAGTTTATGGGAGGCATGGGGTTTCGTGATATCGAGCTCTTTAACCTTGCTCTGCTGGCCAGACAAGCCTGGCGGCTACTCCAGGAACCCAACTCTCTCAGTGCACGTATCCTCAAGGCCGTGTACCACCCTTCGGCTTCGATCCTTGAAGCTGAGCTGGGGAAGAACGCGTCACAGGTCTGGCGATCTCTGATCGATGGCAGAGACACGCTCAAGCTTGGGCTGGTAAAGTGGATTGGATCCGATGCAGACACAAATATCTGGGTTGATAACTGGATACCACGCGATTTTAAACTGCGGCCGGTATGTCCGAAGTCGTTGAACCCACCGCAGCTGGTTTCGGACCTCATTAACCCTGTCACCTTTGCATGGAATACAGAGGCTTTGGATGAACACTTGTACCCAATGGACAAGGAGGCAATTCTTAACATCCCGCTTAGCTCTCGTGTTCACCATGATTTCTAGTCATGGCACTATGAGCGAAAGGGTGTCTTCACAGTGCGTTCGGCTTACAAGCTGCTGTCCGCCACCAAGCAGCAACGCACGGACTGGCTCGAGCATAGTGACGGCCACTCGCGGATTGAAGTAGACCGTGGATCTTGGACGAAACTTTGGGGAGCTGCGGTCCCTTCCAAAGTTTGCGTCTTTGCTTGGAGATTGGCCAAGTGCTCAATTCCTACAGGAGAAGTTAGAAAGCATAGGAGCATGGCCGACTCGGCGGAGTGCTCATTATGTCACGCGGCGGTGGATACTTGGCGCCACTCTCTCTTTGATTGCCGCATGGCACGCTATGTTTGGGCTCTTGCTGACGAGGATCTCACAGATACTATCATCTCCAACAGAACGGAAGACCCGAAGCTCTGGATGTTATGGCTAATAGACACATTAAACACTACTGATTTGGCCCGTGTCCTTGTTACCATGTGGGCCATCTGGTGGGCGCGGCGACGAGCCATACATGATCACCAATTCCAGAGCCCGCTATCCACTCATATCTTCGTGGACAAGTACTTGGCAGAGCCGGAGATGTTGCCGAAGCAGAATACAAAGCCAAAGGAGCGGCATCCAAACCCTAGGGACCTGCATGTGAATCACAGGGACTTGCATGTAAATCCAAGATTAAGGGCGGAGTTGGCTTCTGGGATCGGGTGGCTCCCGCCCGCGAGCCACGATTACAAAATCAATGTCGATGGGGGCTTCTCCAAGATAGGAGACCGGGCTGCCTCAGCTGCTGTATGTAGGGACAGGGAGGGCAATTATATTGGAGCCTCGGCGGTCATCTACGAGGGCCGCTTCGATCCGACAATCCTTGAAGCCGAAGCATGCAACGAAGCCCTCTCTCTTGCTGCCGATCTTCAGCTTCGGTCCGTCTGTGTTGCATCTGACTGCCTTGAGGTGGTAGCGAATATAAGGGAGGAAGTTCCATGCAGATACTACCCTATCTTACAGGACATAAAGTATCAAAGTAGGCTTTTTAGTGACCTTAGTTTTATTCATGAAAATAGAAAGTTCAATGGAAAGGCTCATGCCTTGGCAAAGGCAGCAGCTTCTCTTAGTCCTGGGCGCCATGTGTGGCTTAGTATTATGCCCGATATCATCTGTATCCCATTATGCTTGAACGTTCAATAAAGGGTGCGGATTGCTCAAAAAAAAAAAGCAATCCGCGGGGGAATCTGGAGGACCCGATCTGGACGGACTACGGGATCTATCTCATCTCCTAGCGAGCCTCGCTCCAGCAGTCCAGCGGGTCCACGTCCACACATATGTATGTAAGTCCGCCGACATGCGCTGGATCGATCTCGCGACTTCGCGAGCGTTGCGTGGGTCGGGATCAACCTCCACCTGTCGTCCCTCATCAACCGGATCGAGCAGAACTGGCTGCCGGCCGGCCGCCTGCTGATTGAGATATATACTCCTTCTCGACTGGTATACGTATACGTACCCAATCGTCGAGACCTATGTGGCCGTGCGCTTTTGCCCGTGATATTTTGCCGTCCTCGGCTGGCGATGTCCAATTCAGTCCTCAAACTTGCGTATTGCTTCACTGCGGTCCCGATACATTCAAATACGTTGTCAATACATTTCCTAAGGTTGAAACGCCAGTCCCGGCTCGACACGGGGCATACGGATTGCGTACTTCACTGTATGCCACGTCAGCCCAGGCCCCGGGCCCCGCACGTCAGGATGGTCCCACCAGTCAGCTCGAGGCCCACCCGTGGCACTGGATAAGGCGTTGCGCCGTTTCGTCCTGGGGAA
Source organism: Aegilops speltoides (assembly GCA_021437245.1). Classification (NCBI taxonomy): domain Eukaryota; kingdom Viridiplantae; phylum Streptophyta; class Magnoliopsida; order Poales; family Poaceae; genus Aegilops; species Aegilops speltoides. The sequence goes on from CM038143.1 coordinate 496,133,694, forward strand.
AAATTTCTCAATTCCCGCCGCCGCAATCCCTAGCTTCCGATGGGCGGCGCGAGCGTCACCTCCACCACCATGTCACTCAATCCGGCGAGTGAAGACGGCGGTAGTTCGGCGGCGGCGCTCGTCGCCGGCGATGGATCGATGCATAACTTGCTTGCGAGGGCATAACCGCAGGAAGTTTGGCGTCGGGGCGAGCCATGCCTCCGATCGGCTGTTTAGTTACATGCAGTCTTCGAGGTGTGCTAACCTTGTACCCTACGTGGTGAGCTTACCCGCTGCACCTTACGCAAGATCACATCGACCACATCAACGCCATAACACTGCAATGGCGACAAACTGCTAGGAGTCCTCGACATAGGACGGAGAAAACTGGCTCTCGGACAGGACAAGGGCCTGGCTAAGATCTTGCGTTTGTGTGGTCATGTCCTACAATCGCATCACACATTGACAATGAGCATAGCACACACTATCGGACAATCTAGCTCAATGTAGCACGATTTGAGCATCATACATCACAACTAGCTACCGATCCAGGGTGTTCAACACTACCATAGCATGCCACAAATCAACCACCAATAGGTACCACATCATCAAAATTTCACAGATCGGCACCCAAATAAAACCCTAGCATGCTACAAGATTCTCACAGATCAAATCCTACCACAAGCTTGAACATCAAACCCTATCACATTGTCTTGGATCTATCTACAACTAGTACAGAGAAGGGGGTGATTGAACTCACAGAGACCATCACTGCAGCTCGAGGGAGAAGTCAAAATGGTCGAAGAAGATGAGGTCACGTGTCGCAGCCGCCGTGGACCACCGAACGGGGAAGGAGTGCGGCTTACCTGCTCATCAATGTTGATGTGCATCGGTGGGAAAGCTCAAAAGGGGGGAGAAGGGTGACGGGAGTTTCAGCAGTGAGGCGAAGGGTGCTATATAGGGCGACCGGGGTGGCAGGAGGTGAGCCGAAATGCTCCCGCCGATTTTCGGAGATGTGCACGAGTTCGCACCATCTCTGTGGTCGTACAAGCTCAGCGCCGCGTTCCCTTCCCCTGCCTCGGCCGAGCCTGGCCTAGAAATTGTTGATTGGGCCGTTCTTAGCGGGTCTGGCTGGGAGGTGCTTTAATGTTCATGCGATACAGGCCAAATAGTGTACGCGGGCAGCCAAATAGCCCATTTTTGTCCCGCGTGAGTCTGATTGGCCTCTATACGATCTACCAAACATGCCCTTAGCGAATTGACCAAATGGGATGGGATGGTTCACGCGTTGCACTTGCACCGCACATTGGGCCGGTCCTAATCAGCAGACGAAATAAAAATCGAGGCCCTTTAACATAAACATCCTAATGATTAATTATATGTGTATATATGCAATGTTTTATTCCTCCGTCCCACAAAATGAGATCATTTTCAAGCTAACATAGCTCGAAAAACAATCTTATATTACAGGATGGAGGGAGTAACATGCACTTAAATACGCCCAAAAGGAATATTCATATCAAATAATTTAAAAACTTTGCTTCAGTACATCCGGCTCCTAGGAAAGTTTACATATTTCGGTGCAGATTAAAATTGGTGATTAGAATTTACCCTTTTCAATCAAAAAGTGTAATATAGTCTTTTGTATCGAGATCAATCTATTCAATGCGCTTGATCTACAGGCTAAAACGGAGATAGCTTTTTGTAAGTAACTTCAAGATTCATGTAAACTTTTACCGAAATAGGCTTGCGCCCCGCTATATTAATATAGCAACCACCCGATATAGCCAGGAGTTCGACGCTGGGGCAAACAACACAGTCATGCCCAAAATAAAAACAAGAGAAAATCAAGAGAAAGAAATGCCGACAACACCGGTTGAACGAAAGCTGAAGCATCCCGCAACCGCTGCGCCTACTGGAAACATCCACCACGCTCCAATGCCATCGAGTCACCGCAAACCAAGCAACACCTTCAAGAAGGACTACGACGACGACGACGCTGCTGCCCGGACGAATCCTAGGATTTCTCCCGGTACACAGAGGGAAGCGGGGGAGAGGTACTCCCGACTCCCTTCAAGAAGATTGATGGCGCCCGTAGGTGTCATCGCGTCGGAGCCGGGCAGATCCGAGAGGGATTTCGCCCTACCCCTCATACCCACAACCCAGGACCAACCGGCGGCTCCACCACGCCATCCGCCCACCAACCTGCGCCACCACAGTCACGAGGACACCATCGTCATCTCTCCACTGCAAACGGTGCGAGGCCGACCGAACCAAACGAGACCACCGACGATAGGGACCGGGAGCACCACAGCCATGTGGGAGGGGACAACCTCCACTGGCACAAGCAGTAGTAGACCGGACGCAGGCGCGGGAGCACGCCGGACCCCCTGCCCAGCCAGGCCCAGATCGGGCCCGTTAAGCTCCCGCTGCCGCGCTGCAGCCGACGCAGCGCAGTGCCGCCGATCCCAACAACCGCATCCCGCCAGCCCAGCCGGAGGCCAGACCAACCCGCCCTGACCCAGATCGGGCCCAAAAGGTCCCAGATTTGGGCCTGCAGGGCTCCGCGCCGGCCCACCCCTGCCGCCAAAGGGCCGCGCCGCCGCCGTATCTACGCCCGATCTACACTTGAGCACCGCCCGCCGAGGCACACCGTCGCCGGAAACCGCCGCCCGAGCCGGGGAACCGCGAGGGGAACAGGAAGAAGGCCGCCACCGCCGGCCTCACCACGGCACCGCGCGGGGAACGCCCGATTACGCCAGCCGGCGACAGCGGCGGGAGGAGGGGTGGGGGCTGGGCGGCGAGGGGAGGGAGGGCCGCCCTGGTCGCCCCGCTGGGGGGGGGAGGGCGCAGGGGGTACGGGAGCGGGTCCGTGTAAACTTTTATGGGGTATACCGAAGCAAAACTCATAATTTAAACATACTCTTTGGTGCAAAACTTATGATGGGGTTGACGCCAATCTCATTCAACAACTTCTGGATGCATAATGATGCCAAACTAGTTAACTCAATTTTCATCTTCCATTTTTCACTAGCAGACGCGTACTTTCTGGCCATCAGCTAGCTGCCTATCCACGCGCACACGAGCCGCCTCCTTTGCGTCCATAGCCTAGCTTGGTGTTGGTAGTGGAGCGTGTGTCATGCGTGTGTCGCCCACTGATCAAAGAGGTCTCCGCTGTAGTGCACGTAATCCCGCACGATGAGATCTACTATACTAGTGGAAAGGCAACCCTGCATTTTTTCTCTCCTTTAGAGTCTTCGGACACAAGACTGTCAAACACTTAAACAGAAGTGGTTCCATATATCATGCTTACATAAACATACACACTTCTGAAGAAGCAGCTTATAATAACACTAGAGTTTTTCTTTTCTTCCAAACTAGCATCAGGACCGTTCCATTAGAACCAATAACGGAACAGCAGTTGAACTTTATTAGGATCAAGCCTTCGTTATTAGAAACTGAGCTTAATTAGGACCTTACCTATTTTTTTTTCAAGAGAGCTTCGGAGTACCTCACTCAAGTTTGGAACATGTAATTAACCTGGAAGCGACCTTTTTCCCACTCAAAATCCTGAAAGCACTATTTGGTGGCACTCACTCTTAAGAGTATCCAAAAGAGAAAGACCACTACTACTTACCTTAAAGAACAATTACCCAGAGTCAGTAAGGAAAAGAAAAGGATCTTATATACTCTAGGTTGATAAAAATAAATAAATTCTACTGTTCAAGCACAAAAAGACAAAACGTATGTGTGAAGCCAACACCTAAACCGGCTCCTACTCTAGCTTGCTTGCAAAGAAAAGGGGGGGAAGTTACAATTCAATTGCCCCTAATATCATGCCTCCGAGGTGAATGCAACACTACACAATGGTCGGTGCATGATCCGTCCTGTTTAATTGGCCGCACCAACTTCTGAGTACTCCAAAAGGTAAGACTCATAGTACCAGCAAATCTTTGTTGTTTCACAACAGAAAAAGAAAAGCATATCACTATGCATATGTCTGATTGGCTCAAATGTCGGGGGAAATTCCACAGCCACAAAATCTCGCAAATGTTATCAGCTTATCATGAAGTCATGATTTGGCCCACATAATCCTCGTGTTATCCGGTTTTGAGTACTAACCTAGAAAAAGGCATCTACCTCCACAGAAACAGTTCATAACTGTGCGGTAATAAGACTAAAAAGAAAAGTCTGAGTTTCTTTTGAGGTAATGTTGTTGCTTTATTTAATCAAAAGCATTCGGAATTTCATCCGAGAGTACATCTAGAACATAGTCGGGGGTGTCATCCACCCACACCTTACATAAATACTCACCTATGCCAACTTTAGCTAGTTTATGCGCGACAACATTAGCCGAGCGACGAATCCACGAAACTTTAGACTCAGAGAAAGAAGCAAGCAGGGCCTTAATCTCCTGTATCCACGCTCCAGCGTTTGCACGATCCTTGTGTGGGTTTTGCAACCTTTGGACGACACCAAGAGAATCGAGCTCAACTTGGACCCTACTTGCATTGATCTCCCTCGCCACTTCCAGTCCCCTCTTGCATGCCAGTATTTCAAGTGCTTCGGGTTCTACAATGCCAGGATAAACATGACATAGCCCCGCACGAAACGCGCCTCCATGGTCTCGGATGACTGCTCCCGCTCCTCCCTTGTCACCTCTATGCACAGCTCCATCGGAGTTGATCTTGAGCCAGCCCTCCTCAGGTGGTGTCCACTTCTCCTTGACCAGCGCCGCTGTCGGTCGCCTCTCCTTCGCATGAACTGCCATCCACTCATTCATATATGACACAATAGTGTCCATTATTTCATGTGGAGCAGCAATCGTCCTCCCATCCCTCACTTCGTTTCTAGCCAACCAAAGACCGTACGTAGCTTGAACCATAGCAGCTCGCTTCTCATCTCCAACATCGGCAAACCACCCGAGTAACCAGCTAGCTAAAGCACCCTGGGAGTTGATCTAACAAGGTGGGATCGCCACCGTAACTCCCTTTTCCGAGTGAAAAGGCTACCAGAACAATGCAGAATGCTGGCATGCCCTGAGACGGTGCAGCACCGTCTCTTCTCGACCACACACAACACAAAAAATACCGGGTTTGATGCGCCGTCGGTGAAGTTCAGCTCCTACTGCAAGCCCATTTCTAATCATCTTCCACATATGGATCTTTGCCTTGGCTGGCGCATTTGTGTCCCACAAAGCCATATAACCCCTTTGCTGCGCCACCGTACTCGAAGGACCCGGCTGTCCGGTCCCCGATCTGCTCATGGACATTCGCAAGTGATACACAGACGACAGTGAACTCTCCATTCTTTGTAAAATTCCACGCATGAAAGTCATCAGTTCCAGGGCCACCCACCGCTATTTGCCTGATATCGTGTGCATCCTCGGCAGAGAACATTGCATGTAGCTTGTTCAAGTCCCAGCCCCGTCCATCATGTGCCAGCAGGTCCGCCACCTTTGTAATACCTTGGATGTATAGTTGACCCAGTGGCCGCATACTCCTCGTCCTTGGGATCCAATTGGCGTGGTGGATCTGCACCGAGCTGCCATCTCCTATGCGCCATACAAGCCCCTCATTGAGTAAGTCCCTCACATGGAGAATGCTTCTAAAAGTGAACGACGCGGAGGGGGGTGCTGTTGCAGATAATATCGAGCCTTCCTCAAAATAACGAGCTTTAAGCACCCTTGCGCAAAGAGGCATTGGCACTTGTAGGATTCTCCACGCTTGTTTAGCCAGCAAAGCTTGGTTGAAGGCCTCAGGGTCACGAAACCCCAAGCCACCATCTCGTTTGCCTGCACACATTTTTTTCCAAGATATCCAATGTACCTTACGTTCACCATTCGTTGTTGCCCACCAGAATTTAGAGGAGATCGAAGTCAGGTTCCGGCACGTCTTCTTCGCGAGCTGAAAACAACTCGTGGTGAAAGTGGGTACATCTTATAACCCAGATTTGATCAACACTTCTCTCGCAGCTTTTGATAGTCCTTGTCCCTTCCATCCGCTAGCTTTGCCTTTCGAGCTTTCTGTCACATATCTGAAAGTACCCTCCTTAGACTTCCCAACCAGTGTTGGTAGTCGGAGATATCGCTCACTAAGAGCTTCTGAATGAACTCCCAATATGTTCTTTATTTCGTCCTTGTCATCCTCCTGATGACCTTTCCCAAAGAAGATAGAAGATTTTTGCAAGTTAACTCGTTGGCCCGATGCCTCTTCATATCTCCTCAGGATTTCCCTCAAAGTCACCATGTTATCCTGTGACCCTTCTAAGAACACAATACTGTCATCTGCAAAGAGAAGGTGGGTAACATGGGGGCCAGTGCACCCAAATTTCACCCCCTTCACCTTCCCCTCTTCTTGAGCCTTTTTTAGCATCGCGAAAAAACCTTCCACACAGAACAGAAAGAAATAGTGAGATAAAGGATCACCCTGTCGGAGCCCCCTGGAAGGGGAAAAACCTCGTGAGAGTCCACCATTAAGCTTCACCAAAAAAGTAGCCGACGAGACACACCGCATTATCATAGCAATCCATCCTTGTGCAAAACCAAATCGCTCCATCATCTGCTTAAGGAAGGCCCATTTGACTCTGTCGTACGCCTTCATCATATCGAGTTTAACTGCACAAAAAGGTTTCTTCCGCTTCCGTTTGCGAATGACATGCACACATTCATACGCCACAATCACATTATCAGTAATCAAACGCCCTAGGACGAAGGCACTTTGCTCCTCAGAGATAAGCACCGGTAGTATGCCCTTAAGCCGGTTAGCCAGAACCTTCGTCGCGATTTTATAGAGAACATTACAGAGGCTGATCGGTCGGAATTGTGAGAGCAACTCCGGTGAGCTGCATTTCGGAATCATGACGATAACTGTATCGTTGAAAGCATTCGGGGCAGCGACTCCACTCAAAAAGTCCTTTACTGCCCTACAAACGTCGTGTCAAACCAGCGACCAGTGTCGTTGGTAAAAAAGGGTCGGTAAACCATCCGGCCCCTGAGCTTTCGTGGGTCCCATCTGGAAGAGCGCCGACTCAATCTCCTCATCCGTGATGGGCTCAAGCAGCAACTTGTTCATATCCTCCGTGACCAAGCTGCCAATGTTCTGTAACAAGTCTTCCGCCCCCTGGGTACCTTCCGAAGCAAACAGATGCTCATAGAAAAGAGCGGCCATGTTGCGCATCTCTTCGTCGACCCTGCACAACGATCCATCCTCCCGCTTCAGCGCTTTGACCGTGTTTTTTCGTTTCCTATGAGAGGCTCTATTCTGAAAATATTTCGTGTTTTGATCCCCCGCCTTGAGCCAATCCACTCGTGACCTTTGCCTATACATGATTTCCTCCCTAGCATAAATTTCACGCAGCTTCGCCTCCAACTCGCAGACCTCCAGTGAGGACCCCGACGTGAGCGCTCTGTTTTTTGCATCCAGCAACTGCGTTTTGAGTTTCGCCACTTGTTTCCTTATCGAACCAAAAACCTCTCTTGCCCAACGTTGCATGGATCCCGCCATGGCGCCAAGTCTATCCCATGTCGCAGCAAGCCCTTGTTCTCCAGAGGCCGACGCTGTCTTCATTTATCATGTTTTCATACTGCTCGTGCCTTGTCCATGCTTCTTCAAATCTAAAACACCCGCCTCCTCCTCTAGTACGACTAGGAGCAGTCTCCATCGAACGCACTAGGAGGGCTTGATGATTCGATTCTTCCGTGAGGATATGTTCCACTGATGTCTCTGGAAACATGGTTAGGAAATCATCATTGAATGCAGCCCGATCCAACCGAACCTGGATGTTGTGAGCTCCATCTCTCTTGTTATCCCATGTATATGGGTATCCCGAGAAGCCTAGATCAGCTAGGCCGCAGTCGGCCAAGCAGTCCCGAAAATCTTCCATTTGTGAGAAACTCATGGGGTTACCCCCACGTTGATCGGTCTGGAATAAAGCTTCATTAAAATCCTCTAGACAGATCCATGGGTTATTGTCTTGAGCTCTAAGATAACGAATCGCATCCCATGATTTTTTCCGCAACTCCGTACGAGGTTCCCCGTAGAATCCAGTGATCCTACAGGTCTTCCTTCGATAGTAACCACTGCATCAATGAAATATTGGCACGACGGCCTAACTTGTACCTGCACATGATCTCTCCACCATAGGGCAAGGCCGCCACTACGGCCCTTGCAAGCCACTGCTACTCCCGAAGTAAAACCTAGACTCCACTTGAGTCTTTCCATAGCTCGCGCCTTCTTTTTGTTTCGCATAAAAACACCACCGTTGGGTTGTGGGACCGTATCAGGTCTCATAGTTCGCCCACTGTCGAGTCCAACCCCAAGCCTCGACAGTTCCAGGCCAAAATGTTCATTGAGACCGGCGGCCCTGCCTCACAGGGTCCGCCGATATATCATTGTGCTCTTTAATACGATCAAACACCGATGAGGTCTTCTGTCACTACAACAAAAACACCATGTATGGTCGCTTTTTCTGGGTCGCTTTTCTATTCGTCTCTACGCCCATGAACACTAGCGACTTAAAGACGCTTCTTAAGACGTTTACAAAGCACCACAAACTTTTAATTGTAATTAGGCTAAAAAATTAAGTATTTAGTTTTAATTAACTTAAGAGGCGATTTGTGAGACGTTTTATGTGCGTCTCCGCTCTTCGAGACGATTTGTGAAACGTCTTAATGTGCGACTCTGTTCTTATCATAGATTTAAAAAAATTTGAATAATCATTTTTTCAACCCGGATATCTATGAAAATTAGCTGTACTAAACTTTGGATAATACAACTTTGTTATTTGATTGCGACTTTAAACATCCCTTCCGTAATGTCTTCTATGTGTCTGCAAAAAGAAAGTTGTTCGTCTATGTATATTGTGAATTATTGTACGTACGATAAAAGCACATTCGATTTTCATACGAAGCCATCCCAATCATCCATCGAATGCAATGGACGGCTGCTATGCCAGGTCGTACACAATTCGTAAAAGAACAGTCATAGATATAGCTGGGCTGATATAGTAGGAATATTATTATACTACCTGTTTGATACGCAACTCCCTAAAATACCTCTGTGATACGCAACTCCCTAAAATGATACTAAAGAAACCAGCAGCTAGCGCCGCCGCCGCTCGCCGCCTCGGCACCAGCAGTCGATCTCCCGCCGTTGTTTGGTCCAGCCATAGCCTCCGTCGTCGCTCGCCCCCTCTCCCATAGATCACACGCCGTCGCGCTCCCCAGCCCGATCTGACGCCGCCGCAACTCGCCCCCAACCCGAACTCCGGCGTCGCCCGACTCCGATCCCCCGCCGGCCCTCCGGCCATAGCTCCACCGCCGCTCGACGCCGCTCTCCTCCCTATAGCGCAAGCTCCTCCGCCACCTGACGCCGGTCTGCCCCAGGCCAAGCTCCCCGGTCCCCTGACGCCGGTTGCAGCCCGACACCGCTCGCCCAACGCCAGGCTCCGCCACCCGCAGAATACTCTACCCGGACGACTCCTCTCTCGCTTTGCTGCCGACCATGGCAACGACATCGCCGACACACCTCTGCTGCTATGAGCTTGTCCGCAGGTTGTTCTTCTCATTTTTTTTATCTCCATATCATGTGAAATATAGCTCAAATTGCGATATGTCACCTCTGTTCTCCTTTCTGTCTTTGCAATGATGCACTGTATTGTTGAAATTAGACAATTGTTGATAAAAATCTGTGAATCCTTTTTGGTGATTGGATAAGAATTGTTGTTAAAAACAGTGGGGACTATTTGATTGGATGGCAATTGTTGATGACATGATATTTTTTAAGTTGATCTGGTTAGGGGGAGCTGCATTTGTCATGCCACACAAGAGTACTTTTCTTGTTTTAGCAAGAGAGAACTGGATATTACTTAGATTTTTAGTGACTGGTTATACCAGCTAGCCTTCTATCCTGAAGGTTCTATTGCTGAAGGATATATTGTTGAAGAATGCTTGACCTTTTGTTCAAGATTTCTAGAAGGAACCACACGTTTCACAAGAACATCTAGGAACCCTGATCCTTCAGCTAATACAAAGGGCATGTACATGTTTGATAGTGTTGGTGAGCCAATTGGAAAGGCTATCACTGTAGGCCAGTTGGACGATCAACTTCTAGTTCAAGCACATCGATATGTCTTGCGACACAATCGATGAGCTTGATGATCTCCGTAGGTGTGCTTCAGTGCTATCTTCTATTTCTTTTGTTTTTCACAAGTTGGAAAAAATCATGATGTTATTTGTCTTATTATTACAGAGAATTTGTGTATCAAGAGAAAAGGAAACCGGTAACTTAAATTTGAGGCATGATGACGATGAGGATTTGATTAGTAGACACTTTGCTGACTGGTTGGAACAAGAGGTATAATTCACCTTTTGCATGTTCCTTCACTGTAGTTCCATATGAACTCAATGTAACCACTCTTACATACATGTTATACTAGATGATGGACCGCTATCATAGAAAAGATAAGAGCATTAGCCGCAAAACCAAGCTAATGTGGGGTGCGCTACAGTGGCTATATAATTAATGGTTTCAGGTTTCATACTATTAGCATGATACAGGGCGTGTGACACAAAATAGTGGTGTCGTGAACCTTGCTGAAAATGGTGTGTCCTATTATGGCGGTTATCGACATCTTGAATTGTCATACAGAGATTACAAGGTGTTGTTCTTCAAATGTGATTGGTATGATGTACATCACAAAGCTGGTATTGTAAGAGATGAGTTTGGATTCACTCATGTGAACTTCTCCCGAAAAATACATATAGGGGAGAAGTTAGAGGTGATCCTTTTGTATTTTCTTCCCAAGTGGACCAGGTCTTTTATATCCAACATCCGAGAAGTGAGAATTGAATACCATGGTGAAATTCAAACCTCATTATATTTTTGACATGGGTGGAGAACCATCTTCAGATGAAACAGACTAATCTTTGTGCTTTCAGCTTGTTATCGGCAGCTAAGATATAGGTTGAGCACTTGTCATCCATGCTCCTAGGTAGAGTTACTCCAACATAATTATTGCAGCTGGGTGGATCTTCTTCAGAATGTATTGATCCCTGTGTTACTTTGTAATGAACGAGCCTATGGTCTTTTTTAATGTGTATGTTCCCTTTTGTTATGAATGAATTGTATAGCTATCCATTCAGTTCTTTGAATAGTTTTTTAATATATTTTTTAACTTTCACATGACAGTTCTACTGCTAAATTTTGGAACCTTCTGACAAAGTGTGCTTCAGGTTCACTTACTAACTTGATGCTTTTTGTGCTAGTTTATAGGAAATGAAAGTAGTCTAGTCAATATTTCAATAATATTTTGCAAGTGCATGACATCGACTTTGCACGATTGACATCCCAGTCATAAAAATCAAAAGCAGTATGGGATATTTGGTAAAATCAGTGAAGTGTTATAGTAACTAGTACAGTACATTTTTTTGTTATTCTTAAAATCCTGGGAACGGCCACATATGGCCGTTCACTTCTGTAAAAGGTTCAAAAATTTGGTGGGGGGGGGGGAATCAAATTTGAAAATGTTCGCGATCTTGATAAAAACATGAATTCAAAAAAGTTCACGGCTTCTAAAAATGTTCATGAATTTGAAAAAATTTCACCAATTCAAAGAAATATATTCACAAACTCAAAAATTGACTTTAAAATGTTCATGACCTCAAAAGTTCAAGTATATGAAAAAGTTTTGTGAATTTGAAAAAGTTTTATGAGTTCAAAACTTTTTGCAGCAAACTGGAAAAATTCATGAATTAGGGAAAAGTTCGCAAATTCAATAAATATTTGCGAAATGGAATTTATTGTGAATTTGAAAAAAGTTCACTGTTTGAAGAAAAATATTCACGAATTAAAATAGTTTGGGAATTTAAAACAGTTCACAAATTTGGAAGAACTTCAAGAATTTGAAAAAATAGAAAGAAAAGGGAAATAAAATTAAAAAGGAAAAATAAACAAAAAAAGAAAAAAAACTATAAAAGATAAAGGAAAAAAAAGAAAAAACCAGGAAAACAAAGTACAACTTGGCCGAAATAAACCTAAACATGATAAAGATACCCCGACTTAAAAACCTGGCAAGCTTTCGGATACTTCATAAAACCCGACCAAGGAAGCTTTTGACGCCTCCAAAACCAGGAGCAGAGGGAAGTTTGCGCTTGTGCCTTAGAGCAACTCCAACCGGCCAACCCATTTTTGTTCGCCCATGTCCTTTGGGTCAAAGTGGACAAAAATGCTAGTCCTGACGAGCCGACGCAAACCTACCACGGGGCCCAAGCGTCAGTGAGTGGAAGCTGCGGGCGGTCATCCTTTTTTAATCCATGCGTGCGGGTGGCCGGCCTCATCCACTTCCACTGCCCGCCCACATCTAACCCCCATGTGCTTCCTCGCCGGTGACAAGCGAACCCTAGCGCCATGGGTTTCTTCAGCAGCACCGGCGAGCGGCTCATGCAGATCGAGCGCGAGCAGGAGGAGGAGCGCCGTGAGAAGGAGGAGGACAAACGTCGTGCGAGCAAGCAGCCCGGTCGGCAGCGCAACCTACACAAAGCAGGACGACTTGGCCCGGCTTGGGAGGCGGCATTCCCTGGCTGGCTCGGCGCCGGAGCTGGTCGACCTCTCCGGCCCCGGGTCAGACGACAAGGACGCCTAGGGCAGCGCGCACGGCGGCGTAGACTTTTTTATGTTTAATTAATGTTTACTATTTATGTGGACTTTGGCCGGTGGTTGACCGACTTTTGATGTTTAATTATGTTTAAGTTTGAACGTGATTGCTCTTTTTTTTTAAGTCCGCACTTTTAGAAAAATGGGTCGGGCTAGTATTGGGTGTACGCGCCGACCCAAATGAAAAAATGGACATGGATGCCTGCGTGGCCGACCCAAACGGACAAAAAGTAGCCAAACCGTGCGTCCGTTTGGGTCGGCCAATTGGAGTTGCTCTTAGATGGCCCGACATTTTTGCATAGTATAGACAGACGCATACGCACATAGATACATACATACACTCATCCGTATGTACGCATACACGCACCCACATCCTACCCCTATGAGCACCTCCAAGAGACTAATCTGATACATCATCTTGACATTGATGAAGTCGCCACACATGTTTTGTAGTTAACAGAAAAGTCTCCTCTCACTGAACGCACATCACGGAAATGCATGGAATAAATCCGAGAAAATGCAAACATCAATGTCAAAATTGAGACTTGAATTCTGGTGGGCGAGAGGATATCGAGCTGGAAATGGCAACGACGGCCATGTTGACGCCGAACCAGCCACAGGATTTGCTGGAACCGGTGCAGAGGTTTACTTGAAGGCCGTGAAGGAAAAGAAACCCTCGGGGCCTACTCCATTACCTCGCCGTTGAGACGGCACATTATCACGCAACACCTTGACGATAGTCAAGAGGCGGCGCGAGAGGAGGAGTGGTAGGAGCGACGCAATGTTGGGCCACGTTCGGCACATCGGACGCTGACACCGCATCAGTGACCGGCTGGTCAAAATCGGCTTGAAGGAGTTGCGGCGCGCTACCAACCCATCGCCGACAAAGGCGGCGTCCGCCGTGAACACGGGCAGCACGCGACGGAGGGGAAGCCCAACTTGGATCTACCACAACCTTTATTATTTTTTCAAACTATATTGATATTACTTGGATATGAATATTACCCAATAAAGTTGTTGTTTTTTGGAAAAAAACAAAGCATACGAATTGATCCAATAAAAGATACACCTAAAAATTCATTTATCCATATATGCGTTTTTAACACATCCATACATGTGATTAATTAGAGCTCCCAAACTATTCCCATTAAATCAAATTTTTGCCGGACTATTTTCGCTTATAAAAGTTTTGGCGCTAGAGATTATTTTCTTTACCGCGCATACTTCCCGCGTCTCTCCATTTTTCTTTCTCCATATATCGTCGGATATTTCCCATCGCCGCCATCTTCGCCCACCACCTCCCCATTTATCCAACCACCGATTCCAATCTGCGTCGTGACCATCACCCCGCGCGCCGCCCGTTCGTGTACCCGACGCGGTGGCAGCCTCAACCTCAAGCGCTGCCCTATGCTGCTATCGCCGCCTGCCGCAGATTGCCGTTTTCCTCCATCGCAAGCTCGCTAATCGGAGCCCCGTCGGTGTCCGTCGTCCCCGCATCACGAAGCGCCATCCTCACCGTCACAAAGCCAGATCCACGCAGGTCTCATCCTTCACTCGAAGCTGCGCGCGTGTTCCGTCGGTACACAGCCCGCAAGCAGCTCTCGCCTCCATCCGTATCTTCAGCCTCCACCACGTCAAGCAGGTAATTTCTTAAATCCCATAGCCCCTACTGTTTTACCATTAAATCAACCGAAGTGGGCTCCTTCATTTATGCATCTCAAGTTCCGATCCTCTTCTCTTTCGTCTCTTTTATTCCTTCATGTAGGCATGCACTCTAAGTGTTTGTTGAATTGCTTGCTTGCCTAGAAATCAATTATGACAGATTTTCTTGAAAATATGTGAGCAACTATTTGGTCCAATCAAATTTTATATGGCAAAACTCAAAAGTAGTACAACTGGTGTTATATAGATTGACCAAATAACCTCAAATTCCATTTATGCTGGAGCATAAAACATGGTAGTGTTTGGTTGTACAGGCTGCAATGTACTTTGCTATTCTGTAGTAATTTTAGTCTGTCCTATTTCCTACCTCATCTTAGTGTAGTCCCACTATCTCGTTAGTTATGATTTTTGCATCTTAGCTGCAGGGAGGTTCAATCAGCAGCTCTCAGATTGTGCACTACAAGATTTTTGTTTACAGGTTTGTATGTTGCTGTGTGCGTTACAGTAACTTCTGAAGTGCTTTTTGGGTGCCTTTTCAGTGAAATGCATGTATGGGTCATATTACGGCAAGATCACCTTATTCCACTTGAGTCCAACATGTATCACTTGAGTCCAACATGTACCATTATGGTGATAAGCATTGGTGCGAAATAAAAGTTTCTCAGGGACTAACTTTTGTTCAACATCCTGAGAAAAAAAAGGAAATGTTCAATTTGCACTGGGCACTAGGAGATAATATAGAAAACATGACAGATGAGTTGGCTAAGATCCGTTCGTTCTTGAAGCGAAAATTCCCCGAGGATTTGAGAAATGAATTTGTAACCTCGGGAAGTGATGAAGTTAGTATCTAAACCACATATCTTTCGCAAAGATAAAAATATGAGTATTACTTTACTATTATTTGTTCTTGTTTCAGGTTGATCTCGATTTAAAGAGTTGTTGGCGGTGACCTCCCAAATGAATCACATAACGAAGCTGAACAATGTTCTCCATTGAGTGCTATGCAGGTGATGTAATAGTTTCTTCACTAATAAATATTCTACTTCATTCTCATACTTCAACAATTGTTCATCATAAGTTGTAGGAACTACATCCTAGCAGTTGTGCAGGAGCCAAAGAGTGTTACACCGGTTTATCGTTACCACAAGAAAAAATGATTCCTAAGGTGTGTGCACACATTTCTGATTTGTTATTAAAAAATGCCTATGTTTTGTGTAAGTTTACTTACAACTAAACTGAACCTCAATTGTAGAAAACACACATTGAAAAGTTTGATAGGGTCAATCAAGGAAGTGCAGAATCAACTTTACCGGACAAGCAGATCACTACCCAGGATTGCATCCTATTTTTTCTGCGAGAACCAAAGAGGATTACACTGGTTTATCTTTGCCACACATGGTTGCTAAGGTGTGTGCGCATAATTTTTTTTACTTCATTATCAAACAATGCCTATGATTGTGTATGTTTATGTCGTATTGAACTGAACCTCAAATGTAGAACGCACGCATTGAAAAGTTTGATAAGGCCAATCAAGGCCGTGCAGAATCATCCAAAGAGGGTTACACCAATCATGGAAGTGCAGAATCAACTTTGCCGGATATAGCAGATCACTGCCCAGGAATTGCATCCTAGCTTTTCTTCGAGGACCAAGGAGGATTACACTGGTTCATCTTTACCACGCATGGTTGCTAAGGTGTGCGTGTGTGCATAAACTTGTGATTCATTATCAAACAATGTCTATGTTTTCCGTATGGCGCACATTGAAAAAATTGATAAGTTCAATTAAGGCTGTATAGAATCAACTTTACCAGAAAAGACTAACCAGGAATTGCATCCTAGCAATTGCGCAAGAACCAAAGAGGTCTGCCAAACACTGGTATGGTACATCATCAAAGTACATTTCTTCTCATAATAGTCTTAAAGCTATATTCTAAAAATTTCTCTGTTATCTTTCTTTTTCAGGGCAGCTCAAGATTTAGAAAAGAAGTGCATTGCAGGAGCCGGGAGAACTATAGAAGAATTATTCTTTAGATGGACAAATATTATGTTTTATATATAGATTTTAGCTTTATAGGAAAACTTAGTCCAAGTTTGTATGATCTCTTAATTATTTGAATATTTTATATGAAGATCTTATTTGATTCAGTTGTGAACCTAAGGTGTTTGTTCCTACTAAATGAAATTGTGTGAATGGGATGGTTGTGGATACAATCAGTGATATGGGTGGATCCCTTCATATTGTTCATGATATTTGTTGCTTATGAATGTGATTGGTGATATGGGTGGATGTTGTTATATACAATATTTCTTGATCATTCTGCACAAGCATATGGCATGATAAAGTTACTGGATTTGAAATGGCAAAGTACACATTTGAAATAAATCAAATATTATTTAAAGTAAAATATTACATGGTTAAAGCTTTTGTATATTTAGAGACGAATATAATGTCTGTACATAGCATGTATCCCTATTAGTAGAGATGTATGAGCGTCTAACAGAACGACTCTACATATCAGAGACGCTCTTGAACGTCCAAATATAGCGTGTCATATCTAGAGACACCTTTGGACGTCCCAATATAGCGTCTCATGCCATGTACAGACGCTTTAGACAGCATGTCTATGTGTTTTGAGACGGTCCGTGGGGAGACGCTCCGAAGACGCTTTACTAAGTCGACTCTATGGTTGCCTAGAGATGAAATAACATGTCTCTAGCTTTAGAATATGACGTCTCTACATGCAGTTTTTGTTGTAGTGTGTCTCGTGTCACGGACAAAAGTATCGTTGCCCACTTGTCTATCCAAGTCTCCCTTTGCTACCCAATACTGTTTTGGCCCCCTCTTCCTCTCCCTTTGGGCTTCATATCTAGGGCTGCTCGGAGGGCGATACTCATGTGTGTAGTCTGGCCTCGGCCTTCTCACATAGTAACCCTTTCTACGTTCACGCCCTCTGAATTGGGTAGAAGAACCAGCTCCAAACTGATCCCAGCTCCCATGCTGCCTGTACTTGTACCTCAACTCCTCTTGTTTTTCTTGTTGGTGCCTTCTCAGCTCAGAACGCTTGTCTCTCTCCCTCTTTTGTTCCAACGTGTCCCGAAGATCTCTATCCTATGATGCTTCTGGACCACGTTTCTGTTTGTTTGGGCTAGAGACATCCTCTCCGACTCCCTTGCTATCCTCGCCAGTGCGAGAAATAGCCGGAGTAGTAAACTCTCTATGCAAATTACGTTTGGTTGGAAGATCACGGACAGTTCCTGTCTTCCTCCTATCCCTATCACGATCACTGGATCTCACGCTACCATAGCTGTTCGCACTTCCTGATGGTGCACGTTGGAGTCCCTCCTTTTGCCTCGAAGAACGACCAGGTGAAGCCCTTAGCCATTCTCCCCACTGATGATCAGGATCCACCGCAGGGACACATCCATTCTCGTCATGCACAAGACGTCCACACTCAAAACAGAAGTGTGGAATCTTTTCATACTTAAAATCAAACCAAGTTTTCTCTAGATCATCTTCAGATTTCTTCAAATAAAATCCTCTCACCAAAGGCTCACAGACCGGTAGTATAACTCTGAAGCGCATCTCTGAACCCTTTGCAAAGCCATCTTTTTCCACATCCACCCGCACTATTTTTCCAAGCCAGTTCCTAATGCTTCCCCAAAGGCCTTCGAACGCTTGTCCAGAGGCAAATCTTCCACCCGGACCCATATATCAACAGAATCAAAAGTCATCTCCGAGGGCCTCGTATCTCCATCATAATCCTTGAGCACTAAAACACTGAAATCAAACTGCCATGGCCATTGTTTAGCGCATGTTTCCAGTCTTCCTCACTTCCAAACGTCACCACAAATAAGTTCCTCCCAATGATCTTGAATTGGGCTTCTCTGTGTAGTCCCCAAGCTCTCGGCATGGATTTCTCTAACGCACGCTTGTTCATCAGCCGAGGGAAAAAGCTTTCCCAATCGCAGACCACTTCGCCGGCCTGGTATTTTCCTGCTCTGAATCCTTAAAGACAAAACCCATGGCCTCCTTTTCAGTCAGCACTAAACCTCCAAGCCGATCATTCAAGCTAGTCGCCGCTGTCCCCGGAGATACGGAGGAGTTCCTGCTCTGAGTGCCCAGTGGCGTCCTCACAGCTGAGTCCGTCGCTCCTTTTGGTGCCGCCGGCTGCGGCGTAGCCGCCTTCCCCTGTGACTGCAGACCCGTCATCTTCTCCGTCCAGGAGTGGCCGTCGCACTCCCCATCGCCGCCGTTCCCTCCTTCGTCCTCTCCGCCATGTCCTCCCTGCCAGAGAGAGAGCAACACTCCAACCCGCACGCTTGGGACCGCCGCCGATCCCTCCTGTGCCGCCGAGATCCTCGCCGCCACCACTCACAAAACCCTAACCCTAGCGCTTGGGACGATCGCCTAGCAATCGCCTCAATCGCCTATCCGCGTTTTACGTGCGAGGTGGACCCACGAAAATTAAGAAAAGTCTGAGTTGAACTGTATAGCTTGGCTTCTACTATAACGTATAGCTACTAGACACCATGGATTGGGACCTGAGACAAGATGGTTCCTCTTGTGCTTTTGAGAAGGTAGCACTTGCCTGAAGCAAAGTCGAGAGGTTTCTTTGCCTGAACAGTGCGGCTTGAGGCCCAGGTGCGTGGTCCAGCGTGAGGCGTTCTGGTCCGGGAACAGTTTTACGGGGAGATTTCGGTCGACCGGGGTGTTGCTGTCGGAGAGATACACGGGCGATGGATGTACACTCACGTCTTTCTTTCCACCGTGTAA
Source organism: Aegilops speltoides (assembly GCA_021437245.1). Classification (NCBI taxonomy): domain Eukaryota; kingdom Viridiplantae; phylum Streptophyta; class Magnoliopsida; order Poales; family Poaceae; genus Aegilops; species Aegilops speltoides. The sequence goes on from CM038143.1 coordinate 496,152,762, forward strand.
TGCTATCAAAGATTCGAGGTGAAGTGCTGCACACATTTTCTCCATGGAATCGGAGCCTGATAGAGAGGGAAAGCGGCCCTTTTTCCTCCCTCTTGGACCTGTCATTCTCGCCGAAAAATGGCCGTTGAAACACTAAAAACTTCCAAGGAATACAGTTAGCAGTGTAGACCAAATTACCTGCCCTCAAGAGTCTCTTGGTTACAGTAAAATCTCCCAGCTGCTGCTATTTGTCACTACTGATAAATAAGATCACCTTGTCTCCTAGGTAGTACTGTAAACGTTTTACAAATCGAGCTGTTTTCTAGTACCACTATTACAGGATTGCACCAAATCTCCTAGGTAGTACCACCGAGTCTGATGTGGATGATTAGCCGAATGATTTATTTGATGGCAGGAGACGACATGTCCGGAGGTGCTCCTGTCATGTGTCCTGCCGAAAAAGCCTAAAGACCGTGCCAACCTTTGGTTTTTTGTTGGATGGAGGGCCACACCACACGCGAAAAAGTGAGCGAGAGCGTGCATAAACAGAAGCAACCTAACACGATCTACAAAGACCAACCCACCTTCAAATCCACAACCTAATCACAGCCTAAATTAGGCCTCCGTCGGCCACCGCCAGCCGAGGTTAGCAAGTCCCACACCTAAAAGTGTAAGTGTATGTTTAATAATGAAAAAAGTCCATTTTACTGCCCTGAACAAAGTGGGTGGTTCACATTACCCCCGATCTATTTTTCGGTTTCTTTACCCCCCTAAACAATCTCATACCAGTCGAAAAAACACCCTAAGTGGTTTACCTAGACCAGATGGTGATCGTGGACACGGTCAAAGGTGGTATTTGATCTGCAGGTGGGTCCCACTCATTAGTTTTTTTAAAAAAATCAAAGAAATAGAAGAAAAAAGGGGCGGCCCCCTACTGCAGTAGCAGCCGGCCACAGCGGCGGCAGCCGGTGCGCATGGCGCCGGCACGCGGCCAGGCCGTCGTCGGGCGGGCGAGATATACGCCGAGCGGGGAGCCCGGCGCTGCCAGCACAGCGACGCGCGCGCCAGGCAGAGCGGCGAGGAGCGGCGCGAGCGCGACGGGACGGCGGCGCAAGCTCGAAGGAGGCGGGCGGCGCAGCGCTGCCGGCCGAGCGCAGCGCGCGCGCCGGAGCGGGCGACGGGCGGATGGCGGCGAGCCAACACCGCGGAGGGGCGAGGCGAGCCGGCCGAAGGGTGCGGCGACTGGGACGGCAGCGGAAGCTAGGGAGGAGGCGGGACAGCCAGCGCTGGGCGGCGCGCGACGACGGCGAAAGCTAGGGGAGGCGGGACAGCCTTGGCCTTGCTGCAAAGTGGCGACGGAGTCGACGCCACAGAGGAGCGAGGCGAGGTCGAGCGGTGTGCGGCGATTGGAGAGAGAGAGAGAGAGAGAGAGAGAGAGAGAGAGAGAGAGAGAGAGAGAGAGAGAGAGAGAGAGATACCTGACAAGGGGGACCCACCCAGGTCAAAACCACCGTTGACTAGTGCCACATGAGCAACGGGTGGAGACAAACCAGCCAGAGGGTGTTTTATCCGGTTTTGGTTTGTTTGGGGGTAGAGGAAGCCGAAAAATACATCAGGGGGGTAAAGTGAACCACCCACTTTATTCAGGGTAGTAAAATGGACTTTTTTCTTAATAATACTAGGGAAGAAGAAGAGCCAAACAAACATCTTGTGCCACTAGCTCTGGTGTACCCTTTTCCATGCAAGCCATGGTGACCCACTCCGGTTTTTCGCAATTAGCCAGGCAACTCATCTGTTTCTTCTACAGTGAATCACACAGCGTCCCATCCGTTCGGGGTTTCTAGAAACGAAGAAGAGTGACCCACTCACTCCCCAAAACCAAGGAGACAAGCCATTTTGTGTTGTGGGGTGTGTCTGAAGAAGAGATCAGAGCCAGGATTGTTGCATTTGAGGGGAAGCTTGCAGAGGTGGTCAAAGTAGGGTTCATGTTGCATTGCCGTTGAGAGCGAGAGGCATGCATCAGCAACGAGGAGATTACCGCTTTGGAGGCGCCGGCACATTGTCACGATGACTTTAATAAAAGTGGGCCGATTTTGACATGGCGATCGATGATGAGCATCTGATCTGATCGGACGTGACGCGGCATGGCCGGGAAAATGGATTGGTATAATTGAGGTGCTGAGATGCACCTCCCGCCAATAGGAAGCCCACACGTGTCGTCGCTCATGCGGCGATCACTTTCGCAATTAATCCTAAATTATGCTCAGTTGATCATGCATTAGCATTTGATTAGTTCCTTCTTTGGGGGCTATCAAAGTGTCCAAAAGGGCATCTTTAATGGCGGGGGAGAATTTGAGGATCTATCTTGATCTGGCATGGTGGAGGTTGGAGGAGGAAGACGGAGGAGGAGCAAGTAGTAGTTTAGTGGTTTGCACGAGTTGCGTTGGAGCAACTCTGCAAGTGTGCATAGACTTAATCAGATCTGCCTGGCACCTTTTGGGTGCGTGCTGATTCAGACCTCACATGCAATAATGTACCAAAGACGCAAGTGAACAGCAGTTCAAACATATGTAGCAGATGCAGCTGGTGGTGATCGCAGAAAAAGGAATCTGTCAAGGAGAGGGTACTTAAATTAGTTATACAAATTAAGTGTTACATCTTCTTCTTTGCTGACCTAACATAGCCGTGGAGAGGAGAGGGTCAACAGAAACGCATGCCTGCATCTGCTCCACCATTAATTGCATAATACATATGCTTATCTCCCTGCAACTGACCCAGTATACTGCTAACCACCATTACCAATGTGCTAACCACTGTATTTTGAATGGTATCTTCTCATGCATGCATGCGTGATTGCTTCAGTGCAATGTATCTAAGGAATAGTTAACCTCGCTGCATTTCGACAGTTACTTTTTTTCTTTTCCCTAAAAGGAGGATTACCCCATGCCTCTGCATCGATTGATGCACGCAGCCAACCTTTTTACAGCCTATGATTGTTAATTAATTAGTATGGTACTTGACTACATACGGTAAACCAAAAAGGATGGTGGCCATTGAGAAGCATATATACCCTTTTGTACTTGGATTGGACAAGGCCGGGGTGACTTGTCAAGGTAGGAGACGCCAGCCAGCGAAGCGAACAATGATATGCTACAAAAATGAAACTGTTAAGGATTAAGACAAGTGATGAGACAGGGTTTGCTGTTGCTGTCATCGTCGTCGTCGTCCAAGCATGATCATCGCCGACTAATGGATGGAAGAACGGTACAAAGCCGTGCCGGTACAAAAACAAGTCGACCGCTCGCTCGCTGACGCGAAAAGCGATCGACGAAACACGAAGTATATAGTATTAGCATGGTGTCCCCGGTGCTTAAAATGCGTATTAAACCCGACCATGACAAGGACTAGCTTGCAGCTGCAAGTAACTCGCCAGATGAGGCTAAGATTACCAATTCTGACTGGTGCTTACGACGTGCTGACAGCGGTATCGCAGCTCGTTAATTCAGACAAGTTAACTGGGCAAAGACTGGATTAGATACAACTCATGTAAAGAACCATTTGTGTACCTCTCTTATCTAACTGAAAGGCTGAACGGATCTACTTTCTCTGGGTTAATATGATTGAAAATTCTACTGTGCATGTCTTATATGTAACTAAACACCAATGACAATCTGAACACTGAGCCAACCTACTGCAGAATTTATATATATTGCGAGAAGTGAATTTCAGAAAGCAACGGCTACTATTTTTTGCTGAAAAGCAACAGTTGATGTACAACATTAGCTATTCAGGTTCATCTATATCTATCTACGGTTAATTTACAGTATGTAGAAGCATAGGCTTGTATCACGGCTACTGTTGGGAGGATAACAATTTCAAATGCCGGCACAGAGACCTAGGGAGCTCAGGCTTAATTAACGCACGATTAGTAGGTTAAGATCACCAGCCAGACCAAACGCGGCCATCAGCAGGCACCTACTTTCACCTTGAGCAGAGCTTGCCGAAGGAGGAGGGTATGTCGCCGCACCAGGGTGGTGGTGTGTGGTGGTGTCACTGTGCCTCTACATGTCACTGACGTGGATGTCCGGTGAGAGAGCACCGCCACAGCGTCACGTCTTCTGTAGAATAATGGCGGGCCAACGGGGGGAGGAGGAGGGGGATGAGACGTGACGCCCATGATTAGACGACTAGTCGAGAGCGCATTGGTTGATTTGCGTGTCTCAGCTGTTGCTATGTTGCTGCAAGCAAGAAAGAAAGAGATGCAGTGCAGGTCGGCTGGCAATGAGCTAACATGTCAATGTTGAGCTGGATGGGAAGAAGTGCATCCACAAAGACTGAAAATTGGAAAGTAGTTTTTTAATAGATATTTTCGGCAAAATGAACACGCGATTTGAACTCCAGTTTATGCAAAAGTTTTAAGTCTGTTTTGGAGATGCCACCTTTTTATTCTTCTTCTTCTTCCTCTTCCTCTTCCTCCGTGGAACCATATGGAAGCGCAGTGCTCGGAGACTCTGGAAAATGGGAAAACTTTCGGGTACAGATACGAACAAATGGTCTACTGGTGATTTCAGTGACAAGACGGTCCTTTTGACTACCAAGCGGAAGTTTCAGGACAGAGCCCTGACATATGCAGTTTAGCAAAACTAGCAAGCTATGGCCAATACAGTGTCATGCTATAATGTGGTGACCGTTTTGACAAGCGCTCGTACAATAAGATGTGGAGAATCACATGTTGGTTGGGTGATTGGTGGATGATGCTTGTTTCCCTAGCCTACATGGAATCAAGTATAAGTCTCACGTTGTCACGTGCTCTCATGAATTACGAAGGTGGAAGACATTGTATTTTGTGCATATGGGAGTGCATGTAACTACGTACGTCGTACTCGGTGTTATCTTATATAAGATACCTCATTATCGCCTCAAGTATTCATATTGCAAGACATATATCATGTGTTCTCATCTCTGAATATTCAATCCGACAAGCCAAAACTTTGAAGGATAAAGATTTAATTCATCATAACAAGAATATAGAGGGGAGAAACATCATATGATCCGATGATATTAACAAAGCCCATGATATAGATCACGAGAGAGAGAGAGAGAGAGAGAGAGAGAGAGAGAGAGAGAGATTAAACACATAGCTACTGGTACAAATCCTCAGCCCCAAGGGTAGACTACTCCCTCCTCATCGTAGTGGCCGCCAGGATGATGAAGATGGCCACCGGTGATGATTCCCCCTCCCCTCCGGCAGGGTGCCAGAATGGGGTCTAGATTGGATCTCGTGGATACAGAGGCCTTGCGGCGGCGGAACTTCTGATCTAGGGCTACCCCGAAGGGTTTCGGAATATTTGAAAATTTATAGTGCAAAGAGGGGGTGCGGGAGGCCACCGAGGTGGGCACCACCCACCTGGGCGCGCCAGGGTGCCCCCCTCGGGGCACCCCCCAGGTGCAGCTCAGGCCCATTCGGTTCCTTCTGGTCCAGAAAAAAACTCCAAAAAAGTTATGCGGTGTTTGGACTCCGTTTGATATTGATTTCCTGCGATGTAAAAAACAAGCTAAAAACAGCAACTGGCACAGGGCACTGGGTCAATAGGTTAGTCCCAGAAAATGATATAAAATTTCTATAAAATGATTGTAAAACGCCCAAGAATGATAATATAACGGCATGAATACTTCATAAATTATAGATACGTTGGAGACGTATCATAACCCTTTACGCCGAACTCTTTATCACATCCATAATCGAAAAACATTTCCTTATTCCTCTAAGGACAATTTTAACCGCTGTCCAATGATCCACTCCTGGATCACTCTTGTACCCCCTTTCCAAACACGTGGTAAGGCACATATTAGGTGCGGTACACAGCGTGGCATATCGTATAGAGCCTATGGCTAAGGCATAGGGGACGACCTTCGTCCTTTCTCTTTCTTCTGCCATGGTCGAGCTTTAAGTCTTAACTTCACACCTTACAACTCAAGAAAGAACTCCTTCTTTGACTGATCCATTTTGAACTCCTTCAAAATCATGTCAAGGTATGTGCTCTGTGAAAGTATTATCAGGCATCTTGATCTCTCTCTATAGATCTTTGATACCCAATATGTAAGCAGTTTTACCCAAGTCTTCCATTGAAAAACTCCATTCAAACAACCCTTTATGCTTTCCAGAAATTCTACATCATTTCCGATCAACAATATGTCATCCACATATACTTATTAGAAATGTTGTAGTGCTCCCACTCACTTTCTTGTAAATACAAGTTTCTTTCAAACTTTCTGTAAACCCAAAAGCTTTGATCACCTCATCAAAGCGTATGTTCCAACTCCGAGATGCTTGCTCCAGTCCATGGAAGGATCGCTGGAGCTTGCATACCTTTTAGCGTCCTTAGGATCGACAAAACCTTCTGGTTGTATCACATACAACCTTTCCTCACAGAAACCGTCAAGGAAACTTTGTTTTGACATCCATCCGCCAGATTTTGTAAATGAAATATAGCAACTCCTAAGATAATTCTAACAGACTTCAGCTTCGCTATGATTGAGAGAGTCTCGTCACAGTCAACTCCTTGAACTTGTCGGAAACTTCTTTGAGACAAGTCGAGCTTCATAAATGGTGACATTACCATCAGCGCCTGTCTTCTTCTTAGAGATCCATTTATTTTCAATGGCTTGCCGATCATCGGGCAAGTCCACCAAAGTCCATACTTTGTTCTCTTACATGGATCCTATCTCGGATTTCATGGCTCCTAGCCATTTGTTGGAATCCGGGCCCATCATCGCTTCTCCATAGCTCGTAGGTTCACCGTTGTCCAACAAGATGACCCTTTTTTAAGACAGGGTTACCACTCAAAAGTTGTACGCACCCTTGTCGACCTACATGTTCGATAGTAACTTGATCTAAAGCTTCATGATGATCATCATTAGCTTTCTGTTCAACTGACGTAGGTGCCACAAAAGCATCTTTCTGTGCTGCGCTACTCTCTGGTTGAAGTAAAGGTTCAACAACCTCATCAAGTTTTATCTTCCTCCCACTCAATTCTTTCAAGAGAAACTCTTTCTCGAGAAAGGACCTGTGCTTAGCGACAAAAACTTTGCCCTCAGATCTGAGATAGAAGGTATACGCAATTGTCTTCTTTGGGTATTCTATGAAGACACAATTGTCCGCTTTGGGTTCGAGCTTTTCTGGCTGAAGCCTATCAACATAAGCATCACAGCCCCAAACCTTAATAAACGACAACTTAGGTTTCTTGCCAAACCAAAGTTCATACTGTGTCGTCTGCACGGACTTAGATGGTGCCCTATTTAAAGTGAATGTAGTTGTTTCTAATGCATAACCCCAAAATGATAGCGGTAGATCGGTAAGAGACATGATAGATTGCACCATATCCAATAGAGTGCGATTACGACATTTGGACACGCCATTACGCTATGGTGTTCCAGGTGGCGTCAACTGTGAAACGATTCCACCTTGTCTTAAGTGATTGCCAAATTCATAACTCAGATACTCTCCCCTTGATCATATCGTAGGAACTTGATCTTCTTGTTACAATGATTCTCAACTTCACTCTGAAATTGCTTGAACTTTTCAAACATTTTAGAATTATGCTTCACTAAGTAAACATGCCCATATCTACTCAATTCATCGGTGAAGCTGAGAAAATAACGATATCCACCGCACATGTCAACACTCATCGGACCACACATGTCAGCATGTATGATTTCCAACAAGTCACTTGCCCATTGTTCCAAAAACGGGGTTTTAGTCATCTTGCCAACGAGGCATGGTTCGCATGTGTCAAGTGATTCAAAATCAAGTGACTTCAAAAGTCCATCGGCATGGAGGTTCTTCATGCGCTTTACACCAATTGACCTAAGCGACAGTGCCACAAGAAAGTGGTACTATCATTATAATCTCTATATCTTTTGGCATCAATGTTATGAACATGTGTATCACTACAACCGAGATTTAATAAACCATTCACATTGGGTGCATGACCATAGAAGGTGTTATTCATGTAAACAGAACAACCATTATTCTCTGACTTAAATGAAAAACTGTATTGCAATAAACATGATCTAATCAAGTTCATGCTCAATGCAGACACCAATGCAGACAACATTTATCTAGGTTCAACACTAATCCCGAAGGTAGAGGGAGCGTGCGATGGTGATCACATCAACCTTGGAAACACTTCCAACACACATCGTCACCTCGCCCTTAGCTAGTCTCCAATTATTCCGTAGCTTTTGTTTCGAGTTACCAATATTAGAAACTTAACCGGTATCTAATACCCAGGTGCTACTAGGAGTACTAGTAAGGTACACATCAATAACACATATATCAAATATACTTTTGTTGAAGTTGCCAGCCTTCTTATCTACCAAGTATTTGAGGCAGTTTCGCTACCAGTGACCGTTCCCCTAATAGAAGCACTTCGTCTCGGGTTTGGGTTCTTGGGATTCTTCACTGGAGCGGCAACTGGCTTGCCATTCATGAAGTTTCCCTTCTTGCCCTTGCCCTTCTTGAAACTAGTGATCTTGTTAACCATCAACCCTTGATGCTCCTTCTTGATTTCTACCATCATGGCCTTAAGCATGACGAACAGCTCCGGGATTATCTTCCCATGCATGTTATAGTTCATCATGAAGCTCTAGTAGCTTGGTGATAGTGACTGGAGAACTCTGTTAATCACTCTCTTATCTGGAAGATTGACTCCCACTTGATTCAAGCGATTGAAGTACCCAGACATTCTGAGCACATGCTCACTGGCTGAGCTATTCTCCTCCACCTTGTAGGTAAAGATATTGTCGGAGGTCTCAAACCTCTCAACACGGGCATGAGCCTGAAATACCAATTTCAGCTCTTGGAACATCTCATATGTTCCATGGCGTTCAAAAACGCCTTTGGAGCCCCGATTCTAAGCCGTAAAGCATGGCGCACTAAATTATCAAGTAGTCATCAGAACGTGTCTGCCAGATGTTCACAACATCCACAGACGACGCTAAAGGGGTTGGCACACGGAGCGGTGCATCAAGGACAGAAGCCTTCTGTGTAGCAGTGAGGACAATCCTCAGACTACAACCCTAGTCCGCATAATTGCTCACAATATCTTCCAACTTAGTCTCTCTAGGAACGTACTAAAACAGGGAGCTAAAGCGCGAACTATTGATCTACAACATAATTTGCAAGGACAAATTAGACTATGTTCATGTTAGTGAGTTCAACTAATCAAATTATTTAATGAACTCCCACTCAGATAGACATCCCTCTAGTCATCTAGGTGATACACGATCCGAATCGACTAGGCCGTGTCCGATCATCACGTGAGACGGACTAGTCATCAACGATGAACATCTCCATGTTGATCGCATCTACCATACGACTCATGTTCGACCTGTCGGTCTCTCGTGTTCCGAGGCCATGTCTGTACATGCTAGGCTCATCAAGTCAACCTAAGTGTTTCGCATGTGTAAATCTGGCTTACACCTGTTGTATGCGAATGTTAGAATCTATCACACCCAATCATCACGTGGTGCTTCGAAACAACGAACTTTCACAAGGTGCACAGTTAGGGAGAACACATTTCTTGAAATTTTAGTGAGGGATCATCTTATTTATGCTACCGTCTTCCTAAGCAAATAAGATGTAAACATGTCAAACATCACATGCAAATCATAAAGTGACATGATATGGCCAATATCATCTTGCGCCTTTGATCTCCACCTTCGAGGCACGGCATGATCACCATCGTCACCGGCATGACACCATGATATCCATCATCGTGTCTTCATGAAGTTGTCTCGCCACACTACAAAAAAAAGACACATCCGTGACATTTTGGGCCAAACGAATTTTTTTTTCTGTCATACATATGACACTTATATGATGATAATTGTGACAAAACCCGGTATCATCATAGATGTGGTGGGCTCCTACTTCTATGACAAAAAATCATGACAGAAAATGGGCTTTTCATCCTGGGCGGGCAGGAGACGTCTGCATGACATTCTTTGGGCCGTCCATGACGGAAAAAACCATGGTAGAAGCGAAAGGAAGGAAAATTTCGGGCAGTTGCCGGTTACGGTGGGAGGTCGGGGGCTGAGCGAAGCGTGTTTCTCTCGTACACGTACGCGCATGTGCAAGGCGTTGGCTCTAACTGAACCCGAGCGAGGCATTGGGCTCTAATCGAACCCGGCGATTAGCCTTTGTAGGCTACGCGTTCTCGAACTCGAGCGATCGATCGATGGCTGTTAATCGAACCCGATGGGCGATTCGCCGCTCTCGCTACTAATCAAGCCAATCGATTGGATGAGCAATGGCGTTGCGGGGGTTTGGATGAGCGATGGCGGTGGCGTTGCCTCTGGATGAACAGGACCCCGTGGTGTGGAGGGCTTGATGAACAAGATGGTGGAGGGGTGTCCGTGGAGGGGTGGTTGAACAGGACCCCGTGGTGTGGAGGGCTGGATGAACAATAGACGGTGGAGTGGTGCCCGTGGAGGGGTGGTTGAACAGTAGCCGGTGGAGTAGCACGTGGTGGAGGCTAGATGAACAGGAGCCCGTGGAGGCTGGAGGAGGTCGACGGTAGCCCGTGGAGGCTGGAGGAGGTCGACGGTGGAGATGAACAGTATCCCGTGGAGTCCCGTTTTGCGGTACGCCACACCCCTCCCGATGAACAGGACCCCCATTTCGACCGTAGCGCTCCAACACAAGTCTGTTTCATACGTTTTGCGGTACGCCACATCCCTCCCGATCAACAGGACCCTCGTTTCGACCGTAGGAGGTCCGTTTTGTCTGTTTTGCGGTACGCCACACCCCTCCCGATCAACAGGACCCCCGTTTCGATCGTAGGAGGTCCATTTCCTCCGTTTTGCGGTACGCCACACCCCTCCGGGTCAACAGGACCCCGTTCCGAACGGAGGAGGTCCGTTTCCTCCGTTGTGCGGTACGCGAGGCCTCGTTTCCATCGCCTGTTTCGTCCAAGCCCTCCCGATGAACACGACCACGCATTCCGTTCCGACCCAGCCGTTTGGCTCCCCATGAACACGACAACGATGTTGTTTCTCCGTTCCGACCCAGCCATGTACACGAGCCTTGGCCATACGTATGCGCGAGTAGGCGTTCGAGACCCTGCCCGTATGTACGTACATGGCCGTATTTTCTTTCTTTTACCCTCGTTGTTGTACGTACGTGTACATGCTACGTGCGCGCCTCTATTACGACACGTGCGCGCCTCTACAACGACCAGTATGTACGTACATGTTCGCGACCAGAATGACAATGCTACGTACACTTCGACCAGGTGGGTCCCGACTGTCAGGCACTTCCTTGCCTGCGAAGATGTAGCTGGTGGGTCCCAGCAGTCAGGGGGGTGAATCGTTTTTTTGCCCAGACGCACTTCCTTGCGTGCGAAGATGTAGCTGGTGGGTCCCAGCAGTCAGGGGGAAACGTTTTTTTCGCGAAATACGGTGGCCCGTCTGGTGGGTCCCCGGCTGTCATGTGGAGGAATAATTATTTTGCATGTAGTAAGGAGGCACTTCCTTGTTGCGGCCGTGGACCCAGCTGTCAGCCTCTCCACGTACAGTCCACGTCCGATGGAAGCCATTCCTTGACCACGCCGCGCCAAGAGCACCAGGGCGGTGGACGACAGCGAGGCCTAGGAAGGGGACGACGCGGAACCGGGGAAGACGCGACAGTGGATGCCCACGCGTAGAGGAGTACGAGGGTTCACTGGTTCGCTGCGGTGTGAGGCTGCCATCGCCGTAGAATAACAGGGGGTGCGGGTGAGTAGAGGGATGGCCTGGCCAGCGGTGGGAGTAGTAGGGGGCGGTGAGGCCTCCGCCGCATCGCAGCCGGCCACGGGAGGCAGGAGCACGAGGCACGACTGGCGCTGGTTTGGGCGGCTGGAGAAAGAAGACCAGAGGTTGAAGAAGCACTACGGCCGTTGGATGGACATCGTATGGTCGCTAGAGCTAGAATCGTGCATATTGACTAAGTTGACAAAGCCCTCCGTCCCCGTCAACTTAGCAGGCCCACAAGTCAGCCTGCCACTATACTGGGTCCTAGCTAACAGGGGGAGTATTCATTTTTTTGTGCATAATAAGAAGGCACTTCCTTCCGTGCGAAGATATAGCTGGTGGGTCCAAGCTGTCAGCGGCGGTAACATTTTTTTTCATGAAATACAGAGGCCCTTTCGGTGGGTCCCTGATGTCAGGTGGAGGAATCATTATTTTGCGCGTAATAAGGAGGCATTTCCTTGCGTGCGGCCGTGGACCCAGCTGTCGGCCTCTCCACGTATAGTCCACTTCAGATGCATGTCGGTCGTTGACCATGTTGACCAGGCCGTGCCGAGAGCACCAGGGCGGTGGACGACGGCGAGGCCTAGGAAGGGAACGACACGGAGGCAGGGAAGACTCGGCAGTTGTTTCCCACGCGGAGGGGAGTACGACTATACGAGGGTTTACTGGTTCGTCTGCCGTCGCCGGAGAATAACAGCAGGTGTGGGTGAGTAGAGGGATGGCTAGGCCAGCGATGGGAGTATGGTGGGGCGGTGAGGCCTGCGCGACAGCACATCCGGCCACGGGGAGGAGGGAGCAGGCAGTCCCACCGGCGCTTGTTTGAGCGGCTGGAGCAGGAAGAGCAGAGATTGAAGAAGCACGACGCCCGTTGGATGGACATCCAACATCCTTTGCTGTCGTCCAACCTTTTTAGGAAAGCCTCAAATCTGTGGAAAACAACATACAGCCCATCTGCCATTATTTCTAATAATTTACAACCCATTTGCTAATTCTTAAGGGTTTTTTTGGAGCCCATATCCTTTTTGTTAGCATTACAGCCCATATTGTGGCCACGTTAAAAAATTATCTGAAATTTTGCATATTTCAAAAGCGGTCCGAACTGTTTTTAATCCCGAAATTTCGACTCACATTCAAACTGATTTTGAAAATAAATGTATATCAATATAAAATCCAACAAATTCTCCATGCATAAAAATTAATGTAATTTGAAATCTCGAAATGAAAAAAAAAGATATTTGAAACTAATTGCCGGTTTGATGTGTTTTAAAAATGTACAGCCCATTTCTCATTACTGATAGGCCATTTTCTCGGCCAGCCGAATGAAGCTCTCCTCGTCTTGAAAGATTTGCAGCCCAACAGGCCTGACAAAGCGACTTACTTGGCAAATCACAAAAAAACTGGGCTGTGGCCATGGACCCAGCTGTCAGCCTCTCCACGTACAGTACTCTTCCGATGGAAGTCAGTCGTTGACCACATTGACCATGCCGCGCCGAGAGCACCAAGGCGGTGGACGACGGCGAGGCTTAGGAATGGGACGACGCGGAGCCGGGGAAGACGCGGAAGTGGATGCCCACGCGGAGAGGAGTACGAGGGTTCACTGATTCGGTTGCGGCGTGAGTCTGCCGTTGCCGCAGAATAACGGGGGGTGTGGGTGAGTAGAGGGATACCCTGGGCCAGCGGTGGGAGTAGTAGGGGGCGGTGAGGCCTCTGCGGCATCACAGCCGGCCACAAGAGGCTGGAGCACGTGGCATGACCGACGCTGCTTTGGGCGGCTGGAGGAAGAAGACCAGAGGTTGAAGGAGCACTATGGCCGTTGGATGGACATCGTACGGTCACTGGAGCTAGAATCGTTCATATTGACTAAGTTGACAAAGCCCTCCGTCCTTGTCAACTTAGTAGGCCCACAAGTCAGCCACCCACTATGGTGGGTCCCAGCTAGCAGGGGTATTCATTTTTTTGGTGCATAATAAGGAGGCACTTCCTTGCGTGCGAAGATATAGCTGGTGGGTCCGACCTGTCAACGGGGGGAACGTTTTTTTCGCGAAATACAGAAGCCCTTCCCACGTACAGTGCACGTACAGTGCGTAATAAGGAGGAACTTTCCTTGCGTGCGACCATGGAACTTGTGGGTCCTAGCCGTCAGGATCTCCACGTACAGTCCTCTTCCGATGACTCTCGTATGTTGACCACGCCACGCCGAGCGCACCGAGGCGATGGACGACGGCGAGGCCCCAGACTGGAACGACCCGGAGATGGGGAAGACGCGGTAGTGGAGTCGCAGATGGAGAGGAGTGGGAAACTTGACTGGTTCGGGTGCGGGGTGGGCCTACACTCGGCAGAGAATAATAGGAGGTGCGGAGTGGAGGGATGGCCTGGCCGTCGGCGGGGTAGCGTTTCGCTGAGGAGCGCAAAACAACACCGCTGGACGCCGAAGGCTGGAGCAGGCGATTCTGGCAGCGCTGGGGGAAGAAGACGAGAGATTGGAGAAAAATGCCGGCCGTTGGATGTAAATCCAACGCCTTCTTAGGCTTCGACCTACTGGTCCACATGTCAGCCAGTCCATTTGTTTTTTAGTCCATTTGGTGGGCTAGGTGAAACAATGATGTAGCATCTATGCAGCCCGTTTAAATCCCATTTGCATTTTTCTCGAAATCCGCGGACTTGCTGGGCTGGGTGAAAATATCATGTTGGGCTAGACGGAGAAATGTTATAAAAACATAAACACATGATTGCACGTCAGTAAAATCTTTGCAAGCTTATGTACGCAATCACTTGAAGTTAACTTGACAAGTTATATATAAACAATTATTATTATTATTTTGTAAGAACTTTCAACTTACGAAATAAAATATCATTTTAATTTGATGAGTTAATAGTACGTGGGGTATTATTAATTTTTAGGCTAGACGTGGGACAGTTGAGTTGGTTCTAGGGGAAAGTACTGGGAGAAAACTCAGTTTATATCGAAAAAGAAAGTGGGAGAAAATTCAGAGACCTGCTTGGTCCACCTGATGAGAGGAATATGTTTGGAGGAAGGAGATTCAAAGCACGGCAGCCCAGTGAACTAGTTTTTTTTACGGACAAGTGAACTAAAAAAAGCAATCAGGTTAATGGGTTCTTAAAAGAAATATTTCGGACAAAACAGATAATTACGACACATAGGCTAATGCATGAAACACTCGGATGATAAAGGTGCTTATAAACAGATAAAGTACAACATCTAGACCTTCCTGGCACGCTTGATCATGACGATGCGGCTGTCCGTGTACTCGTCGGTTATGGGAAGCAGACACGCCCTCATGTCCAAGATCTACCTGTACATGTCGTAGAATGTGTATGCATCCTTGGCCGCGTAGGTTATGTAGGCTAGATTCAGAGGTACCTCCCACGTGTTCAGGTCGTCTTCTTTCATGTTGGCGTATCAGGGGTCGATGATGGTCTCAGCGAGGTCAACCACGGAGTCCTTCTCCTGCCTGGTGCTGATGATCTTGTATTGCTTCTGGATGTCGTCAAGCTTGTTGCACCAGATGGCCGAATCATTGCGTTCTTCCTTCTCTCCACCGTAGCGAAGGTGCAGTCGGCGCTGCCGATGAAACGGGCGAATGCTCCAGAACCTGGTGCAGCCATAGGACTGAGGCGAGGCAGAGCTTCACCGAGTCCATATCGTTGGTGTACATCACATTCAACTTGGTGCAGTCATAGGACTGAACGGCGAACTAACTCCTTGTTGTAGTCCATATCCAGCAGGCTCACCCCTCGGATCGCCATTGGAGTCTCTTCGAGTGAACGAGTGTGTAGGCAGCGGCAGCAGTTCGCTTTTCAGCTCTTGGGGAACTGGATTCAACAGTAAGCTATGTGTGTACAGGCGACAACAGTTACTGCCCCTCCCTCGTCCGCTGCACGCCCGGCAGAAGATGCACCCTCGGCGCATTCAAACGCCTCCATTAAGAAACCTACTCCGGCCACACGTCGGTTCACGAGCGGGTCTTTATTGGTACTGTAATAACAGGAGTTAGTGGTCACTTTACTTAAATTTAATTAGCTTTAATAGAAATTTATACTTAAAACAAGCAATGCATTGACTCGTTCTATCAGTGCCACGGGATCAACATGCACAACAATTAGAATTATTATTCTCAGGACGCACACGATCAGCACATTTGTTGCACTTTCACAAAGATAATACTATCAAGTTTGAACTGTTTGTTATGGTTGTTGTCCTCTGCATCATCATGCCGTGTTTCACAGCTTGCAGGATTCAGAACCAACAAATAAGATCCAAATAATAAGTACAACAAAGATGCCTACACATCTCATTGATTCCCAGCTTCCAAGATTCAGAACCAACAAATAAGATCCAAATAATAAGTACAACAAAGATGCCTACACATCTCATTGATTCCCAGCTTGCAAGATTCAGAACCAACAAATAAGATTCAAATAATAAGTACAACAAAGATGCCTACACATCTCATTGATACCCAGCTTGCAAGATTCAGAACCAACCTATTAGAGCCTTTTGATAAAGTGAATATCGGGATTAAATCCATCTTGGCTAGCCATGTCATACAATCGAAGAACTTGGCGAATTCTCTTGACCATCACAACATCTGTAGTTGAGTATTCCTGTTTGCACAACATGTTTGCACAACACAAACAAGGAGACAGGAGAGCATGATTTCACTTTAATAGCGGCCTCCTTGAACTCAACCTCCAACTCCACTAGGATGAGGTCTGCCTAGAGTTCCATGATTCAATTCATGCGCCTTTTTCTGCAGCTCACCTGAGATGAAGCAAAGATTGCATCATTCAGCTAGCAAGAAGTACTTGCTCTTGTGAGCTGGCAGGTTCTTCTTTAGTAGTTGCACTAAAATTGAGGAACATTAAGGTTGGCTGTCTGGCTCATGTAAGGTGCAACTATAATTTTCTTATCCTTTTGTGCAGTTCCACTAAAATAAAGTGCCATTGTGGTGACAGTGACGGCTCCATCTTGCAAAGGCTAATAAAATGTTGCACGAGATTACCAGCAGAACTTGACGGAGATTTTGGAAACTCCAATCACCATTTTGTGCAGTTCCACCAAAATTGAGAGATGTTGCCCACGTGACATTTTAGTTGAACTGCACAAGACACGCATTCCAAAAAAAGTGTTTTGTGCAGTTCACCAAAAGGTCACAATAGCAACAAGGTGAAATGGATATCCCTATCTGCACAAAATGGTAGAAAGTTAACAGTTGCTGGTCAATAAGAATATCTGAAACATATACAAAATGAAAAGAAGCATCTTAATTATGTTCATGGCAATCACGCAAGGACGGTAGAAATTTTAAAAGCAAAGACAATGCTTCATGTTACCGAAGCATTACAATCAACAATGAGATTCCTCAAATATGGGATTACTTTAATGGTGGCATTGATTGTTTACGGACCACGATAAATCAACAGCAGCTAAAGAGTTGGTTTAAGGGCATGGGACCTGGGGACACCAGGACACTCAGCAGTGTAAAGGAGCAACTTACTTATCATACTGGGGAAAACAGCAGGAGTGCCATTTGTTACACAGTTTAATTGCATCTTATCACTGGAGGCATTAGATTAACAATAACACTGGTTAGACATGTCCCTAAGGTAATAGTGTGATCGCTTCATTTTACATGTGCCCTTACATTAACAACAGCAAAAGGTTGGTATAAGGACATGCGACAGTGGACGCATCAGCATAATGTACCTACAAGGAGGCATAAAGTGGTGATGTCGAGCTTGTTCACGCTATGTGAGGGCAGCAAACCTAATCCTGGAGACCTTGTACTATGTGAGGGCAGCAAATCTAATCCTGGAGACCTTTTACTATGTGAGGGCAGCAAATCTAATCCGTGAGACCTTTTACTATGTGAGGGCAGCAAATCTAATCCTGGAGACCTTTTACTATGTGAGGGCAGCAAATCTAATCCTGAGACCTTTTACTATGTGAGGGTAGCAAATCTAATCCTGAGACCTTTTACTATGTGAGGGTAGCAAATCTAATCCTGGAGACCTTTTACTATGTGATGGCAGCAAATCTAATCCTGGACATACTCTGTTGACTTGTCCACCAGTCGCCACTTTCTATCCTTTTTTCAACCAATAATAGATTTGTTCCTTATCCGGTTTGTACTGCGTTTTCCCATTATTTCCCTTTTCAACCAAGAGATTGGTTGGGTATCCGGTCTCTACTACTTTCAACATATTATTTCCTCTTTGAATCAAGTCCTAGATTCATGCTACAACATTCCCCCCTTTCTTCGTTGTTTGAACAAAGCCCTAGATTCGAATGCATGAAGTAGCTTTACCTCTAATAATACTAAAAATTTAGGTGGCTGTGGAAGAGCTGATGGGAGTAGAAAAAGATGCACATGCAGACACGTGGGGAGCTGGGGAAGTAGAGCAAGGCCGCTTTCAAGGAACTTATACCTGAGGGTCGCCGGAATGTCGGCGGCGGCAGGTCGGATCTGCGGACAATACGGCAGGGAGGAAGAAGGGTCGGAGGACCTGCCGAGCCGGCGCTGTGTCGGAGAGAATGGCACAGGTAGAGGATCGGGCCCCTCCGGCGGCTGTGGGTTTCCTCCCTCGGCGGCGATGACCGCGTGAATGATGCACCTTTTAGTCCTCAACACACACCGGCCGAAGGGATCCGGCCGGTTCTGTGACCAGCGGTGAGCAGAGAGAAAATGTCACTACCGTTGTCTTGTTTATATCTGGAGAGGATGAGAGAATGAAGAGAGCAACCCTAGTAAAGCAAGCGCTCAGGCCCCTGCGTCCATATATAGTGGAGTGATTATCTTTTTTCTCTCCACAACAAGCGTTTCAATTTGTGTATGTGGCATTAAAGAAAAGAAACTCTCTATTTAAGGTGACTACTCTATGACTCCTACTTACTACTGGTGAATAAACATATAGTAAGTACTGTATTTATATAAAACGAACAAGCTCGAACTATTTTCTCGTAGTTAAAAGTTGAGGGCGGGGCTTTTCCCGGCCAGTACGCGCGGCAGTTTTCGGGTAGGCGGTTTGACAGAGAGGCGAGGAGGGTGAGCGAGTCGGGCTGTGCGATTTGATGGCGCGTTACTACTGGAAAGACTTGTGATATGACCACTCACTATAGTCATGAGTTACTGGCGCTCCAACCGGGGTGATGCCCCCTTCCATTCTGCGCTCTAATCTGGTGCATGACACGTCGACCCGGATGCTGGCTCTCCCACATGTCGGAGTAGTAAGAAGGAGCAAAGAATGATGCGGTATATACTAGTACTATACTACTCCCTCCGTTCCTAAATATAAGTCTTTGGAGAGATTTCACTATGGACCACATACGGAGAAAAATGAGTGAATCTACACATAAAATGCATCTATATACATCCGTATGTGGTCCACAGTGAAATATCTACGAAGACTTATATTTAGGAACGGAGGGAGTACTACTCAGGTTGGAGGAGTGAGAACCACGGCAGCCCAGTGAACCAAAAGTGCGAACCACGGTAGCCCAGTCAACCAGCAGTAGAAAACAATGTGTTGATATGGCCATAAAAAACAATTTGCTACGGTCCACACTGTAGCATGTATAGTAACACTCCTCTTTGTTTGGATCCCTGAGTTAGAGCTAGTTTGGGTTGAAATAGCCTCAAATTAACGAAACAAGAGGGGTTAGTTTGAGCTAGTTTGCTCTAACCCAGCTAAAAAAACTAGCCCGGTGGAGAGGTTCTAATTGGGTTAGTTATCCTCGGGCCCACTAAAAGAGAACTAAAAAAAATCTCACCTGCCCGCACCAGATCGCTCCCCTAAAAAAATCTCACCTGCCCGCACCAGATCGCTCCCCCTCCCCTCTCGCACGACTCCTCTCTGTTCCCCACAGAGCCGCCCGCCCAAGCGTCGCTCGCCCTCTCTCTCCTCCGGCCACCCTCTCCTTCCGGCCTCCGCCGCCCTACTCCGGTCGCCCTCTCCCTCCGACCTTCGAAGGTCGCCCCGCTCCCCCTTCACCAGTCATTTTCTCCCTCTCTGTCAAGGCTTGGCGGCGTGCATCTACCAGGGAGGTCACGAGAGGGGTGAGTTTGTTCGTTCCTTCTCTGTCTCACGGCCATATCATTGATCTTACTTGCTATAGCGCTAATTCTGATTTGGAAAAGTAGATCCTGATCAAACTTGCTATAGATTTGTGGTGCGCGCATGGAACTGTTTGATGCTGCTTGAGGAGGTAACAAATCTTTCTAGAGGCCCAAAGATTCAGGTCACCTTTCTAGGTATTTCAATTTCAGGCTTGCATTATTTGTAGAGGCCCAAAGATTCAGTTCACCTTTCTAGGTATTTTAATTTCAGGCTTGCGTTATTTCTAGAGGCCCAAAGATCCAGTTCACCTTTCTAGGTATTTAAGTTTCAGGCTTGCATTATTTCTAGAGGCCCAAAGATTCAGGTCACCTTTCTAGGTATTTCAATTTCAGGCTTGCATTATTTGTAGAGGCCCAAAGATTCAGTTCACCTTTCTAGGTATTTCAATTTCAGGCTTGCGTTATTTCTAGAGGCCCAAAGATTAAGTTCACCTTTCTAGGTATTTAAGTTTCAGGCTTGCATTATTTCTAGAGGCCCAAAGATTCAGTTCACCTTTCTAGGTATTTCAGTTTCAGGCTTGCATTATTTCTAGAGGCCCAAAGATTCAGTTCACCTTTCTAGGTATTTCAGTTTCAGGCTTGCATTATTTCTAGAGGCCCAAAGATTAAGTTCCCAGTCGGCGGCAAGCGGCCCTGCTACCCATGCCGGTGTCGACCTCAACTCGCAAGGGCCGGCGTCGGAGGGGTTCCCGGGGCTTGGGCTCTACAGAGCCTTCCTCCAGAGCGACGATGGCGAGCTCCTCCCTCGGTGCGTGAGGGGCTCCGGGCTCCCTCCCTATCGTGAATGAATTTCGTGATGAGTTAGCTCATTCTTTGTTTCATGAAGTGTTTTTTTTTATTTTGTGAAGCTTGATTGACGACTTGTATGTTTAAGTGGGATATCTCATTTGCATGGACAAAGTAAAAATTATCATGTTTTGCATGCTTGATTTGTATAGATGGTTCGTTTATGTCAATTGTGAGCGGAGGAGGCCATAGAAGAGCGGACCACACCAAGAGGGTGCTCAGATCCAAGGGACTTATTTTAGTCTGACTAAAAATAGGGTCCAAAGTAGTCAAATGATTGAGATAGAGCATTTATTGTCAATCTAACCCTGCCATCCATACACCTCTTTGGTTTAGAGTTAGTTCAGGGTTAGAATCTAACTCTAACCTCTAAGACTAGCCACAATGGTGAGTAACATACACTAGTAACATACACATATCCCTAGACTATATTACTACCTTCATAGTGGGTAGTAACATAAGTGTGGTAACATGAAAAACTTCATTTATTAGGTTATAGACTCATATTGCATTGGGATATGTGATGTTACAAAGAACTAGCTAAATTATCAGAACTACCTTTCTCCTCATTAACTCATTGCCACATGAGCAAATTTGCTGAGCTGGACTCGATGTTACTGCTGAAGTTACTCCCACTGTGACTAGTCTAACTGAGTTACTCCCTCCTTTCCGGTTTATAGGGCTTATCTCAAAATTTTAGTTTTCCCATTCTATAAGTCTCAATTTGGTTGTTCCCCATCACATGTTCAGATTTCAAGGTGCAATAAATCATTACATGCAAGTATTAAGAGAAAATTGACCAATGCATGTACTTTATGCATGCATGCATTGCAATTAATGCATTCGTAAACACAATTTTTGAGGAAAGCAAGCACATTAATTGAGTGGTTTTGCAAACTACAACAATTGTTCCACCACTCGCCATCTACCTTGGTTGGTGAGATTTTTGAATTGAGCCCTATAAGCCGGAAAGGAGGTAGTAGAGTTCTCCTTGTCTCGGTTCATCGCCATCATACTTTCCACATTCCTGTGTTTTCAGTATCCTGCGAATCAAAGAGGCCCTTTTTGAGGGAAAAATCAAAGAGGCCCTTAGACTGGTTTAGGTCCGGTCATTTTTTATAAACGCGTTATGTCCAAATTTAATGAACGTGCTCCGGTTTCCATGAAAATAATCTGGTTTCATGTAGTAATTCATTCATTTATTTATTCTTCTGCGGGGGGTTTGCATGTAATTCGTGAGGTCTGAAATGTAAAGTACCCTGGCATATGCTCCGAGTCGTGCATGCACTATGACCCAGATGCTCTATGTCCCACATGTCGGCGAATGGGAGCACGTGGAAATAGCCTGGGAGTACATATAGGAGGATAAATGCGTGAAAAAAATATGTACTGTGAAGCGTAGCCGCGGTTCGAAAAGGAGACCTAAAGTGATGACAACTATAGGTCGCACGCACCCAACTAGTGGTAGTACTAGACATACGACTAATTTTTCCCTCAAAGAAAAAGAGGCACGAGTGCTCAGTACTCCTATTCTATAAACACGAGTCCCATCTGACAACAGCGTCCGTGCTACAGCTAGCTCTTCTCCCTCGTTTCTCTCTTCTACTCCCGGTGGGCGGGGTGGGTTTGCTCAATTGTGGCCCCACGTCACAGTGAAAACATTACGACTGGAATAAAAATGCCATATACTCCCTCCGTTCATAAATATAAGCCTTTTTAGATACTAGTTCAAATGGAATACATCATACAGATGTATGTAGACATAGTTTAGAGTGTAGATTCACTCATTTTGCTCCGTATGTAGTAGTCACTTGCTGGAATCTTTAGAAAGACTTATATTTGGGAACGGAGGGAGTACTATACTAATAAAACATTAAGGCCATGAGGCGATGCAGTGCTGGTTACAGGAGGCAAGAAGAAGAGATGCATCCATCGACGATGTCCACCTCCTCGACTCAGGGCGCCGGCCCACCGAACGACGCCTAAGTAGCAGCGTCTTTCGTGGCCAGGTCGATGTGCTTCTGAACAATGGCGTCCAAAGATTCCAGCCGCTGGAAGAAGGCCAACGTCTTTCTATCCTCGCTTGCCTTGTAGTGGCCTATGTAGACGATTTCCTCGTAGATGTGGATGTGCAGGTCAACGGTTTCTTGCACGGCGAGGCGCTGCACGGTGAGCGCGGCCTCGAGGTGCACATTCTTCGTCGCAACCTCCGGCACCTGCAGGGCCACCAGGGCTTGAAAGAGTTCATCACCATGTAGGCCGATGAGGGTGGCAGGCAATGAGGAGCCTGGGCGTGCGGGCTAGAGCAGTACGGCAAGGTCGTCTTGCGCTTCTTGACGGCGGTGAACTTGCAGATGGAGTTGACCATCATGTCATCCATGCGAGAGGCGAAGCCGGCGTCGGCGAGGGATACGATGCCTGTGATCGCCAACACCGTTCGAACGCTATGCTGCGGTCGGGGCATGAGGCCGGGCGCTTGGATGATTTGGCACAGCCGACTGCCGCTCGCGTCCATCGCCTCCATAGGTGCTTGTGGCTTCTGGTCACTTGGTCTTGGATTGGAGTGAGAAGTGTTGCGCAAAGACTTGGGAGTAGATGGATTGGAGTGGTGGGGCGCCTTTATTATATGAGAGTCCAAACTCTGTTGCATTCACATCGTGCTGGCTCTATTCTGCTTCTCCAATTAATTTGCTCTGCATGTAATTGAGGATGCATCATTGACCGTTCAACGTCTCGGGAACCGCTACCCTCTTCCTCCTTGGCATTCAAGCACCTATGGACCCGTCGACGATGAGGTGCCTATGGTGACTTCGTAAATTTCAAGATGATAGTGTCGTGCGTGTGTGCGTTCATAGGGATGAGTGTATGCGCGTGTATATGAGCACTTGCGTCTGTACTATGTCAAGAAAAATGTAAATGCGTGTCAAAAAGAGACTAGTCAGTATACTCAATATTGTGCACCTCGGAGAGGAAAACGATTGAACTAGTACATATTTATTTATGGTGCAGATTCACTCATTTTTCTCCATATGTACTCCGTCTCGGTGTAGTCTAGTCACTTGTTGAAATCTCTAGAAGGGCAAATACTCCTTTCTGGTTTACAGGGCCATACTAGCAAGTAGTTGTATGTACTAGTACAATAGTGGGCTCACATAGCAATTTTGTCTCATGCAAGAGCCTGGCTATATGCGTGCTCCAATGTTCGCAACTACAACATTCGGTTGCGCTTGGCTCTTCGCCTCTTCGAGAAGACGAACAATGATGTTACTACTACTGCTTCTACAGTGTCGAATCCACTGCTGCATGTCCGTCCACCGCGAGCGGGACGGGTAGCTTGTTGTAGAAGTACTACTAAGCAAAAGTCTGTCCTCGTTTGCGAGCAACCGCGCGCATGGGCTAGGGAGAAGGCGTGTAGTAAAATCAAGCTTCTCCTCGTTGTACGAGTTGACGCGACACATCATAGCACTGGCCCCACATGCTTGCCTCTAAACTTGGCTGAAAGACCCAGAGTGTACAATATATTTGCTGCAACCTCTAACATTTACCCACCACAAATTAAAATATATGTGGTCGTATGCATCATTCTGATGCAGAGGCCAGGGAGTCCCCCCCTTTTCAAAAAAAAACAAATTAAAATATATATTCCTGTGTTGACCACATGAGCGTGCAAACTACAATCACCAGGGTGACAGGTAGGGCCAAAAGACTATTTTAATTATATTTTTTAAAAAACTTCGAGACGACCACATAGCATGGAGCCGACCCCAACGATTTTAAGCTTACATGCAGGGTACACGCTATCCTAGACTACTCTACACATGAAACTGCCGCACGAGCGTCCGGGCTGCGCTTGGCTCTTCGCCTCTTCGGGAAGTCGAACAATGATGGAGTACTACTGCACTGGAGGAGTACTATAGTACACTTCTGGCCATCTGACACCGATTGAACTGCTGCATGTCCACCGCGTGCGGGAGGGAGGCGTGTGTAAAGCTTCTCCTAGTCTTGCCAGCCACCACGCTCATGGGCGAGGGAGGGATGCTCCTGCCTTTGCGTGTATGACAGGTGGGCCCGACAGGTGTGTGGCTAACCTGTCATACAGCCAAAGGCAGGTCCAGTTAAGTCCGCGAGGGAGAGGATAATCAAACTTCTCGTTGATGTACGAGTTGATGCGACACATCAAAGCACTGCACTCGATATATTTCAATAATTTGAGTTTACTGATGCATTAATTACAATGCATGCATGCATGCCATGACTCTTCTTTTGATACTTGCATGTGTTGATTTAATGCACCTTGAAGTAGTACTCTCTCCGTTCCTAAATATAAGTCTTTGTAGGGATTCCATTATGAATTACATACAGATGTATATAGATGCATTTTAAGTGTGGATTCATTCATTTTGCTCCGTATGTAGTCCACCTAGTGAAATATCTATAAAGACTTACATTTAGGAACAGAGGGAGTATAAAATATTTGACGGTAAAGCTTTGTAATACCCCGGCCCAAGTCGAGAGATGCTTGTGCACGAGGAGGGCGAGATCATGCAGACCGAAAAGGAACAGGACCCGACGATGGAGCTCTCTAAGGTCTCGATGGACCTCACCATGCTCCACTGCCCCTTGTGCCTCTGCCCCTTGACACCTCAAGTGTATGAGGTTCGAATACACCTCGTCCGTTCGGCTGATTGAGCAAGGTGCAGGTTTCTTGATTGATGTGTTGTTCCATTGATTTCTGCAGTGCAAGGGAGGGCACCTGGCCTGCGCGGACTGCCGCGTCGAGCGCCCCGGAAACCAGCGGTAGTGCCAGAAGTGCAAGCACGGCGGTGGCTTCGACGTGCGGAACACGGCGGTGGATTCCATCCTTTCGTCGGTGAGGGTGGAGTGCCCGCACAAAGGCTGTGGACTCTACGTCACTTACCACAAGCTCGCCGATCACCAGAGCGTGTGTCCGCTCGCGCCCTGCAAATGCCTCGTGCCCGTCTGCGGCTGCGAAGGCCCGCCGCCGGCGCTCTACCACCACATCAGCACCGCGCATCCCATGCTCGTGCACAGGATCCAGTACGGCAAGGTGCTCCAGCTGCAAGTGCCACTGTCAGAGCCACGGCTCTTGCAGTTCACGGAGGAGGACCGCCGTGCGTTTTTCTTGGTCGACGGCGTGCTCGACATCAGCGCACCTATCGCCGTGTCAGTCGTCTGCATCAGAGCGAGGGCGTCCCCACTGCCGCACTACTTGGCCAAGCTGTGGGCGAACGGCCCGCCGGGGGAGCCCAAAGGCACGACCGACGCCGTCAAGGTGGAAATGGAGGTGACAAGTAGCAAGGATCCCGGCGACGCCGACGCGAGGAGCCGACCTTCTTGATAGCCCGCCCAAGCTGCTGGCGAGGCTAAGCTTGTGTCCCTCCACATTCAGATTGACAAGCTCACGCCCTAAATGTTTCGACAAGGTTTTCTCATTTATCTTAGCAATATGCTAATATAGGGATTACTTTGGTCTACTTTAGCTTAAGAAATGGTGGGTTTTGGTGGCGATGCAGCAATTACTTCGACATCAGATCAGTAATTTCCAACAGTCAAACAGATATTTTGTGTCTGTTGGATATAAAGTTCCTTTGGGTAAGAAGTACTACTTGTCATCAAAATGGATAAAAGGAGATGTATGTAGACGTATTTTAGTTCTAGATACGTCCCTCTTTATCCATTTTGATGACAAGCATTCCCTCCGTTCCACAATACATGCCTTCCATTTGTCAAAATATAGATGTATCTAGACATGTTTTAGTATATAGGTACATCCATGATAGAGCCAATCGGATGATTGAGAACACTACAATTCGTAGCTACAGATGCGTGTGTGATTCCCAGATGCAGAGTGAGGGAGTCCTAGACTAGGGGGTGTCCGGATAGCCGGACTATCATCATCGGCCGGACTCCAAGACTATGAAGATACAAGATTGAAGACTTCGTCCCGTGTCCGGATGGGACTTTCCTTGGCATGGAAGGCAAGCTTGGCAATACGGATATGTAGATCTCCTACCATTGTAACCGACTTTGTGTAACCCTAGCCCCCTCCGGTGTCTATATAAACCGGAGGGTTTTAGTCCGTAGGACGAACAACCATTACAACAATCATACCATAGGCTAGCTTCTAGGGTTTAGCCTCCTTGATCTCGTGGTAGATCCACTCTTGTACTACCCATATCATCAATATCAATCAAGCAGAGTAGGGTTTTACCTCCATCGAGAGGGCCCAACCTGGTAAAAACATCGTGTCCCTTGTCTCCTGTTACCATCCGCCTAGATGCACAGTTCGGGACCCCCTACCCGAGATCCGCCGGTTTTGACACCGACATTGGTGCTTTCATTGAGAGTTCCTCTGTGTCGTCGCTATCAGGAAGGATGCCTCTTCCCGTCTTTAAAGACGGTATCATCGCTAAAGGAGCCCTGGCCGCCGGCCAAACTATCCGGCTAGGTGGTTTTCTCATGACCGCCCGTTCGGCCACCGCTTCGATGATGACCTCTCGGGTCATCAAAAGCAATCTTCACGTCAACTCGGAATTCGCGGAGCAGCTGGATCCAATAGAGCTCTTGTCCGTAAACGAGCTCTTGGATCGCATCGCCGCCCTGGGAGTCACTACAGACTACAATCAGATTGGGCTTAAAACCGATCTGAGAGAGATTAACTCTCCCCAGGTTACCCACCACGTTGCTGTGGTAGAGGAACAACGCGGCGATTCTTCTTCAACATTGAAAACTAGTTATGTTCGGACTCCCGAACCCTCCATGCCGGATTTCCGCGGAGGGACGGACGTCAATCAAGCACTGAACCTAAAGTCAGACATCGGACCAGACTCATTGGACAACGTCCGGCAATCCAAGTTTCCAAATTCGGAAAAATTTCCAGCCCTTGAGCCTCGAGATGGGTAGGGTTTCAGACTCAATTCCACCCACCCACCCAAACATATGCGATCTATCTCAAATCCGGCAAGAGCCCGCTGAAATAGTACATCATTACTGGGCCAGATTCCTCCTGGTTATGGATAGGATAAAAGACTGCCGTGAGGAAAACGCAATTTCAATTTTCTGCAATAATTGCACGGACAAGGGAATCTTGAACGCCGTAAGTCGTCGTGAAATTACACGATTCGCCGACCTGGCGTCCATAGTACGCAAGTACTGTGCAATGGAGAGTTTCCGGAAAACCGAAACTAAGTTTTGGGACAATCCGGCTCCGAATACAACCCTTGTCCGAAACAAAAGGGTGCATCATATTCAGGCACCAGGTACAAAAACCAAAAAGCAAAAACCCCATAAAGGGCACGGAACCGTACTGGAGGGGTGGCTCAGTGGACCCTGTAAAATTCACAAGATGTGATATGCCACTCCAACACATAGCCTTTGAGCATGTTGGATACTGCGGCAGGTGGCCAAAAGTGGCGAAGAGCTTCTAACCCCAGAGAACCACTCTAGTAGTACCAGTATGGTGTCAACAGTCTTCGAGACTTTCACATCAAATAATATGCGGAAACGAACAATCCGTAGCCTCGCCGAAGTCTACCAAGTAGCAACAACAAATCCATGGAGCGACACGGCCATCACCTTCAACGCCAATGACGAACCTAAATTCAACAGCCCGAGCACCACCCGCATTGGTCCTCAGTCCAATAGTGGACGGCTTTCGTTTTACCAAGGTACTCATGGATGGCGGTAGCGGATTAAACCTCATCTATGAGGAAACTCTTCAAAAATGGAAATAGATCGAGCCGCATTGAGCGAAGCAGCACAACCTTTAGAGGAATAATCCCTAGCCGGAAGCACGCACAGGAAAAATCACACTTGATGTGGTGTTATTTCTCACGGACAATTACAGGTCCGAGGAGGTCACGCCCAAGTGGCCCGTTCAGCAGCGGATATCACGCTATATTAGGACGAGAGGCATTCACAATTTTTCAAGCCATACCCCATTACGGGTACATGAAGCTTAAGATGCCCGGCCCGCTGAATAATCACTCTCGTCGATGATCCGGACCACAGACTCGCGCCAAAACAAGACAGCCGCATTAGACACGGAGGCACTATCCGAAGCCCTAGCGGCGGAGGAACTCACTGCGCTGCGCTCTACGGTGAATAGGGATGATGTGATACTCGATAAGAGATCCAAGTCCACCTCCTTTAAACCAGCAGACGAAATAGTCAAATTCCAGGTCCATACAACGGACCCAACAAAGACGGCCTCCATCGGGGCACAGTTGAACCGTGATGTAGACGCCGCACTACGAGAATTCTTTCGTGAAAATTGGGACATCTTTGCCTGGCACCCTTCATATATGCCAGGAATCCCACGCAGATTGGCAGAACACAGCCTAAACATCCTAAAAGGATTCAAGCAAGTCAAATAGGCTCTTCGGCGATTTTCCGAACCCAAAAGACATGCAATGGGAGAAGAGCTAGCCAAACTACTGGAAGTCGGATTCATCAGAGACATCAAACATCCGGACTGGCTAGCAAACCTGGTAATGGTACCAAAGAAGGACAAATCCTGGCGCATATGTGTCGATTTTAAAGACCTCAACAAGGCCTGCCCAAAGGATCCTTTCCCTCTTCCCCGCATCGACCAAATAATAGATGCTACTGCAGGGCGCGATTCATTGTGCTTCCTTGACGCATACTTCGGCTACCATCAAATCAAGATGGCGGAGGCGGACGAAGCCACAACGGCATTCATTACTCCATAGGGACCATTCTGCTTCAACACGATGCCCTTCGGACTCAAAAACGCCGGCGCAACATATCAGCGCATGATTCAAATATGTCTGGCTACCCAGATCGGCAAAATAGTAGAGGCATACGTAGACGACGTAGTCGTCAAAACCAAACACGTCGAAGCTCTACTAGACGATTTGAGGCTCACATTCAACAACCTCCGAGCATATGACATTAAGCTGAATCCGGAAAAATGCGTTTTCGGCGTACCAGCCGGAAAGCTCCTGGGCTTCATTGTATCCGACAGAGGAATTGAAGCAAACCCAGCCAAGATCCGGCTCACACACAGCTGGATATTCCAAAAGACCTCAAACAAAACAAAATTGATCGATGCGTGGCGGCTCTAAGCCGCTTCATCTCCGCTTGGGATAAAAGGCATTGCCCTCTATCGCCTCCTCGGTAGCATCAACACATCGAGTGGACTGATGCTGCCACTACCGACTCAAGAAATAAAAGCCATATTGGCAACAACCGTCCTGGCCGCGCTTAACCTGGGCGAACCAATGTTGTTATATATCGCGAAACACATCAAGTTGTAAGCGGTGCTCGTCGTCGAACGAGAAATGAAGGGCATAAATTCCCTCTTCAAAACCAGTGTACTACGATCCACCGCCCTAACTCCTCGCAAGTGCGGTACCGCATTATCAAAAGATAGCGACGCGCGGTGTTCATGGCATCCCGGAAGCTCCGACACTACTTTCAAGAGTGTTCGATAACAGTGGCCTCTGAAGTGCCCCTCAACGACATTACAAACAACCGCGACGCGATGGGCAGGATTGCAAAATGGGCCATTGAGCTCTTACCATTCGATATAACTTATAAACCTCGACGAGCTATAAAGTCGCAAGTCTTGGCTGACTTCATCGCTGAATGGACCGGAGCCGAACTCCCTAAAGAGTACGGGCGATACTCCAATTGATTATGCATTTCGACGGCTCCAAAATGTTGGCGGCTTGGGGCTGGCGTCGTCGACGTCCCCAACCGGAGACACAGATCCAATACGTATTCGAGATAATGTACACGGACTCCAACAATGCAGCCGAATACGAGGCCCTCCTACATGGTCTTCGGATGGCAATCTCCATGGGTATTCAATGCCTAGAGGTGTGCGGGGATTCAAACCTTGCAATATCGCAAGTAAATGGAGACTTTGACGCCAAGGATCCGAAAATGGCAGCCTGTCGCAACGCTGTCCTAAAAATGTCAGCTCGGTTCGAAGGACTCGAATTCCACAACGTAGCCCAGGATAATAACCAAGCAGCCGACGTGTTGGCACGCATCGGCGCGAAACGCGACGCCGTCCCTCCAAACATCTTCCTAGAACGGCTCTTTAAGCCATCCGTACTATGGGAAGAGGAGTCCGGAAATAACAACCCGGAAACAACCGCGCCACCCAACACAGAACAATCTGACATAATCGGCGGTTCAGCCGATGAAATAACACCTTCAGCCCATGAAATAATGGCGGTAATTGCCTCGTGGACAGAACCATTCCTAGCCAACTTAATTAGGCGGGAACTTCCCGAAGACCAAAATGAGGCCCGCTGCATAGTTCGGCGATGTAAAGCCTACAAGGTCCATGACTGAGAATTTTATAAGAAAAGCACAACCGGAGTCCTTCAAAGGTGCATCTCCGAAGAGGAAGGGCGAAATCTTCTGGCTGAAATTCACGCCGGACTAGGCGGACACCACGCTGCAGCCCGGGCCCTTGTAGGTAAGGCCTTCAGTATAGGATTTTATTGGCCGACGGCCCGAGCAGATGCTCAGGACTTAGTCCAAAGATGCGTCGGTTGTCAGCTCTTTGCTAATCAGAGCCATATGCCACCCACCGCCCTCAAAACTATACCCATTACCTGGTCGTTCGCGGTCTGGGCGCTTGACTGTTGGAAATATGCCCTAGAGGCAATAATAAAAGTATTATTATATTTCCTTGTTCATGATAATTGTCTTTTATTCATGCTATAACAGTATTATCCGAAATCGAAATACACGTGTGAATACATGGACCACAATATGTCCCTAGTGAGCCTCTAGTTGACTAGCTCACAGATCAACAGATAGTCATGGTTTCCTGCTATGGACATTGGATGTCGTTGATAACGGGATCACATCATTAGGAGAATGATGTGATGGACAAGACCCAATACTAAGCATAGCACAAAGATCGTAGTTCATTTGCTAGAGCTTTTCTAATGTCAAGTATCTCTTCCTTAGACCATGAGATCGTGTAACTCCGGATACCGTAGGAGTGCTTTGGGTGTATCAAACGTCACAACGAATCGGGTGACTAGAAAGGTGCACTACAGGTATCTCCGAAAGTGTCTGCGGGTTGACACGGATCGAGATCGGATTTGTCACTCCGCAAACGGAGAGGTATCTCTGCCCACTCGGTAGTACATCATCATAATGTGCACAATGTGACCAAGGGGTTGATCACGGATGATGTGTTGCGGAACGAGTAAAGAGACTTGCCGTAACGAGATTGAACAAGGTATCGGTATACCGACGATCGAATCTCGGGCAAGTAAAATACCGCTAGACAAAGGGAATTGTATACGGATCGACCGAGTCCTTGACATCGTGGTTCATCCGATGAGATCATCGTGGAACATGTGGGAGCCAACATGGGTATCCAGATCCCGCTGTTGGTTATTGACCGAGAACGCCTCGGTCATGTCTACATGTCTCCCGAACCCATAGGGTCTACACACTTAAGGTTCGATGACGCTTAGGGTTATAAAGGAAGTTTGTATGTGGTTACCGAATGTTGTTCGAGTCCCTGATGAGATCCCGGACGTCACGAGGAGTTCGGAATGGTCCGGAGGTAAAGATTTATATATGGGAAGTCCTGTTTTGGTCACCGAAAAGTTTGGGGTTTATCGATAACGTCTGGGACCACCGGAGGGTCCTGGGTCCACCAAGTGGGGCCACCTACCCCAGAGGGTCAGCGTGGGCCATGTGTGGGAGGAACCAGCCCTGTGGGCTGGTGCGCCCCACAAGGGGCCCAAATGCGGGGAGAGTGGGAGGGGCAAACCCTAGGGCAGATGGGCCCTAAGGCCCATGCTCCCGCGCCTCCCTCTCCCCCCCCTGGCCGCCACCCCAGATGCCATCCGAGGCTGGCCGCACCCCTTGGGGTGGGAAACCCTAAAGGGGTGCAGCCCCTCTCCCCTATAAATAGTGAGGCATAGGGTTGCCCATGAGATGCAGACACAATACACGTGATTCGATCTCCGCCTTTGGTTGCAGCCCTCTCCTCTCTCCCAAGTACTCCTCCTCTCCCGTGGTGCTTAGCGGCCTCGCTGGATTGCCACACTCATCCACCACCACCACGCCACAGTGCTGCTGCTGGATGGAGTCTTCCTCAACCTCTCCTCTCTCCTTGCTGGATCAAGGCGTGGGACGCCACCGGCTGTACGTGTGTTGAACGCGGAGGTGCCGTATGTTCGCACTTGATCATCGGTGATTTGAATCACGACGAGTACGACTCCATCAACCCCGTTCACTTGAACGCTTCCGCTTAGCGATCTACAAGGGTATGTAGATGCACTCTCCTTCCCTCATTGCTGGTTTCTCCATAGATAGATCTTGGTGACACGTAGGAAAATTTTGAATTTCTGCTACGTTCCCCAACATTGACATGGTTGGAACACTTAAAGGGGGAACCCACAAGCAAAAGTATCTACTGGTCATGGTGGACAAATTCACCAAATGGATGGAGGCCAAGCCAGTTAAAACGGCAGAGTCCGGACCAGTGATAGACTTCATATCCGGGGTAGTACACTGTTATGGCGTCCCCCATAGCGTCATTACCGATAACGGCACGAACTTCATGGCCGACGAGGTCAAACTCTGGTGCAAAAATATAGGCATTAAGCTCGATTATGCTTCAGTCTATCATCCTCAAACCAACGGTCAAGTTGAGCGAGCAAATGGTCTGATAATGAGCTGCATCAAGCCCAGACTAGTGCGGTCCCTTACGGAATCTAACACGCACTGGGTTGAGGAGCTTGACTCCGTACTCTGGGGGCTGCAGACCACGCCAAACCGTACTACCGGATTCACACCATTCTTTATGGTATACGGCGTAGAGGCAGTTTTGCCCTGCGACATAATTCATGACTCACCTCGAGTGCGCATGTACGAAGAAAGAGAAGCCGAGCTAGCTCGGCAGGACAGCTTGGGCGCATTGGAGGAGGAACGCGATGTGGCAAAGGCCCGTTCCACATTTTATCAGCAGCAGGCTCGAAGATATCAAAGCAGAGAAGTACGGGCTAAAACTTACAATGTTGGCGAACTAGTTCTACGCTCACGGACAAGAAAAGGACAAACTCAAGCCCAAATGGGAAGGTCCTTCATCATCGACCAAGTCCTGATCAAGCGAGCATACCGTCTCATGAATGCATCGGACAACCGACTCGAGCCGAACCCATGGAACACAGCCCGCCTTCGAAGATTCTACGCCTAGCGCTGGACCAAGAGTTCGTCTCCTTCCTCCGTCCACATTTTTACACTTCAGCTGTCTTTTGTTTCTCTCTTTTCTCCCACCTTTTTCATAAAAGCCCTTGAGGGCCTATTTGCGCATTGTTCGCACACACTTGATGTGCTACCCGCACTCATTATACCTGGGGGCTTCTTTAACAGAAGCTTACTTATACGGGCTTCATGCCCAAAGACATGTGTCAAACTTCCACATGTACCTTTTATTCACCATTATATGCATCGATATGACTTAAGTTTTGGCCAAGCTGGGTTGCTCGGCTCTGTGCTTACCCCTCGCTCCCAATTGTTCGGCTAGGTGGTAAAGGAGCACCTCTGCGATTGTTACTTGCTGGTCAACCGGATGTGTACCTCGACTGGGTGAAGCCAAAAGCTAGCGTTCTTAAGGGAATATTCGGTCGGTGACTTGAAAGATGATTTTTTACACATTTATTTATCTGCCCCTAGATGTTTTCCTGCTCTTTTCGCAGTCCGGACATGCACTTTAGGGCATGCCTCCCAGGGAAAGGAACCCTTAACGGAACTATTCTCCCTGGAAGATGTTTCTTACTAACAATGTAATATAACATAACTAGTTGGGCACTTGTCTGATAAAGCACTAATGACCCCTATGCCTGGTCTCCATGCATGCCCCGGTTTTTGCATAACCGAGAAGGTATTCAGACACACTCCGGACTCTAGGGTCCCGAAGTTGAAGCAAAAAGGTCGGCAAAGACAAACGATCTACAATCCGGCTAGAAGGCATTTTACATGTCATTTTAAATACATCGCCAAAGCGATCGATCAGATTCTCCTCAATCCCGCCTAACAGTGCTGTCTAATTTACAGATCCGTTAGGAATACTTAGCGCCAACTCTATTTGGCCGTACACTAAGCTCACAGGGATCTCCTTCCCATCGGGCCCCACAGGTCCGACCTCGGCCATGTGGTTTGGATCCGCCTTCTTGTACCGCCTCTTCACCATGGCCCAGGCCTCCCTGGCACCTTGACGGCAAGCTGATATCTTCCATAAACGGAAGCGCTGCCGCGCTCCCTGAAGCTTCTCCGCAAGCTCTCCAAGGCCCTCGGGTAGGGAGAGGGACGGCCATAAGGCCTGGACGACACCGCTCATCGCCTGCCGAACACGTTCGAGCAGTTGCACCAGCTCGGGAAGTTGGGCACCCGTTGAACTGGGCATTTCCTCCGCAGGGAGACCTGTGAGCACACCTACAGACATATTTCTGTCAATTGACTTCCTTGCCGAACTATTCTTTTCAAAGGAGTTCGCTCAAGCACTTACTATAGATGCCGCGACGAAGCCGCTGATTCTCCTTCACGGAGCCAGACAGCTCGGCCCGAACACCCTTTAGCTCTTCTCCCAGCTGGGTGTGGGCATCTTGGAGTTTGTTCCTCTCCTGCTGCACCTTCAGAAGCACCTCTCTCCGACCTTCACCGGGCGCAGAGTTGTTGCTTGTCCGGATCAAGTCCGGCAACATCTGCAATACCATTGTCAGATTTATACGTACACCACACACCGCTTATCTTTTTGAAATAATGTGTTACCAGAGGGGGTCTCTGTGCCTCCTTCTGCGGCAGCTAGTGCGGCCTCAAGTTGGGCCTTGCACTCTTCTAGCTCCTAGGACAATTGGGTATTTTTCTCTGTAAGATCCTGCACATTATTGATCCTTAAATCAGTTACTTTAACTACTTTACGTCTCGGGGGCTACTGGCATATACAACTATTATAATCCCTTACCTGTATGTCTTTTACATACTGCTTCGTGGCTCTGGTTAAACCATCTTGAGCGGCACGGAGGTGCGCGTCTCCCGCGTTAAAGGCATTCAACGCCTCTGGGGAGAAACATGCGTCACGCAGAACTGTCCAGCAATGCCTATGATTCATGGCGCTCTCCACCTCAGACCTGGTGGCGGACAGCCTATCGGCATCCTCCGCTGGAGGAGTATCCGCTCTCGGCCAAGGCCACCTCCCTCCGACCAGGTGTTGGAGCCCGCGGCGGAGGCTTGGTTGGCAACCTCTCCGCATAGTCCGGCGAGTGCTCTTTCTCCTGGAAAAGTCATGAGCGTTAATACACCTCCTGGGAATCCTTTTCCTGAATAACGGTCGCGAGCTATACCGTTGCGGTGATGTTTCGATTCGCACCGCACCCCTATTCCGCCTGTGGGGCCGGACTGACCCTTGTTGGTCCGCCGCCGCGGGTTCGGCTTCCCGCCTTGAAGGCACCTCCTGCAAGACACTGTTGTATACGGTGGTCAGAAATACGCAAGGATGAAGTAATAGTGTCAGGACTCCGGTCATAATTACCTGGGAAGCCGGAGTTAGGCCGGGGTAGTCGGCCGTGATGGCGACTAGAGCATTGTCCATGATGAGTTGGTGGAAAACCCTTTTATGTCCGGATCCTCTTCGGAGGCCGGATCAAGGGATCTTCCCGGATCCTCGGGTTGTGGGGTCGGACTATGTATGCTCTCCACAGTCTGGCGCAGTTCCTGCGTCAAAACCATAAAGTAAGGTACTTAACTTTGAAAGCACGGGTCGGATAAATAAACGTCCGCTTACCCAGCTCCGAGGGTTATTCATGGAGAACCCATTCAATGGGCTCGTCTGGAGGAAGTCCTCTTTCTCCCCCTTGTACAGGCCGGACAAGATCTTTACCAGATCCGCGGCCGATCCCGGCCCCTTACGGCCATGACGGGTGGCGTCGTTCTCCCCGTTGAAGTCCCACATGGGGTGGCCCCTGTATTGGAGCGGCTGCACCCCTCGCATGATGCATAAGGCCATGACTCCAATCATGGTTAATCCGGAATGGGCCAGCAACCTAATCCGGCCCATCAAGTAATGGACGCTCCTGTCTTCCTCCTGTTGAGGGCTCCGTGGGCGCCAACTTAGGCGTTTCTTCAGAGGAGCCTTGTTGAACTCCGGGAGGCCGACCCGAACTGGGTCCGGCAGTGGAGCGTCTTCCACATAAAACCATTCCGAGGGCCAGTCTTCGGACGCCTTCTTTGGGGTTCTGGATGGATATCTGGTCCCGGCGATGCGCCATATTTTGGCTCCGCCCACTTGATATATTAACCCCTCGTGAGAATGGGGTACGAGGCAGAATAACCTCTTCCACAGCGCA
Organism: Aegilops speltoides; assembly: GCA_021437245.1. Classification (NCBI taxonomy): domain Eukaryota; kingdom Viridiplantae; phylum Streptophyta; class Magnoliopsida; order Poales; family Poaceae; genus Aegilops; species Aegilops speltoides. The sequence continues at coordinate 496,189,831 of CM038143.1, forward strand.
AAATGGGGCTCGATGCCCAGGAACAACTCGCAAAGAGCTACGTAACCCGCGATGTGCAGAATGGAGGCGGGCGTGAGGTGATGAAGCTGGAGTCCGTAGAACTCCGTAAGCCCCGGAGAAACGGATGAATGGGAAATCCGAGCTCCCTTATTAGATAAGGGACGGCACACCCGCCCCCTTTGAGGGACTAGGGGTGGCCTCTGCTTGCTTTCCACCTTTGTAGTGGCCAGCCCGGCTCGGACCGGGACCATAAAGGCCGGAGGAAGGTATCCTCCGCTTGGAGCGCCACCAGCTCGTTGCGGAATGAACATCTCCTCAATCTCTGGCGGAGGGCTGGGAGTCGAGAGGGAGGAGCCACGACGGTTCATGATGGAATGGATTTTTGGTCAGAAGCGCTCCGATGAGTACTCGCGGAAGGAAGATGGTGTGATTTGGATCTGGATTCTTGCCTCTCTTATAGGCAGGTTATTTGCGCAGCTAGGGGGTAAATATAAAAGATACCCTGGCCTTTCGCATTCGTGCGACGCGTGGAAGAAGGGACATTATTGGGCGTGGGAGCCAAGGAGCGCAACATTTGTAAGGGTGCCGGACACAATTCGGCAAACACATGGAATTTGAAGGAGAACCCGCCTTGCAACGCCGAAGACAATATATGCACTGGACTCATCGTCATTGAAGCCTGGTTCGGGGGCTACTGAGGGAGTCCTGGACTAGGGGGTGTCCGAATAGCCGGACTATCATCATTGGCCGGACTCCAAGACTATGAAGATACAAGATTGAAGACTTCGTCCCGTGTCCAGATGGGACTTTCCTTGGGGTGGAAGGCAAGCTTGGCAATACGGATATGTAGATCTCCTACCATTGTAACCGACTTTGTGTAACCCTAGCCCCCTCCGGTGTCTATATAAACCGGAGGGTTTTAGTCCGTAGGACGAACAACCATTACAACAATCATACCATAGGCTAGCTTCTAGGGTTTAGCCTCCTTGATCTCGTGGTAGATCCACTCTTGTACTACCCATATCATCAATATCAATCAAGCAGGAGTAGGGTTTTACCTCCATCGAGAGGGCCCGAACCTGGATAAAAACATCGTGTCCCTTGTCTCCTGTTACCATCCGCCTAGACGCACAATTCGGGACCCCCTACCCGAGATCCGCCGGTTTTGACACCGACACAGAGGCCGGGGGTCATCATCCTCCTTTTCGAGAAAAAATAGACGCGTGTGTGAGAGGACGAGTGCGTGCGTGCACCTCTTCTCTTCCTGTATAACGTACTACTAAACTCAAAGTACAAGTTTTTTGTGGGTGGCACGATGGTGCGTGCGAGAAGTCCTGAGAGATAGCTTTAATAATGCGTTTGAAAAAAGGACTAGCCTAGAGCTCGCCACGCGGCTATTCCTGTCGAACGCCCCATTAACCGTAAGATATGTATACGACGGTGCCAGTTATTGCACGTACACAACAGCACTCCCTCCTTTCCGGTTTATGGTGAGTGGTGGAATATTTTATGTAATTTGCAAAAGCACCTAATTAATGCTCTTGTTTTTCTCAAAAAATATGTTTATCAATGCATTAATTGCAATGCATGCATGCATAAAGTACATGCATTGGTCAATTTTCTCTTAATACTTGCATGCAATGATTTAATGCACCTTGGAATCTGAACATGTGTTGGGGAACAACCAAATTGAGCCTTATAAAATGGAAAAACTAAATTTTGAGATAAGCCCTATAAAACCGGAAAGGAGGGAGTAGAAAAAGAAGTACTCCATCTGGGAATAGTGTTGCACTTCGAAACTAGAATCGTCAATAAATTTTGAGCTTGCGTCTCATCACATTCCAAATTACTCCACGCTATATTGAATTGCAAACCTGTTCACACCGATCACAACCTAAATGGTTTCCCACTTAGGAGCGTATTAGTACCACGCTATATTGAATTCCAAACCTGTTCACACCGATCACAACCTAAACGGTTTCCCACTTACGAGCGTATTAGTACTCGGTTATAAATACTAGTATGCCAAGATGACTGCACATTCCTCCTCAACTCCTCATCCACAAAAACAAACAAGTCATTCAGCATCCTTCCCTTGCGTCTGCCATGGCCAGCATGAGTTCTGGGTCGAGAGATTGCCACCAGGGAGAGGCGAGCATGGAAGCGGAAGCACGAGAGATGTCCCGCCTCGCTGCGAGAGCAGCCGACATGTCCCCCCGCGCGGAAGTAGCAGCACAGAGGTCCCGCCACGCCGCTGAAGTAGCACGAAGGTCCCGCCGCGCCGTCAATGCAGCAGACTGGTCCGGCCGCACCGCGGAAGCAGCAGAGATGTCCCTCCGTGCCATGAATGCAGCAGAGATGTCCCGCCGTGCCGCGGCGGCCTCGGAAAATTTCTCGCGGGCAGGCGGCGACTGTTATAGGCGCATGCATGCGATCGTCCATAGCCAGATGGATCATATTCCGGCTTGGCGAGGTTGCAGGACGATGTGAAAGCCTCATTTGAACAGGCTACCGGCGTCATCGACAACTAAGGGAGGGCAATGAGAGGCTCCGGGCCGAGCGCGACCTGCTGAGGGAGAAGATCGTCCGAAGTGCAGACCAGCAAGAGGAGACCAGTGCCTTGTTGAAGAGAACCGGCGTCATCGTCAAGAAACTTATGGACGAGAATGACATCCTCCGCAACGAGTGCCAAAGGCTGGTGGAGGAATCCGTGGATGTTCTCAAGCAGCATATTGAGGACACGAAAGAGCTCATCGCCGCTCGCCGTGGAGACTAGTTCCCGCGGCCTTCAGCAACGCGTCAAGAAAGTAGAGATCAGGGAGCCAGATCCTTGTCTTCCTTCTTCATTTGCCCTTGTGTATTTTGGGTGTAGCCACATGTGGATTTTTTAATTATCTTTCTAATTATGTAAGACAATTAATCGTCCTTATCTTTCTGTGGAAGATCAATGTTGCGAGGCTGGAATGAAGAAAACTCTTGCTGTGGCGACCCTAGCGTTGCTGTTCTTCTAGTTGCTGCTGGGCTTCCTTCAGTTTCCTGGTTTCTTTTGATGTAATAATCGGTTTAGGATGTGGATTGTGTCTTCGGTTGTGAAATGTTGGGTTCTAGCATGGATGTTTGGCCTTTGTTGGCCTCTTGGGATGTTGCGATTTCAATCTGGTAGCTTTTAGTCCCTCGTGTTAGGCTGGAGTTGTGCTGAACTTCTTGTGAATTGTGGTGGTTTTCAGTAATGAAAATCGGAAGGGCAAGCCCTTCTTTGATCAAAAAAAGAAAATAATCATCCTTATATATTCATCAGTCTAGCTATAAGTCGTAGTAGATGCTATATAGGTCCGCCGGATCTTACATCAAGATCCGTGCTTTCAGATATTCTTTTTTCTCTCTTAAATCTCAGTCGAGTGAGACATAGCCACGCCATTAAATAGAGGCTCGGGCGCCATTAATGGAGACCTTGGGAGAGAGGTGGACGGCAGATGGAGGTCAAAGGGCTCTCCTCCCGATAAGCACGCGTAGGGGTCTGATCGCACGCCTCTCGTACTCAAATAGCTACCCTGCACGGCACCTCCTAGCTAATAAAAAAATGGGGACGTGTAGCGGCACGTAAATGGTACTAGTAAGTAGAACGCCCACGGTTTCAAAAATACTTGTGTTTCAGATTGTAACGTGACAACACTTGTTCCAAAATGACTTTGTTGATTGTTAATGTGTGCGCCTTCGTAAATTGGACCACAAATTTACCACATCATGTTCGTGCCATGTCATGGCACCAAGCCAAGTTTCATTATTTTCATGCGTGTTTTGGATTTACAGGAACTAAAAAACTAAGTTTCTCAATGTTTCCAACCCAGCCATGATGCCCAGAATTTTGAATTTCATTCCCATTTCTTGCATGGAACCTAGAAATTTACCCGAGGACACACATGTGATTTTTCAACCAACTTTGGTGCACTGGAACATGTGCTTGTATTTCAAATTTGAATTATGCACACAAAGGTGACACGTTCGCTCCCAGAACCACGAGCCTTCTTGAGAGAAGCTCCGATTTGCAAGAAGCTTATACCAAAATTTGTTCCTATTCAGCCAATTTTTTTACCACGGCATGGTACCACCATGGCATGACACCATGCCAAGTTTCATGATTTTAAAACCAAGTTTCTCAATGTTCTCGACCGAGCCACGATGCCCAGATGTTTGAATCTAATTCTCATTTTTTGCATGGGACCTACTCCCTCCTTCCATCTATATAGGGCCTAATGTGTTTTTGAAGACAGCCTTTGACTATTGACAAGATTAATAGCACATGAGATGTATACTATGAAAATTATATTATTGGAAGCTCCTTTGACATACAAATTTAAAGGTATGCTTTGTGTAAGTTACATGTCATATATTATTGCTCTAACGTTTGGTCAAAGCTAGCCTCGAAAAACGCATTAGGACCTATATAGATGGAAGGAGGGAGTAGAAATTCACCCGAGGATACAAATGTGATTTTCAACCAACTTTGGTGCACGGGAGCACGTGCTTGTAGTTCAAATTTGAATTATGCACATTAAATGACCAAAAACTCAATTAATGTGTAAATAAGGCGAGACAAAGCCGGAATAATTCCAAAATTTAAGAGGGCACTCATGTAGTTCTATGTTGCCTTTGTAAATAAACTCAAGGGGGACAATGTATATCATTTCGCACTCAAAGGTGGCACGTTCCCTCTCAGAACCACGAGCCTTCTTGAGAGAAGCTTCGGTTTGCAAGAAGCTTATACCAAAATCTGTTCCTATTCGGCCATTTTTTTACCACAACATGGTAGTACCATGACATGACATCCATGCCAATTTTCATGATTTTTAGACGTGTTTTGGATTTACAAGAATTTTAAAACCAAGTTTCTCAATGTTCTCGGCCGAGCCACGATGCCCAGATGTTTGAATTTTATTCTCATCTCTTGCATGGGACCTAGAAATTCACCCAAGGACACAAATGTGATTTTTCAACCAACTTTGGTGCACGAGAGCATGTGCTTTTAGTTCAAATTTGACTTATGCACATTAAATGACTAGAAACTCAATTAATGTATAAAAAACGACAAACGAACCCGGAATAATTCCAAAATTTAACAGGGCACTAATGTAGTTCTATGTTGCCTTTGTTAAGAAACTCAAGGGCGGGGGGGGGGGCAGCGTATATCGTTTCACACTCAAAGGTGGCACGTTCCCTCTTAGAACCACGAGCTTCCAAATCAGCCCCATTTTTTACCACAACATGTTAGTGCCATGACATGACACCATGCCAAGTATCATGATTTCGAGCCGGGTTTTGGATTTACGTGAATTTAAAATATAAGTTTCTCGATGTTCTCGGCAGAGTCATGACGCCCAGATGTTTGAATTTCATTCTCATTTCTTCCATGGGACCTAGAAATTCAACCAAGGACACACATGTGATTTTTTAAGCCACTTTGGTGCACCGGAGCATGTGCATGCAATTCATATTTAGATTATGCACATTAAAAGTCTAGAGACTCAATTAATGTATAAAAAGGCGAAATGAACCCGAAATAATTCCAAAATTTAACAGGGCACTCATATAGTTCTATGTTGCCTCAGTAAATAAAATCGGGGAGGCAGCGATATCGTTTACACACAAAGGTGACATGTTCCTCTCGAACCACGAGGCTTGTTGAGAGAATCTCCGGTTTTGCAAGAGGCTTATACCAAAACTTGTCCCAATTCAGCCAAAATTATACGTATGAAAACAGGGTTTAGATTATCCCAACATCTCGCTACCTAGACCAATAATGTACTATGATTTGAATTCAACATAAAATGGATACAAATATTTGAATTGGAGGCGTATGGTACATGTAGTTCATAGTGAAATATGATTACTGCTATATGCATGTCTTTTATTTATCAAGACAATATTTAAATTATTGTATAACTTGACAACAATCGTATTCAAATAAGGAAAATTGATTAAAATTTAGTCCATATGATAGACGACAATATATATGTTCACATGGTGGAGTAAAATGTTCATATATGATGGAAGATCAAAATGTACGACTACATCAATTATAAACCGCAAGGTCACCTAATGATATATTCGAATCAACATAACGTGGATTCAAAAATTGAAATTCGAGATAATGGCATCTGTAATCATATAAAAAGGGACAATACTCTTTCTTTGGTGGGAATTGATTTGTTTTTTGTTGTTGTTGAGGGAAGTGCGAATCGATTTGGTACTGTGCAGGGTAATCTTGTTCTCCCGATTTTTTTTACATTTTTCTTGTAGTTTTTTCAATGGCATCTATAGCAATATAGTAAAAGGGGACATGACTCTCTTGTGTCTTGTATGAATTTTTTTACACGTTAAGTTTGTTCTGCCGAACAAGGAATCCGCACCTTGTTATCCCGAAATTTTCAAGCTCCAGTATCTTTTGTCTCACCTGCTTTGAAACTCCAGCTTCTTCAACCCGCGCCGCGCCTTGTTATCCCGAAAATTGGACACGCGCGAGAACTCCCTCCTCATCTGAAATCTCTCCCGCAGCCCAGACACGCGAAATCCCCCTTCTACCCCTCAGCCGGAAATGAAGCTCCACGTCGCTGTGTCAAAACCGGTGGGGGTACGCTGGTAACTTACCCTACATTTCGGACAAGCACGTCCCTAAGCTTGGCTCCTCCCTCCCCCGTCCCCCCCCCCATTCGTACATTGAGGCCGCCAAAACCCGTGAAACCCCAAGCTCCTCCGTCGGCCTCCCGACCGCCGCCCAGCCGGAGACTCTTCCCCGACTACGTCGTCCACCGCAACAGCTCATCGTCCCACATCCACTGCACCGGATGAGGATCCGTTGTCAATCTCATCATCCCGCCAGATCAGCCGCCCCGTCCTCCACCTCCAAGGAGCTGCCCCGACGTTTGCCTCGTCTATCGCGCCACCTCAATCCCCATAGCGCCGTCTTGACCTGCCCCACCGGAACTGCAGCACCCTCACCAATTCCTCCGATGAAGCCGAGGCCAACTCGGCGCCACCAAGGAGGTTCTGCACTCACTGCTGCATTTTATCAATTATTCGATCTCAAGGGGCTGTCGGTGCTTGATACCGAGCAGACATGGCGTCTCCATCGACGGCTCCGTCGCCGGCCACATCATCCACGACGTCTCTCCCCCATGCTGTTGCTTCCTCGGCGGCGACTTCCACAGTGGCACTAGCTGCAGCTGCTCCGGCTCTCGCTCGCGCTGCGGCTCTATTCTTGTTGTCGGTCGCGCTGCTGCACTGCTCCTGCTTTCGTTCGTGCTGCTGCTCTGCTCTTGTTCTCGCTTGCGCTGCTGCTGCTGCACGGCCTCCGGCAGCTACAGGAGTTGCTGCTTTAGAACTCGCTCGCGGTGCTACTGCACAACTTGCTCTCTGCTAGTGCGTTCCCTGCTCGAGCATCTGCTGATTTAGATCAGTGCTTCTCTGCTACTAGTTCAATCAGTTTCGACAGTAAAATTCAGTTTCGACTGTGAAGTTCATTTTCTTCAGTTAAGTTCAGAGTGAACAGTACTTACAACATCTGTCGGAGCGGCCGTGGCGCGGCTGATGCGTTTTACATCTAGCCCTTTTCGGTGATGTATTTTACATCATCTATTGCAGATGATATTAGGGTCCCACTTCAGATTAACGTTGTCTGTCTTGTCATGCTTCAGCATCATCGCCGTACACCTTAGCGGAGCTGCTCCAACGACGGAACCGTCCATCACAGCGGAGCAGTACCCTCGGCATCATTTCCAGAGGCCTTGAATCTTCTTCCCCGCCTCCGACAGTCACACCAGCATCATCACCATCCTCCACGTCCAACCCAATGATGTTGAGGTCCACAAGGCTATGCTAAAGAGGTTGTACACTCATCACATCACTTTGTTTCTCCATTCCTCTGTTCTTCCAATTCATGTGAGCCAAACACCCAGGTTGACTGAAATCCTATGTTTCCAAATGCTCTGTTTTGCACGTGCATTCCTATCCTATTCCTATGTTTTTCCTGTCCCTGCGTTTATAGAATCCTCCAATTCTAAGGAGCCCTTACAGATTTACTTAATTTTTAGATTGGCGTCAAAGAAAACTCTGTGTGTTATGTCTTGCTCCTGCCGTGCCGTCATCCACCCCACCTGAGGTGCACCATCGACAGAAGCATTCACTGCAGCAGAGATCCCCCCTGCAGACTTTCTTTGGCTGCCTCAGATCATCTTCCCCGTTGCCGGCAGCCATGCCAACTGCATTACCATCATCGACTGAGCAGATGAACCTAAGGACTACACAGTTCCGGAAGAGAGGTCGCAGTCTTTCGTGTTTGCTTACGTTATACATCGGTTATTATTGCCTGCTACTTTATCATTCAATCTTGAGTTTTGAATTGCCTATGGGTCTCATATCGAGCCAAAGAACGAATAGTATCTGCTCACTATCTGTTCATCTGGGGTCTTCTATGTGGTTCATGTTGGTGGGCAACAAACAATAGATGATCCATTGTCTATCTTTTAAACTGAAGCTATAATCTACCTGCTATCATTAGTTTTGGATCCATCCACTGCTTGCTACCATCAGTCTTGATTTTTGCATGCACCCTTAGGCCTTACAAAATCTAACTATTTTTTATTATGCATGTCGATATTGTACACAATCGTCATCAACATGTAGAGAAAAAGAGAAGACCGTTACGTGCGAATATAATGTCATGCAGACGCTGCTCCATGGTGGGCGAAGTGCCCCCCCCCCTCTCCTACATTTCCAGATTGTATTCCAGAGGAAGATAACTGTTCATATGGAGATTCAGAAGGAGCCGACCACGCCTGTATACCACCTGAGGTGTTTGCTCTAACCTGGCATGCTGATGTTGGTCATATCATGCATATGGCGCCTTGCATTGCTTACATTATACATCTTATATGTCATCAGCTTAGTTTAGATTTGCTTTGTGTGAATGCCACATGTTTGGTTTCTATATCATACTCCCACCATTCCTAAATATTTGTCTTTTTAGATATTTCAACAAGTGACTACATACGGAACAAAATGAGTGAATCTACACTCTAAAATATGTCTATATACATCCGTATGTGGTAGTCCATTTGAAATCTCTAAAAAGACAAATACTTAGGAACAGAGGGAGTATATGGGAATTATGCAATGCCATCTTCTTTAGCCAGGCATCATATACGTGAATCATGCAATGCCATCCTATTTAGCCAGTCATCGTATATGTGAATTGAATCGTGCCATATTTTTTTCCATAATGTATTCCATTTGTCAACAATGTTTATACATTCATCTACTCTTCCTGTGCATCAGCCATTTGAGTTGGTCATGGGAAAATCTGGAGTGAAAACAAGGTCTTCTGAGCAGTCAATGCTACCTGTCGATGCAGATTTCTTGCTGGTTATAGAAAGCTCCTCAGAGGAGGATTCAGAGAGAGATGACCAGTCGTATCCCCCCCCCCCCGAGGTGCATGCTTTAACTTGGCCAGGTTATATTGCTCATATCATGCATATGGTGTCTTGCATTGCCATGCCATCTGCTTAGATTAGACATGCTTTGTGTGAATGCCTCCTGTTTGCTTTCTATATCAGATATGTGAATTATGCAATGCCATGTTTTTCAGCCAGTTATCATATATGTGAATTATGCACCGCCATGGAGCCAGGCATCATATATGTGAATTATCTCATGCCATCTTTTTTTCATTACGTATTCCATTTGTCGACAATCTATGTATGTTGAACTACTCTTCATGTGTATCAGCCATTTGAGCCGGTTATGGAAAAATCTGGAGTGAAAACAAGGTCTTCAGAGCAGGTAATGGTACCTGTTGAAGCATATATCTCGATGGTTACTGGAGCTCCTCGGAGGAGGATTCGAGACAGATGACCAGTCCTATATCCCACCTGAGGTGTATGCTCTAAGTTGCAATGTTTATATTTCTCATATGATGCATATGGTGTCTTGCATTGCTTAGTTTAGACATCATATGCACAATATTGAATTCTATCTGCTTAGTTTAGAGATCATACATGCGAGTGCCAGCTGCTTAGTATATGAATCAATTATTTCAATTATATCATGCCATCCTGTATACTTAGACAACATGTATGTGAATTATTTCATCCCAACCTATTTTAGAAAGACATCATATAGTTTTGTCATGTCATCCTGTTTAGGTATTCATCATATGTTGAATTATGCCATTATATCCTGTTAAGTTATCCATCATATATCTGAAACTGTGTCATGCTATCCTGTTTAGTTAGGCATCATATATGTGAAATTGTGTCATGTTGTCCTGTTTGGTTAGACAACATATATGTGAATTACCACATCTGTTTATCATACAATGTCTGTACGTTCAATTTCTTTTCTTGTTTATCAGCCATTTGAATTGCAGGGGGTGATGGCAGTATCTAAGGGAGCAAAAACCCGTTAAAAGACAGTGCTACCCGTTGATGCAGATAGAACCATGGTTGTACTGGCCCACAAACTAGCCCCACCACACATAATCGAGACTCTTCCAGATTGCACACTTACACCATTGGGCAGAGAACCAGCTACAACCCATCTAACCGCAACCCCAAATGGATAGTAACCCACTTATAGTTGACAAAGCACCATGTCCACGACAGTACCCCACACAAGCAGTTTGTAAAGCTACTGCAGTGCCCAAAGCACGAAGACCACCACAGCCTAACCCAAACTCCACGCTTAAAGCGTAAGAGCAACTGTTCTCGTGTCGATTCCGTAGCTATGGTCCATACTCCTTTGCTGTTGCATCACTGTATTTACTCATACCAACTACTTTCGAATTTGAAGGATCCAATTGAAACTCCAATGGCACAACAGGTATGTTTTAAACCTATTTCTTTAATTGGATTGTTGTTCTAACTTCTTGCTCTATGTTGATTTCAGTTTAAGTTGTATAAATAGTTATGTTCTCATGTGATGCACATTACAAGTGCTGCCAATGTTGTGTAGTTTCTCACACTTATATTCTGTCTACGCTGCTGTGTCTTAAAAATATATGAGTTGAACTGTGTCTCTATCTTGATTAGGGAACATAAACTAGAATGATATGGACAATACAGTGACCATAGTACATAGATATATATGTTTGTTTCATGTTGTTATCCTATCCCCCTTACTACTGAACAGGTTTACCAAAATGAGTTTGGTATACTACAAACTAAACATGTGATGTGTCTGCTTGTTTCTCTTGTAGTATGCAAACAGGATATTGGAGAAGAGCACCCCACTATGCAATGGTAGAGAAAGTAATGCAGATAAGGGTCAAGATAGTGAGACAACCCTATTGGTCTCCAGGAAAGGTGATAAAAACGATCTTGTAGACAGTGAGAAAACCCCACAGTCCTGCGTTGATGAACCACAATGTCGGGGATTCAATCAATCCCGTATACAATTCCCTTTGTCCATCAGTATGTTACTTGCCCGAGATTCGATCGTCGGTATCCCTATACCTTGTTCAATATCGTTACCGGCAAGTCTCTTTACTCGTTCCGTAACACATGATCCCATGGCTAAATCATTAGTCACATTGAGCTCATTATGATGATGCATTACCAAGTGGGCCCAGAGATACCTCTTCGTCATACGGAGTGACAAATCCCAGTCTTGATTTGTGCCAACCCAACAGGCACTTTCGGAGATACCTGTAGTGCACCTTTATAGCCACCCAGTTACGTTGTGATGTTTGATACACCCAAAGAATTCCTACGGTATCCGGGAGTTACACAATCTCATGGTATAAGTAAATGATACTTGACATTAGAAAAGCTCTAGCAAACGAACTACGCGATCTTGTGCTATGCTTAGGATTGGGTCTTGTCCATCACATCATTCTCCTAATGATGTGGTCCCGATATCAATGACATCCAATGTCCATGGTCAGGAAATCACAACCATCTATTGATCAACGAGCTAGTCAACTAGAGGCTCATCAGGGACATGTTGTAGTCTATGTATTCACACATGTATTACGGTTTCTAGTTAATACAATTATGGCATGAACAATAGAAAATTATCATGAACAAGGAAATATAATAATAAACATTTATTATTGCCTCTAGGGCATATTTCCAACAATGGGGACACTCGGATGTGCCCGCCACGTCGGATCCGGCCCACTCAGGCCCATTTAACCCCACATAAAATGGACCCTATCTGGACTCCAGCCGAAACCCTAGCCGCATTCATTCCACTCCACTCCCCTCCCACACTACCAAGCCCCTCTCCGGCCTACTCCAACGTTCTCCTCCACGGCGGTGCTTGGATCCAACTCTAACCTGTCCAAATATGAGGACTGGGAGCTCATCCCTTGGAGCCCCGAGGAGCAGACGGCTGCCGACGCTGCTCTCCAATGCTCCAAGGAGGAGTGCACGTGGATCCGGGGCCAGCGAGCCAGTGGGAATTTGTTGCCCAACTAGCACCTGGATTCGGGGCCAGCGGATCTCATCGCACGTCGCCGCTAGTGGTCACTTCGGCAACATGATGCAACCCCTCCATGCCGCCGGAACCTTTTAGGTGGCACCTCGTCCCCACGACATCGTTGCGGAAACAGAGACCATTTGCACCTCCATGACAAGATGCAAATCCGAACAGGAGGGTCGGCATGCCCGTCGCGCGAGGCTTCAGGCACAGCTTCAAATGGAGGCGGTAGTCGCAGCCCTCGAGGCAGCATTGGAGGAATCCCTCCGTGCCCGCATAGCCGAGAAGAGATGGAGGATGGCAGTCAAGGCGATGGAAAAATACCAAAGCAGGGCGGTCCGCGCCATGGTCGGACTGCCCCCGATGAGGAGAAAGACGAGGACGATGGTGGATCGGACAGCTCTGGTAGTGAGCAGATCCTCGTCGATCCATTCTACATCTTTGGCCACTACTGCCTCGAGGATAGCGGGAATGGAAAGGGCAAAGGCAAGGGCAAGGCCGGCATGGATGAACTTATTCGGTCATGTTTCGTTCGTAGCTAGTATAGCATGTCAATTTTTGGTAGTCTGATGACATGTGTTTATCTACATATGATGTCGCATGAGCTACTATGGATTTGAGTATTTGGTTTAGATGTATCCGGTTGTGGAGCAGCAATTCTGTGTGTTGTCCAGTCACTGCCTGCGGACGCCTGGGTGTGTCCGCACGCATTTGGGGACCGAAGTTTGGTAATTGTGATTGTAGATGCTTTAATGGTTGTATGATAAATCATCAAAACACATATAGGGGTATCTAAGAGATGATCTTTCATTTTGTGATTCGGAAAGCTATACACATATGATTTTTCCATAATTTTTTCTAAATTCTTGTTAGAGCATCTCCAACAGGCGCCTAAATATGGCGCGTGCGGGAAAAAGGTGTTTTTAGCGCGTGTGGGCCGGTTTGGCGCTCTCCAGCGGGCGAGGGAAATAATTGCGCACGCGCGAGCCCGCCAACCGCCGCGTCTCTTTCCCTTCTTCTCCTCGTTTCTGGTGCCCCGCCGCCGCCGCGACCTTGTTCCTCGCCTCTGGCGCCTTCTCCCCCGCCACCGACATGCCGCCGTGCGCCCGGAGCAGCTCTGCCTATTGCGGCGTCCGTGCCCGCCCCTTTGGCGTGTATTACGCAGAGATCCGCTGAGGTAATACACCTCTCGGTCTCGGGATGTTCGGGACCGCCCATGAGGCTTCCCGCACGTACGACGCGGCGGCGTGGCGCCTCTCGAGGCCACGTTCGCAGAATTTCTCAGACGCGCGGACGTGCCTGCAGGCGCAGGACCTTGCGCCTCCGCTGCGGCTAATCACCGACGAGGACCACCGCGTCCAGCGTAGGAGGGAGCGCCACCTCCTCAATGCCGAGGTGGACGAGTACGCTATGAAAGAGTGGCGCTAGTGCTTCCTAGAGGATGTCGCTGCTGAGAACAACTTCTGTGCGCAGAGGAGGGCGCATCGAGCCGCGGATCGGGCGGACATGCGTGCGCAGAAGGCACTTGCGATAGCGCAGTGCAAACTAAGATCTGCATCGACCTTTAACAACAATGATCCTCGGTGGGATGACGCGTTTTTGTCTTCATACTACACCACCGAGGAGGACGACAACGAGGAGTAGTTGTCTAGTATATTTGCATCGTAGTATTGTTTTTACCTATTTCTATTTGTATCATATGGACTAGCTTGTGGTGTTGGCCTTGAGCTATGCTATTTGAATTTTATCTATATGTTTTTCATATTGTTCATATGTGTTTCATCATAGTACCGGTTGCTCGTGCACGCGGATTTTGCAACACTTGCTGGAGCTATGGTGTTGCGCCTTATTTTGCAGCGCCTGCTAGAATAAACACCCTCATGCGCGCTAGAAAAAAAGGCTATTTCAGCGCTGTAAAAATAATTTAGTGCGCCGCGCGTTGCGCGCCTATTGGAGGTGCTCTTAGTAGGTTAGCGCAATAAAATATAAAACATAAACTGATAAGAAATGGCCATGATACCTTTAGAAAGTGTACATATTCTTAGCATGTATCATGAGTTACCGTCGCGGTCGCACCGGCTTTGCTCCGTAGTGACGAGGAGGGTAGGCCAAGTAGGAGGGTCTGAGGAGTGGCGGCGCGTGGTAAGTGTCGTGGTTCTAAGACTGAAATTAGAAAGGGGGGTAGGTATGGAGATGCAAGATCTCAGCTATGGTGAAGGTGTACACACAAGATTTACGAGTTCAGGCACTTCGCGGAGGAAGTAATAGCCCTACGTCTCGGTGCCCGGAGGCAGTCGACTGGATTATATGTGCTTGGTGTTACAGGGGGTGCGAACCCTTGTCCCAGAGGAGGGGGGTGTCTTATATAGAGTGCACCAGGACCCCATCCATCCTCCATTACAAGGGGCTTAATGTACATAAAGTAGGGGCGTTACTGATAACGCCAACCATAAGTGCTATTAATGACCTTAAAGACAACAGAGTGAATGTCCGACCGTTGCAGTGCTGAGTAACTCCTGGCCTTCAATAGGTCAAATGATTCCTTGTATGGTCGAGTGACAACAGGTAGGAGGGGTACCCGAGTGATATGATTGGTCGAGTGGATTGCACTCGACACCTTTGACTGGGGGTTCTTTGTTGCCTCTTGGACTTCTTATCTTCTAGGGTAGTGACCTTGGGTAGGGCGTATAGGTCAGGCTTCTGACCCTACCCCGGGTCTGTATCCTCATCAGTAGCCCCCGAATGGATTAAGGTTTGAGTGGAAAGTAGGCTGAAGTTGAACTTGTCCCGAGCTTTGTGTCTCGCGAGTGTTTTACGCAGGACAGAAGGCTTACGTTGGTACTTCAGCTTCGATTCAGTCGCCTTGATCCATTCAGAGAGTTGCCGACTGAACTTGTAGCATCATCCGCCGAGTGCTATCTTGGGGTGCAGAATCTTCGGCGCGATTGATTGTAGCGTATCCCGGATTTCACGGGATTCGAAATTTCGGGGAAGCGCGCGGGACGGGGAGTGCCAAAGTAAGCGGGGTGGATAAACAGTAGCACCTTGATCTCCGCGCCACCTTTTTCGCCACGTACGTCGCGTGCGACTATTGCAGGATTTGACAGGATCGCCCGGTCCCACGTGTCAGCCACTCGAAAGCGGCCCTTTATAAGGCGACGGAGCCGAGGCATCTGTACAGTGTGCATCTATTTTTCTTTCTTCTTCCTTTGCTTCTCCACTGCATCTAGCTCCTCCGCTCTCGACGCCGCCGCTCCGCCACCATGGTGAAGGACAAGACGGTGGCGCTGGAACGCGCAAAGAAGGCGACAGGGGAGGCAAAGGGCAAGAAGCAGAATCGTGGGTCGTCATCGCGCTCGGGGCTGCCGCCAGGTTGGATCCAGGGCGATTGGATCTGGTCTTCGCTCCGGCAGGAAGATCTGTATGAGCTGGTGGAGTCCGGGCTGATCGCCAAGGGTGCGGCAAGGCTGCCTGGGGGGAGATGGAGCCGCGGCCTTGACCGGGTGAGTGTGTACTGCTTGCCACCCACGTCGATCGGGGTTTCTCGCTTCCTCCGCACCCCTTCTTCCGGGGCTTCTTGAACTTCTTCGGTGCCCAACTCCATCATTTTTCTCCCAATACCATCACGTATCTTGTCGCGTTCGTGTCCATGTGTGAGAACTTTCTGGGGTGTCGACCGCACTGGGGTCTTTTCAAACATATTTTCACCATCCATTCTCAGTCGGTGAAGAAAGCGAACACGAGTGATGAGAAAACCCATTTCATTCAGATGTGTGGGGCTTTGGGTATCCAGAAGAGGCAGAGGAGTTCTTTCCCTTCCATGACTCTCCCTGAGTCGGTTAGGGGCTGGCAGTCGACTTGGTTCTACTGCTAGGACCTTCCAACTCCAGGTCAGTGAACCGGCCTTCCCCACTTCACTTTTGACCGTGTCCAGACTCCTTCCTCACTGAAAGTGACTGCTGCTGATAACATGGAGACGAAGATGTTGGTTGAGAAAGTGGTCCAACTGATCAATGAGGGTGTCACTGGCATGGACCTGCTGGAAGTATTCCTCAGTCGA
The DNA here is from genome assembly GCA_021437245.1 of Aegilops speltoides. NCBI lineage: Eukaryota > Viridiplantae > Streptophyta > Magnoliopsida > Poales > Poaceae > Aegilops > Aegilops speltoides. The sequence goes on from CM038143.1 coordinate 496,206,362, forward strand.
CGCATCTAGCCTCTTTAGGCCCGTGACCATCCCATGTGGCTATACTCTGGGGCTGACGACACTACTCGTGTTCATCCAGAGGAAGTGTGAGCCAAGACCGTGGCCATGTGGTTGAAGAGCATTACAGGCAACAAGGACAACCCCAGAGGAGCCAGGAGAGTCGTCCCCTTTGGTGACGACAATCAGCCCGACAAGGTATGTTCTTTATTCCGATTGTCTTTTGCGTACACATTCCGACTGCCCTTGAGCTCGACTGACTTTTACTCGACTTCTTGCCTTGTAGGTTTTTACCGACATGTATTCGATGCCCAACGGAGAACAAGTTCTAGAGCAGGGCCAGGAGGGAGAGGCCAGCGCGGAGGAGAGCGGTGAATGGGAATCATCGGATGAAGATGAGGAGGAGGAAAGCGAAGAGTCAGACGACGAGGAAGCGGTCAACTCGCCACCGCGCTCTGAACACCGATCCAAACAACACCATGACCCGGCGGGCGGGCGCGGAAAGAACGTGGCCCCAAGTACCCACACGCAAAAGCGCACTCGGACGTCGACTCCGGAACCGACAGAGAAGGTCGCCAAGCAGCCCAAGGTTTATCCTCCAAAGACTCAGAAGACTTTGCCGAGGATCAAGATGGACGTCCCCGTTGCTTCAGGGTGAGTATCTTTCTTGCATTTATCTAGGCCGACTGAAGCTTCTGTTCTGACCGAATGGATCATGTATCCTTCCAGCCCAACCTTTGCTGCGACTGACATGGATATCGACAAAGCTCCAGGAGATGAGGAGACTGACGGCGCGGCTACCTCTCGAGCTGGTAAGTCCGTTCGACTAGAACTCATTAGTCGATTGAGTTATCGGTCGATTGAATTTCCGATGTTTTTCTTTCGCTGTAGTTCCGTGAGACATCGTCATGCTTCCCGATGATGAAGAAGAAGAAGTGCCTCTACAGGATAGGAGGAGGAGAGGCGGGGGCTCAAGAAGGAGAGGGCTTGAAGTTCAAGTCCCTCAATCGACGCCGATGCTTGAGGCGGTGGTCGAACGTTCCGGATATACGGTTCGGACCAACGTCATGTTTGCCAACCCACTGACGACTGATCGTCCGTCGGGGTCGACTGCTCCGGCTCCTATTGCTCCAGTGCAACTCCACGCATCCGACCCAGTAGCTGCGTTGGCCGCCTTGGAGCCATCACTTTTTGCTGCATACCAGACCCCAGATGATTCACCAAGTGCTGCCAAGGAGGCCCTTCGCCAAGTGAACCTTGTTATGGAGCAGGTGAAGGTGATGCACGAGGCCAGCCAGGTGGCCTATAACGCCAGCACCGCTCTGCAGACTAATGTTAAGGTCAGTGAACTCCTGACTGAACTTTTGAATGCTGTTTTATATCTGATCACCCACTGGGGTGTGCCTGTTTTTAGAATTTAGGAACTCTTCCACTCCACTCGACTCATGCTGAGTCTTAGTGTTCTGTCCAAACCAGTGGGGGCACGCCGAGTGCACCCACTGGGTGTAGTCCTCGAGACCACGGTCGATCACGGGCAATGGCCGAGGTCTTAGAGTCTTCTTTTTACTATTTTTTTGACTCACGCTGGGCAGACCATGCTGAGTGATGATCTAGATCAGTGGGGGCACGCTAAGTGCACCCCACTGGGTGTAGTCCCCGAGACTACTGTTGAATATTTGATTCAGCAGTAGTCTTAGAGTTACTTTCACTGTCATTTTCTTTTATTTCTGTCGACTAATACATCTCTCTCGCTGACTGCAGAGGTCTTGTGATCTTGGAGCTCGGCTTTTTGAGTTAAACAAGAAGCACATCAGCCTCGAACTTGATCTTGAACTTGCAAAGAAGAACCTCAAGACTCTGTTGACATCGGATTTTGGCAAGGTACAAAAGGCAAGTAAGATGGCCTCAAGTGAAAGAGATTTCGGCATGCAAAGTTTCAGGTCAACGAGTGGAATAACTTTGATGTTCAATTTATTGCCATTCGACCTTATATCGGTGGCCGAAGTTGTAATCCGAGTGACAAAATTCAAACATTCCGAGTGGTTTTCGGATAATCTTGCCTTCAAGACGACCTCGGATGAAGGAGTATTCTAAAGGAATTGTCTTCGTCTCGTCGAGGCAATCGATTTTGATATATAAATCATCTCAATCCGAGTTCATATGCAAAAGTTATAGTCAATACGGTCTGGACAGGCCGAGACCTAAATATTACGCTTGACACCGCACACATGTTGATGAGTGTCTGATGCAATGCGTGAGCAATTCGGCCTTCAAGACGGCCTTGAATTGAAAAACCTTCAACATAGAAAAGTTTCGCCTCGCCGAGCCGATCGATTTTATATAATTTGTCTCAATCCGAGGTCGATGAGGCCTGGAGAGACAAATCAAGATCAGGCTATGTTTTGGTCGAGTGAAAGCTTGCCATCCGAGTGAAAACTCACCGGTCGAGTGAAAACCTACAGATCGAGTCACCGGTCGAGTGAAAACCTACCGATCGAGTCACCGGTCGAGTGAAAACCTACCGATCGAGTCACCGATCGAGTGAAAACTACCGATCGAATCAAAGGTCAAGTGAAAACCTACCGATCGAGTAAAAGGTCGAGTGAAAGCCTACCGATCGAGTAAAAGATTATCTTCCGAGTGAAAATATAGCCATCCGAGTGAAAAGTCCAATGACCATCCGAAAGTGAAAGACTCTAATATCCGAGTGGATGAGCTCAAACCGAGTGAAACTGAACATGTGCCCAAAAGTTTATCAAGATGATCTCGATGAAAAAGTGTTCAATACAGAAGTTGTGCGTATCGTCAAGACGGTAAACTTTGCTTTTGGAGTCATCGTCATCAGAGATAGTATATGGCCTGCAAATTCACTACAAGACTCGGATGATTCAGTCTACCGCAAGACCGAGTCCGACTGGAAGGTAAAGATGACCTCGAAAAGTGTTCAAGATGGCCTTATTTGAAAAAGTGATCAACATGAGAGTTGTTCAGATCGCCGAGGCGCACAAGTTTGGTATTTGGGCCAACTTGATCGGAGGTCATATGGAGGCTCGGCGGCCTGCACAAGGAGGAAGACAGAAGTTGGGCCAGATTCAGACTGAATCCGAGTTGGAATAGAACTAGGACTCTAGGACGTGAATTGATGTAATTTTTCTTGTAAGGAAAGCCTAGATGAATTCTTTACTTGTACGGAAGTCCAGCCGCCTCTTATATATGTTAGGGTGACGGCCGATTGAACAACACACAATCGAACAAATCAATATACTACTTTTTCCGCCTACTTTTTATCTCTCCACCGCTTTTCTCTCTCGTTCTTCGCTGTTCTTCGTGTTTGAGAGCTGCGAATCCCGAGGCTCTAGGGGCGAGCGAATCGACCTAGGGCAGCCCATAGTCCGCCACAATCCTCGACGGGTCCCTCCCGGTCTTGGGGTTCGGTTCCGCAAAGCGCCCGTCGATCGCCTTGCGATCGCTACTGTCGGTCGGGTCTCCTTCGACGTGAGCTGCGTGCATCACCCCGGCGCCGAGGGTACACGGACGGTTCGTGTGTCAACACACTTTTGGCGACTCCGCTGGGGACCAAGATCAATCATCATCATCCACCATGTCCGATCTTCCCAAGCCATCGAGGTAGACGCCGATAACATCATTAAGCCCAGCCTTGATGAGATATCGGCCGATCATCGCCAAGTCTATGAGGAGTACAAGAAGGCGCGAGGAGAAGGACTTGCAGGAGTTCCTTGCAAAGTTCAAGAAGGATCGCCAGGCAACATCACTCCGATTGAAGAAATCAAGTTTCCTCCTCTTCAAGCCGAAAGGTTTAAACCTCTGTAGTATCGCTTTTCCCCGAAAGCAAGGGCTGAGATTGAAAGTCGATTGCTGATGGTAACAATCTAGTCTATCAAACTTTCATAGAAAATACTAATGCTCGTAAGAATACATCTCAGTCGACTAGTGGTAATGATGGTATAGCTGCTAGTGTGCAAAACCCTAATCTTGCTTTACCTATCTCATCGGCGCCTCCCGTGCCGATGACTTATTATCCTACCCAAACAAATCAGATTGTGGCTGCACCCATCAATCCTATTATGAGCATGCCAGTTCGTGGTGACGCTTGAACCAAACCCTACCTACAGCTACAACCACTCGACCACTAGCAAATTATGGGTCGACATACCGCCACAATTCCTACCTACAGCTAGTAACCCTACTCCTCCTATGCCACTGCCACAAGCTCCATCGTCCACTATGGACGATGGTCTAGCTAATCTTAGAGAGGAGATGGCTAAGATGCTTCGAGAGAATTTTGTAGTCGAGTTACCTCGAATCGGATTTACCAAAAGCCGCACTTTAGTACTTTGATGCTATCCAAAGCCCTCCGTGATATAAAATTCCCGATTTTGTTAAGTTCAATGGAGAGGGCACAAAACCACATGGGAGCATGTTAGTCAATACTTAGCACAATTGGGTGAGGCAGGCTCATTGAATGAATTGAAAGTGCTTATTTCCTTTGTCATTAACTCGTATCGCATTTTCATGGTTTTCTTCTTTACCACATGGTTCCATTCGAGTTTGGTCGCAGCTAGAGCGTAAATTTCATGATCACTTTTATAGCGGCGACAATGAACTCAAGTTATCACATCTAACATCGGTTAAGCGAAGCATGATGAATCGGTCTCCGATTACGCCAAGAGATTCAGAGAGACGAAAAACCGTGTTTTAGTTTGGTGATAACCGAGAGAGACTTAGCAGCACCTAGTGCTGAGTGGTTTGAGAACTCCCATTAGAGAAAAGCTAGAAGGCTATGAGTTTTAAATATCAACCAAGTCTTACAAAGGGCTTTGGCTCAGAAAGCCAAGCAAAGATCTCAAAGAAGTGCATAGATACAAACCGATCGACCAAAGATGAATATGGTGGAATATGATAGTGATCACTTTCGGACGATGAGGGTGATATTTTTGTTATTGAATTTGTTTGGCCATCGAGGCCAAACCCTTTACTTGTAATGATCTCAAACCGATTCATAAGAATCGTGATGAAGAGATGAAGTTTACTTTTAACATTGCTAAGTGTGATAAAATATATGATGCTTTGCTGCAGGCTAAGATTATTAGAATATCTCATACTTTACCGCCGCTTGAAGAGCTGAAACGGCGTGCTTATTGCAAGTATCATAACTCTTTTCTCATGCTACTAATGATTGCAATGTTTTTCGACGATGATACAATCGGCCATTAATGATGGACGATTGAACTTTTCTGAGATGCAAATTGATAAACAGCCCTTTCCAATGAACACCATGGATTTAGAAGGGAAGAAGTTACTCATTCGGCCGGAGGTAGCCGAATCTGCTAATAAAGCTAATGTCATTGTTGGTGAGCCCAGGAAAGACAAGGAGGGCGACAAGGTCTTGGGGAGACATGTTGTGCTTGATAAGCAACCCGATGGCAAGGAAGTAATCAAGATCACCATCAAGAATCCTACACTCGGGGGGCAAACACATGTGCAGCAGGACACTCGAGTTAAATTTGTCAAGCCCAAGAGTCCAGAAGTTGGCAAATGGAAGAGGAATGAAGCTAAAGTGCAACGCAAGCGGATCAAGCCAACTTTTGATATGTTGCTATCCAAATATGCTAATCAATCGGCTGGTCCCAGCTCTAACCGGCCATCACACTTGAAGCGACCAAGGTCACCATCAGATGATATGTTTAGTCGATATGCAAAACCGAGTGGACCAAGGGCACTATTTCCGTAAGAGCAGAGGCAATCTGTGGAGTCGACTTGATTACTCATATAATGGCCGATCGAACATTGGTAACTATCACCGGCTGGTCAACATATGCGACGAAAGTGGAAACTATCCTAGTGTAAGAATGCACCTGTGGAAGCTATCCAAGTGAAAAATGTGGTCAAGTGGATTGCATCCGAGTGGAGTCCATCCGAGTGACATCCATCCGAGTGGATTCCATCCAAGTAAAAAGGTGCGCCCGAGTGGAAATTTCATGCATCTGGAAAGTCGAAAAGAATGGCGTATTAAGTCACCGAGTGTTGCAGCAGTTGAATCGGGAAAAGGCAAGGAGAAAATGGATGTTGACTCACTTATCTTGGGCGCCAAACATTCCCCATACAGCAGCCGATCAGTGCATAACCACTGACCGAGCCGACATTTCTATCGCGCCAAAGCACTCGGCTAATGACCATGAAGCAAGCACTAGCCAGTAAAGGTGAGAGATGCTAAATACACTCGACCAAAGTGGTGTCCTCCTGGCTAACAAAGACACGTAAGAGGAAACTACAGAGGTTAAGGAGTCAAGAGATGGCGGAGCAGGAGGCCGAGAAGCAAAGGGATAAGTTGTTCAATGACACTCGCCCATGGTTCCAAAGAAACAAGTGTGGAGGCCAAAACAAATACAAGATACATCAGCTTCTACATCTATCACAAAAGTGCCTACATCACCCAAGGAGGACGATGTGACAGTTATTACATCGTCTGCGACACTTCTTACTTCTCCTTCACTCGCCGATTTCAGAATCGGTCGATCCACTTGAAGAAGAGGCTGATATGTTGGACTATGAATCTACACCGTTCATGAAGGTATGGATATCAATATGGTGTATTACTTACCTGCTGAGTTTCGTCTGTGTAGATGAGGAAGGGAGGTGGCTCAGCTGGATTTTGGCCCTAAAAACGCAATATTCGAGAAGCCAAAAGAACCAAGAATACATTTGAAACCGTTGTATCTCGAGGTCATATCAATGGATCGCCACTTAGTCGAATGCTTGTTGATGGTGGTGCTGTGGTAAATCTTATGCCTTATTCGGTCTTCAAGAAATTGGGTTTGCATGATGAAGAATTAATCAAGACCAATATGGTGCTCAACGGGTTTGAAGGCAAAGAGAAAACTGAAGCCAAAGGTGTAATGTATGTGGAGCTTACGATGGAAGCAAAACTTTGGCTCTTGCATTCTTTGTCGCCGAGGTGCAAGGTAACTACAACGCCATACTAGGCCGTGATTGGGTTCATGCGAACCAAGTCGTACCATCCACTATGCACCAGTTTGATCCAATGGGTTGATGATGAAGTGGAAGTCATTCATGCGTATAATTCGCCTGTGTTGCTTTGGCCGATGCATCGGTGGATTGGCAACATCCCAATGCTACTTGCTTGACGGGCGTGATTTGTCGAGTTTGATTTTCTCGGTCGACCAAGAATGGTTTTGTGCCCGTGTCTTTAAAGCCGATCAATGCAATCGGCTCCAAGGTATGATATGTTTAAATGGATTCTAATTCGAGTGGTCACAAAACGTTTTGCAAATATCGCTCCAAATGAGAACGATATGTATGAGTCTATTGAGGAGTTGGATGACATGGATAAACTTGGACAAGGTTTTACATCGGCCGATCCGTTAGAAGAGGTAGATATCGGAGACGGATTAATCAGTCGACCGACATTTATAAACAAAAATCTGAAAGCCGATTGTAAAGCTAAATTAATCGAGCTATTGAAAGAATATGTTTGTTGCTTTGCATGGGAATATCATGAGATGCCAGGGTTGAGCCGAGAGCTAGTAGAGCATCGGTTGCCTATAAAGGCCGGTTTTAGACCTTATAAACAATCGGCGTAAAGTTTAATCCAAAACATATGACCGGATCAAGGAAGAGATCGGTCGATCGCTTGAAGCTAAATTCATTCGACCTTGCGGGTATGCCGAGTGGATTTCTAACATTGTCCCAAAGAGAGAAGAAGGGATCCGCAAGTTGAGGGTGTGCATTGACTTCAGAGATGTGAATAGGGCTACACCCAAAGATGAGTATCCCATGCCAATAGCCGATATGCTTATTAATGATGCTTCGGACATAAGGTTATTAGCTTTCTAGATGGTAATGCCGGATACAATCAAATTTTATGGCTGAAGAGGACATGTACAAAACAGCTTTCCGATGTCCCGGTTTCCTTGGTTTATTCGAGTGGACGGTGATGACATTCGGATTGAAAAATGTCAGCCACATATCAAAGGGCTATGAATTTGATTTTCATGATTTACTCGGTGTCATACTTGAAGTTTATATTGATGATATTGTTGTCAAATCGGATGCTTTTGAATCTCACTTGGCCGATTTGCGCTTAGCTTTTGAAAGAATGAAAAGTATGGATGAAGATGAATCCTTTGAAGTGTGCTTTGATTGTGTCACCGGCAAGTTTTTGGGTTTCATTATTCATGAAGATGGCATAGAAATTGATCCCAAAAAGATAGAGGCTATACAGAAAGTGGAGGCTCCAACATGCAAGAGAGATATGCAAAAGTTCCTTGGCAAGGTCAATTATTTGAGAAGGTTCATAGCTAATCTATCGGGGAAAGTTGATGCATTTACTCCCATCCTTCGTTAAAGAATGATGCTGATTTCACTTGGGGGCAAAACAGCAAGAAGCATTTGATATGATCAAGAATTATTTGTGCACTCCTCCGTGATGAGAGCACCCAAACATAGGGAACCCTTCAGACTTTACATTGCAGCAGAGGAAGGAGTTATTGGTGTTGTTCTAACTCAAGAGACCAAGGAAAAGAGCATACCATCACTTATTTGAGCCGCCGCTTATTGGACGCAGACAAGGTATACATTTATTGAGGAATTATGTCTGTGCTTATATTACGCTTGCACAAAGTTGAGACATTACCTAGTGCCGAGTGCTTGTGTAGTAGCTTGTCAAACCGATGTCATTAAGTACATGTTGCATAGGCCAATTCTTAGTGGTAGAATTGGCAAGTGGGCTTATGCTTTGATTGAGTATGATTTGGCTTATGAATCTCTAAAATCCATGAAAGGCCAAATTGTTGCTAATTTCATTGTTGAACATCGGATTAATGACAAGCATGATGTTGATATGAACCTTGTTTCATTAGTGCCATGGAGATTGTACTTTGATGGTTCAGTTTGTAGCAATGGCCAAGGTGTTGGTATTGTTTATATATCTCCTCATGGTGCTGTTTTTGAAGCCTCATGCCGCTTAGAATATTTTTGCACAAACAATCGTCGAATATGAAGCATTGTTATTCGGTCTAGAGATGTTACTTGCTATAGGTGTTACACATATTGAGGCTTACGGTGATTCGTTACTAGTGGTGCAGCAAATATCCAAAGTCTTTCAAAGGTTTGGACGAATCACTTAATGTTTATCTTGATAGATGTCTAGATATAATTTCTACTTTGGATTGTTTTAGCATTGCACATATATCTAGACATGACAACCGAAAGCAAATGAGTTGGCACAAGAAGCATCCGGATATCATGTTGATCATGGCATGTTTCATATTTCTCAAAGTCCGATGTCTTGTCTTACCAAGATAGAAGAGGCCAACTGAACCCACCGATTCGCCATTAACAAAAAATCTAGTGCAGGTGGTAATTCCATCGAGAAAGCCCATTGTTGACTACTTGTGCAATCCGAGTGAAAGGGTAGACAGGGGCTGTTCGGCGATGGCTTTCAAGTATACAATGAGAGATGATGGTCTTTACCGCGAACAATCGATGATGTTCTTCTAAAGTGTTTGGATGAGGACCAGCAAGAGTTGCTATGGGAGAAGTACATGAAGGTATTTGTGGCACTCACCACCGGCTCCCAAGATGAAATGGTTATTATGACGTCTTTGGGTTTTATTGGCCGACTATGATTAATGATTGCTTCAGATATTATAAAGGGTGTGAAGCTTGTCAAAAGTTTGGTGATATTCAATTGGCTCCTGCTGCTATGTTACATCCTATTATCAAACCGTGGCCTTTCAGAGGTTGGGGTTTAGATTTCATTGGACAAATCCACCCGTCTTCCTCAAAAGGGCATCGGTTCGTATTGGTGGCAACTGATTACTTCACTAAATGGTCTGAAGCAGTACCTCTCAAGAACATGACACATACGGAGGTAATTCAATTCATAACCGAGCACATTATTCATAGATTCGGTATTCCTCAAACGTTAACTACAGATCAAGGTTCATCTTTTATGTCACACCAAGTCAGAGAGTTTGCCGAATCTTATAATATAAAGTTGCTCAATTCCTCTCCATATTATGCCCAAGCTAATGGACAAGCTGAGTCTAGCAATAAAATTCTAATCAAGCTCATCAAGAAGAAGATTAAGGACAATCCGAGGAGATGGCATGAGTTGTTGTCTGAAGCTTTATGGGCACACAGAATTTCAAGGCATGGTGCTACGAAGGTGACTCCATATGAGCTAGTATATGGTCAAGAGGCTGTTTTACCAGTGGAGGTAAATTTGAATGCTTTGAGAATAGCCAAACAAAATGATTTATCGGCAGTAGACTTTTATAACTTGATGATGGACAATATTGATGAAGTTGCCGATAAACGTTTGGTTGCTTTGGAGTGCATAGAAAGAGACAAGTTGAGGGTTGCAAGAGCTTACAATAAGAAGGTCAAGTTGAAGAATTTTCAAGTTGGTGATCTCGTTTGGAAAGTGATTCTACCGATTGGTTCAAGAGATAGAAAATTCGGGAAGTGGTCTCCAAGTTGGGAGGGTCCTTTTAGGATTACAAGGGTTGTTCCTGGAAATTCATATTTGGTAGAATCAATACAAGGAGCATTGTTACCCCGAGCTCTCAATGGAAAATATTTGAAGAAGTACCACCCGAGTGTGTGGCAGGAAGCTTGATTAGACAATGGCCGATATACGATTATCGCCCTTAGCACAAACATGGCCGATACATAATTATCGCCCTGAGGAAAATAAATGGCCGATGGAGTGTTGACATCGTCCTTAGAACAAACACTGTGCATATTATTTTTCGGCATGCAAGCTTTGCCGAAAAACAGGGGGGCATGTGTTGACATCGGATTTTGGCAAGGTACAAAAGGCAAGTAAGATGGCCTCAAGTGAAAGAGATTTCGGCATGCAAAGTTTCAGGTCAACGAGTGGAATAACTTTGATGTTCAATTTATTGCCATTCGACCTTATATCGGTGGCCGAAGTTGTAATCCGAGTGACAAAATTCAAACATTCCGAGTGGTTTTCGGATAATCTTGCCTTCAAGACGACCTCGGATGAAGGAGTATTCTAAAGGAATTGTCTTCGTCTCGTCGAGGCAATCGATTTTGATATATAAATCATCTCAATCCGAAGTTCATATGCAAAAGTTATAGTCAATACGGTCCGGACAGGCCGAGACCTAAATATTACGCTTGACACCGCACACATGTTGATGAGTGTCTGATGCAATGCGTGAGCAATTCGGCCTTCAAGACGGCCTTGAATTGAAAAACCTTCAACATAGAAAAGTTTCGTCTCGTCGAGCCGATCGATTTTCATATATAATTTGTCTCAATCCGAGGTCGTATGAGGCCTGGAGAGACAAATCAAGATCAGGCTATGTTTTTGGTCGAGTGAAAGCTTGCCATCCGAGTGAAAACTCACCGGTCGAGTGAAAACCTACAGATCGAGTCACCGGTCGAGTGAAAACCTACCGATCGAGTCACCGGTCGAGTGAAAACCTACCGATCGAGTCACCGATCGAGTGAAAACTACCGATCGAATCAAAGGTCAAGTGAAAACCTACCGATCGAGTAAAAGGTCGAGTGAAAGCCTACCGATCGAGTAAAAGATTATCTTCCGAGTGAAAATATAGCCATCCGAGTGAAAAAGTCCAGTCGACCATCCGAGTGAAAGACTCTAATATCCGAGTGGATGAGCTCAAATCCGAGTGAAACTGAACATGTGCCCAAAAGTTTATCAAGATGATCTCGGATGAAAAAGTGTTCAATACAGAAGTTGTGCGTATCGTCAAGACGGTAAACTTTGCTTTTGGAGTCATCGTCATCAGAGATAGTATATGGCCTGCAAATTCATTACAAGACTCGGATGATTCAGTCTACCGCAAGACCGAGTCCGACTGGAAGATAAAGATGACCTCGAAAAGTGTTCAAGATGGCCTTATTTGAAAAAGTGATCAACATGAGAGTTGTTCAGATCGCCGAGGCGCACAAGTTTGGTATTTGGGCCATCTTGATCGGAGGTCATATGGAGGCTCGGCGGCCTGCACAAGGAGGAAGACAGAAGTTGGGCCAGATTCAGACTGAATCCGAGTTGGAATAGAACTAGGACTCTAGGACGTGAATTGATGTAATTTTTCTTGTAAGGAAAGCCTAGATGAATCCTTTACTTGTACGGAAGTCCAGCCGCCTCTTATATATGTTGGGGTGACGGCCGATTGAACAACACACAATCGAACAAATCAATATACTACTTTTTCCTGTCTACTTTTATCTCTCCACCGCTTTCTCTCTCGCTCTTCGCTGTTCTTCGTGTTTGAGAGCTGCGAATCCCGAGGCTCTAGGGGCGAGCGAATCGACCTAGGGCAGCCCATAGTCGCCGCAATCCTGACGGGTCCCTCCCGGTCGCTGGGTTTCGGTCTGCAAAGCGCGCCGTCGATCGCCTTGCGATCGCGCTGTCGGTCGGGTCTCCTTCGACGTGAGCTGCGGTGCATCACCCCCGGCGTCGAGGGTACACGTGACGTGTTCGTGTGTCAACAGACTCCTCAAGAAGAAACAACCATCATGGGAGGTAATCAATTGACACTTGTCCACCCAGTTGCTCGCGCCTTTTAGTGTTTTTTTCTTTCAATCTCTTTGAACCGAGTGACTTCACAGAAGCAGATGTGCATAGTGAAAACCGTCAGCTTCAGGCTCGTCTGAAGAGTGTTGTTTCTTTAGAGAGAATGAAGGAAGCTCTAGACAAGAAGGATCAGGACCTTGCTGCTGCTCAGAAGGAAGCACGAGAGAAGACAGCGCTTGCGGACAAGAAGCTGGCTTCGGTCGGCAAGTTGGAAGAGGAGAACACAAAGTTGAAGACTGCCATCTCTGAAGCCAATCGGGAAGTTGAGAAACTGAAGAAGGACAAGGAGAACCTGACCAATGAAGTTGGAGGCCTCACAGCCAGGACAGGCGAGCTGGAGTCCTATCTAGGACAACTTGCTGCAAAACTAGTTCTGAAGCTTGAAGGTACCGCCGCTCGACTGGTTACTTGTCGTCGACTGAAGTATCTTGTTATATTGTCGACTCACTATTTTTCCTGATTGTGCAGAACTTTGTCAGGATTTTGAGGCTGAGACCGGGTGGGTCGAGACAGGTCTCGACCCCATCAATTTTCCTGCGAAAGATGATGTTGTGATGAACTTGCTGCGGTAGGAATCACGCTTGGACGGCGCCGTTGCTTATCTAGCTCGACTGAAGGTGGCGATGACTCGGGTTGACGCCGAACTCTGGCCTCAGGTGGAACTTTCACAAGATCTCGAGTCGCTGATGGCTCGACTAAGTCAGATCCCTGGCCGAGTGCAGGAATGGAAGAAGTCGTCTGCTCGCTGTGGCGCTGACATCGCCCTGTCATTGGTCCGAGTGCACTGCATGGACGCTAGAGAAGACAAGTTGGTGGCTCTCAAGGTTGCGAATACTAAGAGGCACACCTTCTAGTCCTTCATGGACACCTTCCTTGAGGCTGCCACCTGCAGACAACATTGATCTTGACAACTTTTGTGATCCAGCCAGCCCTTCTCCTGACGAGTAATCGAAAAACATTATGCTTCACCTTTATTTGCCTCAGAATGCCGAGTGATTTTGTAATCGTTGAAACTCCTTCGGGCCTGACGCCCGAGCACTTTAATCCGCGGTTTGGAACCTTTGGATTTATCTGAACTTGGTTTATCTTTGAATATGTTGTGTTTGTCTTTGAGTGGAACTCGTTCTTCACTCGGATTGGTTCTTGTACTTTTGATGCAGCTTTTGAGGAAGAGGCCGCAGTCGGCCTGTTGGACGAGCCCTGAGCAGCACTGATCAACTCATCAGCGAGGCACTCAACAATGGTCTTGACGTTCCTGAAAGCAGCTCGCCTTGGTACCAGCTGTTGGATGAGCCTTTAGCAGCATTAATCAGCTCATCAGCGAGGCATTCAGCAATGGTCTTGACGTTCTTGAAAGCAGCTCGCCTTGGCGTGAGATGTTGGATGAGCCTTTAGCAGCATTGATCAGCTCATCAGTGAGCCATTCAGCAATGGTCTTGACGTTCTTGAAAGCAGCTCGCCTTGTTGCCAGATGTTGGATGAGCCATTAGTAGCATTTATCAGCTCATCAGCGAGGCATTCAGCAATGGTATTGACGTTCCTGAGAGTGGTTCGCCTTGGCAACACGCACAATCTCGTCCTTCTTCTTGATGGTGCAGCCTTGGGGAGGGGGTCGTGGTTGACCTACACCACTCGGTAGGATTTTTTAAACTTGGGCGAGTACTGGACTGCAGCTAAGCCCCCGAGTGAGAGGATCGCTCGCAACTCAATAGAATTTTTTAAACTTAGGCGAGTACTGGACTACAGCTAAGCCCCCCAATGGGAGGATTGCCCGCCTGGTAGGATTTAAAACTTAGGCGAGTACTGGACTGCAGCTAAGCCCCCGAGTGGGAGGATCGCTCACCACTCGGTAGGATTTTTCAAACTTAGGCAAGTACTGGACTGCAGCTAAGCCTCCGAGTGAGAGGCTGATTCACCACTCGATAGGATTTTTCAAACATAGGCGAGTACTGGACTGCAGCTAAGCCCCCGAGTGGGAGGATTGCTCACCACTTGGTAGGATTTTTCAAATTTAGGCGAGTACTGAACTGCAGCTAAGCCTCCGAGTGACAGGCTGGTTCACCACTCGGTAGGATTTTTCAAACATAGGCAAGTACTGGACTGCAGCTAAGCCCCCAAGTGAGAGGATCGCTCGCCACTCGGTAGGATTTTTTAAACTTAGGCGAGTACTGGACTGCAGCTAAGCCCCCGAGTGGGAGGATTGCCCGCCACTCGGTAGGACTTAAAACTTAGGCGAGTACTGGACTGCAGCTAAGCACCCGAGTGGGAGGATCGCTCACCACTCGGTAGGATTTTTCAAACTTAGGCAAGTACTGGACTACAGCTAAGCCTCCGAGTGAGAGGCTGGTTCACCACTCGGTAGGATTTTTCAAACTTAGGCGAGTACTGGACTTCAGCTAAGCCCCTGAGTGGGAGGATTGCTCACCACTCGGTAGGATTTTTCAAACTTAGGCGAGTATTGGACTCTAGCTAAGGCTCCAAGTGAGAGGCTGGTTCACCACTCGGTAGGATTTTTTAAACTTAGGCGAGTACTGGACTGCAGCTAAGCCTCCGAGTGAGAGGCTTGCTCACCACTCGGTAGGATTTTTCTTTTCAACTTAGGCGAAACGGATTCGCAGCTAAGCCCCCGAGTGAGAGGCTTTCTCACCACTCGGTAGGATTTTTCAAACTTAGGCGAGTACTGGACTGCAGCTAAGCCTCCGAGTGAGAGGCTGGCTCACCACTCGGTAGGATTTTCTTTTCAACTTAGGTGAAACAGATTCGCAGCTAAGGCACCCACTGGGGGATTTGGAACATATAAAAACTGAACAACAATCATTCAGAAGACTGTAAAATCATGTCTTTGATAATCAAACTAAAAGGTATTTCTTACTACATCTCAACAGTCTGAATGTCTAAGAGTAAAAGGGGCGGAGCAGCTCCGCATTCCAAGCACGTGGCTCGTCTTTATTGTGTTCGACGTTGAAAAGATGATATGCTCCGTTGTGGAGCACTTTGGTGACGACGAAGGGGCCTTCCCAAGAAGGAGCGAGCTTGTGTGGTTTCTGCTGGTCCACTCTGAGAACCAAGTCTCCCTCCTGAAATGCCCGACCCCTCACGCTTCTGGCGTGGAATCAATGCAGATCTTGCTGATAAATGGTCGACTGAATCAGGGCCATCTCTCTTTCTTCTTCCAGGAGATCGACTGCATCTTGCCGAGCCTGTTCTGCTTCTTCTTCTGAGAAAAGTTTGACTCGGGGTGCATTGTGAAGCAAATCACTCGGGAGTACGGCTTCAGCTCCATAGACTAAGAAGAATGGAGTTCGTCCAGTTGACCGATTAGGAGTTGTCCTCAATCCCCAAAGTACTGATGGAAGTTCATCGACCCAAGCACCTGCTGCATGCTTGAGGTCACTCATCAATCGGGGTTTTAGTCCTTTGAGAATCAATCCATTTGCTCTTTTAGCCTGCCCATTTGACTGAGGATGGGCGACTGAAGCGTAGTCGACCCTCGTGCCTTGGGAAGCACAAAAGGTTCTGAACTCGTCAGAATCGAAGTTCGACCCATTATCAGTGATGATGATGTGCGGAACACCATATCTGAATGTCAATCCTTTGATGAAACTTACAGCTGTACTTGCTTCAAGGTTTTTAATGGGCTTGGCTTCAATCCATTTGGTAAACTTGTCAACTGCTAGCAGCACATGGGTAAATGCACTTCTGCCAGTCCTCAGAGGTCCAACCATATCCAATCCCCAGACAGCGAAAGGCTAGATGAGTGGAATAGTCTTCAGAGCTGACGCAGGTTTATGGGACATGTTGGAGTATAACTGACAGCCTTCACATTTTCTACTATTTCTTTCGCCATCTCGTTGGCACGTGGCCAGTAAAATCTGGCTCGGTATGCTTTGGCCACGATGGTCTGAGAGGACGCATGGTGACCATGGGTCCCTGAGTGAATATCATTGAGGATCATTCGGCCTTCTTCTAGCGTGATGCATTTCTGGCAGACTCCAGTTACACTTTCTCTGAACAACTGTCCTCTTATCACAGTAAAGGCTTTGGATCGTCGGATGATCTGTCGAGCCTCTTCTTCATCCTCTGGAAGTTCTTTCTTAAGAATGTATGCAATGTATGGCACTGTCCAGTCAGGAGTGACGACCAAAACCTCCATGATCAAGTCGACCCCGGCTGGGACTTTG
This sequence comes from Aegilops speltoides, assembly GCA_021437245.1. Taxonomy (NCBI): domain Eukaryota; kingdom Viridiplantae; phylum Streptophyta; class Magnoliopsida; order Poales; family Poaceae; genus Aegilops; species Aegilops speltoides. Next base: position 496,223,159 of record CM038143.1, read on the forward strand.
ACTTCAGTCGGATCTGTGGCACTCTTAGGATGTGGGAGCTCTTGAGTGAAAAGATCTTCCTGAACAGAAGGTGAGTGAATATGCTCCAAAAACACATTGCTGGGAATGGTCTCTCTCTTAGATCCTATCTTTGCCAATTCATCTGCAGCTTGATTTTTCAGTTGGGGTATATGGTGAAGCTCCAACCACTCAAACTTCTTTTCCAACTTTCTTACTGCGTTGCAATAACCAGTCATGGCCGGGCTCCTGACATCCCACTCTTTCATCACTTGATTAACAACCAAATCCGAGTCACCGTAGACCATAAGGCGACGGACGCCGAGTGAAATGGCCATACGCAACCCGTATAAAAGTGCTTCATATTCAGCTTCATTGTTGGAGGAATCAAAATGAATCTGGAGAACATAGCTAAGCTTGTCTCCACGGGGGGATACCAATACTACCCCAGCACCGGAACCATTCAGCATCTTGGAGCCATCGAAGAACATGGTCCAATGCTCCGAGTGAACTTGAGTCGGCAGTTGCTGCTCAATCCACTCGGCAAGGAAATCTGCAATTGCTTGGGGCTTTCTTTGCCTCAAACTTGATATCCAATGGAAGGAGTTCAATCGCCCATTTTGCCACTCGACCATTTGCATCTCTGTTGTTCAGAATTTCAGATAATGGTGCATCGCTGACGACTATAATGGAATGATCAGAGAAATAGTGTGCAACCTTCTTCATGGTCATGTAGATTCCATAAACAAGCTTCTGATAATGTGGATATCTCTGCTTGGATGGAGTCAAAACTTCAGAGAGATAATACACTGGGCGCTGAACTTTATAAGCTTTCGCTTCTTCTTCCCGCTCGACCATGAGTACTGTACTGACAACTTGTCCAGTGGCTGCAATGTAAAGCAGTAAAGGCTCTTTGCTGACTGGCGCAGCAAGCACCGGCTGGGTGGAAAGCAGGGTTTTGTGCTCTGCAAACGCTACGTCGGCTTCATGAGTCCACTCGAACTTATCAGATTTCTTCATCAATCGGTAAAGAGGTAAGGCCTTTTCTCTGAGACGAGAAATGAATCGACTCAAGGCGGCCAAACAACTAGTAAGCTTCTGAACGTCATGCACACGCACAGGGCGTTTCATTCGGAGGATGGTGTCGAGTTTTTCTGGATTTGCGTCGATCCCTCGTTCGGAAATGAGGAAACCGAGTAACTTTCCCCCTGGGACTCCGAATATGCACTTCGACGGATTAAGCTTGATATCATACCTTCTTAGGTTGAGAAAGGTTTCTGCGAGGTCGGTCAGCAGGTCGGAACCTTTACGTGACTTGACCACAATGTCATCCATGTATGCTTCTACATTCTAACTGATTTAAGTGAGCAGGCACTTTTGAATCATCCGCATGAATGTGGTGCCAGTATTTTTAAGACCAAATGGCATAGTGACATAGCAAAAGAACCCGAATGGGGTGATGAAAGATGATTTTATTTCATTGGGACCATACAGTCGGATCTGATGATACCCGGAATATGCATCTAGAAAAGACAAGCGCTCACACCCCGCAGTCGAGTCAACAATCTGATCGATGCGGGGGAGAGGGAAATAATCTTTCGGGCAGGCCCGATTGATATGCTTGAAATCGATGCACATATGAAGTGAATTGTCCGTCTTAGGGACCATGACCACATTGGCAAGCCACTCGGAGTGGTAGATTTCTCGGATGAACTCTACTGCTAGGAGTCGAGCCACTTCCTTGCCAATTGCTTTTCTCTTCTGCACGGCGGACCGCCGAAGATGCTCTTTCATGGGTTTTACCTTGGGATCGACATGCAAACGGTGCTCAGCCAGTTCTCTGGGTACACCCGGCATGTCAGAAGGTTTCCATGCAAAGATGTCCCAGTTCTCACGGAGGAACTGGATGAGCGCTTCTTCCTATCTGCTGTCGAGTGTCGTTGAGATATGAGTCGGTGTAGCATTGGGATCGGTCGGGTGGATATGAATCGGCTTCGTTTCTCCAGACGACTGAAATGCAGAATCCACGGCAGGCTTCTTAGCTCGAAGCAAATCACTCGGATATGCATTCTTCTGATACTCTTGAAATTCAATTGCTGCCATTTGTGCATCAGCAATTTTGGAACCCTTCTGGAAGCATACTTCTGCCTTCTGCCGATTACCAGTGACTGTGATCACTCCTCTGGACCGGGCATCTTAAGCTTGAGGTACACATAACATGGCCAAGCCATAAAACGTGCATAAGCAGGCCTACCCAGGATAGCATGATAAGCACTCTAGAAATCTACTACCTCAAATGTCAACTTTTCCTTGCGGTAATTCTTGGAGTCACCGAAAACCACGTCAAGGGCGATCTGGCCGAGTGATTCGGCTTTCTTTCCAGGGATAACACCGTGAAAACTCATATTGCTTTCGTTAAGCTTGGACATCGGAATGCCCATCCCCATCAAGGTTTCAGCATAAAGGATATTCAAGCCGCTACCACCATCCATTAGCACTTTGGTCAGTCGAGTGCCTTCGGCCACTGGGTCGACCACCAACGCTTACCTCCCAGGAGTGGCTATACGCGCCGGGTGATCAGACTGGTCGAATCTGATGGCTGTTTGTGACCATTTCAGGTATGTGGTCGTCGTCGCCGGAGCAACCATATTTACTTCTCTGTTGATAACTTTCAATCGACTCTTGCTCTCAACATCGGCAAAAATCATCAGGGTGGAATTGACTCTGGGATAACCATCGTCTTCCTTTTCATCCTCGTCTTTGTCCGACTCTTTTTCCTTCTCACTGGGTTGTTTCTCTCAGAACTGCTAGATCAGGAGTCACATCCCTAGTTCTGATCTGCTCTGGGCTAGCTAGTCATGTGTTGCATCATGTTTATTTTGCTCTTAATCTTGAAATGGGGATTGATTCAAACCCTAGCACCAATTGAATTCAACTAGGTTCAATAAAAATATTTTCAATGAACCCAAAATGCCTTTGGAAATGTTCATGATTTTTGATAAAGGTGAAAACCTCTGCCAAAAATGATGAGCATATTTCTTGGCCATTTATGATTTTTGAATTAACTCATAAAGTATTTGAATTTGGGCATTCGAATACTATAAATAATTTAAATTCTCAAATAATTCTGAAACTAAATGTGGGCTGTTGCATATATTTCAGAAGGTGCCCACAATTATTTTTAGGATTTTCAGAAGTGCCCTGGTATTTTTAATAAAGCCCAAACAACTACAGAAAAATAGAAAACAGAAAGAGATAAAAGAGAGAGAAAGGAACCTACCTAACTTACCTGTGAAGCCCACCTGGCGGCCCTGTAGCCGACCCAGCCCACCACCTGGCCCGTGCCAGTCATCACCTACCTCTGCCAATAGGCAGAGGAGGGAGACAGCGCACGCACGCGCGAGGTGCCACGCCTCCTCCCTGCTCGCTTGCCTCACCAAGGTGCCTCGAAGCCCCTCCTCGGCGCCACTCTGGACCCCCTCTGCTTCTCCCTTGCTCTCTGGATCTCTCTCTCTCACTCACCTGAACAGGTTCGTCGCTGCCGTTCGTCACCACCGCGGCCACCGGCCAGCACTAGACCCATGGACCAGCCCCCGAGCTCCGCTGTGCCACCCTCGTCCTCTCCGTCAGCTCACATGGCCGGAAGAGCTCCAACGCGCCGTCCCCGGCCACTTCTTCATCGTCGGCCGCTGCGGATCTCCATTGCCGACTCGCCGCCGTCCGAGCTTCCCCAAGCACGCCGAGGCCACCACCGCACTCCATGTGAGCTCCTGATCATCCCCCCTCTCCGTTCTCTCTCTAGCATGCTGTAGCCGCCGCGCCTCTCTCACCCGACAGCACGCCGCCGCACGAGCTCGTCGCCGACGAGGCTCCGGTGGCCATTTGGTTCCGTGGGTGCCTCCGTTGGGTTCGTGAGCTCTCATAGAACGCGTAGGTGCTAACCGTAGATCCTCCCGTGCACGGCGTCGTCGTTTTCATCGGCGCCCGAACTCCGGCCGCCGCCACAACCTCGCTTCCGGCGAACGCCGGCCACCCCGCACCCTTCTGTTGGTTCCCCTGGATGCGTGCGGCCACGGGCTACCTCCTGGTGCCCTTGGCGCGTCGATCCGTCATCTCTGGCGCAACTCCGGCGGACACCGCCATGGTTTGAGGTCGCCGGCGGCCATACTCCGGCGAAGCTGACGTGGCACGTCATTAGCGGCTAACCACCCGCTAATACCGCCACTAACTAACCCCCTAGCTCACTTACAGATGGGCCCCACAGCCCTTAATTAACCTGGATTAGTTTTTGACTAGGATTAGATTAACTCCAGTGGGCCGAGGCTGTCAGGTTTGACCGCCCGGCGACTTTGACTGCCCCACCGGGTCACCTCTGCTCCTGCCTTGTTACACTGACATGTGGAACCCACGCATCAGGTTTGACCGTGGCTGACCGTGTTGACCTGCTGAGGTCAGCATGACATAGTGCTGACGTCATAAAGCTTTTGTGGTGTTATTGTTAATTCAGGAAATTCCAAAAAATGTTTAAAACTTGTAAAAATCATAGAAATTCAACCGTAACTCCAAATGAGATAAATTATATATGAAAATGATCAGAAAAATCCAATCTATCCATCTGTACCATTTTCATGCATGTTAGAACAACTTATAGCTGCTGTTTAGGACAAATCATATGAATGGCATTTAAATAATCACATGTGGAGTTTGAATTTGAACCTAGGGTCCAAACCAACTCCATTTAACTTGCTGCTAGTTGCATTAGCTCAAATCACTGTATATTGCCATGTCATGATCATGCATCATATTGTGCATTGCATTGATTGTGTTCTTCCTTGTTTGCCGGTGTTTGTCCCCTCTCGCTAGACGTGGTTCCGACGATGAGTTCGATGACACCGATGAAGAGCTATACTATCTTCAGAAGTGATAGGCAAGCAAAACCCCCATGTTCATTCCGATACTATCCCACTTTCTCGCTCCTGCTCTATTTTATTGCATTAGGACAATAACGATACAACTGTTACTTGCTGTGGTAGTTGAACCCCTTTATCCTCTGCATAACCTGTCATTGCCACAGTAAATAGATGAAACCCACTAGCATGAGTAGGAGTTGTTTGAGCCCTGATGTGCCTACTCATTCATGTTTGTTTGTCATGCCTGCTTCGCTTAGAGTTGAGTCAGTCTCGATTCATCGGGATGAATTGGAATGGTGTTGAACATGTCCCTTCACAGAGCTAAATGTGTGAACACGATTTGGTAAAGGTAGCGGTGAGAGGCCATGTAGGAGTACATGGTGGGTTGTCTCATTGAAGCCGTCCTCAGGAACTGAGTTCTGTGTTTGTGATCCATGAAAAGCTACTACCATGCATTGGAATGCTTAAGTGCCCCTCTCGACTCATTAATCAACCTGATCTCTGTCCAGGAGTTGCAACTAGTTTCTGGTGTTTGTAGGTAGTGTTAGTAGTCTACCAAGTGGCACCCAGCAGTGGGCTTGGGACAGACTAGGCCTGATGGGTCTGTACCAAGTGGCACCCGGATGGTGGACTTGGGAACCCTGCTCACATCGTTTGGGGCCGTGAGAGACACCCCGGCCGGATCTCCTTGCGGATGGAACCCGAATAGGCGATAAACCTGGATGAGAGACTTGCGTGGTTAGTGAGGTCGTGGCCGACACCCTCGCTGGACTTCCGCTTGAAGGTTGCCGAGTACATGTCGTGTAAACGGCGATAAGTGGTGAGAGCGTGTGTGAAGAAGTACACCCCTATAGGGTTAACATTATCTATTCGAATAGCCGTGTCCGCGGTAAAGGACTTCTGGGTTGCCTGTACAGTTCATAGACAAGTGAAAGTGGATACTCTAAAATACGCAAGATAAGTGTGAGTGCTATGGATGGCGTTCTCGTAGGGAGACGGAGCGGATCCATAGTGGTGTATTGATATGGTGAATATGTGGACTCGTGTGCGCCACCTCAAAAGAGTTACATTGCAGTCGTAGTTCAGGATAGCCACCGAGTCAAAGCTGGCTTGCTGCAGTCAAACTCCACCATCCCCTTTATTGATAATGATGCATATGTAGTTAGTTCGATGTAAGTCTTGTTTGGGTACATTTGTACTCACGTTTGCCTATTTTATGTTTTTGCAGAGACTTGGTCTCGCTAGTAGTTCCGCTTGGACTTGACGTTTAGCTTGTTACCTCAGCTACGATCTTGTGCCCTCGGCAGATCTCGTAGATAGTCGCTTTTCAGCCTTTTTCATTTATAGATGTCTGTACCTGGACATGTTAAGCTTCCGCTTGTGCTTTGACTTGTATGTTTCAATGTTGGGTCGTGAGACCCATGTTTGTAATATCTTGCTCCTCGGAGCCTATTGAATAAAATACTTGAGTTGTAGAGTCATGTTGTGATGCCATGTTGTATTTGCACATATCGAGCATATTGTGTGTATGTTTTGAAATGCTTGGTATGTGTGGGATCGACTATCTAGATGTTTATCCTTAGTAGCCTCTCTTACGGAAATGTCTCCTAGTGCTTCCATTGAGCCATGGTAGCTTGCTACTTTGCTCCTAACACTTAGGCTGGCCGCATGTGTCCTTCTTCGTTCTGTATCTGTCCCTTGGGAAATGTCACACGATGAATACCGAGTCTGTTAGCCGCTTCAGCCCGGTTCACCGAGTCTGCTAGCCAGTGCTATAGCCTGGATTCACTCGTGATGACCGACACGCTCGATCTTTGGGTCATGGATGTCTGTCCTCGTAAGTCTGTGCCACTTTGGGTTTACGACTAGCCATGTCAGCCGGGCTCCTTATCATATGGATGCTAGCGACACTATCATATACGTGTGCCAAAAGGCATAAACGGTCCCGGCAAAGGTAAGGCGACACCGTGGGAATACCGTGCGTGAGGCATAAAGTGATATGTGGTGTTACATGCTAGATCGATGTGGCATTGAGTCGGGGTCCTGACAGCTTTGGTATCAGAGCTTGACTGCCTGTAGGATTACCATGAAAAACTGGTCGAAGTTGAGTCTAGAAATTCTTTAGTTATATAAGGGAATTGATTGTGGGATGGAACGTAAGGCTCTTTTTACTCCTTTACCTTATGCCCTTCTGATCTGAGTCAACCTCTTATTTTCTACGGGGCTTAAGAACTAGGATTCTCGTCTATCTATCAGGATCACGTGTTACTAATCCATAGACTTATAAGATTGTTGGATTTAAGCCTCAGTTCAGTTTCTACCTCTGTATGTTAATTGTTGATCTCGAAACCTTGATATTGTGCTTCTGAGTGGCGATGCCACCATTTTTGTAGCATGTCTAAATTCTTTTGAGCATTTACAGCCGTTATGCTGTCCGAGTCATCCCAGGCTCCTAAATAGTCTGATGCATTTGCAAATTCCTTCCTACTGTTCCGAAGTTCCTTTGTGCCAGATCAACCACATTAATTAGTGTGTTGAGGTACTTTACTGCCTCGACATATATGTTGGAGCTATTATTATGACCCTAGGTGTCTAGAGTATAACCTAGTAATCTAGCCATGTTTTATGTTTCCAGTGTGATGATTCTGGCCACCATTCTCGAAAGCATCCCATGATGCCATTTAGTTAGCTGGTATTTTTTTTCCTGGGTTTTGATGCCCGAGATTCACCCTACTTACTTCATGTTGATAGTAATTGCTAGCTCCCTTAGGTTATTAGTAACCTTTGCGATAGTCCTCGAGGTCCGTGGTATTCCCTTCTTCCAAATACCATGAACCATTTTGGCAGAAGTTCTCTTGAACCGAAAGATCACAACAAGAGTGCTCTCAATGAGTTTCCTATCCTATGTTGTTACTCTGCCAGTTCTATCTTTCTGCATGGGTTATCCGGAAGAAACCTGTTGAACTTGGTTCGACATGCTAATCCATGCATCCACAACTTAGAAAATCATATGTTCTTTTGAGTTGTCCCATTTTAGTTGTCTTCCGACCCTCGTCTATCAATTGATAGTCAAGAGTATGCGTGCATTTGTTCATCGATGCCTATTACTCCTGCGGTCCATCAAGCCATTCTATTCAGGATGACTAGGAGAAACAAACTCCAGTACCTCATCCATATCCAGGATTAGGTCAAAATAGTTGTGTCCGCAGATCAAAATGCCAACCCAGTTTTTGATTCTGTTCTACCCTGAAGTATTACCGTCTTTACGTCAGGATTTTCATGAGAATTGCACCGGCTCTTGTGAATTCTTGACGTAGTGATACTTCTCACCATCATTATTCATCCCTCGGTTCCGTGTTGTCGCAACCGGAATGCCGACAAGTGAATCGTGATGTGTGAATTCAATAATCCTAGCAACCTTGTTGCTTGGTAGTTAATGGACAATAATTTCATTCTTACCGTGATGGTTTTTGAATCATCATTCTAAGATTGATCATGCTACCTAGTCCTTATTTCTGGTGCACTCCTGATCAATGAGTTAGGATTATCCAATCCCTTGCTTATTTCACCATATCATCTTGCCCTGAAAAGCAAGATTGTTCTTGAGCTTAGTGACATATTGGTGGTTCGTGATTTTCCGTATATCTTCTCGGAAGTATTACCAGGTTGTCACCTGACTGCTATGTTGAGCTCGTGATCAAGTTGGTTTCTTGTAAACCACCCCTTCTCTAGGAATATGTGTCGGATATCCTGAGCTAGTTGGTTAAGCTAAACAACAAGTTGGAGAGTTGGAAGATAAAAGCTTGTCCAACTCAGTTCATTCCAAAGGGTTATCCTTGTGCATGTGTGTTGTAGAAAGATGATATCTTCATCAATTGATCCTCGAGACCAGTTGTTGGAGCTATTGTCTTGCCAAAACTTTGATTTGAGTGTGGGCTATTCTCAAATCAAATCAGAACCAACGATGTTCATAATGTTGTCTTACTCGTGGATTTTCCTCGAGCATACACCATTATGTCTTTTGGGTCTGACCAATACTATCACCTTGTTCACATAGTTATGGAATTCCATCTCCATGGGAATCTGGATGAATTGTTGTTGATCCCATCGACAACACCCTCATCTCCTCCATGATTTTGTTGAACATTAAGTTAGTGTTGGAAACTTCTATAAGCATTATCTTCATGTCTCGTTCATGAAGCATATGTTCGGATGTAAGAAGTGACTTCCTCAGATTCACGTGCATTTAATGTAAGTTGCTGCCGTGAATTCGATAAAGTCAATGTTGCTTCCTTGGAATCATCCCAAGTTAGTCACACATGTGCAAAGTATACTATGGTTTGGTAGATTAATTACCTCCATTCCATATGTATTCCCTAGCACACCAACCCACTGATTGAGTTGTTCAAGGAGAAGAAGTTTCTTCTTAAGAGCATGCCTTATGAAAGGACTTTGATATCCTTGATGATGATTCCCAACCAGAACTTGGTAGTGTTTTGTTATAAGACTACTATGTGGTCATGTTTGTCTCGGACGACACGTTCACATGTTGTAGCAGAACCAGCTCATGTTTTGGAGCTTGCTATCGTAGTTCACTCCCCGAGAATCTCGCAATGTCATCTCGTCGGTTTGTGTTGCAAACTTTCTTTTCCAGACATATTGTCTAAAATATTCTGTTACCAACCGGATCTGAATCTCAGGCAGATATGATGGTTGGAACCTCTTCCAAGAACTATGATATAGGTTCCAGTGAAGTGGACACACCTAGCTGGAAGCACTATTATTGTAGTATCTTGTTTAAGTCGTTTGGTCACCTCCCATGAGGATCACGCATGACTTATTCTAGAAATTGATCCTTATGGATTTTGTGCTCCCGAAGTCCGACCTTTACTTGATGGCCATGTTAATGCCTTAAGTATGATTGCGGTATGTAGAACATCAAGGAAAACATTAGAAGCGGGGTGCTAAATGTCTCTCGGTCGATCATCCAGATTCTGTTCCCTTGGCCTCACTAAGGTAAAATTTGAGAAGGTGTTATCTTCCTTTGCATCTGCATCGTCCATCACTATTCATCATGGTAGTATGTTGTGTTGCCAGGATCCTTGACACGGATATTGGAAAAACCCTGATGATTATGGAAATGCTCAAGTTCTTGAGAGCACGCTCAGTCACTAGGTTATATCCTCGGTAACAACTGGAATGTGCCTTCTGTTTGCCGAGTTGTTCTATAACCATAGTTTCCCTCCCGACCTGAGTATGCCATTCTTTCGTACTCCGCCAAACGATTATTGGTGAATTGCCTTAGGTTGGTATAAAGAGTCTCAATGATCTCTATACCCAAAGTAACTCTGTTTGCCACTTAAGGTAATAATTCTACGAGTCACCTTCCCTAAGGTGCCTCGTTATGGTATAAGGGCAATTAACTCCTCGCTACTTCGAAAACCCCGTCGCCATCTTAACCGAGCGTGGAATTTCGCCTACCAAGTGAACCTTTGTCATCTGTTTCACTCCATTCCTCTGGATACATGTTTTGTGTCTCAGCTCAAGAGATGTTCCTACGTCTCATTCCGTGAGTTGATCTTGAGTTGCTCGATCTCCAAGAAGATCGAATCCTGTAGAGTTTATCTTTATCGTCGGGTTGGATGGAGATTTCGAAAGCAAGGATGTCAATATCAAGAAGATGATCGAATCAACATTTCTGAGAAGGGCAGTTGGATCATGAAGATCGTGTTAGCTTTGTGTCCCCTCTGTCTTCTTACCTCATGTCTTGAATCTCGGGACGAGATTCTTGTTTAGTGGGGGTGAGTTGTCACATCCCTAGTTCTGATCTGCTCTGGGCTAGCTAGTCATGTGTTGCATCATGTTTATTTTGCTCTTAATCTTGAAATGGGGATTGATTCAAACCCTAGCAACAATTGATTTCAACTAGGTTCAATAAAAATATTTTCAATGAACCCAAAATGCCTTTGGAAATGTTCATGATTTTTGATAAAGGTGAAAACCTCTGCCAAAAATGATGAGCATATTTCTTGGCCATTTATGGATTTTTGAATTAACTCATAAAGTATTTGAATTTGGGCATTCGAATGCTATAAATAATTTAAATGCTCAAATAATTCTGAAACTAAATGTGGGCTGTTGCATATATTTCAGAAGGTGCCCACAATTATTTTCAGGATTTTCAGAAGTGCCCTGGTATTTTTAATAAAGCCCAACCAACTACAGAAAAATAGAAAACAGAAAGAGATAAAAGAGAGAGAAAGGAACCTACCTAACTTACCTGTGAAGCCCACCTGGCGGCCCTGTAGCCGGCCCAGCCCACCACCTGGCCCGTGCTAGTCATCACCTACCTCTGCCAGTAGGCAGAGGAGGGAGACAGCGCACGCACGCGTGAGGCGCCACGCCTCCTCCTTGCTCTCCTACCTCACCAAGGAGCCTCGAAGCCCCTCCTCGGCGCCGCTCTGGACCCCCCTGGACCCCCTCTGCTTCTCCCTCGCTCTCTGGATCTCTCTCTCTCTCTCTCTCTCACTCACCCGAACGGGTTTGTCGCCGCCGTTCGTCACCACCGCGGCCACCGGCCAGCACTAGACCCATGGACCAGCCCCCGAGCTCCTCTGTGCCACCCTCGTCCTCTCCGTCAGCTCACATGGCCGGAAGAGCTCCAACGCGCCGTCCCCGACCACTTCTTCATCGTCGGCCGCCGCGGATCTCCATCGCCGACTCGCCGCCATCCGAGCTTCCCCAAGCACGCCGAGGCCACCACCGCACTCCATGTGAGCTCCTGATCATCCCCCCCTCTCCGTTCTCTCTCTAGCATGCCGTAGCCGCCGCGCCTCTCTCACCCGACAGCACGCCGCCGCACGAGCTCGTCGCCGACGAGGCTCCGGTGGCCATTTGGTTCCGTGCGTGCCTCCGTTGGGTTCGTGAGCTCTCATAGAATGCGTAGGTGCTAACCATAGATCCTCCCGTCCACAGCGTCGTCGTTTTCATCGGCGCCCGAACTCCGACTGCCGCCACAACCTCGCTTCCGGCGAACGTCGGCCACCCCGCACCCTTCCGGTGGTTCCCCTGGATGCGCGCGGCCACGGGCTACCTCCTGGTGCCCTTGGCGAGTCGATCCGTCGTCTCTGGCGCAACTCCGGCACACGCCGCCGCGGTTTGAGGTCGCCGCCGGCCATACTCCGGCGAAGCTAACGTGGCACGTCATTAGCGGCTAACCACCCGCTAATACCGTCACTAACTAACCCCCTACCTCACTTACAGACGGGCCCCACAGCCCTTAATTAACCTGGATTAGTTTCTGACTAGGATTAGATTAACTCCAGTGGGCCCAGGCTGTCAGGTTTGACCGGCCCAGTCAGCTTTGACTTGGCCCCACTGGTCAGCCTCTACTCCTGCCTTGTTACACTGACATGTGGGACCCACGCGTCAAGTTTGACCGTGGCTGACCGTGTTGACCTGCTGAGGTTAGCATGACGTAGTGCTGACGTCATAAAGCTTTTCTGGTGTTATTGTTAATTCAGGAAATTCCAGAAAATGTTTAAAACTTGTAAAAATCATAGAAATTCAACCGTAACTCCAAATGAGATAAATTATATATGAAAAATGATCTGAAAAATCCAATCTATCCATCTGTACCATTTTAATGCATGTTAGAACAACTTATAGCTGCTGTTTAGGACAAATCATATGAATGGCATTTAAATAATCACATGTGGAGTTTGAATTTGAACCTAGGGTCCAAACCAACTCCATTTAACTTGCTGCCATGTCATGATCATGCATCATATTGTGCATTGCATTGATTGTGTTCTTCCTTGTTTGCCGGTGTTTGTCCCCTCTCGCTAGACGTGGTTCCGACGATGAGTTCGATGACACCGATGAAGAGCTATACTATCTTCAGAAGTGCCAGGCAAGCAAAACCCCCTTGTTCATTCTGATACTATCCCACTTTCTCGCTCCTGCTCTATTTTACTACATTAGGACAATAACGATACAACTGTTACTTGCTGCGGTAGTTGAACCCCTTTATCCTCTGCATAACCTGTCATTGCCACAGTAAATAGATGAAACCCACTAGCATGAGTAGGAGTTGTTTGAGCCCTGATGTGCCTACTCATTCATGTTTGTTTGTCATGCACTCTCTTGCTTAGAGTTGAGTCGGGTCTGATTCATCGGGGATGAATTGGAATGGTGTTGAACATGTCCTACTGTTGTGAGCTAAATGTGTGAACACGATTTGGTAAAGGTAGCGGTGAGAGGCCATGTAGGAGTACATGGTGGGTTGTCTCATTGAAGCCGTCCTCAGGAACTAAGTTCTGTGTTTGTGATCCATGAACAGCTACTACCACGCATTGGAATGCTTAAGTGCCCCTCTCGACTTATTAATCAACCTGATCTCTGTCCAGGAGTTGTAACTAGTTTCTGCTGTTTGTAGGTAGTGTTAGTAGTCTACCAAGTGGCACCCGGTACAGGTGGGCTTGGGACAGACTAGGCACAGTGGCCCGGTGTACCAAGTGGCACCCGGATGGTGGACTTGGGAACCCTGCTCACATCGTTTGGGGCCGTGAGAGACACCCCGGCCGAATCTCCTTGCGGATGGAACCCGAATAGGTGATAAACCTGGATGAGAGACTTGCGTGGTTAGTCAGGTCGTGGCCGACACCCTCGCTGGACTTCCGCTTGAAGGTTGCCGAGTACATGTCGTGTAAACGGCGATAAGTGGTGAGAGCGTGTGTGAAGAAGTACACCCCTGCAGGGTTAACATTATCTATTCGAATAGCCGTGTCCGCGGTAAAGGACTTCTGGGTTACTTGTACAGTTCATAGACAAGTGAAAGTGGATACTCTAAAATACGCAAGATAAGCGTGAGTGCTATGGATGGCGTTCTCGTAGGGATACGGGAGCGGATCCATAGTGGTGTATTGATATGGTGAATATGTGGACTCGTGTGCGCCACCTCAAAAGAGTTACATTGCGATGTAGTTCAGATAGCCACCGAGTCAAAGCTGGCTTGTCTGCAGTCAAACTCCACCATCCCTTTGTTGATAATGATGCATATGTAGTTAGTTCGATGTAAGTCTTGCTGGGTACATTTGTACTCACGTCTGCCTATTTTATGTTTTTGTAGAGACTTTAGTCTCGCTAGTAGTTCCGCTTGACTTGACGCTTAGCTTGTTACCTCAGCTACGATCTTGTGCCCTCGGCAGATCTGTAGATAGTCGGGCTTTTCAGCCTTTTTCATTTATAGATGTCTGCACTGACATGTTAAGCTTCCGCTTGTGCTTTGACTTGTATGTTTCAATGTTGGGTCGTGAGACCCATGTTTGTAATATCTTGCTCCTCGGAGCCTATTGAATAAAATACTTGAGTTGTAGAGTCATGTTGTGATGCCATGTTGTATTTGCACATATCGAGCATATTGTGTGTATGTTTTTGAAATGCTTGGTATGTGTGGGATCTGACTATCTAGATGTTTATCCTTAGTAGCCTCTCTTACCGGGAAATGTCTCCTAGTGCTTCCATTGAGCCATGGTAGCTTGCTACTGCTCCGGAACACTTAGGCTGGCCGGCATGTGTCCTTCTTCGTTCACGTGTCTGTCCTTCGGGAAATGTCACACGATGAATACCGAGTCTGTTAGCCCGCTACAGCCGGTTCACCGAATCTGCTAGCCCAGTGCTATAGCCTCGATTCACTTGTCGATGACCAACACGCTCGATCTTTGGGTCATGGATGCTTGTCCCTGTAAGTCTGTGCCACTTTGGGTTTACGACTAGCCATGTCAGCCCGGGCTCCTTATCATATGGATGCTAGCGACACTATCATATACGTGCGCCAAAAGGCGCAAACGGTCCCGAGCAAAGGTAAGGTGACACCCGTGGGAATACCGTGCGTGAGGCCGCAAAGTGATATGAGGTGTTACATGCTAGATCGATGTGGCATTGAGTCGGGGTCCTGACATCAGGAGTCCACATTGTCGAGTGGTGTGTTTAGGATAAATCAGATAACCCTCTTCATCCTTCTTCGTATGAATGTGACATGGTAAGTCCAACACATCATTTCCCGCTTGATCTTTTACCTTCTTAGGGGTCCAGGGCCCCTTAGGTTCTCCTTTAAACTTTCCTTGAACAACTGCCGCAATTTCACCGGGAGCTGCAGGCTCGGCCTTACGCTTCTGTTTCTGATTGGAATTACCCCCGGCGGCGTCTTGGCCGACTGGTTTACCCTTTCTGCTGCGGAGTCGATCCTCTTCTTCCCCGTTAGCGTACCTGGTGGCTATTTCCTGTTGGGGAACGTAGTAGTTTCAAAAAAATTCCTATGCACACGCAAGATCATGGTGATGCATAGCAACGAGAGGGGAGAGTGTGTCCAGGTACCCTCGTAGACTGAAAGCGGAAGCGTTAGAACAACGCGGTTGATGTAGTCGTACGTCTTCACGGCCCGACTGATCAAGCACCGAAAACACGGCACCTCCGAGTTCTAGCACACGTTCAGCTCGATGACGTCCCTCGAACTCCGATCTAGCCGAGTGTCGAGGCAGAGTTCCGTCAGCATGACGGCGTGGTGATGATGATGATGTTCTACCGTCGCAGGGCTTTGCCTAAGCACCGCTACAATATTATCGAGGAGGACTATGGTGGAGGGGGGGCACCGCACATGGCTCAGAGATTAATGATCTATTGTTGTGTCTAGAGGTGCCCCCCTGTCCCCATATATAAAGGACCAAGGGGGAGGGGGCGGCCGGCCAGGGAGGAGGCGCGCCAAGGGGAGTCCTACTCCCACCGGGAGTAGGACTCCCTCCCTTCCTTGTTGGATTAGGAGAAGGGGGAAAGAGGAGGGAGAGAGGAAGGAAAGGGGGGCGCCGCCCCCCTCTCCTTGTCCTATTCAGACTAGGGGGAGGGGTGCGCGGCCCTGCCCTGGCCTCCCCTCCTCTTCTCCACTAAGGCCCACTATGGCCCATTAAGCCCCCGGGGGGTTCCGGTAACCTCTCGGTACTCCGGTAAAATCCCGATTTCACCCGGAACACTTCCGACATCCAAATATAGGCTTCCCATATATCAATCTTCATGTCTCGACCATTTCGAGACTCCTCGTCATGTCCGTGATCACATCCGGGACTCCGAACAACCTTCGGTACATCAAAACTCATAATATAATCGTCATTGAAACTTTAAGCGTGCGGACCCTACGGGTTCGAAAACTATGTAAACATGACCGAGACACATCTCCGGTCAATAACCAATAGCGGAACCTGGATGCTCATATTGGCTCCTACATATTCTTCGTACATCTTTATCGGTCAAACCGCATAACAACATACGTTGTTTCCTTTGTCATCGGTATGTTACTTGCCCGAGATTCGATCGTCGGTATCCCAATACCTAGTTTAATCTCGTTATCGGCAAGTCTCTTTACTCGTTATGTAATGCATCATTCCATAACTAACTCATTAGCTACATTGCTTGCAAGGCTTATAGTGATGTGCATTACCGAGAGGGCCCAGAGATACCTCTCCGACAATCGGAGTGACAAAACCTACTCTCGAAATACGCCAACTCAACATGTGCCTTTGGAGACACCTGTAGAGCTCCTTTATAATCACCCAGTTACGTTGTGATGATTGGTAGCACACAAAGTGTTCCTCCGGTAAACGGGAGTTGCATAATCTCATAGTTGTAGGAACATAGATAAGTCATGAAGAAAGCAATAGCAACATACTAAATGATCAAGTGCTAAGCTAACGGAATGGGTCAAGTCAATCACATCATTCTCCTAATGATGTGATCTCGTTAATCAAATGACAACTCATGTCTATGGCTAGGAAACACAACCATCTTTGATCAATGAGCTAGTCAAGTAGAGGCATACCAGTGACACTATGTTTGTCTATGTATTCACACATGCATTATGTTTCCGGTTAATACAATTCTAGCATGAATAATAAACATTTATCATGAAATAAGGAAATAAATAATAACTTTATTATTGCCTCTAGGGCATATTTCCTTGAGTCTCCCACTTGCACTAGAGTCAATAATCTAGTTCACATCGCCATGTGATTTAACACCAATATTCACATCTGTATGTGATTAATACCCATAGTTCACATCGTCATGTGATCAACACCCAAAGGGCTTACTAGAGTCAATAATCTAGTTCACATCACTATGTGATTAACAACCAAAGATTACTAAGGTATGATCATGTTTTTCTCATGAGAGAAGTTTAGTCAACGGGTCTGTCACATTCAGAGCCGTATGTATTTTGCAAATATTCTATGTCTACAATGCTCTGCACGTAGCTACTCTAGATAATTACTCCCACTTTCAATATGTATCCAGATTGAGACTTAGAGTCATCTGGATTGGCGTAAAAGCTTGCATCGTTGTAACTTTTTACGACGAGCTCTTTTATCACTTCCATTATCGAGAAATATTTCCTTAGTCCTAACTAAAGATATTCTTGACCACTATCCAGTGATCTACTCTTAGATCAAAATTGTACTCCCTTGCCAAACTCAGTGCAAGGTATACAATAGGTCTGGTACACAGCATAGCATACTTTATAGAACCTATGACTGAGGCATAGGGAATGACTTTTCATTCTCTTTCTATTTTCTGCCATGGTCGGGTTTTGAGTCTTACTCAACTTCACACCTTGGAACACAGGCAAGAACTCCTTCTTTGACTGTTCCATTTTGAACTACTTCAAAATCTTATCAAGGTATGTACTCATTGAAAAAATCTTATCAAGCGTCTTGATGTATCTCTATAGATCTTGGTGCCCAATGTGTAAGCAGCTTCACCGAGGTCTTTCTTTGAAAAATCTCTTATTCAAGTATCCTTTTATGCTATCCAGAATTTCTATATCTTTTCCAATCAACAATATGTCATCTGCATATAGTTTTAGAAATGCTACAGAGCTCCCACTCACTTTTTGTAAATACAGGTCTTCTCCAAAAGTCTGTATAAAACAATATGCTTTGATCAACTCATCAAAGCATATATTCCAACTTCGAGATGCTAGCACCAGTCCATAGATGGATCGCTGGAGCTTGCACATTTTGTTAGCACCTTTAGGATTGACAAAACCTTCTGGTTGCATCATATACAACTCTTATTTAAGAAATCCATTAAGGAATGTAGTTTTGACATCCATTTGCTAGATTTCATAAAATGTGGCAATTGCTAACATGATTCGGACAAACTTAAGCATCGATACGAGTGAGAAAAATCTCATCGTATTCAACACCTTGAACTTGTCGAAAAACCTTTTGCGACAGTCGAGCTTTGTAGATATTAACACTACTATCAGTGTTCGTCTTCCTCTTGAAGATCCATTTATTCTCAATGGCTTGCCTATCATTGGGCAAGTCAACCAAAGTCCATACTTTGTTCTCATACATGGATCCCATCTCAGATTTCATGGCCTTAAACCATTTTGTGGAATCTGGGCTCATCATCGCTTCCTCATAGTTCGTAGGTTCGTTATGGTCAAGCAACATGACCTCTAGAACAGGATGACCGTACCACTCTGGTGCGGATCATACTCTGGTAGACCTACGAGGTTTGGTAGTAACTTGATCTAAAGTTTCATGATCATCATCATTAATCTTCCTCACTAATTGGTGTAAGTATCACTGGAACTGATTTCAGTGATGAACTATTTTCCAATTCGAGAGAAGGCACTATTACCTCATCAAGTTCTACTTTTCTCCCACTCACTTCTTTCGAGAGAAACTCCTTCTCTAGAAAGGATCCATCTTAGCAACGAATATTTTTGCCTTCGGATCTATGATAGAAGGTGTACCCAACAGTTTCCTTTGGGTATTTTATGAGGACGCACTTCTCCGATTTGGGTTCGAGCTTATCAGGTTGGAACTTTTTCATATAAGCATCGCAACTCCAAACTTTAAGAAATGACAGCTTAGGTTTATTGCTAAACCATAGTTCATACGGTGTCGTCTCAACGGATTTTGATGGTGCCCTATTTAAAATGAATGCAGCTGTTTCTAATGCATAACCCCAAAACGATAGTGGTAAATCGGTAAGATACATCGTAGATCGCACCATATCCAAATAAAGTGCGGTTACGATGTTCAGACACACCATTACGCTGTGGTATTCCATGTGGCGTGAGCTGTGAAACTATTCCACATTGTTTAATATGAAGGCCAAACTCGTAACTCAAATATTATCTTCCACGATCAGATCGTAGAAAATTTATTTTCTTGTTACGATGGTTCTCCTACTTCACTCTGAAATTCTTTGAACTTTTCAAATGTTTCAGACTTGTGTTTCATTAAGTAGATATACTCATATCTGCTCAAATCATCTGTGAAGGTCAGAAAATAACGATACCCGCCATGAGCATCAACACTCATTGGACCGCATACATCGGTATGTATTATTTCCAACAAGTCAGTAGCTCGTTCCGTTGTTCTAGAGAACGGAGTTTTAGTCATCTTGCCCAAAAGGCACGGTTCGCAAGCATCAAATGATTCATAACCAAGTGATTCCAAAGATCCATCTTTTTGGAGTTTCTTCATGCGCTTTACACCAATATGACCCAAACGGCAGTGCCACAAATAAGTTGCACTATCATTATTAACTTGGCATCTTTTGGCGTCAATATTATGAATATGTGTATCACTACGATCGATATCCAACAAACTATTTTCATTGGGTGTATGACCATTGAAGGTTTTATTCATGTAAACAGAACAACAGTTATTCTCTGACTTTAAATGAATAACCGCAATAAACATGATCAAATCATATTCATGCTCAACACAAATGCCAAATAACATTTATTTAGGTTTAACACTAATCTCGAAAGTATAGGGAGTGTGTGATGATGTTCATATCAATCTTGGAACTACTTCCAACATTCATTGTCACTTCCCCTCAACTAGTCTCTGCTTATTATGTAACTCCTGTTTTGAGTTACTAATCTTAGTAACCGAACAAGTATCAAATACTCAGGGGCTACTATAAACACTAGTAAGGCACACATCAATAACCTGTATATCAAATATACCCTTGTTCACTTTTCCATCCTTCTTATCCACCAAATATTCAGGGCATTTCCGTTTCCACAGACCATTTCCTTTGAAGTTTAAGCACTCAGTTTCAGGCTTTGGTCCAGCTTTGGGCTTCTTCAGGAGTGACAACTTGCTTGTCATTCTATTTGAAGTTCCCTTTCTTTCCCTTTGCCCTTTTCTTGAAACTAGTGGTCTTGTCAATCATCAGCACTTGATGCTCTTTCTTGATTTCTACCTTCGTTGATTTCAACATCGTGAGGAGCTCAGGAATCATTTTCATCATCCTTTGCATACTATAGTTAATCATGAAGTTTTACTAACTTGGTGATGGTGACTAGAGAACTCTGTCAATCACTATCTTATCTGGAAGGTTAACTCCCACTTGATTCAAGCGACTGTAGTACCCAGACAATCTGAGCACATGCTCACTAGTTGAGCGATTCTCCTCCATCTTTTAGCTATAGAACTTGTTGGAGACTTCATATCTCTCAACTCGGGTATTTGCTTGAAATATTAACTTCAACTCCTGGAACATATCATATGGTCCATGACGTTCAAAACGTCTTTGAAGTCCCGATTCTAAGCCGTTAAGCATGGTGCGCTGAACTATCAAGTAGTCATCATATTGAGCTAGCCAAACGTTCATAACGTCTACATCTGCTCTTGCAAGAGGTCCGTCACCTAGCGGTGCATCAAGGACATAATTCTTCTGTGCAGCAACGAGGATAAACCTCAGATCACTGACCTAGTCCGCATCATTGCTACTATCATCTTTCAACATAGTTTTCTCTAGGAACAAATCAAAATAAACATAGGGAAGCAACAACGTGAGCTATCTACAACATAATTTGCAAAATACTATCAGGACTAAGTTCATGATAAATTAAAGTTCAATTAATCATATTACTTAAGAACTCCCACTTAGATAGACATCCCTCTAATCATCTAAGTGATCACGTGATCCAAATCAACTAAACCATGTCCGATCATCACATGAGATGGGGTAGTTTTCAATGGTGAACATCACTATGTTGATCATATCTACTATATGATTCACGCTCGACCTTTCAGTCTCCAGTGTACCGAGGCCATATCTGTATATGCTAGGCTCGTCAAGTTTAACCTGAATATTCCACGTGTGCAACTGTTTTGCACCTGTTGTATTTGAACGTAGAGCCTATCACACCCGATCATCACGTGGTGTCTCAGCACGAAGAACTTTCGCAATGGTGCATACTCAGGGAGAGCACTTATACCTTGAAATTTAGTGAGAGATCATCTTATAATGCTACCGTCAATCAAAGCAAAATAAGATGCATAAAGGATAAACATCACATGCAATCAATATAAGTGATATGATATGGCCATCATCATCTTGTGCCTGTGATCACCATCTCCGAAGCACCGTCATGATCACCATCGTCACCGGCGCGACACCTTGATCTTCAACGTAGCATCGTTGTCGTTTTGCCACCTATTGCTTCTACGACTATCGCTACCGCTTAGTGATAAAGTAAAGCAATTACAGGGCGATTGCATTGCATACAATAAAGCGACAACCATATGGCTCCTGCCAGTTGCCGATAACTCGGTTACAAAACATGATCATCTCATACAATAAAATATAGCATCACGTCTTGACCATATCACATCACAACATGCCCTGCAAAAACAAGTTAGACGTCCACTACTTTGTTGTTGCAAGTTTTACGTGGCTGCTACGAGCTGAGCAAGAACCGTTCTTACCTACGCATCAAAACCACAACGATAGTTCGTCAAGTTAGTGATGTTTTAACCTTCTCATGGACCGGGCGTAGCCACACTCGGTTCAACTAAAGTTGGAGAAACTGACACCCGCCAGCCACCTATGTGCAAAGCACGTCGGTAGAACCAGTCTCGCGTAAGCGTACGCGTAATGTCGGTCCGGGGCGCTTCATCCAACAATACCGCCGAACCAAAGTATGACAAGGTGGTAAGCAGTATGACTTGTATTGCCCACAACTCACTTGTTTTCTACTCGTGCATATAACATCTACGCATAAAACCTGGCTCGGATGCCACTGTTGGGGCATGTAGTAATTTCAAAAAAAATCCTATGCACACGCAAGATCATGGTGATGCAGAGCAACGAGAGGGGAGAGTGTGTCCACGTACCCTCGTAGACCAAAAGCGGAAGCGTTAGAACAACGCGGTTGATGTAGTCATACGTCTTCACGGCCCGACCGATCAAGCACCGAAAACACGGCACCTCCGAGTTCTAGCACACGTTCAGCTCGATGACGTCCCTCGAACTCTGATCCAGCCGAGTGTCGAGGGAGAGTTCCGTCAGCACGACGGCGTGGTGACGATGATGATGTTCTACCGTCGCAGGGCTTCGCCTAAGCACCGCTACAATATTATTGAGGAGGACTATGGTGGAGGGGGGCACCGCACAGGGCTAAGAGATCAATGATCTATTGTTGTGTCTAGAGGTGCTCCCCTGTCCCCGTATATAAAGGAGCAAGGGGGGAGGGGGCGGCCAGCCAGGGAGGAGGTGCGCCAAGGGGAGTCCTACTCCCACTGGGAGTAGGACTCCCTCCCTTCCTTGTTGGATTAGGAGAAGGGGGGAAAGAGGAGGGAGAGAGAGGAAGGAAAGGGGGGCGCCGCCCCCCTCTCCTTGTCCTATTCGGACTAGGGGGGATGGGATGCGTGGCCCTGCCCTGGCCTCCTCTCCTCTTCTCCACTAAGGCCCACTATGGCCCATTAAGCCCCCGGGTGGTTCCGGTAACCCCTCGGTACTCCGGTAAAATCCCGATTTCACCCGGAACACTTCTGACATCCAAATATAGGCTTCCAATATATCAATCTTCATGTATCTACCATTTCGAGACTCCTTGTCATGTCCGTGATCACATCCGGGACTTCGAACAACCTTCGGTACATCAAAACTCATAAACTCATAATATAATTGTCATTGAAACTTTAAGCGTGCGGACCCTACGGGTTCGAGAACTATGTAGACATGACCGAGACACGTCTCCGGTCAATAACCAATAGCAGAACCTGGATGCTCTTATTAGCTCCTACATACTCTACGAAGATCTTTATCGGTCAAACCGCATAACAACTTACATTGTTCCCTTTGTCATCGGTATGTTACTTGCCCGAGATTCGATCGTCGGTATCCCAATACCTAGGTCAATCTCGTTACCGGCAAGTATCTTTGCTCGTTATGTAATGCATCATTCTGTAACTAACTCATTAGCTACATTGCTTGCAAGGCTTATAGTGATGTGCATTACCGAGAGGGCCCAGAGATACCTCTTCGACAATCGGAGTGACAAAACCTAATCACGAAATACGCCAACTCAACATGTACCTTTGGAGACACCTGTAGAGCTCCTTTATAATCACCCAGTTACGTTGTGACGTTTGGTAGCACACAAAGTGTTCCTCCGGTAAATGGGAGTTACATAATCTCATAGTTGTAGGAACATATATAAGTCATGAAGAAAGCAACAGCAACATACTAAACGATCAAGTGCTAAGCTAACAGAATGGGTCAAGTCAATCACATCATTCTCCTAATGATGTGATCCCGTTAATGAAATGACAACTCATGTCTATGGCTAGGAAACACAACCATCTTTGATCAACGAGCTAGTCAAGTAGAGGCATACTAGCGACACTATGTTTGTCTATGTATTCACACATGTATTATGTTTCCGGTTAATACAATTCTAGCATGAATAATAAACATTTATCATGAAATAAGGAAATAAATAATAACTTTATTATTGCCTCTAGGGCATATTTCTTTCATTTCCATCATCCGAGTCAAAGTCATATCTCCAGTCCGACCGAACTTCAGGACCAGCTCTCGATATTTAACGCCTTCCTAGAAGGCACACACTGCTTGATGCTCAGATACATTTTCCACTGTGTGATGCAAAGTGGTCCACCTCTGAATGAAATCTCTTAGAGTCTCACTCGGTTTCTGCACACAATGTTGCAATTCTGTCAACCCCGCTGGCCGCTTGCAAGTGCCCTCAAAAGTTTTGACGAACACTCGAGCAAGCTCTTCCCAACTGAATATGCTGTCTGGAGCTAACTGAGTCAACCACGCTCTGGCTGACCCTTCCAACATCAGAGGAAGATGCTTCATTGCCACTTCATCATTCCCACCACCAATCTGCACAGTCACTCGGTAATCCTCAAGCCAAGTTTCAGGCTTGGACTCTCCAGTGAACTTGCGACTCCAGTCGCCAACCTTGAAGTTGGGAGGAATCACTGCAGCCACGATGGCTCTGCTGAAACACTCGACCAAACATGAACTCTGCTGCGGTCGGACGAACTCTGCCAAGGTCTTCCCTGTGCGCTCTATTCCGGTCGACTAGACCTTGAACGAGAATAGATCTTGCATCAAAGCCTGGCTCTCTTGGGTTGACTGGTGCTCTGCGCTCGCCACTGTGAAGGCGTCTATCATCGTACTGCCGAGGCACATATGACGCACTCCTCGGAGGAGGTGTGGGCACTCGACAAAGATTGTCGTAGTCGAGTCGGTGATCATACTGCCCACGGCCTTCACGCTGCAGAGGCGATCTTGGACTGTCACTACTAGGAAAAGGCCTATAGATAGGATTGACTCTAATGGCGCACCGTGGAGGCAGTGCGCCACTACTATATACTAATGGCGCACCTGCCCCAGACACGCCATTAGAGTGGAAGACACTAATGGCGCACCGTGGAGAGGGTGCGCCATTAGTATGAATTTTTTTTTTCCATTTTCCCATACATACTAATGGCGCATGAGGCCTGCAATGCGCCATTACTATATATAACTTCTAATGGCGCACCGTGGGCAGTGCGCCTCTGTGTGTATTTTTTTTCCATTTTCCCATACATACTAATGGCGCATGACATCTACAATGCGCCATTACTATATATATCTTCTAATGGCGCACTAAGCGGCAATGCGCCATTACTCTAAATTTTGTTTTATTTTTTTTGCAAAACTACTAATGGCGCACGCTCTTGATCGCCATTAGTAATCAGGGTTACTAATGGCGCATGAGGAGAGGGTGCGCCATTAGTAACCTGGGACCAACAAGATGTTTTGGACAGCCCACACCTACCCACTCACTTTCCCCACTTCATTCCATCCACCTCCTTCTCCAAGATTTCGCCATCTCCTCCTCCTCACCTCATTTCCACCATAGATTCAACAAAATTAAGTGGTGAAATTACCTATTTTGATAGGTAAGTAAGGGAAAGCTATCTTCATGATATAGATCTACTTTTTTTCTCCCTAGCTCGCTCCAACAACGTGCACATGCACTTTTGTGGCCTAGCTAGATCTATGTATGTTTGTGGTGTTGCAAGTGTTTGTGGTGTTGCATATATGTTTGTGTTTGAAGGTACCGGTATTTGAAATATCGATAGTTGCCAATATTTTGCGGAATGTTTTGATTCATTTCCGTTTGGCGAGAATTTTGGCACTATGCATTCTTTTTGGTCCTATTTTTAGGGAAGGTCATGCCAAATTTTTCTTGGTTCTAACATATCGTTTTGCTCTACCCATGACGACCATGGTCCGCATGATGACCGAAGGCATCGTGAATAGGTTTTGAGCTCCAAGGCCGAGATGCTTCAAAAGAACGAGACAGAGATAAGATGTCCATGTCGAAGATGCAAGTTGAAGAGCCTTATTGCGGACCGGATTCGGGCAGGTCGGGACCACCTGCTCTTGCGTGGTTTCATGGATGGCTATCGGTGGCAAGGTGATGAAGATGACTATCAAGTCGCCCATGGCGGGGCCGGGCAAGAAATGAGGAAGGGCAACAAGACAAGTACCACCGTGGCGGTAGGGCGGGCGAGAAGACGAAGAATCTCCGGGACATGATCACGACGGTGATGTTGTACCACGATCATCATGTAGAAGATGTCGTACATGATGATGAGGAAGATCAAGACGAAGGGCATGATCATGAAGATGAAGATGCCGAGCAGATCTGTTGGGGAACGTAGTAATTTCAAAAATTTCCTACGCACACGCAAGATCATGGTGATGAATAGCAACGAGAGGGGAGAGTGTTGTCTACATACCCTTGTAGACCCAAGCGAAGCGATCACAACGTAGAGGAAGTAGTCGACGTTCTCCTCGCGATCCGACCGATCCTAGCGCCGTTACTCGGCGCCCCGAGTTCTTGACACACGTACAGCTCGATGGCGTCCCTCGTACTCGATCCAGCCGAGTGTCGAGGAGAGTTCCGTCGACGACGGCGTGGTGGCGATCTTGATGTTTCACCGGCGCAGGCTTCGCCTAAGCTTCGCGACGGTATGACCGAGGTGGAATATGGTGGAGGGGGGCACCGCACAGGGCTAAGGAACGATCCGTAGATCAAACTTGTGTGTACTAGGGTGCCCCCTGCCCCAGTATATAAAGGAGGGAGGGGGAGGCCGGCCGCCCTAGAGGAGGCGCTGCCGAGGAGTCCTACTCCCACCGAGTAGGACTCCCCCTTCCTAGTTGGAATAGGATTGGGGGAGGGAAGAGGAAGGGCCCCCCCCCCTCCTTGTCCTATTCGGACTGGGGAAGAGGGCGCGGCCACCCCTGGCCGCCCCTCCTCTTCTCCCTCGAGGCCCACCGAGGCCCATTTACCCCGGGGTTCCAGTAACCTCCGGTACTCAGGAAATTCTGTTTTACTTGGAACCATTCGAACTCCAAACATAGGCTTCCAATATATCAATCTTTATGTCTCGACCATTTCGAGACTCCTCGTCATGTCCGTGATCACATCCGGGACTCGAACTTCTTCGGTACATCAAAATACATAAACTCATAATAACCATCATCGAAACCTTAAGCGTGCGGACCCTACGGTTCGAGAACAATGTAGACATGACCTAGAACTATTCTCGGTCAATAACCAACAGCGGGACCTGGATGCCCATATTGGTTCCTACATATTCTCTGAAGATCTTTATCGGTCGACCGCATAACAACATCGTTGTTCCTTTGTCATCGGTATGTTACTTGCCCGAGATTCGATCGTCGGTATCCAATACCTAGTTCAATCTCGTTACGGCAAGTCTCTTTACTCGTTCCGTAATACATCATCTCACAACTAACTCATTGGTTGTAGTGCTTGCAAGGCTTGATGATGTGCATTACCGAGAGGGCCCAGAGATACCTCTCCGACAATCGGAGTGACAAAACCTAATCTCGAATACGCCAACCCAACATCCGCCTTTGGAGACACCTGTAGTACTCCTTTATAATCACCCGATTCGTTGTGACGTTTGGTAGCACCAAAGTGTTCCTCCGTAAACGGAGTTGCATAATCTCATAGTTACGGGAACATGTATAAGTCATGGATAAAAGCAGTAGCAACATACTAAACGATCGTGTGCTAAGCTAACGGAATGGGTCATGTCAATCGATCATTCTACTAATGATGTGACCTTGTTAATCAAATAACAACTCCTTGTTCATGGTTAGGAAACATAACCATCTTTGATTAACAAGCTAGTCTAGTAGAGGCATACTAGTGACATATTGTTTTGTCTATGCATTCACACATGTATCATGTTTCCGGTTAATACAATTCTAGCATGAATGATAAACATTTATCATGAAATAAGGAAATAAATAATAACTTTATTATTGCCTCTAGGGCATATTTCCTTGATCTCCCACTTGCACTAGAGTCAATAATCTAGATTACATAGTAATGATTCTAACACCCATGGAGTCTTGGTGCTGATCATGTTTTGCTCGTGGAAGAGGCTTAGTCAACGGATCTGCAACATTCAGATCCGTATGTATCTTGCAAATTTCTATGTCTCCCACCGGACTAAGTCCGGATGGAATTGAAGCGTCTCTTGATGTGCTTGGTCCTCTTGTGAAATCTGGATTCCTTCGCTAAGGCAATTGCTCCAAGATTGTCACGAAGATTTTCATTGGACCCGATGCACTAGGTATGACACCTAGATCGGATATGAACTCCTTCATCCGCACTCCTTCATTAGCTGCTTCGAAGCTGCTATGTACTCCGCTTCACATGTAGATCCCGCTTCGACGCTTTGTTTAGAACTGCACCAACCGACAGCTCCTCCGTTTAGTGTAAATCGATCCGGTCTGCGATTTAGAATCGTCCGGATCGGTGTCAAAGCTTGCATCAACGTAACTGTTTTATGAGCTCTTTGTCACCTCCATATCTGAAACATATCCTTAGTCCTTTTCGTATTTCAGATGTTCTTGACCGCTGTCCAATGATCCACTCTGGATTACTTTGGTACCTCCTGCTAGGCTTATAGCAAGGCACACATCAGGTCTGGTACACATTGCATACATGATAGAGCCTATGGCTGAAGCATAGGAACATCTTTCATTTTCTCTCTATCTTCTGCGGTGGTGGGGCATTGAGTCTTACTCAACTTCACACCTTGTAACACGTGCAAGAACCCTTTCTTTGCTTGATCCATTTTGAACTTCTTCAAAATTTTGTCAAGTTATGTGCTTTGTGAAAGTCCAATCAAGCGTCTTGATCTATCTCTATAGATCTTAATGCCCAATATGTAAGCAGCTTCACCGAGGTCTTTCATTGAAAAACTCTTATTCAAGTATCCCTTTATGGTATCCAGAAATTCTATATCATTTCCGATCAGTAATATGTCATCTACATATAATATCAGAAATGCTACAGAGCTCCCACTCACTTTCTTGTAAATACAGGCTTCTCCAAAAGTGCAGACAAACCCAAATGCTTTGATCACACTATCAAAGCATTTATTCCAACTCGAGATGCTTGCACCAGTCCATAGATGGATCGCTGGAGCTTGCATACTTTGTTAGCTCCTTTGGATCGATAAAACCTTCTCGTTGCATCATATACAACTCTTCTTCCGTAAATCCATTCAGAATGCAGTCTTTACATCCATTTGCCAAATTTCATAATCATAAAATGCGGCAATTGCTAACATGATTCGGACGGACTTAAGCATCGCTACGGTGAGAAGGTCTCATCGTAGTCAATCCCTTGAACTTGTCGAAAACCCTTTGCGACAAGTCGAGCTTTGTAGACGATAACATTACCGTCGGCGTCGGTCTTCTTCTTGAAGATCCACTTGTTTTCTATTGCTTGCCTACCCTCGGGCAAGTCAACCAAAGTCCATACTTTGTTTTCATACATGGATCCCATCTCAGATTTCATGGCCTCAAGCCATTTTTCGGAATCTGGTCTCACCATCGCTTCTTCATAGTTCGTGGGTTCATCATGATCTAGTAGCATGACTTCCGAACAGGATTACCGTACCACTCAGTGCGGATCTTATTCTGGTTGATCTACGAGGTTACAGAGTAACTTGATCTGAAGTTTCATGATCAACATCATCAACTTCCTCACTACTTGGTGTAGGTGTCTCGTAAACTGGTTTACGTGACGAACTACTTTCAAGTAAGGGAGAAGGTACTATTACCTCATCAAGTTCCACTTTCCTCCCACTCACTTCTTTCGAGAGAAACTCCTTCTCTAGAAAGGATCCATTCTTAACAACGAATGTCTTGCCTTCGGATCTGTGATAGAAGGTGTACCCAACTGTTTCCTTTGGGTATCCTATGAAGACACATTTCTCGATTTGGGTTCGAGCTTATCGGGTTGAAGCTTTTTCACATAAGCATCGCATCCCCAAACTTTAAGAAACGACAACTTTGGTTTCTTGCCAAACCATAGTTCATAAGGTGTCGTCTCAACGGATTTTGATGGTGTTCTATTCAGGTGAATGCGGCCGTCTCTAGAGCATAACCCCAAAACGATAGCGGTAAATCAGTAAGAGACATCATAGATCGCACCATATCTAGTAAAGTACGATTCTGACGTTCGGACACACCATTACGTTGTGGTGTTCGGGTGGCGTGAGTTGCGAAACTATTCGCATTGTTTCAAATGTAGACCAAACTCGTAACTCAAATATTCACCTCCACGATCGGATCGTAGAAACTTAATTTTCTTGTTACGATGATTTTCAACTTCACTCTGAAATTCTTTGAACTTTTCAAATGTTTCAGACTTATGTTTCATTAAGTAGATATACCCATATCTGCTTAAGTCATCTGTGAAGGTGAGAAAATAACGATATCCGCCACGAGCCTCAACATTCATCGGACCACATACATCCATATGTATGATTTCCAACAAATCTGTTGCTCTCTCCATAGTACCGAGAACGGGGTTCTAGTCATCTTGCCCATGAGGCACGGTTCATAAGTGCCAAGTGATTCATAATCAAGTGACTCCAAAAGTCCATCAAGATGGAGTTTCTTCATGCGCTTTACACCGATATGACCTAAACGGCAAGTACCACAAATAAGTTGCACTATCATTATCAACTCTGCATCTTTTGGCTTCAACATTATGAATATGTGTATCACTACTATCGAGATTCATTAAAATAGACCACTCTTCAAGGGTGCATGACCATAAAAGATATTACTCATATAAATAGAACAACCATTATTCTCGATTTAAATGAATAACCGTCTCGCATCAAACAAGATCCAGATATAATGTTCATGCTCAACGCAGCACCAAATAACAATTATTTAGGTCTAAAACTAATCCGAAGGTAGATGTAGAGGTAGCGTGCCGACCGCGATCACATCGACTTTGGAACCATTTCCCACGCGCATCGTCACCTCGTCCTTTGCCGAGTTCGCAATCAGTAGTCCTGCTTGAGTTGCAAATATTAGCAATGAACCAAGATCAAATACCAGTGCTACTACGAGCTCTAGTAAGGTACACATCAATAACATGTATATCACATATACCTTTGTTCACCTTGCCATCCTTCTTATCCGCCAAATACTTGGGGCAGTTCCGCTTCAAAGGACGATGCGCTTGCGGTAGAAGCACTCGGTTTCAGGTTTAGGGCCGACTTGGGTTTCTTCTCTGAGCAAAGAACTTGCTTGCTGTTCTTCTTGAAGTTCCCTTCTTCTTCCCTTTGCCTTTCTTCTTGAAACTAGTGGTCTTATTGACCATCAACACTTGATGCTCCTTCTTGATTTCTACCTCCGCAGCCTTTAGCATTGCGAAGAGCTCGGTATAGTCTTTACTAACCCTTGCATATTATAGTTCATCACGAAGCCTTTGTAGCTTGGTGGCGTGATTGAAGAATTACATCAATGACACAATCATCCGGAAGATTAACTCCCAATTGTGTCAAGTGATTGTAGTACCCGGACATTACGAGTATGTGCTCACTAATGTAACTATTCTCCTCCATCTTGCAGCTATAGAACTTATTGGAGACTTCATATCTCTCAATCCGGGCATTCTGTTGGAATATTAACTTCAACTCTGGAACATCTCATATGCTCCATGACGTTCAAAACGTCATTGAAGTCCCGGTTCTAAGCCGTAAAGCATGGCACACCGAACTATAGAGTAGTCATCGCTTTGCTCGCCAGACGTTCACAACATCCGGTGTTGCTCCAAAGAAGAGGCACTGCACCTAGCGGTGCATCCAGACGTAACTCTTACGTGCAGCAATGAGGATGATCCTCAAATTACGGACCCAGTCCGTGTAATTGCTACCATCATCTTTCAACTTTGCTTTCTCAAGGAACGCATTAAAATTCAACGGAACAACAAAGACGAGCCATCTATCTACAATCAAACATAAACAAGCAAGATACTATCGGTACTAAGTTCATGATAAATTTAAGTTCAATTAATCATATAACTTAAGAACTCCCACTTAGAAAGACATCTCTAGTCATCTAAGTGATCACGTGATCCAAATCAACTAAACCATAACCGATCATCACGTGAAATGGAGTAGTTTTCAATGGTGAACATCTTATGTTGATCATATCTACTATATGATTCACGCCGACCTTCGGTCTCCGTGTTACGAGGCCATATCTGCATATGCTAGGCTCGTCAAGTATAACCCGAGTATTCTGCGTGTGAAAAACTGGCTTGCACCCGTTGTAGATGGACGTAGAGCTTATCACACCCGATCATCACGTGGTGTCTGGGCACGACGAACTTTGGCAACGGTGCATACTCGGGGAGAACACTTCTTGATAATTTAGTGAGAGATCATCTTATAATGCTACCGTCAATCAAAGCAAGATAAGATGCATAAAGGATAAACATCACATGCAAATCAATATAAGTGATATGATATGGCCATCATCATCTTGTGCTTCATGATCTCCATCTTGCAGCACCACCATGATCACCATCGTCACCGGCGCGACACCTTGATCTCCATCGTAGCATCGTTGTCGTCTCGCCAAACTTATGCTTCTACGACTATCGCTACCGCTTAGTGATAAAGTAAAGCATTACAGTAGCGATGCATTGCATACAATAAGCGACAACCATATGGCTCCAGCCATTGCGATAACCGGTTACAAAACATGATCATCTCATACAATAAAATATAGCATCACGTCTTGACCATATCACATCACAACATGCCCTGCAAAAACAAGTTAGACGTCCTCTACTTTGTTGTTGCAAATTTTACGTGGCTGCTACGGGCTTAAGCAAGAACCAGTCTCACCTCGCGCATCAAAACCACAACGATACTTCGTCAAATAGACTCCGTTTAACCTTCTCAAGGACCGGGCGTAGCCACACTCGGTTCAACTAAAGTGAGAGAGCAGGCACCCACCAGTCACCTTTAAGCAACGAGTGCTCGTGGCGGTGAAACCAGTCTCGCGTAAGCGTCTGGCGTAATGTCGGTCCGGGCCGCTTCATCTCACAATACCGCTGAACCAAAGTATGACATGCTGGTAGGTAGTATGACTTGTATCGCCCACAACTCACTTGTGTTCTACTCGTGCAAAACATCAAACCATAAAAACCTGGCTCGGATGCCATTGTTGGGGAACGAGTAATTTCAAAAATTTCCTACGCACACGCAAGATCATGGTGATGAATAGCAACGAGAGGGGAGAGTGTTGTCTACATACCCTTGTAGACCCGAAGCGGAAGCGATCACAACGTAGAGGAAGTAGTCGTACGTTCTCCTCGCGATCCGACCGATCCCAGCGCCGTTACTCCGGCGCCCCCGAGTTCTTGACACACGTACAGCTCGATGACGTCCCTCGTACTCGATCCAGCCGAGTGTCGAGGAGAGTTCCACAAGACGACGGCGTGGTGACGATCTTGATGTTTCACGGCGCGAGGCTTCGCCTAAGCTTCGCGACGGTATGACCGAGGTGGAATATGGTGGAGGGGGGCACCGCACACGGCTAAGGAACGATCCGTAGATCAAACTTGTGTGTACTAGGGTGCCCCCCTGCCCCCGTATATAAAGGAGGGAGGGGGGAGGCCGGCCGGCCTAGAGGAGGCTGGGAGGAGTCCTACTCCCACCGAGTAGGACTCCCCTTCCTAGTTGGAATAGGATTGGGGGAGGGAAGAGGAAGGCGCCCCCCCCCCCTCCTTGTCCTATTCGGACTGGGGGAGAGGCGCGCCACCCTTGGCGGCCCTCCTCTTCTCCCTCGAGGCCCACCGAGGCCCATTTACCCCGGGGTTCCGTAACCTCCGGTACTCCAGAAATTCCTGTTTTACCGGAACCATTCGAACTCCAAACATAGGCTTCCAATATATCAATCTTTATGTCTCGACCATTTCGAGACTCCTCGTCATGTCCGTGATCACATCCGGACTCGAACTTCTTCGGTACATCAAAATACATAAACTCATAATAACCGCCATCGAAACCTTAAGCGTGCGGACCCTACGGTTCGAGAACAATGTAGACATGACCTAGAACTATTCTCGGTCAATAACCAACAGGGACCTGGATGCCCATATTGGTTCCTACATATTCTATGAAGATCTTTATCGGTCGAGACCGCATAACAACATACGTTGTTCCCTTTGTCATCGGTATGTTACTTGCCCGAGATTCGATCGTCGGTATCCAATACCTAGTTCAATCTCGTTACGCAAGTCTCTTTACTCGTTCCGTAATACATCATCTCACAACTAACTCATTGGTTGTAGTGCTTGCAAGGCTTCATGATGTGCATTACCGAGAGGGCCCAGAGATACCTCTCCGACAATCGGAGTGACAAAACCTAATCTCGAAATCGCCAACCCAACATCGCCTTTGGAGACACTGTAGTACTCCTTTATAATCACCCGATTCGTTGTGACGTTTGGTAGCACCAAAGTGTTCCTCCGTAAACGGGAGTTGCATAATCTCATAGTTACAGGAACATGTATAAGTCATGGATAAAAGCAGTAGCAACATACTAAACGATCGTGTGCTGAGCTAAGGGAATGGGTCATGTCAATCAGATCATTCTACTAATGATGTGACCTTGTTAATCAAATAACAACTCCTTGTTCATGGTTAGGAAACATAACCATCTTTGATTAACAAGCTAGTCTAGTAGAGGCATACTAGTGACATATTGTTTTGTCTATGCATTCACACATGTATCATGTTTCCGGTTAATACAATTCTAGCATGAATGATAAACATTTATCATGAAATAAGGAAATAAATAATAACTTTATTATTGCCTCTAGGGCATATTTCCTTCACAGACGATGATGGAGGCTGGGTGCAGGACCCTCATATTCAAGAGCTGCTTCTCAAGCGGACGGATAACGCAAGAGCTGCCGCCCGAGAGAAAGCCAAGCTGGATCAACTGGAGATAGACGCGGTTACTCCATTGTATGAAGGATGCAGGCCCGAGGATACCCGCCTGAAAGTAACGCTCATGGCTCTGGAGATGAAGGTAAAACACAAAATGACCGACTCATGCTTCGACGAGAACATGTCATTCTGGCACGAACGTCTTCCCAAGGGGAACAAGTGCCCGACCAGTTTCGAGGAGGCGAAGAAAATCGTGTGTCCTCTGGATTTACCGCACGTGAAATACCATGTGTGCATGAACAATTGCATCATTTATCGGGACGAGCACGCGGAGTCTACCATATGTCCGGTGTGCGGCGTCACTCGATACAAGAAGAGGAAGAAAGCTCCTCGAAAATCGGTGTGGTACTTTCCGATCACTCCTCGTCTGCAGCGGTATTTCGCGGACCCTAAGGTAGCAAAGCTCCTGCGTTGGCACGCGGATAGGGAGGAGAAGAAGCGAGAAGATGACGCAAATGATCCGGATATAGATAAAAAAGACAAGATGCTGAGTCACCCTAAGGATGCGAGCGATGGCAAGCGTTGAACTTCAAGACCCGAATTTGGGAAGGATCCAAGGAACATCGTGCTGGGCGCGAGCACCGATGGAGTCAATCCGTTTGGCAGCCAGAGAAGCACACATAGCACCTGGCCTGTGTTTGTGTGGATGTACAACCTTCCCCCTGGTTGTGCATGAAGAGGAAGTACATTCACATGAGTATGCTAATTGAAGGGCGAAACAACCAGGAACGACATCAATCAGATCCGAGGCTGCTCTTTGAAGGAGGAGCTAGACACGCTGTGGTAAAACGCCAGCCAATACGTGGGGCGCCGCAGAAAGAATATTTCCCTATGAGAGTCGCACTTTGCTCACGACGGTGCATGACTATCTCGATTACGGATATCTCGCGGGCAGGTAGTCCACGGATTTTCCGGATGCGTAAGGTGCATGGATGACACAACGCGCGCCAGACTAGATAGAGATCCGGGTCTTGAAAACCGTGTTCATGGGACATCGAAGGTGGCTTCACGACGATGACCCGTGGAGGAAACGCAAGGATCTGTTCGATGGTGAAACCGAACCCCGAAAACGCCCGTGTACGAGGAGCGGCGAGGAAATAGACAAGCTGTTGAAAAATTGGAAAGACCGCCTTGCCGCCGAAAGATGCGAAAGGCGCCAGAGCCGCTGCTGAAGGTATGGAAAACGAGGTCTGTTTTCTGGGACTTGCCGTACTGGAAGATCCACCGTGTGCCTCACAGCCTTGATGTCATGCATATCACGAAGAACGTGTGTGAGAGTCTGCTTGGTACCTGCTCAACATGCGAGAGGACCAAAGATGGGCGAAAGCAAGGGCGGACTTGAAATCAATGGGCATCGGCAGGAGCTTCACGCTAATGATGATGATGATGATGATGATGAGGCGAAGCAGACACGGAAAGTCGTCGCAAAGGCAAAAGGCCAAGAAGACCGGAAATGACTACCCTCCCGCGTGCTTCACTCTAAGTCGAGGAGATCGAGCAGTTTTTCACCGCCTCCTAGGAGTAAAACTTCCTTCTGATTCTGCTGGGAAGATAAGCAGATACCTAGACCCAGCCAAGCGAAGTTCAGCGGGATGAAGTCTCACGACCGCCACGTCTGATGACGCAGAATACTTCCAGTTGCAATCCGTGGGATCATGGGCGCGCACGTCCGTGAAACGCTATTTGGCATGTGCAACTTTTTCGACGTCATCTCGGAAGTCGATTGGCGTGAGGCAACTCGAAAGGCTACAGAAGACATCGTGGTGATACTATGCGAGCTTGAGATGTACTTCCGCCCGCATTCTTCGACGTTATGGTGCATCTGCTGGTCCATATAGTGGAGGATATCATCCAACTCGGGCCGTTGTTCCCGCACAAAGCATGATGCCGTTCGAAAGGATGAATGGTGTCATCAAAGGATACGTTCGCAACATGTCACGTCCGAGAGGAAGCATAGCGAGGGCTTTCGATCGAAGAGTGCATCTCCTCTCGCACGAATTATCTAGGCATCGAGAACCCGTTGGTCTGCGCGTCAGCGGGCACCTCGGCAGGCTCGCCGGATGGGGTCACCATGAGGGTCGCCGCGAAATGCATGTCGGCTTTGAGGGTCGACTCGCGACTTTGAAAGAGCAAACCTAGTCGCTACAACACATAGACGTGGTCGATCCTTGGGTGGTAGAGCAAAAACCTTTATTAAGAAGACGTACAATGACCGAGGCCAACAGAGGACGGACGGAGATATACTCAAAGAGCACAACTCATGTTTCACGCGTTGGTTCAAGCGAAGCTTCGTCCGCACCCTTTACATGAGGATTCTTCCGCGGAAGAACAACTACTATTCGCCTTGTCACGTAGGCGCCGAGCACAACCTCGATGACCTATGAGGCGTCACGATATCAATGGCTACACATTCTACACCGAGGACAAGGACATGAAGAGCGATGGTTATCGAACTCCGGGTAACGATGGAATCCTACACCGTAACGACAAGGACAGATACTACGGAAGGATCGAGGAGATCGGGAGCTGAGCTACTGCCGAGAGAAGGTCCGATGTTCCGTGTCGATGGGCCAAAACGTCATAAAAGAAGACCGTATTTCACCACCATGGTTATACCCGGCCAAATCCAAGATCATGGTATAACGTCACCGCTAAAAATGAGCCATGGGTACTGGCTTCCCAAGTGGACCAATGCTTCTTCACTACCGACCCGCCAAAGCCCAGTCGTGTTGTCGTGAGGAGAGGCAAAAGGAAGATCATCGGAATGGATGGAGTAGCCAATGAGCAAGACTTCGACAAGTACGGCGACCCGAAGATCGAACATGACGACGACGATGAAGTAGCAGCACACACCACAAGAAGAAGTAGGACCACCCTACCTAAAGGACGTCCGTTCCACAGAAGAACTCCGTTTGCGAAAAAGAAGGGCAAGAAGATTATGAACAGAGATAGCTAGCTAAGACCGATTGTATTTAAATCGTAGTCTTCATTTCTCGATTGTATTTCATGCATGGGCACTTTTTGATATCATGAATATTTTTAAATTTCATGGGCACTTTTTGAATTCATGAGGACACTTGATCTCGATTCCCCTCCATCTCGATCTCGATCCTCCATCTCGATCGCACCAAGACCTCCCGCTAGCTCCACCCATCGCAACCCTCCCCGCTCCACCGCCGAGCACCCGCCCCCCTTTTAAGACTTTTTGAACATATTTTTAAATTTTTTTACTATTTTTCTAAAAAATATTACTGTTATAATTTAAACAAGTTTGAACATATTTAAACACAAATAAATATAAAAAACAGCATTTAAAATGCATAAAAAATATTACTGTTATGATTTAAACAAGTTTGAACATATTTAAACATAAATAAATATAAAAACACCATTTAAAATGCATAAAAAATATTGGGGATCCTGAATCGAACCCAGGACCTCCCGTGTGTGTGCTACATGCCGACTAGTCGGGCTAGTGGGTGGGTTACATTGTAGAAAGGGTTGGGCAGTAGATATAGCTCTTGTGGTAGATTAAAACAACATTCTAATGGCGCACCATGGTGGTGCGCCATTAGAACAGATCAGACTTATGGCGCACCGGCCTGTGGTGCGCCATTAAACTTTCTCACCTATTCCCTCGGCCTCTCTCCTCCCTCGCCAGATCCCCCCTCACAGCAGCCTCTCGCGCGCCCCAGCGCCCGTGGCCCCAGCCCGTCGCCCGCCCCTTGCCGAGCAGAGAGGCAGACCGCCCCCCCCTCCGCCAGCGCCCAGCCTCTCCCGTCCCCCTCCCCCCGCGCCCAGCATCCGCCCTCGCCCCCCCCCCGCTCCCGCTCCCGCATCCAGCATCTCTGCCGTCCCCCTCTCGCCCAGCCCCCCCGCCCGCCCCCCCGCCGCCCGCCCTCGCCCGTCCCCAGGTGATTCCTCCTTCTCCTCCACCCCCTCACCTGCAAACCCTAGGGCCATGGCTGTTAACTGTTTTAGATAGTTTCAGTTAACTTTTTCTTGTGTTCTGTAAATTTACCAATGCATTTGATGTTGTGAATTACTAAGATACTGAAGTAAGAAAGTTGAGGAAACTGGATTAAACTGTGTCATTTGGGCAAGAATGTTAAGTAGTTATTCATGAAAGAAATGAAACAAGTGAGGCCATACATACAGAAACTAATCTAGCACTTGGTGGTGGTTGGCACGCAGCAATCAAGAGAATTGATTTTCAAGAGCAAGAATGTTGGATTCATTGCAGCCACATGTATAGGCATGCAAGTTGACCCAGTTGGCCGGTTGGCCCGTACACACATAATCAACATTCACTGTTGTGCGGACGGGCGTTTTCTTGGGTTGTTTCCTCTGCACTTGTGGTGCTGGTGTGTAGTTCTCCAGTGTACCCTTTTTCCTCCATCTCGTCCCACACGCATTGCAGAGCACCGGCTTCTCCGGTGGCCCGTGTCGCCAGAGAGGACTGCCTGTATCAGCAGCATTAGTTGGCATGAGCAACAACAAGTAGAGTAGAAAATAGAGCAGCAAAGAATGTGTGTAATACTAGTGTACATGCATAGAGGTCACAGATATGACAGGGAGACTCTGTGTTATTCAGAGTTTGTGTTTGTACCACAGATATGACAGGGAGACTCTGTAATAGTTAGTGTACAGGCATAGAGTTGAGTTGTACCCTAACATAACATTGGGCATTTTAGGTGAATGCAGGCAGCAAGAATATATGCAACTCTGAATATCTATCTGATGATGATTGGCAAGAGCAAGATGAGATAATATCTGTTTTCCTTGCTTTCTTTCAGGTTTTTTTTGCTTCCAACCGTTAGTGCATTCAACTCTGAATGTAGGTTGAATATTTCTTGCACTGCTGTTAAAGATGTTACCAGTCACATTTCTGTGTCCACATTGTTTTGTATGTAATTAAAATGTCAAATACACAACACCGGCTGTGACAATCAGTAACTTGCTTAATTAGGATGAATTTTTGTTCTTCATTATAGTGTATACATCTAATTCAGTAAAAATAATAGGCATCACCTTCGTGTAAAAAGATGTCGAACCTTGTCTATGCCATTGGAAGAGAAATTTACAGGATGCATAGATTTCTTTACTTCATTGCATTGGAGGTTCATCTTGTCTTGAAGCAAACAAATTAGCATTGGAGGCTCATCTTTGAGGCTTATCTTTATTACATATCAGAACTTGCAAACAAATCTGTGAAAGACTTGTAAAGTTGCTGGGTTTTGTCTCCGACCATTGTGTCGTGATGAATTTGCAGGTACCCGAGAGGCCCTTGAGTTTGCCGGAATGTCGATTAACTTCCGTTCCGGCAAATTCGCGTACTCCATATGTCCTATTTTCAGCAAAGGTCATGCTGAAATTTTCCGTGAATTTTAGCATGACTTTGCTAAAAATAGGACATATGGGGTACTTATGACTAATGCATGGGCAGACTATCTTAGTACTTAGTTAAGTAGGATCAACTGCCTGCCATTCTTGCTGCATTAAATCATAGGTGGCAATAGAGCCAAGTGATTAGGCCCAACTTAGAATTATCCTTAGCATCGATAAACCCTAGATGATAAACCCAACATAGGTGGCAATAGAGCCAAGTGATTAGGCCCAACCCTAAATCATGAGACCATGATCTTGTTCCTTGACAATAACCATCTTTTGACCAAACTTTTTTCCTATTTAGAGAAAACATGGCCCACAACGATGAGGCCGGTGGTTGAGCGGCAAGCAATTCAGGAGATGTCCCAAGAGTTGGAGGAACAACAACCTCACCGCTATGATGACGCCTTGCGAAGACACCGATCCTGATTACACAACCCCTAGTGGCGTCGGGATGACACCACCGATGGTGCCGCCGAGGATGCCACCACTGATGATGGTGGCGCA
Source organism: Aegilops speltoides (assembly GCA_021437245.1). NCBI lineage: Eukaryota > Viridiplantae > Streptophyta > Magnoliopsida > Poales > Poaceae > Aegilops > Aegilops speltoides. Next base: position 496,263,666 of record CM038143.1, read on the forward strand.
CACACAGATGGCAGCCAACCGAAGAAGCAAAGGAAGGACCGGCGCCCGAATGCGCTCCGCACCGTCAAGGAGGAATTCACTCAAGTGGACTCCGGCGGGAATCCAACGGAGCCCAAACATATAGTCAAGGGGTACGCGGTTCAGCTCGGGTGCATTCTCCGGAACACCGTCTCGATCAACACCGAGAATCTTAGGCATAAGGACCGAGGGAATTTGTGCAGCCTCCTCTTCACGAAGCTGCACGAACGATACAAGTTCCCCGACGAATTTGAAAACACACGCCTCTCAGGGAATAGAGTGAACAATGCCGCCCTCACGAAGATGAGCACGGCCCTGTCTACTTGGAGAAGCGCGGTGAAGAGAATGATTGATAAAGGTGATAGTTATGACAAGATCAAGGCGAAATATCATTTGATGAGCGAAGATGAGTACAAGGAGTTCAAGATCAAGTGCGAGCCCGCAAGCTCGAATCAAGTCGATGGGGAAAGAAATGCGGAGTTGAACTTAGGGAACACAAACTCGGTCCCGCGGTTATAGAGTGGCGGAGCCTATATGGGACAAGGAGGACGCGGGCGTGCCGAGCAAGGCCTACCGCCCGCTTGAAAAATACAGCGATGACAAGCGCACCAGAACTATGTCGGGGCCGGTACAAGGAGGACCCGATAACAAAGGAGCTTACCACGGATCCGAAGACCAGGCGCTTGAGCTTGTTCGTAAGGAATACACCCCGCGTAATTAGCTCCATATGGTTGCACTCTAATTAATCACCAATATTTCTAAATGGCTCATGTTCCTTTCGCAGACAATGAAAGCGATGGCGGGGTCGTCTAAGAGCTCCCCTTCGACACCCCTTTAAATAGGGCGTTGAGCGTAATGAAAAGAAGGATAAGCTCGATAAGCCGACGTCACCGGTCGTGTGGCGGCAAAGGCTTGTCCACAAAATGGGGTCATACTATACCACCGGTGTGCGGAAGGAGAAAAAGGCCAGCTCGGAAAGCCGACGCGAGGTTGAAGCACTCAAGGCACAAGTGGCGCGGATTCCGGAGCTTGTCCAAGAGCAAGTGGAACAACAGCTGGAAACGGCTCGAAGCCATGGTGCCTACGTTGATTCATGGGCTGACGACGTGGATGCGGGCGGCCAAAGGGTCCTCCCGGTTCCCAGCTTCATGGCCAACAACTTCGCCTGCAATGGCGGCACCATTGGTGTCTCCGGCGGCGGCGACATTGGTGTCTCCGGCAGCGGCGCCATTGGTGTCTCCGCGGCGGCGCCATTGGTGTCTCCGGCGGAGGCGGTATTCGTGTCTCCGCACCGCACGGTATTGGAGCTTAATGCACCCGGTGTACGCCGACCGCACCTCGCCAAAGAAGCGCCCCTCCGTCGGTTGCCGCCCGCCGTTGGCGGTGCCTCGACATTAGCCGAGCTTGACGGCATCACGGTAACTAAGCTTCTCGGCCGATGACTTCATCTCCTTGCCTTTGATCGGGCATCCTCGACGCCCTACACATGTTTTCGCGAGGCACCGCCGACGTTCCTTGCACTCTTCGCGCCTTGGGCGCCGAGTTGGTCGATGTCGCCAAGGGCAAAATCGCTCAACCGGCAACCCCATTTTCCACGGTAATCCGATGCCACCCACAATGTATAGGGTTGAAGTGGTCCGGTGCTGCCAGCTGCGACGAGTTGTTACCTCGATTCGACCGGCTGGGCCGACGAAGAAGATGAGATGACCCTCGGCACTGCATAAACCGGCCCTGCTATGGCGAAGAGCCAGATTCGTTTGGGGCGGGGACACCACCCACGACAAGACCGCCCGATCGTGCGGCGCCAAGCCATGGCAAGAACGCAGCAACGCTACCGACCAGCCGGACATCCCTATGGCACAGATCCGGACAGCCCTATGGCACAGATCCGGACGGCGACGACAACGACGACGGTACATTTACCAAAGTTGACAAGTACTTTGCGAACATGGGTACGTTGACGATTTCGCGGGCCTCTTTCTCAAGAACCCAGCCAAGACCACCGCGATCTAGCTGGTACGGCGGAGAAATCCAATTGCAACAAGCGCCGTCGGCGTTCAGTTCTCGTGACACCTCCAGCTCCCGTCTTCACCGAGCCTCGAGATAGCTGAGGCGCGAAATATTATCAGCCCCAACACGCTGAAGAAGGCGGTCAGTGAGCGAACTCGGTCCCATTACAGAGATCAAGAAGAAGGGCCGGAAACGAAGACTAACAAGGGCGCCGGTGCGAGCCAGCCGCACCGAAGTTCGATCCGTGCTCGGGGCGGGCCACCTTCACCTAAGGATATCTCGAGGAGGGTGCATGTGGCGGGTAGGGCGATGCTACCGCCAAATATGCTGAATGCTGCAACCGGTGCTATGCGGAGTCTGCATGACGGTGTTCGATTTTGGAGAAGCGGCGTCTCGAGAGAAGGATGTGGCATACCCGGTTTTCGTGGCCAAGGTGCGAGAGCAAGGGCTTTGTGGATGGCGACATCGGGGTATGATCGCCCTGCGGTTTGATGACATCTTTGCTATGTTTAACCTTCATCTGCTGCACTACACCTTCGTTCGGCTGTTTTTACGAGCATGCGATGCGGATCATTAGAGACAATACCGGACATCGTGATAGTCGACCCTTCTACATGCGTGCCAAGCACTTGAGCAGCGCTGGGGACCGCCAAGTTGCGAGTTCACACCTCGAAGGCGTCATTCTGGCAAACGCAGATAAGGATAACTTCCTTGTGCCTTACTTTCCCGAGTAAGTCATCCCTTAACCGCCCCGTAACATATGATTTCTTAGATTTCGATCGTTCTTTTTTTTCTAACATTCCGTGTTCTGTGCAGTGACACACATTGCACACTCATCCTCTTAAGCCCGAAATATTCCATGGCCACGTATTTCGACCCGAACCGTAACTCCATGATAGACTACACAAATGTGAAGAAAGTTCTTGATGATGTTCTCCCCGGCTACGCCAAATCTGGAGGCACCTTCACCAGGACGGTTCGTAAGTACGGCAAGCACATCTTCTCACACAATACGAAGTTCTGCTGCGTCAAGCAGCCGCCTGGCGGTCAGAAGGATGCCTACTACGCCCTCCATCACATGCGGGCGATCGTAAGGACCATCATCACCTTCGCTACCAGATAATCTCAAAGATTGGGCGCGAGCTTGTCGGCAGTCCAGACGCGGACCTCGCACAAGAATTCTTTCGCATCCATCGGAGTTTGCGGACATCATCCATCAAGATGTCCTTCATACGTCGGGCAGTTCTTCCTCGAAATCAACCGTCCAACAAAGGAGATAGATGGAATGCTACAAATGCAGGTGACAACGATCATGATTTCATGACCATCGCGACAGACGGCGGCTTCATCCACGCTCTGTCCGATGAGTCGAGTCGAAAGTAGTGATGTGTAGTTCGAAACATTGATTGGCTCATGTTGTAATTAAACTTTTAATGAATTCGTATGTCTCTTTGGTTTGGACGGTTGTTCAACTTAGATGTAATCGATGCTATTTTATTAGTAGGACCATGAATCGTGCTATTAATGTCTTGCTTTTCTCTTCCGATCCTTTTGTTGCATACTTACACATTGCTTATGTATTGTCATTGTTTGGCTTGTGCATAGAGATGCCGTCGTATGTCGTGTACAAGGGTAAGGTTCCCGAGTCTCGATGATCGGGAGGAGTGTCGGAGACAGGTTCACCGTTTCAGCGGTAATAGTTACAAAGGGTACACCACTAGGGCGGAGGCCGAATCTAGATACGCCCGCTATCTAGCGGAGAGAGGAGGAGCGTTGGAGGAACCGGATGAAGACCGGTTTGATCGCGATGATGCTCATCGTGATGACCACAGCTCTCTTCTATGTGATGGTAGTTTAGATGATCGATATCGACTTGTAATGTGAAGGCAAACTCGATACTCGCGGTCTTGAGACTTGTAATGTTTTATCTTTGTCCGGTCTTTTGAATCCGGAGACTAATATGATGAATTGTATTCGAGACTAATCTTCTATTGTATTTGATGAATTTGATGTTGTTGTGTGCTGCTGTCTATATTCTATGCAATAATATATTTTGTAATCTGTGCAAAAATCAGAAAAGCAAAAAAAAAACCTAATATTCATACTAATGGCGCACCACAAAAGACACTAATGGCGACCGTGATCATCACACTAATGGCGCATGTCTTGGTAATGCGCCATTAGAATGCCATAGCACATTTGTACATATGGCCCCGGGAGGCATTCTAATGGCGCATCGCGGGCTATACTAATGGCGATTACGTGGTGCGCCATTAGAACACCGATACTAATGGCGCGATTGAGTGCGCCATTAGAATTTAATTCTAATGGCGTGATGCGGTGGCGCATCTGGCGAAGCGCCATTAGAAGGCAAAACCAGGCGCCACTAGCATGCCTTTTCCTAGTAGTGTGTGGGCCGATCAAGCGAGATCCGCTACCACGGATCTGCTATGAATCCTATTCCGCGATCGAGACATCAAGTTGTTTCGCTCCCCTGCTGCCCGGAGTAAGGCCCGGATCTGCATCAAACCTCTGCCAGCCTCTGACTGGGAAGGTTGAATTGACTCTGCTATTTGGGTCGCAGCTGTGAGATTTTGAATCGGAGTGCGGTATACCTTAGGTGGAGGCGGGAAAAGCTGTCGCCGACTGGACTCAGGGATCTGCTCTCGAGCACGCTCGTCGAGCGCGCGCTGGAGGTTCTCCAGTCGAGTGTGCTCAGCCAGATTAGCCAAGCCTTAGGGGTTTCTCCAACGATGGGTGTGTGGAGTGCATCCATGTTGCGGCGATGAAGTTATTCCCTCTGCTGCGAAGGGAGGGGTTCGGGATGGTACTCCTCGTGGACGCGCGACGGATCGCCGCCACCATCCCCGCCGTCTTCACGGCGGAAACCAGGCGGACTGCGTGGTCCGTCGACCATCAAGACTTCAGCCGCAGGGTCGCTGCTATCGCACTCAGATGCGGTCTCGGCGGAGCCAGACGACAGGTCGAACAGTCCGTGGAGAGTTTCGTCGCCCAGTCATTTGCTTTCTTCCTTAATATTTACATATTGGATACTCCTTGTGTTTTTTACCTCGCTCCTCGGCAAATGGTCATTCAAGCGGCGGAAAAAAATATGAGAAGGTATGTGTTAAATCTTATAAAGAATGAAGGAAAGGACTATCTCGTGAGAATCTCATGATACTGCTCAATCTTCTTTCTTTTGCAGAAAAAACAGAAGATGTCACTAGGGGGAGAAATGATTGTACTGCAACCTTGTTTTCCTGACATTTCTACGTGCCTGGCCTGGAAGAGGGGACAAAGGAGTACTGCCAATACAGTGATATGCTCATACGAACAACTCGTCAGACCAAAGCAAACCAAAACTGTAGCATGTGAGCTGAACTGATGAAAGATAGCTTAAAATAAACTCCAGAATCAGGAGGTGTTAAATTTGGAGTTGTCAACACACATAGAGTTGGCGAGCGGTAGGAGGGGATGAACAACAACTTATCCTGATATGTTAAACAACAGTGGAGCAACAACAACTGCTGTAGGACCGAAGCAATCTACCAATGCTGAGAGTTGTCTATGAACTAAGCTCGTTTTTTCCCAGGAAAGGTACTAACCTCGTTTTCGACCGATCGATCGAACGACGTAGAAAGCGCATAGTTAACAATCTAGAAATGACTAATCTCCTTTTGTACGAACTGGATTAGGTTGCAGACGAAGCAGCATGTCTCAGGGCTTTACATATTAGTGAGACCAGGAAGAAACAAACAGGGGCCAAATGCTTTTGGAAGCAATGTTACGGCTGATCTTGACAAAGCTCTGACATCAGGCTCTCTATACTTGTTAATTTTGATTAGATATATAAGCAATGCATCATCACAAGTCTTGCACCAAAAGCAACCCTCGAGGGAAATTGTACTATAATATGAGGAGTTCCTGTCAATGTCCTGGCACTACTGATCGGTGCATATAAAATCCAAGTTAGTCGCACAGTTAAGAGAATAATTGGCTAGGTTTCATGTTAGTCACACGGTTAATGCAATAAATGGTTAATTTTCCTTGTCTAGTCAGGTCCACTTGTTAGGTGTCTGTTTCTTATGGGTTTATTATAGCAAGTGTGTTTAACATGCTGAACAACACACGGAAGAGGGCACTCCCCTACTCTTGTAGACTCTGGGAACACCTACTATTGGTTTTGTCTGCATCCTTCTTCGGCGTGCTTATTTGAATCAATTTTCAAATGCTTTTTATCTTGTTTCTAGCTAGTCTCTTCTTTCCATGATCCAAATCAAGGATAGACTTCATTGCACATACTCACAGACCATTTTTCTCCTTAACATATCATATGTAGTGACATGATAGAGAACGTGCCCCCTTTCTATGGGTGCCTATGGATGTATTGTATATTTCTTGTTTCTGTTTCTTTGTACGGGTTTTCTTGCATAATACAAGCAAATATCTCCTTTCAGTATGATTGTCAGTCACTTTCAGGTTGAAATATAACGAACGGTGGGGGTTTATCCTACCTGTCAATCTTTTAAATCATCTCAAAATACCACGTAGGTGAGTAATCATTAAGAAAGTGTTTTTCCTGCACAAACCATACATTGGCTACAACAGTTGTTTTGACATGAATAAAGCCTAAAACCGTGAAACAACAAAACAACATCACGACTAGGGAACATAGATAACCTCTCTCTGCAGGATGGCCAAAGAACCGAGGTGTGTGATCTAATGAGAAGTGAGGCATGCCCCCTACAAGATGTGACGACTTAGGGCATCTCTACCAGATCCCTCACAAATGATATTTGGAGGGGATTCTTTGTGTTTGCTTAGGGAATTAAGCCCCATCCAAAAGCCTCCCCCCCCCCTCACTAGCCAAAATATGCTCTACAATGGGTTCTAGTAAAAATAGGGACACCGCAGCCTCTAGTAAAAATATGCCCCATCGCTTCCCGCCCGATCGCGAGACCGCCGCCTCTCGCCCCGTTGTCAGCCATCCTCAGTCCGATGAATGCCGATTTTCCCCACCCCTACAGCACCCTAGCCACCCTCGCTAGAACTAGAGACCCACTGCTAGCCGACAATTCGGCACCACAAGTACCCAAACGGTGGCACCAAGGGAAGAGCATCATCGACAACTCTCTCTCGCCGCTCACTCCGCCTCCAGCACCCGACCGCACCCTTGGCCCAGTCGACCGGCAAAGTGGAGAGGACGGACTTGTCCATGGTGTGCCAGCTTATTCTAAACTTCTACTGAGATTCTTTCTATCCAAAGTAGGCCCTAAATAATTAAATTAGGGTTTGAAATTCAATTTCACACAAACCTTCTGAACCATAGCGGCATACCAAGGAACACAGAGAAAGTTAGTAAGAGATATTAAGGTCGACTGCCTGACAATACGTTAGTATTTAAGAAAGAGTTAATATCATCCTAACATTTGATAACTAGATCAGAAGTTTTTCCAAAAAAAACATATCCAAAATGCAACATTTATAACAATCATTTTATTTCTGATACGGCTGGTTTTTTTTAGAGAATACGGCTGGTTTTTTCTCCCACGAGGCTCATAAACGAGGCCCCATCTAGAGGGGGTATCACGAGAACACATGACGGCAGTATACAAGTAAAAAAAATAAGAGAAAAGTATATATACGTCCTTTAACTCTTGGCAGAGTCTAGATTTGGTCCCTCAACTTTGAAACCGCACAATTTGCATCCCCAACTACTAAAACCGGACAAGATTCGTCCCTGGACACGGTTTTGACCAGTTTTGGTGCTGACTTTTGCCAGTTTTGATCGTGTTTTGACTAAAATTTGCGTACTTTATTCAAATCCGTTTATTTTTTTAGGTCTGCATACCATTTTCAAGTTCATGTGCTTTTTTCAAATCCGCGTACTTTCTACAAAAGTTCATGAATTTGAAAAAGTACACATGTTTGAAAGTGGCACGCGAACTTGAAAATGTACACGGATTTGAGAAAAATAGACGAACTAGAAAAAAGTATGCGAATTTGGAAAATTACGTGAACTTGAAAAGGTACGTGGGGTGCTGATTTTAAAAAGGTAAGCGAATTTGAAATTTTTACACGAACATGAAAAAGTACACAGATTTGAAAAAAGTACATGAATTTCAAAAGATTCACGGATTCAAAAAATATACACGTATTTAAGTCAGCTCCAGTCAAAATCAGGGTGACTCAGCACTAAAACCGCTCAAAGCCAAGACCAAGGATGAACCTTGTCCGGTTTCAGTAGTTGGGGGTGCAAGCTGTCCGGTTTCAAAGTTGAGGGACCAAATCTAGACTCCACCAAAATTTGAGGGACAAAAAGTATACTTTTCTCAAAAAATAACAATAACCAAACAGTGGCTGCTTTCCCCGACATCAAAGGAGTTCTTTCCACTTACTAAAATGGAGTATCCGGCGATCGAGTCAGACGCTAGTCAACGGCACCAGCCCTGTAGCGGCGAGTGGCCTTCGGCAGGCACCGCCATGGTGTCACCTTCGACTAAACCAATATATATTCCCATTCTGATTGCACTCTCATCCCAACTAAAATAACAATAATACATCAAGCTAGCTAGCTAGCAAACAAAAGACATACAGTATTAAAGACGTGAGGTGCATGATTAGGGCTTGCAAGTCAAAATTGTTACCACTTGGGTTAGCGTGAGCCGGAGGGAAAGGATCTGGTAATCAGCTTCACACGGTTCCTGTATTCTTAAATATTATTTTATCATTGTTTACAATGCGGCGTAGTGTAGTGCATGCAGCTCATATGTTGTGCCGGCCGTCCGTTGATGGCTGTCCTAGTTTAGCAGCCAAGTTGTGTATACATGGGGCCTTGTCCGGTCCGGCCAGTTGTGTAGTGTTTCTTTGCTTGTGGCAGCTGTGTATACATGGGGCCTTGTCCGGTCCGCCGGGTCCGGCCAGTTGTGTAGTGTTTCTTTGCTTGTGGAACTGGAACAGCACTCAAAATCAATGAAGACTAATATCTCCCCATGTTTTCTTTCTATATATATATATATATATATATATATATATATATATATATATATATATATATATATATATATATATCGTGATACATAAGGACTATGGATACTATAGTTTAAAAGGAGAGCTGGGAACTTAGGCAAGTGAATAGAATTGGTAACGATTCCTCCGAAGAAAAGATCAGTTTGTTAGGAATAAAACAGACCAATAATGCATGATAATATATGCAGTGACATTCTTTTGTGGGGAATGCAGAGACCTTTTTCAAGTCAATGTTTCAATAATGGAGAGGCCAACACCATATATGCATATACTAGCACATATGCCCGTGCGTTGCAACGGGAGAAAAAATTGACGTGTAACTAAATTTGGTGAGAAACAGCTTCCGAACGGTGTTCCTTGGAGAAGCTACTACGCATTGGTGTTCGTTGGAGAAGCTACTACTCATGTTAAAGGGAGAAAAAAGGGACTATCTAAATCTAAATACATATAATGTGTTGGAAGTGCCCTTAGCTAAATCTGTATTTAATCTCTCTATGCACTATTTTTTCTTTCATTAAAATCCAGGAGATATCATCTCTTAGCTTTCCTTGGAAATCAGATTTACCTCTTGCTTTTCATATTGTAATTATGCATGTCATAAATCCCATAGCCCCTAATTATCCCAGTACCGGGGCATGTCATGAACTCACGAATCTAGATAAATTTGCCCAAAACCAGTGCAAACAGATTTGATTGCTTTCTGCCTCCATGCCTCCTCATCTGGTTATTGATTCTCAAATCAGCTTGCTGATTACGTAGGAAGTTAAGACGTATATCAACTGACATGATTCTATGTAAGAAAGCAAGGTGGGATTATTTAAGTTCTTTTAGACAGCGAATTTAACTAAAACGGAGCTGCCTTCAATCCATGGCTGGGCTGCTACCGTTAGCTCAGGAAAAAATAATCTGGGCGGCTGCCGCTAGATGGGCTGCCCGATCGCTGCCTCGTTGCTTGGTTCGTCGGCTTGAGTCGGTTTCCAATCGGTTTAAAGCGGCAGACAAAATTTGACGAAATAACGACGGACGAAAATCAAAGCGGTAGACTAAACCAAACCAAGAATATTACCTCCCTTTAATAGTAGGTATAGAAATAAGCAAACATTGTTGAGCACACGAAATTCAAACCCTTTGAAAGAAAAGACCTGACCAGCAACACTATTTTTTTAGGTTTGTGCATTCTTTCAGATAGGTACGTACATGTATATGAGTAACAAAACTGAAACTATACATTTGACTAAGTTATTACCCCAAAAATGCATATGCTTTGTGTTATTTGGCGCTCGACCACATCGTTGAGTTGAAAGAATCGATATGGCATCCGCAAAAAGAAAAAATATGGGGCGGACCATTTGGAACTTTTTTAAGGCGAACAACGTTTGGCACTTTGTCGTAGAACCAGGAGCCCGGCTGCGAAATGATCGGCCATCCACGTCGATTTCGTGTTACTGCACGCGCGCGCTGGGGGGGGGGGGTATGTATCGCTCGCACCGACTCCTATGCAAGCATCACTTGCAGGAACCGGTACTAGGCCGGACCGGTAACCACGGGATTTTGTCATGCTGACACCACACTTTTTTTCCAACTTTTTTTTATATTTTGAAAGAAATACTAAATACATATGTTATAAAAATGTTTTGCTCAAGTTTTGTAAAATGTTTGTACCATTCAAAAAAATGTATGGCACATTACGAAAATTTTATGTTTTCCAAAAAAAGTAAGTGATTTATTTTTAACATGTTATATAATGTAAAAAAATGTTTCATACCATTCATAATATTGTATAATGCATTTTTTAAGTGTTCACACGTTTCAAAAAAAAAAATGTTTGTGACATTTAAAAAAATCAATGTATATAAATTTCCACATAGTTTGAAAAGAATTTTTCCTATCATGTAAAAATATCTTTCAATGTATATTCGGGAAAAATGTTCAAAACAAATTAATTGGAAAAATGTTAATCATGTATGCAAAGAATTTAAATGTATATAAGAAAAAGTTTTAGATGTATACAACAAATGTATAATGTGCATGGAAAAATAAACATCAAAACATACATTTGAAAAAATGTTAATCATGTATCTGAAAAATGTTGAACGTGTATGAAAACATGTTCCTGGTGTATACTAGAAACATACAATGTGTATGGGAAAATAGGTATATGTGTGCAAAAAAGAAAATGGAAAATGGAAAATGTAAAAAAGAAGATTTTTTTTAAAGAAAACCAACCAAAACTGAAGAAAGAAACAAACAAAACCAATGTAAAAGAAAAAGGAAAACCAAAATCCGGGGAAAACCAAAGGAAAACTTGAGAAAAACCAATGCTACAACAGTGTATAAACCGACAAAAAAACCATCAAAAAAACTCAAGCATGGCTATGCTATTGGGCCGGCTCAATACCCACCACTATGTAGGCGATTCCTAATAGGAATCAATATGAGCAACATATAGCTCTCGTGTGTTACGGGGGGTGCACTAAATATAGCCAAGAAACCCATCTGTCTGCGCGGCCAGACTATGTGACCCACGGTCCTTTTTCCTGCCGCCACTTTGCAACAACACATTCAGGAGAGCAACGCTGTTTTTCAAATACATGTTTCGGACAATTTCTTCAATTACTTATTAAAAATATACATGGTTAACCCTTTCTTAGTGGCATGCAACTTTTTAACAAACTATGTGAGCTTTTTTTTGCATTGCATAACCATTTTTCAAAAATATCATGAACATATTTTTAAAAGGCTTGAACATTTTTTTAAATGTCACATACTTTTTTTTAGTTATACAAATCATTTTTGAAATTACATGAACATTGTTCTTACATTGCATAAACATTTTTTTAAAATGTCACAACATTTGAAACACATGGGCACTTTTTAAAAATGTACGTGCATGTTTTTGAATGTTATGACATTTTTAAAAAGGTACGCCAACATAAAAATTTACAAGATGTTAATTTTTTTCAAATTCACGGTTTTTTAAGTAAATTAATTTTTAGATATTTATTTACAATGTTTCAAAATGTAAACAACACTAAAACAATAACAAAAAGGAACAAAGGAAAAAATGCATCAAAATTGGCAGCTTTATTATTGAAGTATAATTCGGTTACAATCCACCGGTAGGTAGCTGACCAGAAAGGCTGGGCTTTGATCAAGACAGCTTTCAATCCCATCTAATGACCCTCAGACCCTCTTGGGGTTGAGGTTGCCTGGGGATTGAATTTCTATCCAGGGTCAGCATTCTTCATGCTTACATGTGTCGCCTAGGAGATTTCGTCTGTGGAATGGGAAGGACTTTTTAGCTCCTATGTGCCCATGGTTGCATAATGCTTATGTCCACCCTTACCTCTACCCTTCTTTACTGAGCGAGAAAGACACTATCCAGATCTATGGACCTCTCCAGCGTTGAGCGAGGCCCCATCCACATAAATTCCGTCAGACTTTGGGTGAGGCCTTACTTTCTATGAACACCTCGCCGTTGCATGATAAACTTAGCCTCCAACACGCCAAAAGAGAAGACAAGGGCTGGAGGCAATGGCTTTAGGATATGCGTTGACCGGGTCATTAGAGCCTTCACATATCTTGAGTCCTTCCCCATTTAACAAGTTTCGCTTTTCAGAGGATCTAAATCAGTCTTCATCCTTTCACTTTTCAAAGCCCCTCGCTAAATACATGAATTTGTTTCGCAGAAATTAAGAGATTTTTTATTTTCTCGAAATAAAATGAGTTCGATTAGCAACACCAGTCTCTACAACATCAGGATAAAGACCTTTTTACCATAACCTTTCCTCGTAAGACTTTTTAGTAAAGATCGAGTGATGACTCAAGATAGAATGCTAATGAGACAAAGACTGCTAACTTTTTATTGAAATTTTATTGCTCTCCATACTTCTTACAATTTACTTCTATCTGCTAGCTTGCCCTAAGAAAAACAACAGTTCCACATATATCTTTTGTGATTTTCTATTTGAAACACAAGGGCGCTAAGCAAAGAAAATTTCAATTAACAAATAGTAGGTGCTTTTTATTCTTTGGCCCATGTCAGTGATATGTAGCCTCTCAGCCCTTACTTGAATCATTGGTCCTCCCTACAGGAATAAAGAGATTTTATGCCCTCCCAAAGGAATATGTTTGGGCCGGTTGGAGCTCGACATGGAGAAAACTATAGATGATCTCCGGAAATGGGTGCGCCCATTTATTTCGGTGTCCTCATCCGAGTGTATGTTTGTGTTAGATAGGATTTGGAAGGACTTACTTTACTAAAAGATAGAGTGTGTTACTTTCATTCTTTTTTTATGCTACCTACTTGCTCTCTCGTGTGAGTGGTTGCGTGACCCTAAGTATAAGGGTGAAGCAACCTAGCAGTAAGTATTTCCTTTAGTAGAGAACCAAGGTTTATCTAACCAAAAGGAGTTCTTTCAGCAAACAAAGTCACTGGTACCTAAACACAAAACAAGTTTGTCCCCAACACGTCAAGAAAGTTGTAAAGCTTCTTGTCTTGCTAGTTACAAGATTAAAAATAGGAATTGATAAGTAGATTAAATAAAAGAAATGGCACAACAAAAATAATATTTTTGATAGAGTTTTTAGTAATAGAGAATAGACCCAGGGGGTAGGTTCACTAGTAACATCGCTCATAAGCATACAAGTGTGGTGTGGTGAATAAATTATAGCTGCATAGTGATTAAATTGCAATATTTATATTTGTGACTATGACCATTCATAGTATAATCTCGTATAGGCATTACGTTCGTGATATGTGGACCATTAACCAACTGCATCTACAACTAATACTCCACCCCAAGACCGCTATCCGGCATGCATCTCGAAGTATTAAGTTCATAACAAATAGAGCATTGCAATCGGCAAGATGACATAATGTAAACAGTAAAATTATCAAGTAGTATGACAAGTTGACAACAATAATACTTGTCTTGTCTCTTTCTTTCACTGGGATATAGATCACCGCAAAATTAGTACCTACTATAGTGCACCACTCCCTATGAACATATACCCATCAAACTTGGCCAAAGAAGACAAATAGATCGGAGAGCATACAGAGCCATTCAATTATACAGCGAAGAAACTTCAAAAGATTTAGTCGATTTCAATGAACAATCTAATCATAAAGTGAAAATTCATCATATCACAACAAACACAATATCGATTACATCAAATTGATCTCGATCATGTGACGTAGCTCACGGGGACTTGGTATTGAAGAACGAGAGAGAGAGAGAGAGAGAGAGAGAGAGAGAGAGAGAGAGAGAGAGAGAGAGAGAGAGAGAGAGAGAATGCCAGCTAGCTGCTGCTACGAACCCTAAGGTCCTAAGGAAACTGTAGGATCGGAAGTATGTCTAGAGGGGGGGTGATTAGACTACTTGACAACTTAAAAGTTTAGCCTTTTGATTAGGACAAGTTTTTAGCAAGTTCACAATGATGACCAAGTCAAGTATCACCCTACACATGCAATTCTAGAGTAATGGCAGCGGAAAGTAAATTGCACATGTAGTAAATAAGAGGTGGAGAAGAGCAAACGCAATTTGGAGACACGGAGATTTTTCTCGTGGTTCCGATAGGTGGTGCTATCGTCAATCCACGTTGATGGAGACTTCAACCCACGGAGGGTAACAGCTGCGAGAGTCCACGGAGGGCTCCACCCACGAAGGGTCCACGAAGAAGCAACCTTGTCTATGCCATCATGGCTTACGCCCTCGGAGGACTAGCCTTACTCGGGGTAGATCTTCACAAAGTAGGTGATCTCCTTGCCCTTACAAACTTCTTGGTTCAACTCCACATCTTGACGGAGGCTCCCAAGCGACACCTAACCAATCTAGGAGGCACCACCCTCCAAAAGGTAATAGATGGTGTTGGTGATGATGAACTCCTTGCTCTTGTGCTTCAAATGATAATCTCCCCAACACTCAACTCTCCTCACTGATTTGGCTGTGGTGGAGGAAGGGATTGAGTGGAAAGCAACTTGGGAAGGCTAGAAATCAAGTTTCATATGGTGGGAATGGAGCAACTTGATCTCAACACAAGGGTAGGTAGTTTTCTTCTCGTAAATGTAAGGTAGGAGTGGTAGTTCTTTCGATGGCTCTCTCCACGAATGAAGAGGAGGTGGAGGGTATTTATAGCCTCCACACAAAATCCAACCGTTACACACATTTGACCAATCTCGGTCAGACCGAAGTTGACAACTCGGTGAGACCGAAAGTTCAAATCTTGTGAACGTTGGGATTTTCAGTGGGACCGAAAATACAATCTCGGTTAGTCCGATTCTTCCAAAGTCTAGGGTTTGCCAATCTCGGTGGGACCGACTTTCTCATCTCGGTGACACCGATTTGAGTACAGAAGGTTTCTGAAGCTTGGCAACACCAATTTCGTAAGACCGAGTTTGGAATCGGAAAATCCGAAATTACTAGGGTTTGGCTATATGGTGAGGTGGTTCATCTCGGTGTGTCTGAGTTTATGGAATCGGTGGGACCGAGATTACTTATGAGTTTATGTTGGAATGAAAGATTGCGATAGTTTGAGAGATAAATCACTAAGCACTTTGAGCAACCAGATCATCATCATAACCTCATCCCTTTTAATAGTATTGGCTTTCCTATGAACTCAATGTGATCTTGGATCACTAAACCAAAAATGGAGTCTTGAGCTTTTGCCAATGTTTTCCTTAGCACTTTGAGGGTCCACATCATCGGTCATTGCCATACCCATATCAATGAACTTTCTGAAATATTCTCAAGAAATAATTAGTTCAATGATATATATGTTGTTATTAATTACCAAAACCACCGGGGATTAGTTGCACTTTCAATCTCCCCTTTTGGTAATTGATGACAACATATAGATCAAAGCTCGACAAATGATATAATCAATGAATAACATCGTCGCTTTGAGAAGTATGTGATAAGCAAGAGCTCCCCCTAAATTTGTGCATTATTTAAGATTTGCGTTTGAATGCAAATGCACAATCGATTAGGATCATGGGTCACTCTTCCATGTCACATACATCTTGGTGGAGCGCACAAAATGATAAGAATGAATAGCATGCACCCAATCACCAAGACATGAGTAAATGATCATACAAGATATGGATAGAATATGATAAGCATTAAGCACTCATTAAGCATAGTATGATCAAGCACTCATCAAGATAGAGCAAACGTAGTATCAATCACACGAAATGTCTCGAAAAACTCAAAAGTATCTCAAGGAAAACCGCAAACGAAAGAGCAAAAACGAGCACTCTCTCTCTCGAAGTCCTATGATCTATACAATTTCTCCCCCTTTGGCAACAAGTTACCAAAAAGTTCGAAAGGTATAGAGCTAATCGTCACTAGGGACTCTGCTGGCGGCTCCTGTCTGCGTCGATGGAGTGGAGATAGCTGCATCTGCAAAAGCTTCTGCTGAAGTCTGTGGAGCTGGAGGAGTAGACACTGGAGCTGGTGCCGGGGCCGATGGAGCTGTAGGAGGTGCCATGTAGTAGCCACAGGGTCATCCTTTGGAATAGCAGGTGATCTGGGCTTTGTGGGTACTGCAGCAGGCTGCTCATAGTCATCCTGGACTAGATCACCTTCCATCTCCTTCATGAGCTCTGCCTTCTCCCTCTTGGCTTCCTCAATGTCTACCTCAAGCTTGTTGACGGTGACTTGCACTTCAGTCAGCTTGACATCCAGAGCATGGAACTTATCTTCAACTATCCTCTCAAGACTCTCCCGAGACTGCACTATGCTTGGCCAAAGCGTAGTTCAATTCTCTGAGTGGCTTCAAGAAGTTGTTCTCCAACGCTCTTGGGCTTTCTTCTTCTTCTTCTTCCTTCTCGACTTTAGCTTGTTTTGCGACTTCAGACTTAGCGTGTCCTTCAACAGATGTGGGAGCATCCTCGGTCATCACAACTTCATTATCTTCATGTTCAGGCTGCAGTGGCAAGTGGGGTCTATCCAACGGTAGGTGTCCGTGCCAAACTTGGCATTGATGAGCATCTGAATGTGCGGAGCAAACCCACATGACCTCTTCGGTCTCTCACTGTCCTCTTGATAGTCTCAACTATCGTGTCCATCACCTTAAAAGGTGTCTTCGATCCGAATGTGCAGCATGTTGATAGAATAGCCTCTTATCATGCGGTGGTCTCTCGACTTGGGCATCAAAGTATGCCTCGTAATGGTGTTAGTGGTTGGGAGACCTGCTCAAGATGATATATTGATCCAAGCTTCCATATCTCAACATCCTTGTCCGGTACCTCATTGTACATGTTCTTCATAGACTCGTGATTCTTCTTGGGAATTCCATAGACATCTACATCATCATCTCTTGATATCGGAGCATTCAAGAACGCTCTCCATTCTTCAACAGTTGAAGAAAATCTACGCCTTCATCATCCATACAATTCGCCATCTGGATAGAAATGTGATGTGGCATAGAACGCATGATCATCTCATCATTCCAAGCGATCGGTTTCGACCAACGAACTCAAGAACTCCACATGCAAAGTGAAGCTCTCATGCACATGTGGGAAGTAGTCTCTGTGCTCTTCACTTTGTCGATGTATTTCCGATCAACATATCCGTGTCGGAACAATTGGCTTCTTGTCCATGAGCACTGCCTCATAGAAATCTTGTTGCTCTCGGTGTGGAACCTTGAGCCAACAAATGTCCTTCTCCCGGTGGCATATGGATCAACTTGCCTCCATAGCTCGAGACCTTTGTCCTTCCTTTCCTTCATATTTTCAGCTCGAGGATGAGCATCATTATGAATCGCAGTTTCATGCGAGCTTGACAAATACATGTGCCTCTTCATCGATTCAGCAGTGGCACATTGTCCTTCTTCTTCTCTCAAGCAGGAATATTTCTCACGCTTTTCTTTGGCTTGGCAGCAGTTTGGCTTGGGCTGCCTTTCTTTGGAGCTGATGGCTTAGATTTTGTGGGTGCTCCTGCCTCGATGGCATCTCCCATCAACTTTTGCTTCGAGGAGGCTGGGGTGCTTCCTCATCGAGTCATCATCGCCTTCTTCATGAACTAGCCTCTTCCTCTTGGAAGTTTTCTTGATCTTGCCGGAGGTTTCTTCTTTCATGCTCAGCTTCTTTGCAATCTGTGGATTTCTTCTCTTTGCTGGTGCCTTTCTTTGTTTGTTGCCCTTGATAGCCTTTGGCAACCACTTTCCTCTTAGGCTTGGAAGTAATCTCCTCCTCAAGAACAAAGTCGAGTCTTCCTCATCGTAATTCCTCTTCTTCCCGCCCAGTGGCAGCAGCAGGCAAACCACTTGGAGTGCTTCTCTCTCCATCATCAGAAAAACTGCTGGCTTCAGGACTTGTGACTGCCTCTGGAATTGCAACTGGTGATTCAGACCTGTTCTGGCTGTCACTTGCATCAGACATGACTGACAACCTGTGAATGGAATAGGTATAGGCAGAATAGAAGAGTTATCACAAACTGCAGAGGATTTTGCAAAAATAAATGAGTTCAAACTTCAGTTTTAGGTTTTCACAGAATGCATTTCGGTCTGACCGAGTCTAAAAATTCGGTGAATCCGAAGTGTCTAAACAGAACCTATCACACCACTTTCGGTTGGACCGAAATGGGTTTCGGTCTAGCCGAGAATACTAGGGTTTCACTGAATCCTCATTTCGGTCTTACCGATTTGCACAACTCGGTTTAACCGAAAAGTGCGGGTAATGGCCAGAGGCCAAATCGGTCGATCCGAGAATGTAGAATCGGTCACACCGAGATGTGTTCATGCGGAAACCTAACCCTAAAATTTTCACTCGAATTTTGTTCTAAGATCTAATCTGCTGGATAGGAAGATTTCAAACATGGCAAGAAACTAGGCAAAACCTATCGTGCATTGAATCGAGGTTGAAGCACGAGAGGATGAAACTCACCCAACTTGGTGACGTTTCACTCGGCGCAACGGCGCGATGAGATTGACCGCTGACGGCGATGGAGACCATGGCGAGGGCGCCTGAAGCGACGGCGGAGACGATCCGGAGACCACGGCGACGGCAGCGAAGGGTTTGGGGCGAGGCGTTTGAAGGAATAATCAACGCTGCTGCCCTCGGTATATATACCCTTCGGTGTCGGTGGGACCGAGTTGAAAACTTCGGTGGCACCGAGATGGTTAACGCAAGCAGTTACACACATCGGTCACGCCGAGATTTGCAACTCGGTTTCACCGAGGTGAAAACCTAGATCAATCCAAGTGATTTCGATCTGTCCGATTTGAGTATATTGGTTTGACCGAAAGTACTTAGAAGGTTTTGGAATTTAGGCTTTTGACGGATCGGTGGCTCCGAGTGCTCCTCACTCGGTCTGTCCGAAAAAAGTCTTGTTCAAAGTTTGTGATATAAGCATGAATAGAGTTTGAGACAAGAAAGCATGGATAGCTAGGGAGGAACTTAGGCATTCTTGTCCATCCATTTGGTCAAAAAGAAAAATCCAAAAGACCAAAGCAACAAATGGATGTCCTCGAATGGATAAAATCATGCATCCAACATGCTCACTCAATAAGATAGCAAATGAAATATGTGTCAAACATGCACAAACAAAACACTAGCAACTAGCACACAATTTGGCGATGACTAGGTCATCTATATATGAGTATATTGACTTAGGAGTCAAATGAGAACATTTGATCATAGGTCATACTCATCGCTTAAGCACAAGTGGGGTTACCACTTTTACATAAAGCATTAATGTGTTCACATCATTAGAAGATGCTTTAGCTCAATTCTTTAGAGCAAAGCTCCCCTTGATGTGAGAACCTCTTTAAAGGGTCAAACTAACCTTGGGTTGTCGTTGAAGACTTCATGTAGATGTTGAAGATGTGGATGCTCAATGTTGATGAAGATCATCAAGAGTTGGGAGCAATCCTTTGGATTCGGGCACTTTCAATACCTACATGGGTTAGTCCCACAAGGAACAAACAAGGATATCCATGGACATAGATTGAAGTACACAATAGATGATGTCCATGAAAGCAATGATTACCTTGTCCCTTGACTTACCAACATGAGGGTTTGTGACTCCATGAACTAGTGCAAGATGTGGAAGTTGATTGCACAAGTTCTTTGCCAAAATGAATGTGAGTGAAGTGTGTTGGCGGAGTCACCCTCAAGAACTCTCTAGTTCTTCTTCTTCGGGATCCACATCATCTTGATGGGAATCCTTGGGGTAGTAGTTGAGCTTGTCGAAGTAGAACTTGAAGTTGCCTTGGGAACCCACTTGACCATGGCCTTGGGTGCTTCAATGAATGCATCAATCTCCTCTTGAAGCTTGTCCTTGCCTTTTAGCTTGTGGTCTTGTGGTGGAAGGTCATCTTGAGCTTGTTCCACATTGGAAGAAGTAGGATCATACTTCTCCTTTTGAGAAACAAACTTTGGAGTGGGATATTGACCTTCTTCCCATTCAACACCCTCGGCGTTGAACCTTCGCTCAAAACCAATTCCTTGATTCTTCCGGTGTCTTCCTTGTTTGCGAACAATTTCCTCAAAGCTCTTGCTTCCGGCAAGACTCTTGTAGACACCTTTCTTTATAATCCCTTTCAATAAACTATTTTCTTGCTCAAGTGAAACTTGGCTTGAAACATTGTTAGTGGAATCAAGAGAACTACTAGAACCAATTATGTTGCTTCTAGATGAAGAATTTTTCTTATGCTTGTCATGCTTAGTTTTAATAGGTGGCAAGAAATTAGACAAGAGAAGTCGTTTGGCAAGATATGAAGAACTCTTCTTTGAAGATCGTCATTGATAGCTTTTAGAAACTCATGTTCTTGCTCTAGATTGAGCTTCTCGAAGCGTAGCTTCTCATGAGATCTTAGGAGCTCTCTATGATCTTCTTGAGTTGTTTCATGAGCTAACTTAAGAGTGTTTAGTTCTTTAGTTAGACGCTCAATCTCCTTCATAGCATTGTCATTCGACTCTTCTCGACTATAAAGACTATTAGCATGTTCATCATTACTAAGCTCACTAGATTTATCATGTAAAAGCTCATCTTCACCAAGCAAGTCATCCTCATCACTATCAAAGTCAATGAATTCAGGGTGTGATACCTTGGGGCCTTTTGCCATGAAGCATCTTCCAATTCCCTCATTTGGTGAATCAAATATGTCATAGGAGTTGGAGTTGGAGGATACGAGAGCAAGACCGCAACACCTTCATCTTGATCAGTATTCGGAGTTGGAGTGATAGCTTCTTTCGAGTGATTGTCGAGTCGGAGCCGGAAACCCATTCACCTACATGAGCTTGATGTTTTCTTCTTGTGTAGCTCCTTGATGACTTGTCTTTCCTTTCCGAATCCTTGCTTCTCCGAGAGGATCTTCGTTCATAACGATCATCTCTACTCCTTCTCTCCTTTCGAGGCAACTCTTCTCTTGAGCTTCTTCTTCTTGGAGATTCTTCTCTTCTCTTGTGGGGAGTCGAACACTCATTTGAGTAGTGTCCGGTCTTCCACAATTGTAGCAGATTCGATCACGACTAGAAGATCTCTTTTCATCATATGATCTAGACTTTGAGCTTCTTTCCTTGCTTCTACTCTTGTAGAATTTGTTGAAATTCTTCACCATTAGGCTTATCTCTTCATTGGAAACTAGCTTGTCACTTGAGGTTGTGGGAGCTTCAACTGCAGCTTTGTAAGCACCACTTGACTTGTTGTGAAGCTCTTCCTTGTCTTTAAGTGTCATCTCATGAGCAACAATCCTTCCAATGACTTCGTAGGCTTGAGATCCTTGTAGTTTGGCATCATTTGGATCAAAGTGCACACGGTGTCATACTTTCCATCCAAAGCTCGAGAATCTTCTTGATGATGAATCGGTCGGTCATTTCTTCGCTTCCTAAGCCTGCCATCTCATTGGTGATGAGAGCAAGCCTAGAGTACATTTCAGCGACTCCTTCACCTTCCTTCATCTTGAACTTGTCAAGTCGACCTTGAAGAACATCTAGCTTTGATTCCTTCACGGACTCGGTACCTTCGTGCATTTCACCAAAGTATCCCAAATCTCTTTTGCATTCTCAAGACGGCTGATCTTGTTGAACTCCTCGACACAAAGCATTGAAGAGAATGTCACAAGCTTGAGCATTGTTCTCAGAACATCCGCAACTCATCCGCCAGTAGCTTCGCGATCCGGAACTTTTCCTTCCTCGAAGAACTCACCTTGCAAGCCAACACAAATAATGCCCCATGCGGCAGGGTTATGTCCAAGAATATGCATTTTCATTTTGTGCTTCCAACTAGCAAAGTTTGAACCATCCAACTAGCCTCTCAGCCCTTACTTGAATCATTGGTCCTCCCTACAGGAATAAAGAGATTTTATGCCCTCCCAAAGGAATATGTTTGGGCCGGTTGGAGCTCGACATGGAGAAAACTATAGATGATCTCCGGAAATGGGTGCGCCCATTTATTTCGGTGTCCTCATCCGAGTGTATGTTTGTGTTAGATAGGATTTGGAAGGACTTACTTTACTAAAAGATAGAGTGTGTTACTTTCATTCTTTTTTATGCTACCTACTTGCTCTCTCGTGAGTGGTTGCGTGACCCTAAGTATAAGGGTGAAGCAACCTAGCAGTAAGTATTTCCTTTAGTAGAGAACCAAGGTTTATCTAACCAAAAGGAGTTCTTTCAAAGAAACAAAGTCACCGGTACCTAAACACAAAACAAGTTTGTCCCCAACACGCCAAGAAAGTTGTAAAGCTTCTTGTCTTGCTAGTTACAAGATTAAAAATAGGAATTGATAAGTAGATTAAATAAAAGAAATGGCACAACAAAAATAATATTTTTGATAGAGTTTTTAGTAATAGAGAATAGACCCAGGGGGTAGGTTCACTAGTAACATCGCTCATAAGCATACAAGTGTGGTGTGGTGAATAAATTATAGCTGCATAGTGATTAAATTGCAATATTTATATTTGTGACTATGACCATTCATAGTATAATCTCGTATAGGCATTACGTTCGTGATATGTGGACCATTAACCAACTGCATCTACAACTAATACTCCACCCCAAGACCGCTATCCGGCATGCATCTCGAAGTATTAAGTTCATAACAAATAGAGCATTGCAATCGGCAAGATGACATAATGTAAACAAAAAATTATCAAGTAGTATGACAAGTTGACAACAATAATACTTGTCTTGTCTCTTTCTTTCATCGATATAGATCACCGCAAAATTAGTACCTACTATAGTGCACCACTCCCTATGAACATATACCCATCAAACTTGGCCAAAGAAGACAAATAGATCGGAGAGCATACAGAGCCATTCAATTATACAAATAAGAAACTTCAAAAGATTTAGTCGATTTCAATGAACAATCTAATCATAAAGTGAAAATTCATCATATCACAACAAACACAATATCGATTACATCAAATTGATCTCGATCATGTGACGAGCTCACGGGACTTGGTATTGAAGAACGAGAGAGAGAGAGAGAGAGAGAGAGAGAGAGAGAGAGAGAGAGAGAGAGAGAGAGAGAGAGAGAATGCCACTAGCTGCTGCATTTAACCCTAAGGTCCTAAGGAAACCTGAGGATCGGAAGTATGTCTAGAGGGGGTGATTAGACTACTTGACAACTTAAAAGTTTAGCCTTTTGATTAGGACAAGTTTTTAGCAAGTTCACAATGATGACCAAGTCAAGTATCACCCTACACATGCAATTCTAGAGTAATGGCAGCGGAAAGTAAATTGCACATGTAGTAAATAAGAGGTGGAGAAGAGCAAACACAATTTGGAGACACGGAGATTTTTCTCGTGGTTCCGATAGGTGGTGCTATCGTCAATCCACGTTGATGGAGACTTCAACCCACGGAGGGTAACGGCTGCGAGAGTCCACGGAGGGCTCCACCCACGAAGGGTCCACGAAGAAGCAACCTTGTCTATGCCATCATGGCTTACGCCCTCGGAGGACTAGCCTTACTCGGGGTAGATCTTCACAAAGTAGGCGATCTCCTTGCCCTTACAAACTTCTTGGTTCAACTCCACATCTTGACGGAGGCTCCCAAGCGACACCTAACCAATCTAGGAGGCACCACCCTCCAAAAGGTAATAGATGGTGTTGGTGATGATGAACTCCTTGCTCTTGTGCTTCAAATGATAATCTCCCCAACACTCAACTCTCCTCACTGATTTGGCTGTGGTGGAGGAAGGGATTGAGTGGAAAGCAACTTGGGAAGGCTAGAAATCAAGTTTCATATGGTGGGAATGGAGCAACTTGATCTCAACACAAGGGTAGGTAGTTTTCTTCTCGAAATGTAAGGTAGGAGTGGTAGTTCTTTCGATGGCTCTCTCCACGAATGAAGAGGAGGTGGAGGGTATTTATAGCCTCCACACAAAATCCAACTGTTACACATATTTGACCAATCTCGGTCGGACCGAAGTTGACAACTCGGTGAGACCGAAAGTTCAAATCTTGTGAACGTTGGGATTTTCGTGGACCGAAAATACAATCTCGGTTAGTCCGATTCTTCCAAAGTCTAGGGTTTGCCAATCTCGGTGGGACCGACTTTCTCATCTCGGTGACACCGATTTGAGTACGTAGGTTCTGAAGCTTGGCAACACCAATTTCGTAAGACCGAGTTTGGAATCGGAAAATCCGAAATTACTAGGGTTTGGCTATATGGTGAGGTGGTTCATCTCGGTGTGTCTGAGTTTATGGAATCGGTGGGACCGAGATTACTTATGAGTTTATGTTGGAATGAAAGATTGCTGATAGTTTGAGAGATAAATCACTAAGCACTTTGAGCAACCAGATCATCATCATAACCTCATCCCCTTTTAATAGTATTGGCTTTCCTATGAACTCAATGTGATCTTGGATCACTAAACCAAAAATGGAGTCTTGAGCTTTTGCCAATGTTTTCCTTAGCACTTTGAGGGGTCCACATCATCAGTCATTGCCATACCCATATCACTGAACTTTCTGAAATATTCTCAAGAAATAATTAGTTCAATGATATATATGTTGTTATTAATTACCAAAACCACCCGGGGATTAGTTGCACTTTCAGAAACTACTCACACATGGTCACAGTGTTGAAAATATGCCCTACAGGCAATAATAAATGTAGTATTATATTTCCATGTTCATTATTAAGTTTATGTTTCTATGCTACAATTATGTTGGTTCTTGAATATGACATTCAGAGGAAAACCCAAATACATTTGTGGAAATATAAACACCAAGTGATGCCTAGTCTAGCCTCTAAGACTAGCTTATATATTGATTGATCATCTTGTCTTCCTGATCATGAGCATTGTTAGTGTAACAAGGATGCTATCAATATATGAGAACACCGTTGTTATGAGAAGAATGGAGTTGGATAGACCCAACTTATGAATTACTGAGAGATTTCATCGTTGCTATGTTGTCGGTACTTCATATGACTTGTTCACGTTTTCATTATTCCTTAGACCAGGAGAATATTGCATACCAACATACTGGATGGATACTTTGGGGTTTACCACATGTTAATCCATAAATGGATGTGAATAAAGGTGACTTACGGGTATTCCGGAAACGTATGTCTCGGTAGCAATAGTGCAAGACTGGGATTTGCTCCTCTCACAATAGAGAGATACTCTCTGGGCCCACTTGGTGTTACAGTGTTATTGTCATCCGGCCATACACTTGTGATTATGATCACGGGATACCAGAACATGGACACGAGTAAAGAGAATGAAACCTGTAACGAGGATAATTGGTACAGTGATCAAGGAGTCGATCACGTGGATACCGATAATCTCTCCCCTGGTTTCGTAAACGTATTGCGAAGCAAACAAAATGGTTTTCATAAACATAGGTTCGCTTGAGAACTTCGTGAATATACGGGAGTTAACAAGGGTGTCCAGATCCCGGTGTTAATTATTGACCAGAAAGGGTTTCAGGTCATGTCCGTTTATTTCCGAACCTATAGGGTCACACACTTAACGGGTTCTAGTCCTGATTACCAGAGAAATGAGTTAGAAGAGCACTGAAAGAGTTTTGGATAGTTCTGTAAGTGTTTCGAATGGTTCCAGAAGGGTTCTGGGAATTCCGGAAAGGTATGACATGATTTCACACTCAGATCTATATATAGAAAGTTTTCATGGTCATCGAAATGGGTTTCGGAGACATCCGAAAAATCCAGGATTTTACTTGTGAAAGAAAAATGTGAAGGACCGTCATGAGATGACAAACCCTAGTGGGCCCACAAAGGGGCGCCCAGGGCTATAGCAGTCCCCTAGGCCGAATTGGAAGGGAGGGAAAACTTCCCTCTTCCACCAAGTGCCTCCCTTGGTGCCTGCTCCTCTTCTCCCACCTATATATATGTGGGGAGGCCTCCCACTTGAGATACATAAAATCCAAGGGCCTCTCTCCCGCATAGCTCCACGCTCTCCCAGTCTAATTGGCCTAAGTGTTTAGGCTCGTAATTAGACGTTGGTCTAATTGGTCTAATAGAATTAGACTCATAATTAGACGAGAAGTGTCGCTAGGCTCTCTCTCTCTCTCTCTCTCTCTCTCTCTCTCTCTCTCTCTCTCTCTCTCTCTCTCTCTCTCTCTCTCTCTCTCTAGTTTTCTCACGGTTCTTCTTTCCTGGACGGTCGTATACTTCGAATCTCATCTCGGAGAGAAATACCCGCGGCTGGGAGGTGTAGCCTAGGTGCGGGAATCGACGGGATCGTTAAGTTGCACCGATTCGTCACTGCTTCCGCTACTCTGCACCGTTTGTGAGTTTGATCGTTATCGCCATCTTCATAGTGTTCTTGTGTGTGATCGTGTAGTATAAATTTTTTGTTGAGTAGCACGTTCCCCTACACATGAAAGTAGAAAGGTTGATGAAGAAGCCTCCGGCAATGTATTCCTCCTCCGACAGAGTGCTGGAGCAGGTCTCCAGATTGGATCTCCTTGAAACAAAAACTTGTGGTGGCAAAGAAATCAGAGAAAATTGGTACTAATGGTTTCGCGAAATATGGGATTTATAGGCAGAAGAATGGAGCTGAGGTGGTGCACAAGGGCCCCACATGGCTTAGGGCGCGGGCCAGGCCCTGGCAGCGCCAGGTGGCCGCGTGGAGGCCCTGGATGCCCTCTCGTCTGCCTCTGGTACTTTCTAGATTCTTCTCATGGAGAAACAAATCGTATTAAATTCACGTGACATTTTCACCCACGTAGATATTGATTTCCTGGGAAAACAAAAATATGTCAAAAACAACAACTGACACTAGGCACTAGATTAATAGGTTAGCGCAGAAAATAATATAAATTGCTATAAAAAGTATATAAAAGTGATATTTAATAGCGTGAAACAATCAAAAATTATAGATACATTTGAGACGTATCACTTACCGGCATGTTACTACAATTCTGTATAGAACATGACACAACACAGTCGGTCAAAACTGAGAGATTTTTTGTGGGTGTCGTACCTTGGCTATTAACGTAATTGTTGTGTCAATCGGACCCAGCGGTAGTTCTCTGCATTCAAGAACTCCAAC
The DNA here is from genome assembly GCA_021437245.1 of Aegilops speltoides. Classification (NCBI taxonomy): domain Eukaryota; kingdom Viridiplantae; phylum Streptophyta; class Magnoliopsida; order Poales; family Poaceae; genus Aegilops; species Aegilops speltoides. Next base: position 496,291,195 of record CM038143.1, read on the forward strand.
ACAGCAAGAGTGATATCATCCCCTAGAACATCCTAATCTCACTGATAAAATCCTACGGAAAACTCATCAATGTCCGATCCCTTTGACGGTGCCATATCAAACAATTCCCGTTTAACTTGCTCAGACACATAGCCTTTTTCAATAACCACATTCATATCTTCAGTAACACGGGGCAGAACACAATCCAACAGCTCATTCATAGGTCGGTACCTTCGTGATTGGTGCAACATTTTATACAAGCTACTGATTTTGTCCTTCACCTGCGTTGGTTCCACACAAATTTTCCCATCCGCCTTTTCCAGTGAGGTGATGTGATTGATTCTTTTTGGATGAGCAGCTTGAGCTTGGAAATAGTATTTGTTTTGGTTGCCCTCATGAAACCATTGCACTCATGAGCGATGTTTTAACCAAACTTCCTTTTGCCGAAGCACCTCAAGCAGCTGTGGGACAACCACTTTTTCCTCTGGCGGTCCACGATCGAGGCAGTTTTGGAGCTTACAAACTTTTTTCCAATAGGTTTGCCAAACTCATGCTCTGTCCATGACCTCAACTTCTTATGTACCTCGCCAAGGGCATTGGCTGATTTTGTAGCAAATGCTTCGGACAGTTAACAATTCCCCAAAAATAAATTTCCCTCGCAAGGAATCAAACAAAAACCCTCTTGATAGTGAAGAGGGTTGCTAGCAACTAGAGCTAATTAGCGCTTGTGTATAATAGAAAACACAAAGACATTAAGAAGTAAAAAAAAGTGCATGATCCAAAACATTTTCTCAAATTTCAAAACACAAAAGTTTTTTTAAAAAAACAGAGTGTTTGTTTAAATACGAACATTTTTTAAATTTGCGGGTAGTCTTTCTAAATCAAACATTTTACGAAGATGTGAATATTTTTGAAAATTCCAAATATTTTTAAAATCCATAAACAATTTCTTAAAACAGGATATTTATTGAAAATTCTAAAAAAATGAAAACAAGAATATTTTCTGAAAATATGGGGAAAATGGAAACTTGAAAAAGTTTTTGAACTCCGACAAAAATTTACAAACCCACACTGTTTTTGAATATGTGAACATTTTATAAAATCACGAACGTTTTTTAAATTTGTTTTTTTAAGAAAACATACATTTTTTAAAATTTAAGTATATTTCGGAACCACCGACGTATTTGAAATTTCTGAATATTTTTACAATATATGAAAAAAATGAAAGTAAGAACATTTTCGAAATTTTGAACAATATTGAACTTTTTCAAACATTTTGGGGAAATGAACTTTAAATAAAAATAATAAATAAACTCTTGAAAATAAACAGAAAAAATGAAGAAAAAAAAGTAAAGAAAACAAAAACAAACAGAAAAACCTAGTTCATGAACCTTCTAGAAGGTTCCCAAAACTGGTAGGAAACTAGGGTTGAAACTTTTAAAAATGTTCTTAGAATCGAATCGAGTTTAAACGGGCGGGCCCAACTGATTGGTAGTTTCCCTTTTTCTGTGCAAAGGTTGGACATTTTAGAGCCTAATGCTTCATATAGGGAACATGCGCCTAAAGGACCTCCTATATGACGCATTTTGCGTCATAGAGGAGCTCGATGCACAGGGTCAGACGGACTACTGGGCCAGCCCACCAACCCTTTTGTTGTTTCGTTTCCTATTGGGCGACACAAAAAAGATTTAAAAAAAGCAGAGCGCGACATGTTTCGTACTATCGACCTCATGCACCGATCGCGAGCCATTAGTCACCGCACCGGTCGCAGCTTACTGCATGTCAAGGTGCAAAACACTATAAGAACACACAACAACGTTGACATTTAGAAACCATTTGAAATCATTTTTTTGGAAATCCGAGCAGTTTTGCAATGCCGCAATTTTTTATATTCGAAATTCCTTTGGAAAAGTGAAGACGTTTTCTAATCCCGATTTAAATATTGAGCACACACATATTTTATAAATCCTAAACAGTTTTCAAAAACACAAATAATTTTTAAAAATGAATATTTTCTGACAAAACGAACAAATTACAGAAAATACGTACATTTTTTCAAATTTTCCAAAAAATTCTGAGATCATGGACATTTTTATAAAATAAAAATGGAAAATAGCAACTTTTTAATTCAGAACAAAAATAATAAAACACCAATTTTAAAAAAAATTGCGAACAAAATTTGTATATATACTTTTTTGGAAATGCGAACAAAGTTTGACAATGGGAATATTTTGTGAAATTTTGGACAAAATTTTGAAACCGCGAACATTTTTCTAAAGTGGTGAACAAATTTTGAAAAAGCCAACATTTTTTGAAATTCCTCAACATTTCTGAAATATGAACAAATTTCTAAAATTGTGAACAATTTTTGAATCAGGAATAATTTTATGAAATTGTGAACAAATTAAAAATAAGAATATTTTTTTCAATTTGTGAACAAATTTTCAAAATGACAATTGTGTTTGAAATTTCTGAATATTTTTTGAAATACGAATGTTTTTGAATTTTTTAGCTTTTAAAAAAATATTTTTTAATAACTCTCTAACTATATTTGGTATTTCTGAACAAAATAAAATATGGAAAAAAATAAACAGAAAAAAGTTAATCTAGAAAGAAACATTCACAGAAAAAGAATAAACAGAAAAAGGGAAAACAGAAAAGTAAGAAAAACAGAAAAACAGAAAAAGGAAAAGGAAAAATAGAAATTCCGTTCAGAAACCTTCTAGAAAGTTCCCAAAACCGATTAAAACCGCCTGAAAATCTCTGGAAGGTTCCTAAAACCGAAAACGCGACAACAGGTTAAAGGCCCGGGCCACCTGACTGCTTCAATCGCCAGCCTGTGCGAAAACTCTATATTTAGACGCAAAATGCGTCACCACTCAAAAAACCAAAAAAGACGCAAATGCATCAACTAGGATATTCCGGTCAAATAGGATATTCCCGCCTAAAGCGTGGCGTCGCCTGCACAACCCTGGTAAATGGGCCAGGATCAGTGTGTGACGAGAGCGACCCGTCTGCCAGGGCTAGCCTATTTACCAACGGCCGGTTTTCTCCTTTTCTTCAAACTTTTTCCTTGTTTTCGTTTGTTTTTGAAATGTTCTAACAAATATAATTGGAATAAATCTGAAAAGTGAGAACATTTAATTTATTGTTTTATGACATTCATAATGCATTTGCAAAATATTCATGCACTGTAGATTCATAGTTTGTTCAATTTTTAATAAATTTTCGTACCATTAAAAAAATGTTTGTAACATATCAAATTGTTCACTCGTTTAAAAATAGGTTCATCATAGTTCTTAAAAAATTATGCAAGTAAAAATCCGTTCAGGTGATTCATAAAAAATGTGCATGAAATGTAAAAAATTGGCTGTGCATTTTTTTTAAAAAAAGTCACATATAATGGTTGTAACATTTATAAAAATGTTCAAACACCTTTTTTTGCTTTTTTTAAAATGTTCAACATGTGTTTGAAAATGTTTGTTGTGTATTTAAAAATGTTCAATGTGTATTTTACAAATGTTTAACATGTATTTTAGAAATGTTGTATATAGAAATTGTTTTATCTACATACAAGAAATGTTCAACTATATTAAGAAAAGTTGACATGTATCTTAAAAAATGCAAAAGAAAATAAATAGATAGAGCCTTCTCAAAACTAGCCAAAACTGAACGGAAAGTTATGATGAATTCATCCTTAGAAGCTTTTCAGAACCATTGGCTACCACTTATTGGGCCGGCCTACTTTCATTGTCCCTGTAGGTGAGGGCTACTTTTCACATCGCAATAAGTGATGTATAACATCGGCGGCGAGCAGAGCAAGACCGATCTATGCATTCAGGCGTGACTTGCAGTCAATGTTGATGTGTAGTACAGTAAATCTGATAGCCTAGAGGAGGGATCAGGCATCCCTTTTCTCGTTAACGCAAGGGTGCGCAAATGCATATGGTTTCCCCCGCCTTTTGTCGGCGTCGACGCCCGCGGCCTGCCTCATCTCCTTTGACTTTAAGGTCATTGAGGTGCGGTGGATCCCGACCCTTGCCGGCAACAGGGCTATGTTTTTAGGTGTTTTCTTGAGTTTTCGGCTCCTGAAAGATGGAATAAGGTTTTCTCTGTCTAGCCCCCGTCCCGGTGGTGCGTCCAACATTGTTGAATGGCGTGTGGAGGTGTGTCTCTGACGGATCTTGTGAGATTTGGTTTGCGTTTGTTTTCGGTGGATTCGATTGGATCCGGTCTTTATTTGTTTGTGTTCATGTGGACTTTTTGATGTATAGTTCTCTTCATCGGCGGCGGTTGTTGTTCTGGTGCATTGGTCCTATAAGATTTTAACACGATGACTTTCGGTTGTCTACTATAACAAGGTTTGTTTGACTTTTGTGAGGGGGGGGGGGAATGACGGCGATGCACCTTTGGCTTGCCACACTGCTTATAGTCGCTAGATAGTCTACAGGTAAGATGTAATTTGTTTTACTTCTAGTGTTTTTGGTACTGCTTTGGTAGTGGATTGAATTGATCAAAATCCAATAACTTAGCATGCATCCATTCGCAAAATGTGCCTCATCCCTGTCATTTTTCCAACACAATACAATAGTAGAACTTCTACTATAGAGGTCTACATACACGCACATACGCTTATCTCTATAAATGCATGCACGCATCTTCTATCTCTATGAACATCTTCAAGCTACTGAGCCAACATCACATCTCAAGATTGACGAAATCATCATGTGCGCCTCATAGTTGACGGGCAAAAAAAAAACCTAACCATCACGCATCTCAAGTAATCGCAACAAACATCTCAAGAAAAAGATACTTGTAACAAATTTGTGGGAGGCTGGGCACCGGCTAATAATTGTGGGCATCATTTCTATGGCTCGGCATGCACCGGCTAATAATGCAACGTAGAGGAGGGGGGAACCGGCACCGCACGGCGTCGTTTTCTTGGATACTTTGACCATGGGGACATGATCACGAGTTCAAGACACAAGGAATGTGAAAAAGGTACTGCTGCGTGGAAAATACATTCGAGCATACTGACCTTTGCCAGCCACCACTGGCTGTCCATACACACGCTGCCCTTCCGTACTTGGCATTTGGCACCAACCCCAGGTTCATTCCGGCCTTATAAAATGTACCCAAACTTTGCACGTAGAGTACATTCCACTGCATGCACCCCATAGCGTACGTTTCTACAACTTGCATTTTTTTTACCCTTCACGTCTTGGATTTGGTATTGATCGTTCATGGCGGTGTCACTGCCGGCATTCGCGGTGCGTCGAGGCGAGCTGGTGCTGGGGGTGCCATTGGCGCCGACGCCGCGGGAGGTGAAGCCGCTGTCGGACATCGACGACGCGGAGGGCATGCGGTTCTACAGCTCGGGCGTCCACCTGTACCGCGGCAACCCGTCCAGGCAGGGGCAGGATCCCGCCAGGGCCCTCGTCCACTACTACCCGCTCGCCGGCCGTCTGCGCGACGAGACCGGGAGGAAGCTCGTCGTGGACTGCGGCGCGCAGGGGCGCCATGTTCGCCGAGGCAGACGCCGACCTCACGGCGGACGACTTCGGCGACCTCCGGAGTCGCCCATTCCCTTGCTACGAGCAGTTTGTCTTGGAGAGCGCCGCCAAAGCGCCCCTTGCTCTATTTTCAGGTGCCTAATGTGAATCTGTGATCGAATGTCACGTCTGAAGTCTGAAGCTGTATAAGAGTTGTAGCTACAACTAATGTTGTTACGTGCAGGTGACGAGGCTCAAGTGGTGGAGGCTTCATATTTGGGCATCGTGTCTGCCACTGCATGGTGGACGCGCCGGGCTGCATGCAGTTCCAGAAGGCCGTCGGCGAGCTTGCGCGGGGCGCCGACGTGCCGACGCTGACGCCAACGTGGGGCAGGGAGATCTTCATGGCGCGGCAGCACCGGCAGCCATCGTATCATACCCGCACCTCGAATACCACCGGGAGCCAGCGGGCGGGCCGACCGGATGCTGTCGACCCGTCAGGCCCGGGGCGAAACTTAATCTTGGGGCCTTTAATATAGACTTCATAATAATAAATGAATATACATATGTATATACTAGCAAAAGAGCCCGTGCGTTGCTACGGGAGAGAAAAATTACACTTTGTAAGCTCTAAACCGCATGGACGGCATTAAGGATGTCCGGCAGGGGAAAAGCACCGGACTTCTTCGTCTTTGAAGCTAACCCTATCCGTTTCATGAGCTTCCGCCTTGGAGGATCGCATCGTCTCCCTAGGTCCGTGTGCATCATCTCCCAACCATCCAGGCTTGCACTACACGACAATAGCATACTCATCCTACTTCATGCCAGAATTTACGGTTCTATCCCACTCCTTTCTGTACTTGTAGCAAAAAGAATATTGGACTTCCTTTTACCCACATTTTCATGTTCATCATCTTCTGCCTTGCTTTGTTGTTTGCTCAACCAATAGTACATTGATATACAATAAAAGATGGGACAGACTCTTGCCAAAAACTTTAGCTACCTTCCTCGAGAGAGCGCCACCATCAAAGCATGTGCGTTTCAACTTGAGAGAAAACATGAAACCGTTAGGGATCAAACTACCCGTCCCTTGCTTTCTATTGGACGTGTCATGGGTCGTCGGCTAAGCTGCATGATGATCGACCACACCGTCTGTTGTGGTATCTTGAGCCTTGCATCTATGGAGAATAGAATAGGCAGTGCATCCCTCGCCACGGAAGAGCTACAACATGTCCATGGTGTCCGAGTGTAAAGCCACAATGAGTGTCGCCATTGGTGTTCTTGTCAACCATCGACCGATTCACAGCCAAGAAAGAGTTGCATCTTATCCATGTTGTCCGGGTGCAGAACGACGATAGAGTTATCATCATTGGTGTCCTCGTCGACTTGTTCCTCTCAAGAATCGTCGTGTAGTACTTCCTGTTGAGGAACGTAGTAATTTCAAAAAAATTCCTACGCACACGCAAGATCATGGTGATGCATAGCAACGAGAGGGGAGAGTGTTGTCTCACGCACTCGTGAGACCAAGCGTAAGCGCTGACGCAACGAGAGGAAGTAGTCGACGCCTTCCCGGTCCAACCGATCCAAGCGCCACATCGGCACCTCCGAGTTCTTGACACACGACAGCTCGATGACGCACCTTTAACTCCGATCCAGCAGAGGTCCGGAGGAGTTTCACAAGACGACGGCGTGGTGACGATCTTGATGTTCAATCGCCGCAGGCTTCGCCTAAGCACCGCTACAATATCACCGAGGTGTAATATCGTGGAGGAGGCACCGCACGGCTAAGGAACGATCACGAAGATCAACTTGTGTGTCTATGGGTGCCCCCGCCCCAGATATAAAGGAGGGAGGGAGGAGGGCCGCCTAAGGGGAGGCGCCCTAGGGGGCAAACCTACTCCAAGTAGGTTTGGCCCCCTTTCCTATTAGGAGTAGGAGAGGAAGGAAGAGGGAGGAAAGAAGGAAGGGGGGCGGCCCCTCCCACCCGGATTGGGCTTGGGGCGCGCCTCCTTTCTCCTTCCTCCTCCCTTCCACTAAGGCCCATATACTTACCGGGGGGTTCCGGTAACCTCCCGGAACTCCGGTTTAATCCCAATCTCGTCCGGAACCTTTCCGGTGCCCAAATATATCCGTCCAATATATCAATCTTTATGTCTCGACCATTTCGAGACTCCTCGTCATGTCCGTGATCACATCCGGGACTCAACAACCTTCAAGACATCAAAATACATAAACTCATAATGAAACCGCCATCGAAACCTTAAGCGCATGGACCCTACGGTTCGAGAACAATGTAGACATGACCGAGACACGTCTCCGGTCAATAACTAATAGCGGGACCTGGATGCCCATATTGGTTCCTACATATTCTACGAAGATCTTTATCGGTCAAACCGCATAACAACATATGTTGTTTCCTTTGTCATCGGTATGTTACTTGCCCGAGATTCGATCGTCGGTATCCAATACCTAGTTCAATCTCGTTATCGGCAAGTCTCTTTACTCGTTCCGTAATACATCATCTCGCAACTAACTCATTAGTTGCAATGCTTGCAAGGCTTAAGTGATGTGCATTACCGAGAGGGCCCAGAGATACCTCTCCGACATTCGGAGTGACAAATCCTAATCTCAAATACGCCAACTCAACAAGTACCTTCGGAGACACCAGAGCACCTTTATAATCACCCGCCATTCTTGTGACGTTTGGCAGCACACAGTGTTCCTCCGTAAACGGAGTTGCATAACCTCATAGTCATAGGAACATGTATAAGTCATGAAGGAAGCAATAGCAACATACTAAACGATCGGGTGCTAAGCTAACGGAATGGGTCATGTCAATCGATCATTCAACTAATGATGTGATCTCATTAATCAAATAACAACTCCTTGTTCATGGTTAGGAAACATAACCATCTTTGATTAACAAGCTAGTCAAGTAGAGGCATACTAGTGACACTCTATTTGTCTATATATTCACACATGTATTATGTTTCCGGTTAATACAATTCTAGCATGAATAATAAACATTTATCATGATATAAGGAAATAGATAATAACTTTATTATTGCCTCTAGGGCATATTTCCTTCAGTCTCCCACTTGCACTAGAGTCAATAATCTAGATTACATAGTAATGATTCTAAAACCCATGGAGTCTTGGTGTTGATCATGTTTTGCTCGTGGAAGAGGCTTAGTCAACGGTGCGCAACATTCAGATCCGTATGTATCTTGCAAATCTCTATGTCTCCCACCTGGACTAGATCCCGGATGGAATTGAAGCGTCTCTTGATGTGCTTGGTTCTCTTGTGAAATCTGGATTACTTCGCCAAGGCAATCGCTCCAGTATTGTCACAAAAGATTTTCATTGGACCCGATGCACTAGGTATGACACCTAGATCGGATATGAACTCCTTCATCCAGACTCCTTCATTGGCTGCTTCCGAAACAGCTATGTATTCCGCTTCACACGTAGATCCCGCCACGACGCTTTGCTTTGAACTGCACCAACTGATAGCTCCACCGTTTAATGTAAACACGTATCCGGTTTGTGATTTAGAATCATCCGGATCAGTGTCAAAGCTTGCATCAACGTAACCATTTATGATGAGCTCTTTGTCACCTCCATATATGAGAAACATATCCTTAGTCCTTTTCAGGTACTTCAGGATGTTCTTGACCGCTGTCCAAAGGATCCACTCTGGATTACTTTGGTACCTCCTGCTAAACTTATAGCAAGGCACACATCAGGTCTGTACACAACATTGCATACATGATAGAGCCTATGGCTGAAGCATAGGAACATTTTTCATTTTCTCTCTATCTTCTGCAGTTGGTCGGGCTTTGAGTCTTACTCAACTTCACACCTTGCAATACAGAGCAAGAACCCTTTCTTTGCTTGATCCATTTTGAACTTCTTCAAAACTTTGTCAAGGTATGTGCTTTGTGAAAGTCCAATTAAGCGTTTTGATCTATCTCTATAGATCTTAATGCCCAATATGTAAGAAGCTTCACCGAGGTCTTTCATTGAAAAACTTTTATTCAAGTATCCCTTTATGCTATCCAGAAATTCTATATCATTTCCAATCAATAATATGTCATCCACATATAATATTAGAAATGCTACAGAGCTCCCACTCACTTTCTTGTAAATACAGGCTTCTCCAAAAGTCTGTATAAACCCAAATGCTTTGATCACACTATAAAAACGTTTATTCCAACTCCGAGAGGCTTGCACCAGTCCATAAATGGAACGCTGGAGCTTGCACACTTTGTTAGCTCCCTTTGGATCGATAAAACCTTCTGGTTGCATCATATACAACTCTTCCTCCAGAAATCCATTCAGGAATGCAGTTTTTACATCCATTTGCCAAATTTCATAATCATAAATGTTGGGGAACGTAGTAATTTCAAAAAATTTCCTACGCACACGCAAGATCATGGTGATGCATAGCAACGAGAGGGGAGAGTGTTGTCTACGTACCCTCGTAGACCGAAGCGGAAGCGCTGACGCAACGTAGAGGAAGTAGTCGACGTCCTCCCGATCCAACCGATCCAAGCACCGCATTCGCACCTCCGAGTTCTTGACACACGTACAGCTCGATGACGCCCCCGATCTCCGATCCAGCAGAGGCGCTGGGAGGAGTTCCGGCAAGACGACGGCGTGGTGGCGATCTTGATGTTCTCTGTCGCAGGCTTCGCCTAAGCACCGCTACAATATGACCGAGGTGTAATATCGTGGAGGGGGCACCGCACACGTTAAGGAACGATCTCAATGATCAACTTGTGTGTCTATGGGGTGCCCTTGCCCCAGATATAAAGGAGAGGAGGAGGGAGGGCCGCCCTCTACTATGGCGCATACAGGGAGTCCTACTCCCACCGGAGTAGGATTCCCCTTCCTAGTCCAACTAGGAGACCTTCCATGTATTAGGAGTAGGAGACTAGGAAAGGGAGGGAGAAGGAAGGAAGGAGGGTGCGCCCCTCCCTTAGTTCAATTCGGACTAGGGCAAGGGGGCACGGCCTGCCCAGGCAGCCCTCTCTCTTTCCTGTATGGCCCATAAGGCCCAATACTTCTCCCGGCGAATTCCGTAACTCTCCTAGTACTCAAAAATACCGAAATCACTCGAACCTTTCCGAACTCCGAATATAGTCGTCCAATATATCGATCTTTACGCCTCGACCATTTCGAGACTCCTCGTCATGTCCCCGATCTCATCCGGGACTCCGAACTCCTTCGGTACATCAAAACTCATAAACTCATAATATAACATCGCCATCGAAACCTTAAGCGTGCATGGACCCTACGGTTCGAGAACAATCTAGACATGACCGAGACATGTCTCCGGTCAATAACCAATAGCGGGACCTGGATGCCCATATTGGTTCCTACATATTCTACGAAGATCTTTATCGGTCGACCGCATAACAACATACGCTTGTTCCTTTGTCATCGGTATGTTACTTGCCCGAGATTCGATCGTCGGTATCCAATACCTAGTTCAATCTCGCTACCGCAAGTCTCTTTACTCGTTCCGTAATACATCATCTCGCAACTAACTCATTAGTTGTAATGCTTGCAAGGCTTAAGTGATGTGCATTACCGAGAGGGCCCAGAGATACCTCTCCGACAATTGGAGTGACAAATCCTAATCTCGAAATACGCCAACCCAACATCTGCCTTTGGAGACACCTGTAGTACTCCTTTATAATCACCCAGTTACGTTGTGACGTTTGGTAGTACCCAAAGTGTTCCTCCAGCAAACGGGAGTTGCATAATCTCATAGTTATAGGAACATGTATAAGTCATGGATAAAAGCAGTAGCAACATACTAAACGATCGGGTGCTAAGCTAATGGAATGGGTCATGTCAATCAGATCATTCAACTAATGATGTGACCTTGTTAATCAAATGACAACTCCTTTGTCTATGGTTAGGAAACTTAACCATCTTTGATTAACAAGCTAGTCAAGTAGAGGCATACTAGTGACACTGCTTGTCTCTATATATTCACACATGTATTATGTTTCCGGTTAATACAATTCTAGCATGAATAATAAACATTTATCATGATATGAGGAAATAAATAATAACTTTATTACTGCCTCTAGGGCATATTTCCTTCAATAAAATGCGGCAATTGCTAACATGATTCGGACAGACTTAAGCATCGCTACGGGTGAGAAGGTCTCATCGTAGTCAACCCCTTTAACTTGTTGAAAACCTTTTGCAACAAGTCGAGCTTTGTAGACAGTAACATTACCGTCAGCGTCAGTCTTCTTCTTGAAGATCCATTTATTCTCAATTGCTTGCCGACCATCGGGCAAGTCAACCAAAGTCCATACTTTGTTCTCATACATGGATCCCATCTCAGATTTCATGGCTTCAAGCCATTTTGCGGAATCTGGGCTCACCATCGCTTCTTCATAGTCCGTAGGTTCATCATGATCTAATAGCATGACTTCCAGAATAGGATTACGGTACCACTCTGGTGCGGATCTTACTCTGTTTGACCTACGAGGTTCTGTAGTAACTTGATCTGAAGTTCTATGATCATCATCATCAACTTCCTCACTAGTTGGTTTTGGCGTCCACGAAACCGGTTCTGTGATGTATTATTTTCCAACAAGGGAGTAGGTACAGATTACCTCATCAAGTTCTACTTTCCTCCCACTCACTTCTTTGAGAGAAACTCCTTCTCTAGAAAGGATCCATTCTTAGCAACGAATGTCTTGCCTTCGGATCTGTGATAGAAGGTGTACCCAACTGTCTCCTTTGGGTATCCTATGAAGACACATTTCTCCGATTTGGGTTCAAGCTTATCAGGTTGAAGCTTTTTCACATAAGCATCGCAGCCCCAAACTTTAAGAAACGACAACTTTGGTTTCTTGCCAAACCATAGTTTCATAAGGTGTCGTCTCAAAGGATTTTGATGGTGCCCTATTTAATGTGAATGTGGCTGTCTCTAAAGCATAACCCCAAAACGATAGTGGTAAATCTGTAAGAGACATCATAGATTGCACCATATCAAGTAAAGTACGATTACGACGTTCGGACACACCATTACGCTTTGGTGTTCCGGGTGGCGTGAGTTGCGAAACTATTCCACATTTTTTTAAGTGTACACCAAACTCGTAACTCAAATATTCTCCTCCACGATCAGATCGTAGAAACTTTATTTTCTTGTTATGATGATTTTCAACTTCACTATGAAATTCTTTGAACTTTTCAAATGTTTCAGACTTATGCTTCATTAAGTAGATATACCCATATCTGCTTAAATCATCTGTGAAGGTGAGAAAATAACGATATCCATACGAGCCTCAACATTCATTGGACCACATACATCTGTATGTATGATTTCTAACAAATCTGTTGCTCTCTCCATAGTACCGGAGAAGCGGTGTTTTGGTCATCTTGCCCATGAGGCACGGTTACATAAGTACCAAGTGATTCATAATCAAGTGGTTCCAAAAGACCATCGGTATGGAGTTTCTTCATAAGCTTTACACCGATATGACCTAAGCGGCGTGCCACAAATAAGTTGCACTATCATTATCAACTCTGCATCTTTTGGCTTCAACACTATGAATATGTGTATCACTACTATCGAGATTCATCAAAAATAGACCACTCTTCAAGGGTGCATGACCATAAAAGATATTACTCATATAAATAGAACAACCATTATTCTCTGATTTAAATGAATAACCATCTCGCATCAAACAAGATCCAGATATAATGTTCATGCTCAACGCTGGCATCAAATAATAGTTATTTAGGTCTAATACTAATCCCGAAGGTAGATGTAGAGGTAGCATGCCGACCGCGATCACATCGACTTTGGAACCATTTCCCAGCGCGCCGTCACCTCGTCCTTTGCGGTGTTAAGCAATCCGTAGTCCTGTTTGAGTTGTAAATATTAGCATGAGAACCGTATCAAATACCAGTGCTCTGCGAGCTCTAGTAAGGTACACATCAATAACATGTATATCACATATACCTTTGTTCACCTTGCCATCCTTCTTATCCGCCAAATACTTGGGGCAGTTCCGCTTCCGATGACGATCGCTTGCGATAGAAGCACTTTCGATTTAGGGCTTAGGTCGGACTTGGGTTTCTTCTCTTGAGCAGACAACTTGTTTGCTATTCTTCTTGAAGTTCCTTCTTCTTCCCTTTGCCCTTTTCTTGAAACTAGTGGTCTTGTTGACCATCAACACTTGATGCTCCTTCTTGATTCCTACCTCCGCAGCCTTTAGCATTGCGAAGAGCTCGGGAATCGTCTTATCCATCCCTTGCATATTATAGTTCATCACGAAGCTCTTGTAGCTTGGTGGAAGTGATTGGAGAATTCTATCAATGTTGCTATCATCCGGAAGAGTAACTCCCGGTTGAATCAAGTGATTACAATACCCGGACATCTTGAGTATGTGCTCCTTGCGAACTATTCTCCTCCATCTTGCAGCTATAGAACTTATTGGAACTTATTATCTCTCAATACGGGCATTCTTACGGAATATTAACTTCAACTCTGGAACATCTCATATGCTCCATAGCGTTCAAAAGCGTCGTTGAAGACCAGTTCTAAGCCGTAAAGCATGGCACATTGAACTATCGGTAGTCATCGACTTTGCTCTGCGGGGCGTTCTTAGCGTCGTCGGTTACATCGGCGGCGAGGCTGGCACCCAGCGGTGCTTCGGGGCGTAACTCTTCTATCAGCAATGAGGATAATCCTCGGGTTACGGACCCGATCCGGCGTAGTTGCTACCATCATCTTTCAACTTAGCTTTCTCAAGGAGCGCATTAAAATTCAGCGGAACAACGGCGAGCCATCTATCTACAATCAAACATAGACAAGCAAGATACTATCGGTACTAAGTTCATGATAACTTTAAGTTCAATTAATCATATTACTTAGAACTCCCACTAGGCGAGACATCTCTCTAGTCATCTAAGTGATCCGTGACCAAATCAACTAAACCATAACCGATCATCCGTGAGATGGAGTAGTTTTCAATGGTGAACATCTTATGTTGATCATATCTACTATATGATTCACGCTCGACCTTTCGGTCTCCGTGTTAGAGCCATATCGCATATGCTAGGCTCGTCAAGTATAACTTTGAGTATTTTGCGTGTGCAAAAACTGGCTTACACCCATTGTAGATGGACCACGAGTCCTACTCCCTGCGTGATGATCGGGTGTGATAAGCTCTCGTTCATCTACAGCAGGTGCAAGCCAGTTTGAGGCCATGAAATCTGAGATGGGATCCATGTATGAAAACAAAGTATGGATTCTTGGTCGACTTGCCCGAGGGTAGGCAAGCAATAGAAAACAAGTGGATCTTCAAGAAGAAGATGACACGACGGTAATGTTATCGTTTATCTTCAAAGCTCGACTTGTCGCAAAGGGTTTTCGACAAGTTCAAGGGATTGACTACGATGAGACCTTCTCACCCGTAGCAATGCTTAAGTCCGTCTGAATCATGTTAGCAATCGCCGCGATTTTATGATTATGAAATTTGGCAAATGGATGTAAAGACGCATTCTGAATGGATTTACGGAAGAAGAGTTGTATATGATGCAACCGAAGGTTTTATCGATCCAAAGGAGCTAACAAAGTGTGCAAGCTCCAGCGTTCCATTTATGGATGGTGCAAGCCTCTCGGAGTTGGAATAAACGTTTTTATAGTGTGATCAAAGCATTTGGGTTCATACGGACTTTTGGAGAAGCTCAGATTTACAAGAAGTGAGTGGGAGCTCAGTAGCATTTCGATATTATATGTAGATGACATATTCTTGATCGGAAATGATATAGAATTTCATATAGCATAAAGGGATACTTGAATAAGAGTTTTTCAATGAAAGACCACGGTGAAGCTGCTTACATATTGGGCATCAAAATCTATAGAGATAGATCAAGACGCTTAATTGGACTTTCACAAAGCACATACCTTGACAAAATTTTGAAGAAGTTCAAAATGGATCAAGCAAAGAAAGGGTTCTTGCCTATGTTACAAGGTGTGAAGTTGAGTAAGACTCAATGCCCGACCACCGCAGAAGATAGAGAAAATGAAAGATGTTCCTATGCTTCAGCCATAGGCTCTATCATGTATGCAATGTTGTGTACCAGACACTGATGTGTGCCTTGCTATAAGCTTAGCAGGAGGTACCAAAGTAATCCAGAGTGGATCATCGACAACGGTCAAGAACATCCCAAATACCGAAAAGGACTAAGGATATGTTTCTCGTATATGGAGGTGACAAAGAGCTCATCGCAAACGGTTACGTTGATGCAAGCTTTGACACTGATCCGGACGATTCTAAATCGCAGACCGGATACGTATTTACACTAAACGGAGGAGCTGTCAATTGGTGCAGTTCTAAACAAAGCGTCGTAGCGGGATCTACATGTGAAGCGAGTACATAGCAGCTTCGAAGCAGCTAATGAAGGAGTCTGGATGAAGGAGTTCATATCCGATCTAGGTGTCATACCTAGTGCATCGGGTCCAATGAAAATCTTCTGTGACAATACTGGAGCAATTGCCTTAGCAAAGGAATCCAGATTTCACAAGAGGACCAAGCACATCAAGAGACGCTTCAATTCCATCCGGGATCTAGTCCAGGTGGGAGACATAGAGATTTGCAAGATACATACGGATCTGAATGTAGCGCACCGCTGACTAAGCCTCTTCCACGAGCAAAACATGATCAACACCAAGACTCCATGGGTGTTAGAATCATTACTATGTAATCTAGATTATTGACTCTAGTGCAAGTGGGAGACTGAAGGAAATATGCCCTAGAGGCAATAATAAAGTTATTATTTATTTCCTTATTCCATGATAAATGTTTATCATTCATGCTAGAATTGTATTAACCGGAAACATGATACATGTGTGAATGCATAGACAAACAATATGTCACTAGTATGCCTCTACTAGACTAGCTTGTTAATCAAAGATGGTTATGTTTCCTAACCATGAACAAAGAGTTGTTATTTGATTAAAAAGGTCACATCATTAGTTGAATGATCCGATTGACATGACCCATTCCATTAGCTTAGCACACGATCGCTTTAGTATGTTGCTAATGCTTTTATCCATGACTTATACATGTTCCTGTAACTATGAGATTATGCAACTCCGTGCTACGGAGGAACACTTTGGTGCTACCAAACGTCACAACGAATCGGGTGATTATAAAGGAGTACTACAGAGTGTCTCCAAAGGCGTATGTTGGGTTGGGGTATTTCGAGATTAGGTTTTGTCACTCCGATTGTCGGAGAGGTATCTCTGGCCCTCTCGGTAATACACATCATCAAGCCTTGCAAGCATTACAACTAATGAGTTAGCTGTGAGATGATGTATTACGGAACGAGTAAAGAGACTTGCCGTAACGAGATTGAACTAGGTATTGATACCGACGATCGAATCTCGGGCAAGTAACATACCGATGACAAAGGGAACAACTTATGTTGTTATGCGGTCCGACCGATAAAGATCTTCGTAGAATATGTAGGAGCCAATATGGGCATCCGTGTCCCGCTATTGGTTATTGACGGAGACGTGTCTCGGTCATGTCTACATTGTTCTCGAACCGTAGGGTCCTGCACGCTTAAGGTTTCGATGACGGTTATATTATGAGTTTATGTATTTTGATGTACCAAGAAGTTTGGAGTCCCGAATGTGATCACGGACATGACGAGGAGTCTCAAATGGTCGAGACATAAAGATTGATATATTGGAAGCCTATATTTGGAGTTCAAATGGTTCCGGTGAAATCGGATTTTCTTAGGAACACCGGGTTACGGAACCCTCCCGGGGGTTATTGGGCCTTAGTGGGCCATGAGGGAGAAGAGGAAGGGCCGGCCAGGGCAGGCCGCGCCTCCCCCCTAGTCCGAATAGGACAAGGAGAGGGGGGCGGCGCCCCCCCTTCCCTCTTCCCCTCCCCCAATCCTACTCCAACTAGGAAGGGGGAGTCCTACTCCCGGTGGGAGTAGGACTCCTCCGGCGCGCCTCCTCAAGGGCCGGCCGCACCCCCCCTTGCTCCTTTATATACGGGGGCAGGGGGGCACCCTAGAACACACAAGTTGATCTACGGATCGTTCCTTAGCCGTGTGCGGTGCCCCCCTCCACCATATTCCACCTCGGTCATATCGTCGTAAAGCTTAGGCGAAGCCCTGCGCCGGTAGAACATCAAGATCGTCACCACGCCGTCGTCTTGTGGAACTCTCCTCCCAGCTCTCTTGGATTGGAGCCCGAGGAGCGTCATCGAGCTGACGCGTGTCAAGAACTGGGGGCGCCGAGTAACGGCGCCAGATCGGTCGGATCGCGAGGAGAACGTCGACTACTTCCTCTACGTTGTGATCGCTACGCCGGGTCTGCGAGGCGTACGAGACAACACTCTCCCCTCGTTGCTATGCATCACCATGATCTTGCGTGTGCGTAGGAAATTTTTTGAAATTACTACGTTCCCCAACAAGGGGGACCAAGAAGGAAGGAGGAACGAACCTGGGGCCGCCGGAGACGAGCCGACGAAGCCCTGCCCGGAACCCTAGCCACGATGGTGGGGTTGCAAGCGGGCGGTAGAGGACTGGAACGGAGAATCTGGTCGGAGGGGAGGGAGGCGTGGACCGTGAGGAGCTCGGGCGTCTTCCAAGGGCGTCGGAGGTCGCCCGAAGCGATCGGCGCAGTGGCGGCGCGGAGTTTGTGGGCGAGAGGAGAGAGGAGGCGCCCGTGGTCCGCTTTGCCGCCAGATTTTTCCTTTACAAATCTGCTCGGATCACGGGTTGAATACTCCAAAAGATAGGGAGTTTTGTGTAAAAACGAAACATTTTCCTGGGTAACCACTTAAAATAGGACCGCGGGTTGATTTCGAAAAAACGCGGGGACGTTTTTGCAAAACTGCCACGACGGACGACCAGAAACCGTAGCTGCTTTATTATTACTAGCAAAAGAGCCCGTGCGTTGCAACGGGAGAGAAAACATAACACACGCTCTTAACTCAACAACCATCACTCAAGACCACAATAGGTCCATTTCCTTTATTTTTGCGAGGAATCATATTTATGTTGCCGCTTATCCTCCTTCTCATCCTCACCAGCGATGGCCTCGGTGTTCACACAAAACAACAAAAAATGTGTGTTGAATATGGTTAATCCTAAGGCGTTCTCTCTCTCTCTCTCTCTCTCTCTCTCTCTCTCTCTCTCTCTCTCTCTCTCTCTCTCTCTCTCTCACTCTCGCGATGAGAAATCTGTTGTTTTCCCCTGCGATATTTTTCAGAGGTATGCATGTGTATTTATCGATGTTTTCTTTTCCCTATATGGTTATAGTGGGGTGTTTATTTGCAATCTGGATCGCCGCCGGTATGAAAAAATGGATCTTGCGCTATAAATTATAAGTTTGCTTCCATAACAATATTTTAAAAATATTTAACAGATAAAATTAACATCATATTTAGATTCCACACATTTTTCTAATAAAATTTCATATATAATATGTTAAAATCGAAGTTACGGTTTAAAAGATACAGATAATTTAGAAAATCATTTGGTTTAACTCAAATATATTCCAAAATAATATTTAAAAATATTTAATAGGTAAAAATAATCTCATATTCATATTCTACATATTTTTCTAATCAAATTTCATATATAACATGTTCAAATCGGAGTTACGGTTTAAAAGATATGGATGATTGTAAAAAGCATTTGTTTGACTTAAATATGATTCACGCGGATGAATTACCTAAAACATTAGGGAGGTTTTTGAAAAATGTAAAATAACGGTTCGGGTGTGTCTTAAATCCGGACGGTGGGTTGATTTCAAGAAAAGACAGGGACTTTTATGTAAAATGCCATGACGGACGAAGGAAACCCAATTTGCTTTATTATTAGGTAAAGATTAGGGAAAGATATAATTATTATTATCGATAAGACTTGAATTAATCCTATGTATGCGTATCAAATAATTTATAAATATTACCTTAAAATTTTCTTCTATCATTCCTCAAAGTAAAGTGACTTCTGATGGGGTTGATGTCAATCTCATCCAATAATTTCTTGTCGATGGATAATGTTGCCAAACTATTTAACCTCTCTTGATTCAATAATCTCTTTGCGTCTGCTTGAAAGCCCAGCACCCAGCCCTTCACTTTCTTTGACATAGGCCCATAGGCTGGGGGCCCCTGGTTTTGGGGGGGCCGGGGCGGCCGCCCCCTCTGCCCCTTCCGAGGGCGTCGACGCGCCCCGACGACATGGTGTGCGTCCCGTTCTTCTTCGGGCTCCGAGAGATCTCGGGGCTGCGGCAGTGGGCACCACCCCACATGCGCGACGACTTCTCCCGGTTTGAGCTCGTGGCCGCCTGTATGTGGCGCAGCGGCACAGCCGTGCTTGGCTACACGACCGACAAGGAGGTGCGCCTGTCTTTCATCATCAACATTCGCGGCCGTGCCGGCACCCCTCTCCCGGAAGGCTTCTACGGGAACGCGTTCGCGTACTCCACCGCGGCGACCACCGCCGGGGAGCTCTGCGGCGGGGGCCTTGGGCACACGCTGGAGCTGTTAAAGAAGGCCAAGTCAGCAGTGACGTACGATTACCTGCTATCGGTGGCGGACCTGATGGTGCTCATGGGGCGGCCGTTGTTCGCCTGTCGCGGATGTACATCGTGTCGGACGTAAGCCACGCCGGGTTCAAGAGCGTGGACTTCGGGTGGGGGGAGGCCGTGTACGGCGGCCCTGCCAAGGGAGGCGAAGGACCGATCCCCGGCGTCGCCAACTACTTCTTGCGGTCGAAGAATGGCAAGGGGGGGAGGGCACCGTGGTGCCCATCTCCCTGCCCAAGAACGTCATGGAGAGGTTCCAGCTCGAGGTGGCAGGCCTAATCGCCGAGCTCTAGCGGAGCTTTACGTGACAACCCCAAAATAAATGTGTGTGTCATTTAAAAAATGTTCACACGTTTTTTTAAGTGTATGTGACATTTTTAAAACTTTAAAAAAATTACGGAGAAAAACTGTTACAAAATGTTCATGTAATTCAAACAAAATGGTGTGTACCATTCAAATATATATATATATATATATATATATATATATATATATATATATATATATATATATATATATATATATATATATATATATATATATATACATTTCATAAAATGTCCACACATTTCAAAGAAAATGTTTTGCATTTGATAAAAATATACAATATAAAATAAATCTCATAGTTTTAAAATATATTTCGTGTCATAAAATGCTTCAACGTGTATTTGAAATATTTAACACATATTGGAAAAGGAATATTAAAACATGTATTTGAAACAGTTTTAATTATATATTTAAAAATGTTAAAAATATATCAAAACATCATTTAGATGTATATACAAAAAATGTACAATGCGTATGGAAAAATAAACATCAAAACATATATTTGAAAAAATTAACCATATATATATGATTGTTAAGCATATATCAAAAAATGTTTTAGATGGATAAAAAAATGTACAATGTGTCTGAAAAAAAACAGGCATCAAAACATTTATTTGCAAAAAATGTTAACCATGTATTTAAAAAATGTTAAACGTGTAAGAAAAGCAAAGAAAGCAGATGCAAACAGTGAAGAACGGATTAAAAAAAACCGTTGAAAACCGACACCAAAAACCAAAAAAAGAAGGAAGAATGTGTACAGAAATACAAGAAAAGAGAATTAAAAGCCAATGAAAACCATAATACTGACAAAACTCTGTAAAAATCGATGAAACCCTTAAATAAAAACATAGAAAAAGGAAGGAAAAAGAAAAACCAGTAAATATTGGACATGTCCAGCCAGTTAAACAGTAAAGAAGAAGAAAAACCGGACCCGAGCAGTGACCCAAGCGAGTGAACGTGCTGAGAACCTGATTTCCAAGACAGGCCATACGCAAGGACGCCAGAGGCGCGATGTAATAGGAATCGGTACAGACGATATATAGTTGTCGTTTTCTTTCCGAATATTCATTTCTGAGACCGTGCTCAGATGCTCCCCAAATCCATACCGCAAGCTGGCGTGGGGATCTGCGCTCCAGCCTGTATTGCCCTACTGTATTTCATGGTATTGACGATAGCTCTGCAGGGCAATGAATGCGACATCCCGTCGCACATCTCTCACGGATCAGGTAGTTGTTGCATGGCTCAGTAACTTTTCTGAGCCCGGTTGAGCCGTTCACTCGACGGACTCACAAACAGCCACCCCACGAGCCCGTGTAAATGCATCACCCAATGGCAGGTCTTTTCTCTTTACTGCTCACTGTGACGCGCCGCCGGAATTACACACCTCCCCTCTACTCGGTATTTCCAATCCATCACCTCATTGCTCCCATAGATGATCACGCTTTTTTGGTGGTGTTGACACAAACATGCAGCAACATTTCTAAAACACAAATGACATCTGGAATTCTAACGCACGGACACCTCAAGCATTTAGAAGGAGCAATTACAACATACTACGCCTGCGTACGACGTCGCTTAGCATCCCTGCTGCTCTCTTCCTCCTCGTCAGCTGATTCAGTTTCTTCCACCGGACCCACTACGTGAGATCCATGGTGCACCTGCTGCGGTATCGTGGTCACCGTATCGTGGTGCCATCATGTTGAACACGATAATCCCACGACAATCTCTTTGGATAACCTCTCCCTGAAAATGCATCGAGGTCATCTGTTTCAATGAAAAAGTTTGTACCAGAACACACAACCAGCGACAGTGCAATGCTACTTTACCTTGTCCCCTCCACCGCCGTCTTGCGCCGGCAGCTGCGTCATACTCCAATCGGTCGACGCCGACTCCTTAGGCGAAGAGGAAGATGACTGCGAGCAGCGATAGTTTTAGTAATCCTCCATGGCTGAAAAAAATACCAGATGGGCGCAAGAACATGAAACTTCCTCACCTGAATCTCCAATCCGCCGCTAGAGACACCAAATTCAGATCTCTCGTCATGGCACACCTGGCGGCTTCAGCAGGCGTTGGCGCCATCACAAGCAACGCTACCTTCAAATGTTTTTGAATGTGCAACTATGGTGAAAGGCACACGACATCTACCGGATGTTATACTCTTATACTGCTTTGAGGGATGGCATCCTGCCACCTGCCTTACAGTACTTGCATTTAATCTTTCTAGCAGTTCAAAGTTTGAATCTAGCCATGTGCACAGTTCACTCAAAAACTGGCAAACACATTGTTGTATTCCGCATGTTGGCCAAGTTTCAGTAGCAAAACACATTTCAGCATACCAGTCCGTGATCTAAACCGGAGACGTTAACATTAGCTAGTTGAGGCAACCACAAATTTCGTCCTCCTGACAGCTCCACCCTGCCATATCATGGTTCAGTTTTTTTTTGTCCGTGAGTCAAACATGTAAACAAAACGCTTGGCATGGTTCGTAATGTACATGCATTCCTATGAGCTACTCAAACTGTAGATGAACAAAATACTTACAATCATCGTCCTCTTGTCCTCGTAGCTTTCTTCACGCTCGCAGTCAAACTGTAACCTCATGTACTGCCTAACAAAAATATGCATTGAGCTTGAAGGAGGCATGTATGTCTCCAACATTTGATTCACGCCCTCACTGCGTTGTGTGCTCATCATCTTCGCGCAGATAAATCCCTTTAAAATATGATTTCGCCCACTTTGTTCTGATTTCGTATATCTGGGTCATGTATGGGTGGTCGTCATCTCCGGTTTGCTCTGCGTGTTAGGCCAACCAGACATAACATTAGACACTACCGTCCGTGTAAGAACACATCAATGGGCATGGCAGTTCTCTGAAAATAAAATAAATTTGAATAAAGCTCATTACTTACCGAACAACCACATACAATCTCCTGCATGCATTGTGCCTCTCGACATTTAATCTCCTTTTACCATATCTGATACCAAACCAGATCTCCCAAGATTACAGATTTTATAAGTCATACGCCTCACCTAGTTAATCGAAGCTCAGGTCAAGGTGTCCTGTGTCAGGTGTATTACAATTTTTGTAGGTTTTTTTGCGTATTTGCGAATCCATTGCTCCAAAGCGCTAATCCGAGAGAGACATGGTGTCCTGTCAGGTGGTGCACTGCCCAGCCATAACCTGTACTTTTCCAAACGTTCATTATTCAGACTACGAGTTCTAATACAAGAATAATATTCCATCTATTAATTCTGCTGCAAAAATACTAACAGTATGGTGAATGTGATTCTGACTGTTACAACTACAGATTGGCTGCAATGCCACGGCTTGCTATTTGAATGTGGTTTTTTTTGCTAGCGATTATTGCAAACTAAGCTCATTTTACTGACAAAACATGTGCAGTGGAGACGAACATTCAGTCACAGTTAAACAAAATACAGACTAACCGCGGGAGGATTTCTATTCAGACCTTTTTGTCCACCCAGGTGCCTCTGATTGACTCTGTCAGTCGACTCGCGACCCTGTTGGAGATGCATCCGGACGACGAGCAGACCCCAACTGCCGCCCTACCAGTCCCATCGCCGCCGAGCTGTAGAGCGCATCCAGACCTAGCATTCGAGTCCGCAGGGACGGAAAGGCCGGCTCCGCTGTTGGCCAAAAAGACCAGAGGAACCGGATCTGGGTGCTCAAGGTTCTCGGCGAACTCCTCTCGTAACCTGCAAGAAGATAGCAATGGACACCACCAAGATCCGTTTGTTAGATTTCTTCTACAAGTAAGGTAGCATGCAGAACAAATCCTCAAAAACTATTTGCAGATCTGCGAGAACAAACCTGTCAACGACATCGATCAGGAACTCAAACCCAGAATCATCAATTATTCCAGTAGCCGCCGGTGCAGAATGAGCGCCGCTGCAAGGAGGGACGACGAGGGTTTCCAGATTGAACGAGCTTAGATGAGGCAAACGGCTCAGTTGTCCACTACCTCATCTGATCCCTGGCTCGGTTGGCCTTCTAACGATCTGGTCACGGACCAGAGTTCCCATGCGCGAACGCCGTCCCACTCATACGTCCCGGGCCTACGAATACGCTACTGTTTCCTACCGTATTCCACTGCACGTCCAATTTTCCACGCTCCGTGTCAGACACGTCAGAGCGAATTTCGTGAATCCCGAGCCACGAACAGACGCCCACGATTTCGGGTGCATCTGGGCTCGGGCACCAAATCGCCACGTCCCTTTCTTTCCTACTTTTTTTGTCCATGCAACAAGTCATCAAGGAATCGCATAGAGCACTCGCTCCTGAACTGTCCCAACTAGGCAGAAGCGAGTGAACGTGTTGAGAACCTGATTTCCAGGCCGGGCCAAACTCACGGACGCCAGAGGCACGATGTAATAGGAATCAGGACCGGCGATATATAGTTGTCATGGTATTTCCTACTTTTTTTTGTCTATGCAACAAGTTGTCGAGGAATTGCATAGAGCGCTCGCTTGTGAACAGTCCCAACTAGGCGAATCGCTACCTAGTTTGGGCAGGTGGCTTATGTTCTTGCTATCGACCCAGCTGTACCATCACACCATTAAATTGATGCTTCAAGAGTGATCAAGGAGGCGTGAAACTCCAAAGAAGCCAACAAATAATAGGGTTAGCGCCAACAATGGTATATCAGCGAGCTCCAGGCCGGAAGCTCGACCAGACGCAATTAGAGCCCTATGTTGAAACTATCACAATCTGGCAACATTGCGACAATCGAGGAGTTTCATGAACTTGTGAAGCACGTTCCCTTGCGGTTCTTTGTGTCGTCAAAACTCAAATACAAAAGACAGACGGATGCTCTAACCTCGAGTTTAGCTTTTCATAAAGCCTTTGATGTAAGCAATTTTTCGATAAATAAGGGTGTCTTTATTGACACATAATGAAGCATCAAGTGAATGCAAACACAATACTTGGTCTCTGATGCGTGGCAAGCAGCAAGCTCAGCTAATTCGGCTAGGGAGTTGCAACATAAGCTTTTTTCACACTGAAACTAGCAAACTTTCGACCACATCTGAAAGGAGATACGTGATTTGATGCACAAGTTGACAAAGGGTGTGTTCTTGCATTGCATACATGTCTCAATTGGGCCTGATTGAGGGAAAACAAGGGAAAAAATATCATCATCTGCACATCGTTTGGTTGCCGCATCTAGGTTTCTTGCATTAAAGGATCATTTTGGCATGACGTTTGGTGTTCTGCATTGGCTCGGCTCATGCAACTACATGGTATTTGTTTCTCTATCTCCTAATTTTCTACCAACGATCTGAAATATTTGTTCTTGTTGTTGTTATTGTTGTTGTTGTTCTGAAACAGTGCGCATTGGCATATTTCAAATACTGGGACTTTCCAGGGGCATGTTTCAAAATTAGAGAATAATAATGGCATTTCTCAAAACCAGAAACTTTGTAGTGGCAGATATCAAATTCATCAACACTACATGACCCGCCGAAGCCGGTGTATGCACTAAAGAGATCAAGGAACGGAGCAATCAGCTTCCATCTGGAAAGCACGAAGTGAACATGGAGACAAACAGAGTCGCTCGGACCTCTGTCCCGAAGGAGTTTTTTTTTTGAAACGGACTTCCGTAGTAGTGTTTGGTTAGTTTTTGTTTTAAACAAAACCACAAGACTTTATTCATTGGAGACAACAGTTATTCATGTTTGGTTAGCTAGTCCGCTTGAAGGCGTAGGAATCCCCGCTATTTTAAATCTGATGAATAACCGATATTCATGTTTGGGTGTTTACCCCTGCTTTTTTATACTTTTTTTTTGGAAAAGCCTATGCCCTTTGCGACCCAATGAGCTCCTACCATCAGACGCTCTAGAATCTACATGCCTGATTGTTCGATATCCTTCCACCATGACATTGTTCAGATGCATACGAGCTTTGAATTTTGCTCGAGCGCCGAATCCAGACCAGCAACGATCCCGAGTGTAACAGGCCCGATCTACCTAATCAACCAGATCTGGAGGAAGGAGGGGGAGGGAGCAGGTGAGATCTGGATAGGAGGAGGAAGAAGGGGATAACCAGGAGAAGAGCAGCTTCTCTCTGTCTATTCAGTTAGGTACAAATCGATGCCCATTGACGGTGCCAATCCACCTACTTAACACCCGAGCCCGCAGGCTCGATACAGCCCATAAGGCTACGCACCCAAGACACCGCGGCCCATTAACGAGCCGATCCTTCTGTCGAGTCAGCAAGCGCATTGACTCGATCTTCTTCCTGCTTGCTGATTGGTGGGGTCGCCTTGACAGTCGGGACATCCTCCCCCCTTGAGGTGAGGCTTGTCCCCAAGCCGATGTCGCTGGAAAGCGACGACGGAGTTCAGCGGGTTCCTCCCAGGTGGCGAGCGTCGTTGGCAATGCGCTCCATTGAACCAGGAGACGAGGTTGCATCTCTCCTTGGACGCGGACGAACTTGGTGTCCAGGATTGCCTCCGGTTGGTGTTTAGCCTGCAGAATAGAGTTAACAGAAGGAAGATCGCGACTCACCTGGGTGCTAGGACCAACAGCCTTCTTCAGTTGAGAGATGTGCACCACGGGGTGTATCTTAGTGTCCGCTGGTAACTGGAGTTTGTATGCCACTTTGCCGACTTTCGCGAGCACTTGGTATGGACCGTAGTAGCGGAACACAAGCTTCTGGTACGGGTGTTGGGCTACTGATGTTTGTATGAATGGCTGAAGCTTGAGGAAAACCATGTCACCCACCTCGAACGAACGATCTGTGCGGTGCTTGTCTGCTTGAGCCTTCATGCGGTCTTGAGCATGTTTCGGTTGTTGCTGTAAGTGTTCAGCCATCACTTCTCGTTCTTGTAGCCAAGCTGCCAGGTCTGGCACTGAACTTTCTTCCACTTGAGTGACTGCAAACTCCCGTGGCAGATGACCGTAGATTACTTCAAAGGGAGTACGCCCCAGAAAGGAGTGAAATGTTGTGTTATACCAATACTCGGCTAAGAATAGCCATTTGATCCAATTACCCGGGCATGAGTGTACTGCACAGCGTAGGTATCCCTCCAAACACTGATTTATGTGCTCTGTCTGTCCGTCAGTTTGGGGATGGTATGACGAACTCAAACGCAGCTGGGTCTGAGACAGTTTGAACAATTCTTGCCAGATTGCACTTGTGAAGATCCGGTCTCGGTCAGATATAATAGCCAGAGGCAGCCCGTGAAGCCGAAAGATGTTTTTCATGAAGGCTGTAGCCACTGTCAGAGCTGTGAACGGATGAGTCAGCGGCACGAAGTGAGCATATTTGGAGAACTTATCCACCACAACCAAAATCACATCATGGCCTCCGGATTTGGGAAGACCTTCAATAAAATCCAGTGATATTACTGCCCACAGCCGCTTTGGAATGGGAAGGGGTTGCAACAGCCCCACTGGAGAGATTTGTTCCATCTTCGCACGCTGGCAGATGACACATTCCTTGACATATTGCTTAATCTGAGCCTTCATGCCTTTCCAGAAGAACAGGTTCTTGATTCTGTGATACGTGGCGTAGAACCCTGAATGTCCACCCACATCACTGTCGTGGAGGGCCTTGATCAGTGATTGCTGGATCATGCTATCCGAGCCAATCCAAATACGCCCTTTGTAACGCATGACCCCGTCCTTCAGGGAGTAATCCGAGTCACTTCCAGGGTCGAGCGTGATTTGCACCATCTTGTCTTGAATTTCTTTGTCTTGGCGATAACTGACGGCCACTGCTTCTAACCAGGCAGGCTTGCAAACTGAAATCGCTGCCACTTCTGCTTTAGTGTCATGTTCGCGCCTTGAGAGAGCGTCTGCTGCCTTGTTAGTGATGCCTGCCTTGTACTGGATCTGGAACTGTAGCCCCACCAACTTGGTGAAGGCCCGTTGCTGGATTGGTGTGTTGAGCCTCTAGTCGGTCAGATTCAGCAAGCTCTTTTGATCGGTGCGCACGAGAAATTCTGCATGCTGTAATTACGGCCGCCAGTGATCGACTGCCAAGATCAGGGCAAGGCACTCCTTTTCATATGCTGATAGGCCAAGGTTGTTGGGCGCCAATGCCTTGCTCAGGTAAGCTAAGGGGTGAGAATCCTGCATCAGGACTGCACCGACGCCCGTAGCACTTGCGTCAGTTTCCACGACGAACTTCTTGTTGAAGTCAGGTAAGGCGAGCACGGGGGCCTGGATTAGTGCCTGCTTCAACTCTGCAAATGTTGTTTCTGCTATCGGTGTCCAAATAAAGAGGGTGCCCTTCTTCAGCATGTATGTCAGAGGACGGGATATGACACCGAAGTTTCTGACAAACTTACGGTAGTATCCCGCAAGCCCCAAGAAGCCTCGCAGCTTGTGAGCTGACTCTGGTCGCGGCCATTCACGGACTATTGCAATCTTTCTCTCGTCAGTGGCCACACCTTCCTTGCTTATTGTGTGCCCCAAGTAATCGATCTTGCGTTGCGCAAATGAGCATTTGGACATTTTGACCTTCAACCCATGTTGTGCCAGAATACTCAGCACTTGCCGCAACAATTCCACGTGTTCCTCTAGGGTTGCTGAATGTGTGAGGATATCATCCATAAAAACGAGCACTCCATGCCTGAGCAAAGGACTCAGCACTGTGTTCATTCCTCCCTGAAATGTTGCTGGTCCACCGGTCACACCATACGGCGACACCCGGAACTGAAAGTGCCCCTGGTGGGTTGTAAAGGCTGTTTTTGGTTCATCCTCCTCTCTCAACCTGATTTGGTGGTAGCCCGCTCGTAGATCCATCTTTGAGAACCAACACGATCCTGCAAGCTCATCGAGCAGCTCATCAATGACTGGCAGTGGATATGTGCTCTTTAGTGTAATTGCATTCAGGTGGCGATAGTCCACGCAGAGGCACCATGTCATATCTTTCTTTTTTACTAATAGCACAAGCGAGGAGAACGGACTGGTGCTAGGTACGATTAGTCCATTCTTAAGCATTTCTTTCACTTGAAGCTCAATCTCTATCTTTTGTTCTGGGGTATACCGATACGGCTGAATGTTGACTGGTTTGGCTCCAGGAATGATTGGGATTGCATGGTCCCAAGTGCGGTGTGGAGGTAGGTCAGTAGGCTTTTCAAACACCACGCTGTATTCTTGCAGCACTGCTTGTACTTCCACCGGTATGTGTTCCACTACCACATCATCTCCCACAGCATGCAGACAGATGATGTGAGCCACAGCATTAGCCTCTTCCATTGCACACAACTGAGCCGAGGAGATTGGTTGGACTTGTTGCAATTGCGTTTGCACTCCTGTCAACTGAATTTGCTGCCCTCCATGGTTGAATATCAGTTGCTTTTCTGACCAATCGATCCACATCAGACCACATGACTCCAGCCAGTCCATGCCCACTATCATATCATAGCACCCAAGCGCTAAGACTCTGAGATCGGTGACGAATTCATGTCCTTGTGTCTTCCATCTACACTCTTGCACCACACCTGAACATGATAGAGTTCCCCCGTCTGCTATTTTGACTGCAACCGTGGACATGGCTTGAACTGGCAGTTGAAGTCGCGCCACCACTGTATCAGGAAGCTATGAGAACTGCCTGAATCCACGAGGATCAACATCTCTTGTCCACCTATCTGCCCCAGCAACCGGACTGTACGGGGAGTGGTTTGTCCCGTGGTGGCTCCCTTGGATATGCACATCAGAACGTCCTCATCCGAATCGGGGTCTGGCACCACTGGAACGCCCTGATCAGCTTGCAACAGTTCGAGTAGTTCTTCAACCACATGTAATTGAACTGTAGGCCCGCATTGATGTCCTTGCCCCCATCGCTCACCACATTTGAAACAGAGCCCCCGAGCACGCATGTAGTTACGGAGGGCTGCTACCCGATCCTCGCCTCTGCCTTGATTGCGGCGATCCGGAGGGTTTGCTGCATCAATCGCTCGTCGATCTTCAGCTGCAGGTGGCGGCCCTGGCAACATCTGTCGGACGGGTGGGGCGCCAATCGCCAGCAAAGGCCGTTGTGTCGGTGGCCTCTGGTTAACTGCATCTTGCCTCTTGTACTCCCTTCGTGGTAACGCCTCCATCAGCTCCTCCTGAAATGTA
The DNA here is from genome assembly GCA_021437245.1 of Aegilops speltoides. Classification (NCBI taxonomy): domain Eukaryota; kingdom Viridiplantae; phylum Streptophyta; class Magnoliopsida; order Poales; family Poaceae; genus Aegilops; species Aegilops speltoides. The sequence goes on from CM038143.1 coordinate 496,321,678, forward strand.
GCCAAGGAAAAGGCGGAGTCCAAGTCTTTTGGTTGGTGAAGCATAGCAACAACACAAATCTCTCCCTTAAGACCATCTAGAAACTGGGTAGTAAAATACACCGGATCAAACACTGGATTGTGAGCTATTATATGGTGCATCAATTCTTCAAATCGTGTCATGTACTCGGCCACGGTCCCTGACTGACGGAGGGTGTTAAACTGACGGAGGTGAGACTAATACTGTTCCCTACCAAATTTATGACACAAAGCAGCACAGAGCAACGCCCAAGTGAATGAAGAACTCTGCGCCTCATGGAGTTGCAGCCATCTGGCCGCTGTGCCAGTGAAATTTAGCGTGGCTACTCGAACCCAGAGATCCGGAGCCACTCCATACACATCAAAATATTTTTCACATTTGGTCTTCCAGAACTGTGGATTTTCCCCATCGAAGGATGGGAAATCCATCTTGGGCAAGCCCAGTGAGCGTGATGCGTGAATGGGACGAACGGGTTGTCCTGAGTGCCCCTCTTTTCCACATCTGGATCCCTATCACCGCGAGGAGAAGCAGGTATGATAGATCGAGATGACTACGCACCCTTGTCCGGAGGTGGCGCGAGGGTAGTGACTACCCCGTGTGCCCGACCCCCGGATTTCTCGATCTCGCCGTGGCCAGATGGCCCGTGGTGCTCGATGTCGCCCGCAGACTCGGTCGACGCGCCGCGCACCACTTGTTCCACCGGTGGCTGCTGCGGATCTGTCAGCGCGGGGTGGAGGGCGATCCGCCCCACTTGGGATCGGAGCTCGTCGAGTTGTTGTTGCAGGTTGGTGACAGCGGGGCGCCACAGCTCGAGCGAGGTCTGGATGGCCTCGAGCCGGGCCTCGTTGGTAGTGCGGCTGTCGTTGACCGCCTTGGCCAGCGCCGCCAATTGTTCCTCCATCGCTGCGGCTTGCGTAGCTTGCTTGGTAGCGTAGCGCGGCTTGCTGTACGGGTTCTCCAGATCGCCTGACCTCTGATACCACTTGTAACAGGCCCGATCTACCTAATCAACCAGATCTGGAGGAAGGAGGAGGAGGGAGCAGGTGAGATCTGGATAGGAGGAGGAAGAAGGGGATAACCAGGAGAAGAGCAACTTCTCTCTGTCTATTCAGTTAGGTACAAATCGTTGCCCATTGACGGTGCCAATCCACCTACTTAACACCCGAGCTCACAGGCTCGATACAGCCCATAAGGCTACGCACCCAAGACACCGCGGCCCATTAACGAGCCGATCCTTCTGTCGAGTCAGCAAGCGCCTTGACTCGATCTTCTTCCTGCTTGCTGACTTGTGGGGTCGCCTTGACAGTCGTGACACCGAGCCCCCGGTGTGATGCGAGCACAGCCATGCCCCACCATGGTCAAGAGAGATCATCAGCGTGGCCGTGTGTCACGGCCCATGGCGTGACTTAGCAGTACGCTGGTGCCAACCGAGTGTCACTGGTGTATGTGAGTTGTTTGTGTGCGTGCGTGGGACCAGTGAGTCAGGAGAGGTGTTCGGCTACATAAGCCTGAAGTTGTAACTGAAAAAGCAAGTCTGAACTTGAGGAATGAAACCCTGGATTCTCTTCCACTTCTCTCTCGTTTTCTCTTCTGCTTCTTCCACACGTCGGCTATCATACCGGCAAACCGTGGCGTAGCAGCATTGCGTGACCACCCAGTATGCGTTACCACTTACCAGCACGTTGAGGTGTTCCATGAGGTCTCCAGACATCATGGAAATGCGGCCATGCTTTGGTACCTTTCTCAGGCAAACCTGGACTTTGAGTTCTACTATTCCTTTTCCTTTGCGGAACCCCTCGGTGCTACGACAGTTCCCTCAGTTCAGCGAGAGAGCAGCGGGGGCACTGCAAATTGCACTGCACATAACGCTGGGAACGGTTTGGACTGAAACCAGAGTTTTAGTCAGTTTTCATATCGGGCTGCTTTTGGATTGGACGAAATGGGATAAGTCCCTAAATCAGTTCAATTTGGTCTAGGCTTTAACAGTTGTTGGACTGGGTTGGCCCGGTCTGGACAGGAACCAACTGGTCTCAGACCGTTTCGATCCATAGTCTGAAACCAGATCGAGGACCAAATCGACACACGCAGCTTGACCTAGTGAGGAGCGCCTCCACCGCCCGCCGCCCGCCGCCCACCGCCCACGGCGGCCAAACCGGGCTTCCCGATTGATTTATTTTTTTAGAAAAGGAGGAAGACCCCCGGCCTCTGCATCTGGGTGATGCATACAACAATTTTATTAATTATTAACACAAGACCTTACAAAGTCATACAACAATAAGACTAAAGCCCCGTCTAAGCTTCCCGATTGATACGGAGCAGTTTCTGAGGTTTCCTTTTGCTGCCTCTGCTACATCATTGTTTTATTTGTCAACACACTGCAAGCATGGCTTGTCTGCTTAGGCAATTGCATCTGTGCCGTACCACCGTGTACGGCCCCGCGGACTCTTCTCGCAAAGATGCCTTCTTCGCGGAGCTTATCAGCCAAAAACCGCCCAACGGTATGCCATGGCTTGCGGCTGGGGATTTCAACCAAATTTATCGTGCAAGAGACAAAAACAAAAGGCATGTCAACCGAAGTAGAATTAATCGGTTCCGAGCGACACTGCAAAGTTGTGAGCTTAAAGAGATACACTTGCAAAATAGGAGGTTCACTTGGAGCAACGAGAGGGAAAATCCGACTATGTGCAAACTGGACTCGTTTTTCTGCAATGCCGAGTGGGACACCACTTTCAGCACTCATCTGCTTCATGCCCTCTCGTCCTCGCTATTCGATCACTGCCCACTTCTCCTTGCCGATGACAAGGGGCCTCGGAGGCCTAGAACCTTCAAGTTTGAAAAAATTTGGATTGCTATGCCCGGCTTTATGGAGGTGGTCAAAAAGGCTTGGATCGAGCCGCTAGAGCATGTTGAGCCATATCAAGTCCTGTTCCATAAACTCAAGAAGGTGGCTCTCCGCCTCTCCGAATGGAGTAGGGGCCTTTTCTCCAAGGCAAAGTTCACCTACATGCCGCCCTATTGGTGATCCTACGCCTCGACATTGCTCAAGAGACCCGTCAACTCTCCCCGAGGAGAGTGACCTTAGGGCGAGGCTTAAAAGGAGGGTCATTAGCTTGGCCGTGCTTGAGAGAGCTCGGAAAAAACAAAGTGCGAGAATTGCTAACCTCAAGGAGGGTGATGCCAACACCAAGTTCTTCCATCGCCGGATTAATGCTAGAAGGAGGAAAAATCACATTCATAGGCTAAAGCATGACCAAGGGTGGATCACCGAGCATGACGCTAAGGAGAAGCTCATTCTGGACCACTTTTCTGAAGTGATGAAAAAAGGGAACACATGCAATAAGGATCTAAATTGGGAGGAGCTCAACTTAGAGGTACATGACTTGCACGGCCTCGACTCACCCATCACCGTTGAGGAGGTACGTGAGGCAATCAATGACATGCCAAGTGACAAGGCGCCCGGGCCGGACGGCTTCACTGGAGCTTTTTTTAAGAAGTGTTGGGACGTCATTAAATTTGACATGATGAGGGTGATACACCAGTTTGACTCCCTTCACACATCTAGTCTCCATTGGCTCAACTCTGCAAATATAGTGTTGTTGCCCAAGAAAGAGGGCGCGGAGGGGATTGCCGACTACAGGCCCATTAGTCTCATTCATGCCGTCGCCAAGATTATCGCAAAAATTCTTTCCATCCGTCTCGCCCAGCACATGAACAGCTTGGTCTCCAACGCCCAAAGTGCATTCATCAAGAGCAGAAGCATCCACGATAACTTCATGTGTGTCCGGAACTTGGTCCGTAGGCTACACAAATGCAGGACTCCATCTCTCCTGTTCAAGCTAGATATACACAAAGCCTTCGACTCAGTCATATGGGAATACATCCTCGACCTCCTTCGGCGGAGGGGGTTTCCCCCCAAGTTTCGGGATTGGATTGCGGCTCTTCTTTGCACATCATCTTCTAGGATTCTGTTAAATGGGGTGCCTGGCAACCCCATCAAGCACGGTAGGGGCCTTCGGCAGGGGGACCCCCTATCCCCGCTCCTTTTTGTCATTGCAATTGACACACTCCAACAATTACTGGAGCTGGCAACCCGAAAAGGACTACTCCACAAAATTCGTGGGAGAGGGATCATGGTGCGAACTTCACTCTATGCAGACGATGCGGCTGTTTTCATGGCTCCAATCAAAAAAGATATTGACAACCTCTCAGCCATGTTGAGCGGATTCGGGGAGGTCACCGGGCTATGCACCAATTTTCACAAGAGCTCGGTTGTGCCCATTCGATGCAATCACCTAAACCTGGAGCACATTCTGCAAGGATTGCCAGCTAACAGGGCGTCCTTCCCCATAAGATACTTGGGTCTTCCATTGTCCGTCTGGCAGCTTAAGAAGGTGGATTTGCAATTTCTTGAGGACAAAATTGCGGGCAAGTTGGTGACATATGAGGGGCAAAACATCACCACCATTGGACGAACGACCCTTGTTAAGTCTGTCACCACCTCGCAAGCGGTCTATTTCATCACATCTTTGGTCATACCGCCGGGCATTCTTCACAATATCAACAAACTGGAGCGGGCTTTCCTTTGGTCGGGGTCGGATAAGACGACGGGCGCCAAGTGCAAGGTAAACTGGGAGATGGTTTGCCGCCCGTGCGAATATGGCGGCATAGGGGTTCTCAACACCGATAAATTCGCGCAGGCCTTGCGCTTGAGATGGCCATGGTTTGAATGGACGGCACCACAAAAGTTGTGGGTGGGCTTGGGAAATCCATGTAATGAGGAGGACCTTGACTTCTTCTATGCGTCCACGACCATCACCATGGGGAACGGCGCTAAAACGCCTTTTTGGGATTCTCCCTGGCTCCATGGGTGCAAGCGTAAGGATGTTGCCCCGCTCGTCTTTGCGGCCTCCTCAAGGAAGAATTGGAAGGTGCGGGAGGCCCTACAAAATAATGCATGGATCCTCAAGCTCAACACCTCCACGGTTGTCTCCGTTGAGCACATCCGACAATTCTTCACGCTATGGGCACTTGTGAACGATGTGCATATGGATGCACTCTCTGAAGATACTATTGTGTGGAAGCATACGACAAGCGGGCACTACACTGCGGCCTCCGCCTACAAGGCCCAATTTCTTGGCTTGGTTCTCTCTCCCATGGACCAAATGGTTTGGAAAGCTTGGGCGCCATCAAAGGTTAAATTCTTCGCTTGGTTGGCTATCCAAGACAAAATTTGGACCGCGGATAGACTACAAAAACGTGGATGGCCAAATTGTGGTTTTTGCAACCTCTGCAAGCGAGAGCAAGAAAGTGGACCACATCTTTTCTTCAAATGCCGCTTCACTATTAGGCTATGGAACTTGGTCATTGCAAAACTTGGGCTTCATCATATGGACACCTCTATGTGGCATCTTGAGAGTTCGGTTAAGGAATGGTGGACAAATAGGACCGGCGCCGGAGTCCCCAACAGGAAGGCCATGGCCTCTCTAACCATGCTCGTGTCATGGACCATTTGGAACGAGCGGAATGCGCGTGTTTTTCGGAACAACAGTGCTCCACCACCAATCTTGCTAAACAACATCATCTGCGAGGCAAACCTTTGGATCACCGCCGAAGCAAAAAAAATTAGGGAACATTATTTTGCGTGAGTAATCTTCCATGCCGTGTAAAAGTGTGCCCTTGTAACAAACTCTATCCTCTTCTTATTTAATAGATAAGGCAAATCTTTTGCCTCCGTTTCAAAAAAAATCTATGCCGTACTGAGAACCTCGGTGACATGATCCTCACTGTGTTACGAAATTGTTGCTTTGAGAGCTGTGACGATACACTCCGAGTCTCCGGTGCTGCAGGCCAGCTTTGGACAGACGGACTTCCATCTCAAAAGAACTGTAGTCTACACCAGCAGCCGTGTCAATACCACCTATGATCCAACACCTAGTCAATTCTCTCAATACATTTAGTATAAAGTCAGTGCCTTGTTCGGTTCGATCGAGCAGCCGGGTCTCCGATGCTACAGGTATCGAAGGTAACACTGAGCCTGGTATCTGACTGTAAAAGTCAAGCCAGGTTCAGTGTTACCAATCGAAGATAACGTGATTGACAGTTCTCAAACAATGTAGTGCATCATCAAATGTGCATTGCCTGACATCACCTGTCGCCGGAACACATTCCCATCTGCAGGCTGGAATGCAGTTGCCGCATGCATCATTTTGGATGATAACCATCACCTGGTCCTTCCTAGTTCTTTCGAAGTTAATGATCCCAGATGATTACCGAAAAAGGCTTTCGCCCCGCTTTATAAATAAAGCACCTCCACAAGACATACAACCAAAGCAGGTCCACACACACACACCACCCGAGTCTCACAACATAGTACGCAGGTTCTGCTGAGGGCACAGCTCAACAAGCCCAAAAGAAAGAGAGAAAACAAAACACTCCAAGCGCCGGGAGCGTAATCTGGATCCGGCGGGGGCGGGGTCGGCGGCGACAGGCGGACGGCCATCGAGCGGAGGTCGGCGATGAAGGCTGAGATGGCGTCCCGGTCCGGGGGGCGGCTAAGCGGCCGCCAAAGCTGCAAGAAACCCGAGAGTTTGTAGAGAGCGTCGATGGCTGACGAAGGCGACTGTTGGATCACAAGCTTATTGCGAACGGTCCACGAGTCTGTGCAAGAACCCCAACCTCCACCACCTAATGTGGCGAGAGGACGCGGGGACATCTGAGTTCAGCAAATAAGTCCGGAAATTGGTGTGGCACCAACTTCCACCGACAATCTCGAAGCAGCTCCAGAGGATCGGGCGGAGACGCATAGCGAAGAAGATGTGGTTCGAGTCTTCCGGGACACCACAGAGCGGGCAGATACCGGTGCGGGCCATTGCGCTTGCGCACTTCCACACGGACGGACCCTCCCGAATCCACTGTCACATGAAAATGCGAATCTTCAGGGGGACGCGGACGGACCACACCATCGATAGGGGGAGGGGGGCGGAGGAGGGGGCAATGGCCATGTACAGCGACTTGGTTGAGAACTGGCCCGATGGTTCCAAGCGCCATCGCACAAGGTCCTGACCACCATCCACCAACGGCTCATGTAGAGCAATGCAATCGAGCAACTCACGCCAGGCGGTGGATTCCGCCGGCCCAAAGGGCCGACGGAAAGCAAGGCGCCCTAAGTCAAGAAGGGCCCTATCAACAGAAATCATGGGGTCGACGGAGATAGAGAAGAGGGCGGGGAAGCGGGCCGCAAAGGGAGAGTCACTGGCCTAGCGATCAAACCAGAATAGCGTCGAGAGGCCGGACCCCACCGAGATGGAGGTACCAATGCGGAGGACCGGGAGAAGCTGGACGAGAGACTGCCAGAACTGAGACCCGCCCGATTTCTGGCAGAAGGCAAGGGGTTGACCCCGCAGGTATTTATTCCGAATAATGTCGAGCCAGAGGCCACCCTAACCTTGCGCAATGCGCCACGACCACCTGGATAGAAGGGCAATATTCATCCTTTTAGAGCACATGATGCCCAAGCCACCTTGCTCCCTGGGCTTGCAGATGTCAGGCCATCTGACCATATGATACTTCTGCTTGCCATGCTCGCCAGCCCAGTAGAATCGGGACTGAATTTTGGCGATCTCCTTATGGAGAGACTCATGGAGGCTGTAGAAACTCATCAGAAACAAGAGGGGCTGGAGAGGGATGAGTTGATGAGAATAGTCCAGGCCGCCTTAGAAAGCCACCTCCCCTGCCAGGGCTCGCACCGAGACTGGAGCTTGGTCACGGAGGGCCGCAGGTCCGCGATAGAGAGACGCGAGTCACTAATGGGCCTCCCTAGGTAGGAAGTGGGGAAAGAACCCAGGCGGCAATTCAGTCTGTTGGCAATGGCCACAGACTCAGAAGGGGAATATCCCATCACCATAACATCGCTCTTGTCGAAGTTGATCTTGAGGCCCGACATCTGTTGGAAGCAGAGAAGGAGGAACTTAAGGTTGGCGATGTCCATCTTCGAGCCTTCGAACATGATGATCGTGTCGTCAGCATACTGGAGGATGGAGATCCCCGAGCCCCCAGAAAGGTGGGGGGTAATCCCACGGATGTGGCCAGCAGCTTTTCCCTTATCCAGAATGGAGGCAAGAGCGTCCACTACCATATTGAAGAGGAACGGGGAGAAGGTGTCGCCTTGGCGCACCCCGCATAGGGTAGGGAAGAAGGGACCGATCTCGCCATTGATGTTGATCGCCGTGCGACCGCAAGAGACCATTTGCATGACTCTAGTGATCCATCGGTCGTCAAAGCCCTTTCGAAGAAGGACTTCCCTGAGGAAGGTCCAGCTAACCGTGTCGTAGGCTTTATTGAAATCGATCTTCAGAAAAACCGCCTTCAGGCGTTTAACCCGGACCTCATGAAGAATCTCATGAAGTACCAGGACACCATCCAGGATGTACCGGCACTTAATGAAGGCCGACTGGTTAGGGTGGGTAATCCGATCTGCAAGCAGGGTCACCCTATTGGCGTACCCCTTGGCCAGGATCCGGAAGATCACGTTAATGACCGTGATCGGGCGGAACTGGCGGATGTCAGCAGCCCCAGGGACCTTGGGGATGAGGGAGATGATCCCGAAGTTCAGGCGACCTAGGTTAATAGATCCCACAAAGAACTCCTCAAAGATGGCCATGACCTCGGGTTTAATCACATTCCAGAAGACCATCCGGGCCCGGCGTAGAGGAGGAATTCATACCCTTGATGGCCTCCCAGACCTCCTGCTCAGAGAAGGGAGCCGTCAGGGATGCGTTCTCCGCGTCGGAAACTAGTTGGGCGCCAGCCCAACAATCGGGGGCGAGAGAGAGGCCGCTTCTAGGAGCGGGAGAGAAGAGGGACCGATAGAATCCATCGACATGGGTCCGGATGTCACGGGGGTCCTGAAGGAGGGTCTCCCCATCCCAAAGGCAGGGGATGGTGTTGCGTCTACGGCGGCCGTTGGCGATCGCCTGAAAGTAAGCCGTGTTCGCGTCCCCCTTCAGGACCCATCTCTGGGCGCCCCGAAGGCGCCAATAAGCTTCCTCATCGGAGTAGATCACGGAAAGCTGGTCCTCGAGGTCATAGCGGGAAAGCCACTCGTCCGGGGAGAGACCCACCGCGTCTGCCCGAAGGTCGAGGGCCTGGATCGCTGTAAGCAACGCCTTCTTACGCTTCCTGGCGTCACGGCCTAGGTTGGCCCCCCAACCCTTCATAAATTGTCTGCCACGCTTCGCACAAAATTGCCACGCGTCAATAGCAGAAGGGGGACGAGGGTGGGGGTGGGCCCGCGCCTCGATCCACCGAGCGCAAACGGCGTCGGTGAATCTAGCCTGGGATAACCAGAAAGTCTCGAAGCGGAAACGAGGGGGGATCGGCGGACGTTCGTCCGCGGAGGAGAGAAGCAGGGGGACATGATCCGAACCAATCCGGGTGATGGCGCGGAGAGAGGCTAGGGGGCAATGGAGGTCCCATTCCGGGGAAACTAGGACCCGGTCCAAGACGGACTGGGTCGGGGAGGCTTGCCTATTGGTCCAGGTAAACCGGGCCCCAATCCGATCAATCTCCCGAAGAGCGAGGTCAGCAATGAAGTCATTAAACAATTGCATCCGGGCAAAGCACACATTGCCATTGCTCTTGTCCTCCGCTACTCGCAGCAGGTTGAAGTCGCCACCTACAACCACGGGAAGGGAGGCCGCCGAGATCTTCCGGTGGAGCTCCTCCAGGAAGGAGGCCGACCTACTATGGTCGGCCGGCCCATAGACAATGATGACCTCCCAGTTGAAGTTGAGCGACCTCTCGAATAACTCCATGCTGACGAAGAATTCGCCCCTATCCATGCTACCCACCTCGAAGGTGGCATCCTTCACACCTAAAAGGATGCCACCCGAGTGGCCCGCGCTCCCACTAGAAGGGAGTCAGTGCCACGCAAAGAGGTGAGAGCTCAGCCGGACAAGCTCAGGAAGCGTGAAATCGCGACGCATGGTCTCTTGCACAGCCACAATGTCGATGTGCTCATCTCGCATGTACTCCACTAACTGGCGGCGACGACCATCATGGCCGAAGCCGCGGATGTTCCAGAAAAGAGCCCGCATTAAGGAGCCATAGGGGGGCTGCTTGACCCCAGAACACGAGAGGCTCTTAGCGCGCGAAGGGCCGCCATGCGGGAGCGGGTGCGGCCCCGGATCTCCGGCCCGGCCACAAGGGGAGGAGGCGCCGCCAGCTGCGGCAAGGGCGGAGAGGGGGGGGTCCCCCAGCCGGAGAGGCGGCTAGGGGCACGAGGAGGGCCGCCCGGGCCTCCGCGAGCTTTCCATCGAGAACCTCACGAGCTCTGATGGCCGCGATCTGGGCGAGAGGGGGACCAACTTCCCCACGGAAAATGATCGCAGAGTCGGAGGCCACTTTGGCGAGGTGGCCCAGAGGCACAGACTCAAGCGCAGAGAAAGAACAAGACGAAGCAGAGGGGGGAATGGAGGGCGTACCTAGCTCCAGGTTACGGGCGGCTGCGCGAAGCTCTGCCCGCTCGGGGATGGGCAACGTCGGGCTGCCCTCAGGGTGAGCAGCATCCAGCCGCGCACTCCGGCGGGAGGCCACCACCGGGGAGGAGGTCGACCTGTTGGGGAACGTAGTAATTTTAAAAAAATTCCTACGCACACGCAAGATCATGGTGATGGCATAACAACGAGAGGGGAGAGTGTTCGTCCACGTACCCTCGTAGACCGTAAGCGGAAGCGTTAGCACAACGCGGTTGATGTAGTCGTACGTCTTCACGATCCGACCGATCCAAGTACCGAACGTACGGCACCTCCGAGTTCAGCACACGTTCAGCTCGATGACGATCTCCGGGCTCCGATCCAGCAAAGCTCCGGAGATGAGTTCCGTCAGCACTACGGCGTGGTGACGATGATGATATTCTACCGGCGCAGGGCTTCGCCTAAACTCCGCGACGATATGACCGAGGTGGAATATGGTGGAGGGGGGCACCGCACACGGCTAAGGAACGATCCGTAGATCAACTTGTGTTGCTGTGGGGTGCCTCCCGCCCCCGTATATAAAGGAGCCAGGGGGAGGGGTTCGGCCGGCCAGGAGGGGCACGCCCGGAGGAGTCCTCCTCCCACCGGGAGTAGGACTCCCCCCCTTCCTTGTTGGAGTAGGAGAGAAGGAAAGAGGGGGAGAGGAGGAAGGAAAAGGGGGCTGCACCCCTTGTCCAATTTGGACTAGAGGGGCTGCGCCTCCTTCCTTTCGCCTCTCTCTCTATTCCGTATGGCCCAATAAGGCCCATATACTCCCGGCGAATTCCGTAACTCCCGGTACTCGAAAAATACCGAATGACTCGGAACCTTTCCAAACTCCGAATATAGTCGTCCAATATATCGATCTTTACGTCTCGACCATTTCGAGACTCCTCGTCATGTTCCCGATCTCATCCGGGACTCCGAACTCCTTCGGTACATCAAAACTCATAAACTCATAATATAACTGTCATCGAAACCTTAAGCGTGCGGACCCTACGGATTCGAGAACTATGTAGACATGACCTAGAACTATTCTCGGTCAATAACCAATAGCGGAACCTGGATGCTCATATTGGCTCCTACATATTCTACGAAGATCTTTATCGGTCAAACCGCATAACAACATACTTTATTCCCTTTGTCATCGGTATGTTACTTGCCCGAGATTCGATCGTCGGTATCCAATGCCTAGTTCAATCTCGTTACCGGCAAGTCTCTTTACTCGTTACGTAATGCATCATCCTGTAACCAACTCATTGGTTACATTGATTGCAAGGCTTATAGTGATGTGCATTACCGAGAGGGCCCAGAGATACCTCTCCGACAATCGGAGTGACAAAACCTAATCTCGAAATACGCCAACTCAACATGTACCTTCGGAGACACCTGTAGTACTCCTTTATAATCACCCGATTACGTTGTGACGTTTGGTAGCACCAAAGTGTTCCTCCGTAAACGGAGTTGCATAATCTCATAGTTACAGAACATGTATAAGTCATGAAGATAGCAATAGCAATATACTAAACGATCAAGTGCTAGGCTAATGGAATGGGTCAAGTCAATCACATCATTCTCCTAATGATGTGATCCCGTTAATCAAATGACAATTCTTTTGTTCATAGCTAGGAAACATAACCATCTTTGATAAACGAGCTAGTCAAGTAGAGGCATACTAGTGACACTATGTTTGTCTATGTATTCACACATGTATTATGTTTCCGGTTAATACAATTCTAGCATGAATAATAAACATTTATCATGAAATAAGGAAATAAATAATAACTTTATTATTGCCTCTAGGGCATATTTCCTTCACGACCGACCGCGGCGGGAGTAGGCGGCGGAGCGGGGAGGGGGGCTGGGCCGCCAAAGGCGTGATGATCCGAGCCGCCCCCACCCTCGGAGAAGTCGGAGGAGAGGACAGCAGACCCGGCCCAGCACAGCCGAGGTAGAGCTGGGCAGGGGGTGACGGCGCGGCCGGAGGGGGAGGCGGCGCGGGGGGGCGATGAGGCGGCCTCCGGGGCGACTCGCGGAGACGACGGGGCCGGAGGAGCATCAGGCTGCGGGGAGGAGGCGATGACGGAAGGCGGCGAGGCCGGGGCGGGAGGGACAACCACAGGGGGCGTCCCCCCAACCGTGGGAGCCGCCGGAGAGTCGGGGAGCAGGTCGCCGGACGGGACCACCGAGTCCAACACAGGGGGCGGAGACGAGGCGGGGGAGCGCGGGGAGGAGGCCGGGCAGACCACCAGGCCCACACTGGAGATGTCGCTTCCCTCGGAGGGCGACGCTGCAGAGATCGGCGGGCCATCCATCGGAGGGGAAGAGGCAGCCTGGCGACCCTTGCCCCCCGCGGCAGGAGGGGGCGAGGGGGAGGGGCAGCGGGAGTCCTCGGACGCCCCCTCCTCATCCGAGCGGTGAGAACGGGAGCGGTGACGGCCGTGGTAGTCTCCGCCGGCCCCCGGGTTGCCACCGGGGGGGCCGGCGTCGAGGGAGCGGGGACGCCCAACGGGTTGGGAGGCTCGGGGGCGATCCTGAGGTCGAAGCCCTGGTCGTTGAAGAAGACCCGGACAGAGGTGTGAAGCTTGGAGGAGTCGAGGCACTTGACCTTGACCCTCACCTCCTCCTCCTTGCGTGCAGAGAGCTCGTCGACCACCACCACCTTGCCCAAGAGACGGAACATCTGGCGGACGACAAGCTCGGACCGCGCAATATCGGGGAGGCCGGAGATGAGGATCCAGGTGGTGTCGAGGACAGCCACGGCCTGGGCGTCGAGCACCGGCTCGGATATCTCGACAACCAGCTGGTTGAGAGCGAAGACCCGGACAGAGGTGTGAAGCTTGGAGGAGTCGAGGCACTTGACCTTGACCCTCACCTCCTCCTCCTTGCGTAGAGAGAGCTCGTCGACCACCACCACCTTGCCCAAGAGACGGGACATCTGGCGGACGACAAGCTCGGACCGCGCAATATCGGGGAGGCCGGAGATGAGGATCCAGGTGGTGTCGAGGACAGCCACGGCCTGGGCGTCGAGCACCGGCTCGGATATCTCGACAACCAGCTGGTTGAGAGCGAGAGTGATCCGGCCACTACGCGTCGCGTAGCCGAAGCTGACGGAGTCGGGGAAGACGACAGAGAAGACGTGACGGGCAGTGGGGGTGACCACCCAGTCCCACTGGTGACGATAGAGATGGTTGAGCTCCTCCTCGATCATCTCCGGGGATGCCACCCCATCGACGACCGTGACAATCGCCTGGAGGGAGGGCGGCGGCGGGGGGGGGGGGCGTCCGGGACCTCGAGGTGGAAGAAACCCAAGCCCTCGATCCCATGCCCATCATGATGAGCTCCGAAACCACCAGTCTATCCGGACACAGAAGGGCGGGGTGGCCGGGATCCTTGCAGAGGTAACAGAACTGGGGGTTGGCGCAGTCGACTTGCGAGTGTCCCCTCACCCCACAATTGAAGCAGGGGGGGCGAGGGAGACCGGAGACGGGGCCGGGAGCGGAGGGGGCGCCCGGACCCGCGGGAGGGGGCACGGCCGGAGCGACGCGAACACCACGACGCTTCTTCTTCTTGGCAGGACCGGACCGCCCGCGGGCGGGGCCTCCACCAGGAACAGGGGCCTGGGTCGCAGCCCTGGAGGTAGCAGCGTGCAGAGGCACATAGCGGTGTGTATCCGGGGTGGGGAGGATCCCGTTCCGAGGGCGGGGAGAGCTGGCCCGGACCGGGCGGGAGGGGGACGGAGATCGGCCCCGACGATGGGTCGGAGAAGGGGAGCGCCGGCGGGAGCGCCAATCCCCCGACGAAGCACGCGGCGATCGAGACCGGGCCCGGTCTTCACGGCGGGAGGGGGAGCGGCGGCTATCACGCAGCTCCCGAAGCTCGCGCCGGAGCTCCTCCTCGCACCGAAGGGCGTCGGGGGAGGGACAGGACGGCTCGCGCTGGGGCTCCCCCGCCTTCCGCTTGGACTGCGGGGCCACGTCATTCCACTCGCGCGGCATGGCAAGCCGCGGCGGGGAGGAAGGAGGGGGGCAGGGCGGGAGAAGGGGTAACGGCCGGCCGGTCGGAGGGGGGGGGGGACGGCAGGAAGCGCCGGGGAAGCGAGGAGGGGGACGGGGAGGAGCAGGGGGTCGGGGCAGGATCGAGAGCAGGGGATGGCGGCGCACGAAGGTGGGGAAGGAAACCCGCACGGGGGCCAAATCGACGCAGTGCCGCCACTGCTGGGCCTAGGGCAAGAGACGAGCCGGCCCAGACTGGGCGGGACCGCGAGGAGGGGGGTGGGCCGACCAGAGGTGGGCCGCACAGAGCCCACCGAACGCGGCGGGCCGAGGTTCATCAGCCCGGTCAGCCAAAGAGACGTCTGACGCCGGAGCGAACGGGAGCGAGGGAACCCTACGGGGCCGACCGCCCGGCGCCGCCCGCTGGTGCAGACCAGACCGGGCGGCGGGAGGGGGCCGGCGCTCGGGCCGTTCGCACTGGATCCGGAGGAGCCGGCGTGTGCTATGAACAGGCGGAGCAGCATCGCGGCGGCACCGGCCGGAGGAGGGGAGGAGAGTCGACGGGGAGGAAGGGGGCGGCGGCGCCAGAGGAGCGGGGGGCCCCGATCAGCAGGCCTGCCACACCCCAAGCCAAGACCTGGGGCGCTGGGAGCCCTACCACCAAGGCCGCCTGGAGGATTCCGCCAAGTCGGGCTCAGAGGACCCGGGGGGTGACGGCGGCGCCACTTGCCGGGAGCAGAGCCCTCACGTGGGGGAGGTGACCGGCCGGGCGAGGCAGCCGGGCCGGGGGAGGGGGTGGGGAGATGGTGGAGGAAAGGGCGTCGTGGCGATCCGCCAAATGGAAGAAGGGCAGCGGGCCGGAGATAGGGAGGCGGCCGGCGAGGAGGGCGGCGTCGGGCCGCGCCAGGAGGGCCGGGCGGGGGGGGCGGGAGGCGCCCGGCGGCACGGAGACGGGAGGCGGAGGCGCCAGCAGGGCGCCAGGAAGTCGCCAGAGCCCGAGTCCATCCTGGCTCCCGAAAGGTTCGTCGAGGACAGATCCAATCCCAGATGATTCCTTCTACAGATGGAATGATTCTGTACCTGAGGAGAGACTGGGAGGTAAGCTTCTTCTAGGATGGTGCAGCCATAGTAGGACAAAGTGGACAGTCCTATAATCTGCCTCGAGTCTTCAGATGCAATCGCACAACCAATACTTAAAAAAAGGAAGAGATGGCACAAGATTTATATATCGGAAGATTATTGGTTCGTCAATTGGCATGTCTTGTTGCAAACGAATTCTAGCATCTCATAGCATCAACATGTACGAATTTTCTTAGTAAAGTTGATAGAATCATAGAAGAGAACGACATACCTAGCAAGAATCGGGTTGACTGTAAAAACTATGTCGCGTGATGTAAAAACAATACGTGTTGCCAGGAAGCTAGTACCTTGCCTGTCTTTGTCTTCTCGAAGAAGCACCGGCTGCCCTATCCTTGGTCTCGATCTTGGAATGCCCCCACTCAGAAAGTACGAAGAACGTTTCTTTGTGTTTTGTTGCCTGGAGTGGCACACACTCCCCGCTCCTTCCAGAAGAATATGGCCGCAAATTCACCTGAAAGAGATATGGTCCGCAAACAAATTGTTGTAGCGGTTATTGGTAGCTGGCCTTGTCTGCTTGTTCATCTCCATCGTTTTCACTGTCGCATTCTTGTACAGGAGGGAATGACATATATTCCATAAAGATACGAAGAAAGCAAGAAAGTACAAGTAGAGCCAACATAACACATGAGGCAGCAAAGTTGTGTTCATCATATGACTAATACAGTAACAAAGTAAGGGACAAATGAGGATATCATACTTCAATGCATTAACTAATGGATGATTGGATATAAGTGTGAAGCTGTACCTTCTGTACTTGAGGAAGGAAGCAATATATAGGGGAGACGGCATTTTCTATTTTAATATCCCGAAGTCCCAAAACTGAAACCTTATTCGTGTCACACATGTATAAGCTCCTAAGTATGTATGTTAAAGATATAAATAGTTAAATACCACCTCCATAGCAAAAATATATCTTTTATTAAGCTGATTCAGCTTAGCATTTACAGGGGCAAACACAAGGGACAGCAACATAGGTACAATATACAAAGCCTCTAATTGCACTGTGGTCTTCATCCACTTCCGCTCACAGAAAGAAGTTAAACTGCTACTTCATCCTTCAAACAATTTATCAATTTTGGTTTTCCACTCCGAGTGAAATTCCCTCACATTTTGTTCTGCAGACTGTCTCTGACTTGCCAAATGTCCACGGTAGACTCGAGTAACAAACTTCAGGATCTTTCTGCGAAGCTCATATCGAAGAGCTGGACTGGGTACCTTCCAGCCCATCTGCTCATTGCAAGCTTCATTGAGAGACGAGACAAAACTCTGCAAGGGAGTCGGAGGCGGAGCTGTGTACCAGAAATTGAAGTTTATCCTTGCCTTTTTCCTGGGAGGCGTGTTTTTGGCAACCTTCAAGGTGGATGCAAATGGTCCCCATGATGCGAAAAGGTAACTATTTATGTACCACTTGATGGAGGGTCGGCGTTTCTCAAACCTGGCTTTTACAGT
The DNA here is from genome assembly GCA_021437245.1 of Aegilops speltoides. Lineage (NCBI taxonomy): Eukaryota > Viridiplantae > Streptophyta > Magnoliopsida > Poales > Poaceae > Aegilops > Aegilops speltoides. Next base: position 496,338,791 of record CM038143.1, read on the forward strand.
CAGATGCACATCTGATTGCTCGACTTCTTGAAGTATGAAATGTATGTTGTTCATCAAGAATATGTACTGGAGTCCTTTACAAGCAAACTGCCTGGATTGTCTATCAATTACAGATTCCAGATCAGTGATGAGCCCAGATACAAGACGACTTGTCAAGCTCATTCCCTCAACTTTCAGTAGACCATCAGTGTGATCATGACCTATAATCATATCAAGCGAACCTTTATGCTTCACTAGGAGCCTGATGTATCTCATGAGGTACACAGATATCGGCAGGATACCTCCATCATGCCCTACTTTCGGTGAGTTGTAAGTCTGAATCAAGCCTTTAAGTTCTGTAACTATTCCCCTTGCAGAGTCCTTCAGTTCTCCATGAACCACCTCAACATCCCCAGTGATAGATTCTGTACAGAAGACTTCCCTGAGAGTGGGGGTAGCATCCATGAGTGCAGTGTACATGTTCAATACACAGAATAGCTTCTCAGGCGACTTCCTTACCCCATGGTCAGATACTATTGAAGCAACAGTCAACAGACGCCTAATAGGTTCTTTTGCTGCTTCTGAAAGTTCATCATGTGTAAATCCATTGCATGCACGATGATTTTGCTTCAGAAGTTGCATCTGCAGTGTCTTGAGAACACTGACAATATACTCCAACACCGCAGGCCAGCTCTTGATGTATTTCCAATGTGCCTCCCCTAAATCTTGGGGATCTACTCCAATGAGCGAGTCAAAGCCACCAATTAACTGACACCCACTGAAGATGTCACAGTATTTGATGTTGAATTCCTGGTACAAGTCCCTTGAGTGCTCAGCTAAAATTTGCTGGTTTACTAGCTCCCTGAAAGTGTGAAATGACTTGAGACCAATTATAGCGTTGAACCTACAATCATTGTATATATAGGTTGAATTCATCACTAAGGAAGGGTCATCAAGATGTTCCGTGTCAAAGGTGTCGGCGGTGCTTCGAGAGTTGAAGAAAGAAGAGGATTTCGTGGTGTTACTATTACTGCCTGAGAAGTGGCAACCTACCAAAGAAGGAATGCCAATTTTCCTGTCTGTGTGCTGATGCCTGTAAATAAACGAGTGTAAGAAAAATGCTGATGAACAGATCACAGAAGCTAGCAACATTGTCATGTCAACAACAACAAAGCCTTTAGTCCCAAACAAGTTGGGGCAGGCTAGAGGTGAAACCCATAAGATCTCGCGACCAACAACATTGTCATGTCAGGGTAACAATAAATTTTATGTTTATTAGGGAACTGTAATACAATCCTTTACTCTGGCAGGAACAAAATTACAGTCAATCATGTTCCCTTACAACCGAGAAAAGGGGAAGGGTCTGTTGCGAGTTTTGGCTTAGCCTTGTACAGTTTTTATTTTATCTCAGTACAGCATTGTACAGTTTCTGTTTCTTTAGTCGTATCGTTCCTTTGGGTGCTTGGCCATTCTTGGTTTGTTCAGACTCGTTTACTATCTTAATGCATTGACATGCAGTTCCTCTGCATGGTCTAAAATATAACCTCCCAAAGAACATGCAAGGTTGATTAAGGTTTTGTCCAGTACCTGCTCGCAACGAGAATTCCCTTATGAAGATACAGAATATTGCACAAGCAGTCAGCCTGTTTTTCCAAAGCATCTGCTGTCTTGCTCTTCCAGCCATGTTTTCTATATCAAAACCCAGAGGTCACATGAAATGGCATTAGTAAGTTGCGGCTATATTTAATACTGCGCCAGGCTGCTACCGACACCCAGGAAACATATGTAAGTAGTAATATACCTTCTTTTAACGCCCATAACGAGTGTGGTAACCTTCTGGTCTTTGACTACCTCCCCAAGTCCAGCGACCACATCATCTTTGTCAATTATGAGTATCTCTGCTTGGACCTAAAAGAAATGCGCAATATCAGTGCCCTGCTCTTTCCTTAAAAAAATGCATTGTATACGAAAGAACACAGCCACGGACTAATCATTTCAGTTTTAGCATTCACCTTATCCATTTTCAAGCACTCCTTTAAGTTCTTCTCAATCACGTTTTTCTCAGTTATCCTGTGCGCGCTAACATGATCTTCTGTCAACTTGCTTGCTGCCACTGAAGCACCCAATACGGCTGAAACAAACAGCTACAAAATGTTAAGAGGTGAAAAATATCTGCAAATTTTCTCCAAGCAGCATGACAACTTGTGATTCATTAGAATCAAGGGGTTACATAACATCAGACAAACTAGAAGCAGACAAAAAGAGAATTCTTACTTGGGGTAGTTGGCCTGTGGATGTGGACAAGAACTAACAACATATGTGGTGGGATGAAGTGCAAAGCCCATCGGATAGCAAGCCGACACTGCTTAATATCATCCCCCACTGCCAGGTGTACCTTCTCACTTGCAGGTCGAGGTACAGTTGCCAGATCCATGAGCTCAGATGTCCTTTATTTCCTTTAGTGCATTAATTAACAACATTCATGCACATGTTAGCTCCACCTGTACTTAGAATCCCCCAGATGCTCTGTGTTCTGTGGTTTATTGTCTTGCGCAGATGCGCAATGCCTTCTGTTGATGGTAGATTATTGTTTTAAAGATGGAGTTAAGTTTCTCTTAGGTCACTAGGAAACAAAGAATAACTCCAAACCACAATGGCTTATCTGGACAGCATATTCTCATTTTGAAGGAATAATTCTATGAAGGAGTGTAGGGCAAGTTTCTGTCAGCTTCAAGGAAATTTCCGAATCCGAATAGGACAATAAGGAGAGGTAAAACCAAAGTTCTGATGCTCAACTCATCATGTCTGTCTAGTTCTGTACGTCGGGTACAATGATCATCCTTGTTAACACAGACAGAACGGCGTATTCACAAACACTTTTAGTTTTTTTTGACCGCAAACAGTAGGGGAACCCCCTACTGTGAAATAATTAAATTAATAATGGTAATAAGTTACATGGTTAATTTACATCTCCGTTTTCCCTTTGGGAAAAGGTCAAGAGGCTACTCTAATGAAGAGAGGACAAGAGTAAGGGGATGAAGTTTTTGTGCTTCTCCTTGACCCTATAGGTTAGGAGTGAAAAATCAGATTTGAATCTATTAAGCCAAGCTAAACGGGATGGAGCAATTCCCCTAAAGTGTTTGTTGTTGCTTTTGTTGCTACTAGCTCCATTCCAAAATGGATGATGCTTTAGGTATGCAGTCAAACTTCTCTATCTTTGAAAAGTAATAATTAGTAACACAATTTTAGTTGGTTATGTTGAAATTGTACTCATTAGGTTTGTCGTGCATAGGTTTCATAATATTTACTCCTTTACACACCGTATTCATATAAAACTAACAGTAAAATTAGCACTGACCATGAAAAGCCAAAATAGCATCTAGTTTGGAACGGAAAAAGTACAATTAAGTACAAACTACAAACTTGATTTATATGGCAACCAGATACCCCTAATTCTTTCCCACAAAACAAAAAGATACCCCTGATTCTTTCCCCGTGATTCCCCTATTTCACTCCCCAATGGAGTTGAATCACACCTTATGGTCCTGAAATGGACAAATATTTTGGCGAAGGATGCCCACATTACAAAAACGTTTCATGTCAAGTAAAGAATGGCAACTCCTACAATATGGCACAAGATAAAGAGGAAACAAGGATTTCAGTACAACTTGCAGTATGCCAGCAATTTATGTATAACATACACATTATTTCAATTTCAAACATTTATATGAATGGTGTTGATGTTTACTATCGGAAACAACTACACAATTTACAGGGAGCACTAATCCATTTATCCTGTTGATATGGCAGCATTTACATAGCAGTAACTAGTAGTGTCTCACAAAACCTGTGGTATGCTCTCTCTTGAAACACTTACATTAACACTTGATCTTCACCTTTCTGGGATTATACCTTCCGAGAGTCATACATCTTAGCGATTAACTGAAATGCCAAAGCAAAGCAACTTCATGGGTAAGTGAAGTGACAGATGGAGACTCCATATGCTGGCAGGCAATGCATTCAAATTAGGTTTTTAAACTATGACCACAAGAGCTTCTGCTCCATAAGTTCCAGCAGATTTAGCTTGCGGTACATAAGTAGGCCATGCCTTCGAATGATCAACCGCATTTGCATTTGCCAGTAGATAGTGGTTGCTTCTTCACAAAGCTTTGGAGTTCCCAAGAATCTCATCAATACATTCCAATTCTATTTGTAGGTATGCTTTCAGGTGTACGTAGAGTGCTAGCTTCATGTATGAAATCCAGATATTGGCTCCACAACCACACACAAACCTAGCAGAGGTGAACAGAAGATGAACTATGAGGAACACCATGGTCCAGAATCCAAATCCTAAAAATAAAAATTGATGATGGTGATAAACCATGAACCAAGATATGAAATATTTAAGTAACATTTTAACCAATTGCATTTCCAAATGGAACAAAAAAAATGACAAATTCAAATTTCCCCCTCAATGCAACTATTATCATACTATTCTGCTACCAATGTAATGGAAGCTAGAGATGGGATGTAGTTGAATGAAAAATGGAACCAAGAGGGACTTCTGCAGAAGCAGTGACTTTTCTTAGTTTTTGGTCATCAAACTAACACAGCAGCTATCGAAGACCAAAGACAAGGATAAACTGGGGCATACTCTAATTGGTGCTACCTAGCTTTTGTTGAAGGCACAACACTGCGATGCCAAATGTTACTAGCTCTTGTTATTGCCTGAGTCTTACCAGTTAAGTAATTTCATCAGCGACTTGCTGTCAATATGTACTAATCTGTTGCAAGACAATAAATCCTCACGGAGGTAAAACAACAATCCCACCAGCTAGTGGACCCTAATTACAAGCAAACTACCCCAAGACAGTAATCCTAGTCGACAACTAAATTAGTGCAAAATAAAAGAATAGAATAAGAAAGATGTGCACTAGACAGTAAAGATTCAAAGTAAACACAGGTTGATACGCTAGTGTGTGGAACACTAAATATATTTATTTTTACAGTGGCCACCACTTAAAGCTCCTAACCATAAAGATATCAAGGGTTATCAGAGTGATCCTCAAGGACCTCTGATTGGTTAACTCTAGCATATAGAATAAATATGTTCATGACTAGTTTTAAAGACTAAAATCATAAAACACTGCAAAAAGATCAAGCAATACATCATTGTATTGTAAGAGAACATACCGTGCAACAACTAGCACAAGCCATACAATTAGTATACTGTGATTTGGGAGATAAAGGCAATCTTCTCCCACTCTGGACCTTGTCTCTCAAGTAACCCTTCAGTCAACCTCGAGTCACACTCAACCAAATGAAGAAATTCCAGGGATGGTGGGATACTGCTCGGCAATGACTGAAACCCTGGGCAGTGTGATATACTCAGTTTATTAAGAGATGTCATTCTCTCCATCTCAGAAGGTAGGGACACTGCTGTGACCATTGGACACCTCTCAATGATCAAACTTTTCAGGAAAATGGAGCTTTCCAAGGTAGCCAAGGAGGAAAGGTTCAGGCAATTCTCAAAGCACAAGTGTTGAAGTGTTGTAAAATAACTTGAACCAACTGGCAAGACAAATGATTTGATATTCTTGCAGTCAATTATCTCTAAGGAAGCGAGAACAGTTAAGTGTTGCAAACACAAATTAAGACTTGCATCATCCATGTCGCACTGCCATAACCGTAGTTTTCTTAGTGATGTTAGGAACTTAAATTTTTCGGCAGCCACTGATCCCCAACAACCCCTAATGTTTAGAACCTCGGTAGCTTCAAGGTGTTGCTGATGTAATAAGAACCCTTCACTCAGAATACTCGTGGAAGAAATTTCCAACATGAATTTGCTTGATCTAGATGAACAATGAGGGGACAACTTGAGATGTGAAACTTTACTTCGTTCTACCGTCACTCTTTTTATTGTATAAGGAAGCAAGGGCACTTCATCCAACTTTGGACAGTTTGAAATCTTCAACTTTCGCAGGGAAGGGAGAAATGAGTTACCAGCTTCTCCTGTCCAGCGAACTAAATTTGGCATGTCATCAAATTCAAGATCCTTTAGAGATTGAAATGCCATCAAGCCACCATAGAACGAAGGGCCAATTTCAGCAACAGAATTCATTTCCTTCAGGTGCAACACCCTCAGAGATGGAAGCTGCCCCAGAGGAGGAAGCCACTTCCACCTTCTGCAATTAGCCAGATACAGGCATTTCAGGTGGGACAACGTTTTCAGCTGCAACCACCTCGGCGATGATGCCCCTTTGTACCTTGCAATGTGAAGTTCTTCCAGATTGGGATGAGGTTGTAAGCAGTTCAATACTTCAGCATCTATGTTGGGACCAAAATCTAAATTGGCAACACTCCATTCAAATTTTAAAATGTTCACGTGTTGCTTATTCGCCAATTGAGCTTCACAAGCTTCCTCTTTGCATTGAACATTTTCCAGATTCTTGATGCTAAGAAGCCCATGAAGATCCTTCATATCCTTCAACTCTTGTAAGGTTCGCCCCTTTTCCTTTTTAACATGGAACTCAACAGAACCTTGAAGGTTAACCAGACTACCAATACCTCTTATTGTTGAGATGTATTTTGACTCGATGCCAAGATATCGCAAGCTGGTCAACTGGTGCATACCCTCAGGAAATCCATCAAGCTGGCACTTCTTCGGAATATCAAGAGTCTGAAGATGCAGTAATCTGCTCACAGATTCAGGTATGGTCTTGATAGTATCAGGAAGTGCTATGTAGCGTAGATGAGTTAGTACGTCAATTGCTTCAGGTAACTTGGATATATCACATCCGGTAAAATCCAACGTGCGCACATTCTTTATCTCAGCGAGAAAACCATCTGGGATAGGACTCGGGGGCATCAAAGGATCTCTAAACACAATCAGTGTCCTTAATCTCTTCAGATCAAATTGGTCTTTTATCTTTCCTAAACAGTTACTTGAAACTGACAAGTGTCTGATGGTTGGCAGTATGTTTTTGGACATGTCACCTTCGACCCTCCCACAATCACCATCAGAAACCATTTGTGCCAAGTCATGAATCAAGTCATGCATGAGATAGAGCCTTTTGTTTCCTTGCTTGACAGTCTGAAAGAATGACCTTGACAAAAGTTGTTTGAAATACTCTTTACCACAATCCTCCATGCTTCTGCCATTTTCCATCTGAATGAAACCCTGTGATATCCACATCCTAACAAGCTTCTTAGGCTCAAACTTCCAATTCTTTGGAAATATACTGCAATATGCAAAGCAACACTGCAGGTGTGGTGGCAGATGGTAATAGCTAGACAAAAGTGTGGTGACAACGTCACCGTGAATATCTGTCTCCAAGATACTGTTCCAATACCTTGCCGTTCGATCACCATTAAGCATCCCGCCAATAACTTTAGCTGCGAGAGGGGATCCTCTTAGCTTCAAAGCAATCTTTCTCCCAATCTCCTGCAACTGCAGATATTCACAACTCTTCTCACAACCCAATGCGTGCTTCTTGAGCAACAACCAATGCTCTTCGGTACCCAATCCAGCCAACATCATTGGGATCCTTACACCTAGCATGTCAGCCACCATTTTCATGCGTGTAGTCACAACTATTCTGCTATCTTGCTGACCATTCTTCAGAGGTGATAGTAGCTCCTTCCACTGGTCCACGTTCTGCCAAATCTTCCTCCCACTATCATCCCAAACATCATCAAGGATGAGCAAGAACCTCTTCCCTTCAACGGCAGAACGCAGCAAGCCTTGCAGAGAATCAAAATTGACTAACCCAGGATAGTCCTTCGACTCCTTCCCCTTTGTAGCCGCCTGCAGTATCTCCCTAGTAAGCTGCATTAGATTCATACAGCTCGAGACGCGCACCCACATCTGGAGATCGAAGTGAACCTGGATGTTCACATGATTGAAGGCCATCTGCGCCAGCGTCGTCTTGCCAATGCCACCATCGCCAACAATGGCAACAACCGGGACACCCTGGTTCCCGAGTTGAGCAGGGCCAGGGTCACTACACCCGACTAACCTTTCCATCAGTTCGGCGAGCTCGCGGCCCCGGCCAAAGAGAGTGTCGTCGACCGGGACGGCAGAGCTAAAGTTCCCGGCTGGTTCGTAACCAAGCCGCGGAGAGGCGGCCGCGTCCAGCTTGACGAGGTGGGCGATCTCAGCATAGGCCGCGGAGGCGGCGACGAGATTCTCTAGGACGGAGGGGAGCCGACTGAGGGGCTCGTCGGAGCGGAACAGGCGGCGGCAGAGGGAGAGGGAGAAGTCAAGGATGCGGCGGAGCTTATGGCGTGGGGCGGCGAGGGAGTCGGCGAGGCGGCCGTAGTGGATGTCGTCGAGGAGGTCGTCGGCGTCGTGGGCCGCGTCCCTGAGGCGGTGGAGCCAGGCGACGAGGGCGGGGTCGGAGGGGCGGCGCCGGGCGCGCTCGACGTCGGCGGCGTTCATCTTGAGGCGGAGGAGCTCGCCAGAGAGGCGCGCGAGGTCGGCGGGCGCGTCCCCGGTTCCTCCCGGGAGGTAGCGCGCGAGGTCGTCGGCGAAGGACCTGGCCCGGTCGCCCAGGCACTGCAGCAGCGGCGACACCAGCCACCCGGCCGCCGCGCCGGCCGCGCCGGCCGCGGACGGTGGAACCATGTCGGGGGTCGGGGCGGCTGTGCTTGCTGGTGGTCCCGAAGATGGGAGTGGCGCGGTGGGAGGGGCGGAGGCACCGCCGCGTCCATGGTGAAGTAGGGGATCCGGGGGGAACGGCGAGGCCGCGCGGCCTTGGAAACTTCGAAAAAATCGAAACTTGGACGAAGTTTCGCTGCTTCTCGTCCCCTTTCTCGTTCGTCACGATAGGACAAGATCACAAGAGAGAGGTTCACATCGGGAATTTCGTTGGGCCGGGTCTCCTGCGGCTTATCTACCTCCGGCCGCGTCTATTGTGTGTGGACCGGGCCGTCTGTATGTAGAGAGTTCATCACTTCACTTTCGGCCCATTGTTTATCTAAGAAAAACAATTGCGGCCCAGTTTTGGTGTAACTTCCTGTCTGCTCCCTCTCTGTTCTGTCCGAAACTTTTTCTTTTTCACCTAAAAAAAAACTTTTTTCTTTTTTGCGAATTGTACTGTCCGAAACTTGCAACTTCAAAGCCTATATGGAGCATCGAACGAGCAGTGAATACAAACTGAAAATTAAGCAGGTTCGGCATCTACTATCCTAACGCGACTGCAGTCCGCAGGCAGAGTCCAAAGATATCAGGGGCACCCCTATAGCTTAGTTATTGCGAGCTCTGACTTCCAGCTCGCCTGCAACGAAACTTAAATGGGCCATATAAAGCTACAGTTTATCTCATAGAAATATATGTTTTTCACTAATTTAATGTTGCAAGTTTTATAAAACGAAAATATTCAAAGGTTTCGGAAAATAGAAGAATCGGACATATGAAAAAATACCAATGTATTTTAAAGAGTACTAGCAAAAGAGCCTGTGCGTTGCAACGGAGAAAAAATCACATGTCCGTAAGCATATATGTGTCAGCATGTTTGAAGAAATTGTAGTAGGGAAATGTACATACTTCTAGCCAAATTGACAGTGATCACTGATGCACTTGCTAGGTTGCTTGCTCCGAAAAGCACATCCTTGCGCCATGGACGCCAACATTTGAGTTCCTGGACCGGATTCACCGATGATTGATAGTGTCTCTATCTTGCACATGGTTCCGACTCCGCCCTATCTGTATCGCCCATGCCTGCATAGATGGACTTCTTGGGGTCATGGCAAGTACCAACAAAATAAATAAACATATTTATGGTTTGAAACCTATAAAACAAATTAACACTCGAATACTTTTTTTTTGCACATACTACCACTCAAATAACTTTGCAAGTAGCAAAACAATAGTATGAAATTACTCAAAACTACCAAGATCCATTCTTGGAATCAATTCATTATCAGATAGAATGGTGTCCAGCCCTCTCCTATTACAACATCACATGCGATATAAATCAGATTTGTCAAGTTATAGGATTAATAAAAAATTAATACACAATTTTACATGCCTACAACAAACTCATTGTCTTGATTATATGGACATTTTTTCTATTTACGCATAAATGTACTGACCGAACCGAGTTACTAAATTACCTAATGAAGTTTCAGGACGTCTTCACCTTTTTTTTTTGTGGGTGGAACGTCTCCACCACGAGCAAATTCCAAGTGAACTACGCTCTTGCACATATGCACTGTTGGAACTCTGAATTTCGTTATGTACATCTGTTTGAGCCTTCAAGCTTCTCTTTGTAAGCGGCTGCTTGTTCCAGAGGTGCAGCAAGCCCCATCAAGTTGTGATTCCGCGAGGAATCATCAGCAGTAGCAGGCTTTTTGATGGTGTCTTGCATGGAATGGTTCTTCAGAAAGTACAAAAAAGCACCATCTATATAGAAACAGAGATCAATAACACACCTCAAGATCAGTAACACTTGGTCACTAAAACATCAGAAAGTATTCTTCTGTTAAAACACACAACGACAGTTAAAATGCATCAGTACATTGCTCTTGCACTGTCTGAAACAAACTCCCATTGATCTTTTGAATCCTGAATCTGTAGGGAGAACAGAAGGCTGAGGCTACTCATAAAAATCTTGGCATTCAAGGCCACACCTATGTCAAGCTTCTACCATGAGGCACCTTCTCTCCCAAGTCTGAATACTGCAAGGTAGACATGGAAACAAATCAATTATCTCTATAGTTTGCTAGCCCACATTGGCTTTAACATTCAGAAGTACTTATTCTTCTGAAGTGCGCAGTTGACCAAGTCACCGAGCTGGGGAGAAATAAGTGACCCAACTATGAATTGTTGAGTTCTTTGGCCATTGCAAACCCAGATGTCGCTGCTTCTTACTCCTCCAGGTTGATGCTAGTTACTATTCCTGTAATACACCTGCGCATGCAGCAAAAGAAAATTCAGAGATATAAGATGACAGAGAGTAGAGAGCTTGTACGCCGTGCCCATAGGCCGCCCCCTGAGCAAGTTTCAGGCAGCCGGATGCCATTGTAGATAAGAAGATCTTCTCGCCCTAAGACGGTGCGCCTGACCCGCTTCTCTTGGGAGGTCGTATTTCGTTCCAGCGGAGGAGGACCGAGCATGGACAGGGGCTCCTGCCATCCAGGAGGTGCACGCGCTCCTTCTGCTAACGTCTCCCTAGCTCCAGACACCGCCAACACCTTCGTCTGGCGCCACCGTTATACAAAGAGAGGGGGAAAAGAGAACGCCAGGCAAACGCCGGAAGCCGGGCCACCTCATACGCGGGAACGGCAGCACCAAGGAGCACAAGCTAGAGATGTGGAGGAGAAGAGGGGTCGATGCTAGCTCGATTGGGCGGCGGATCAAGGCCCTCCCGGTGGGCGCCGTCGTCTTTGCACGGACCAGCGATGCCGCGCCTGTCTTCCGTCGTCCTCGTTCTACCGAGGACCACCACCGGGCTCAGTGGCGGCCATTGCCGCTCCTTGCGTCTGGTGTTGGCCAGCAGTGTCTGGAATTACCAACGGGCAGCCTGAGATCGACGGCCTGGAGGATGCATCCCCTGCCGGCGCCGAGACACGTGAGGCCCAGGCGTTGCATCTGCCCATGGTGTCTCTCCGACTCCCTCTTCTCATGGCGCCCTTGCTCCTCCTCTGTTGCTCGACCGCCGCCCACCTCCCATGGTGCGCTGCCGCAAACTCTGCCCCGGCCGCCGTGGTTCCATTGCTCTATGTATATTGTTATGCTTGCAGGGTGACATGGTCGCCATGTGTTTGTTCCCCGTGCTTTCATCACCCAGCCCTCCTCGTCCTCTCCCTTCGCAGGGCCCTTCTTCTTCGACATTATCTCTCTGTATCAAGTCTCGAGGCTACTTGTTGATTTGTTTAACTCGTCCATATTTAAATTGGTGAGGATTAGTGCAAACAAGCGAGGTGGGACTAACTATTTGACAAGAAACCTTGGTTTTTAACACAAACAGGACTGACTTCGGCTGGTTGCATTCCTTTTGATGGAATTGGAGGTCCTGTGTTCGAATCACACATGAGCACCTTTTTTATTTTTATTTTTATTAGGCTGATCGTGGAAGCCCACTGGGCCCACTAAAGCGAGGACCAGGCTGCGTGCGAAAAGATGTAGCGAGGCTCTATGAACGGACTGCATGTTGAATTTAGTATACGCAGTTAAAATAGTACCACCTTGGATGTTGAAAATAATATTAGGCGAGAAAAACTGAAAGCGTAAAATCATGGAAAGAAGAAAGCGCATTGTGACGGTGAACCCGGAGACCCAATCACTGCATGTTGAATTTAGTATACGCAGTTAAAATAGTACCACCTTGGATGTTGAAAATAATATTAGGCGAGAAAAACTGAAAGCGTAAAATCATGGAAAGAAGAAAGCGCATTGTGACGGTGAACCCGGAGACCCAATCCGTGCTTTATTATTAAACTAGCACATATGCCCGTGCGTTGCAACGGGAAAAAAAATACTTGCATCCTCTTATTGAAAGAACACAACCTCCTGGAAAGGAGAATCGGACTCATGATGTTTCAATTGTAACATGTTTGAACAACGTAAAGAAAATGATTTATGTGTATTATAATACTAATTTATTTATGATTACCGAAGCTAATTGTGATAAATGTGCTCGAACTTTTGGAGTCAGATGAAAATATCATACGGACGATGAAAATATCAGCCTGACCATGTTTTAAATTGCCCGAACAACCAACAGGACATGCATGCATGTTCATGTCAAATTTAGGAACCAATTTCGTATATGTCCTTTCTGCGACTCATCGTAGAAATATATATAATTAAGCACGAGACAAAATTATATCCTTCTTTTTACATAGACTGTTGAAGGCTAGCCATATTTGTTTGTATATAAATATAAAGATGTGTGTGATGCACGCCTGAGCTCCTGTTTCTCTACATCATTTTCTGCATTTGGACTGAATGTATGCAGCAAAAGATAATTCCTTCCAAATAGTATCACAATTATATTTAGTAACCAAAAATGGAATTAGCATTATAGTACACATAACTCTTATTTTATGTTCAAACATGTAATGTTCTGAACATCATGCGCGTGCGCGCGCGCACGCACGCACAAAGCCATTGTTGTACTCGCCCGTTGCAACGGAATTAATAACAAATCCTCACGTCTCAAGCGACCCATCTGTGCTTCCACTACTCCTCATTACCGCCATCGCTTTACGACCATCGGCCCGAAGAACTGGATTATGGGACAATGATTGCTGATGACAATGCCATTGGAGTATTTTCTATTGTGCTTCTTATTCTGGGCATGTATTACGGGAATTTCTTTAGAAAGCAGGTCAATTGACAGATGGTGAATACATAAACGATGTACATCTAGTCTCACATTCATAAATCTCCAAACAATTTTTGTGCACCGACACTGCCAGCATTATCAAAGCCGGGCATTAGAAAAGGGTGATGATCTTTCAAAGAGGAAGACAGTATCTTTTCTAGAAAGAATGAAGATAATTTATGCATGACAAGTATAAATAAGATTACAACTGATATGTAAGAGCAGCAGTTTGAGTAGGATTTGCACTCTGAAGCATTATTGACCATGTAAAACATATGGAAATTGATAAAAATGTGAAACCCATACCTACAGGCAGAGAACATACTTTTCAGAAAAGTACCTACAGACAGAGAACATAGGATCAAGTACGATTAGCCACAAAGCTCTTGTCTAAATAGTAGAATTGGAATTATAAATCTGGAACATATATCAGTTAAAAACATGTGAATATTGCCACCTACTTTTATCAATATACTAATCCTAGTCAAGTTTGTGGCAACACAAAACCAACATACCTACAAGTGTTCAAAATAGAATCTTGAAGAGAATAATCCATGACTTGTGCGGCAGCACTAAATATGACAACACAATGTGAGGACAAAAGTGACAGTCGACTTGTATTAATGCGTACCTCAAAATCTAGAGCATACTTACTTGTATAGGTGCATATGGATCGTGAACTTGATAGGCTTGATCAACACTCATCTCCATCTTTGCGTGATGTTCATTATGTAATGAGGCATAAGGTGCTGCTAACACCAGCAACTATGATGGAAGGATCGGCCTTCATGCTTAACGCATGACGCATCATTATCTGCTCCTCGGAGTGTATGAATCCCTTCGTAAATCCTTACCAAGCCTTTGATTCTTATTTGGAAGGTCATCCTTCACAAGATTGCAAAGAATGACCAGGGCACTGGTTTGCTTTCGAGAAACAAAACACCCAAGCCATCGGGCATCTAGCAAAACTTCTGCAAACGTAGGCCGCCATCGAGATAGACAGGGATAACAAATCATCCAGGGTTGGGGGCGCGCACACCTCGGGAGCGGGAGAACGGCGGGTATCCTCCCGATCCATCCCGGCATTGTTGTCGCGTCCGTCAACCCCAGCCGATTGACCATCCCATGGCAGACTCGCCTATCTAGTCGGCATCTCGTCGACCCTGTCGTCGTCCACCAGCAGGCCGCTCCACCCCATCCAACTCCTCCCCCAGTTCCTCCTCGAAACTCTCCTAAGTACGACCATCACCACCACCTCAGCCGCGTCGTCCGCCCGCTCATACGGCCATCCGACCACCCACTTCTGCCGGCTTCTTGCGGCCGTCATCCATTGTTATTCTCCCCCGTCAGAACCGTGGCATGCTAGGCCCAGTAGAAGGAACCACTCTGCGCCGCCCTTGTCGAACTCGCCTCACGGGCGGCTAGCCTCGGGTCAGCGGCCTCAAGGATCCCTTCTGCTCGCCCTCCAGCAGCTGGTTGCAACTGGCGGATCTCAAGTTCTTTTCTTCTGATTCCATACGTTCTGCCTGTGCGATTTCAGGAGGAAAATCGACGAGCTTATATCTTGTATTGTCCTCATAGAGTCATATAGGGATTGGATTCCAATTTTTTTTCGTTCTTCACAACGGAAGCTGACAAGGACACGCGAGTATGAAATTTTGAGCGTGCGGAGAGAAGGGGTACAGACGACGAAACACGCGACGTACTCACGTACTAAGGAAACACTTGATGGAGCCCAATACGATCTGTAAATCATGTAGGCCAGTGGGTCCAGCACTTTCTTTTATATACGATCTGTAAATTTTGTCAGAAATTAGGGCATAAGATTAGTACCACCTCGAATATGTTTTAAATTCAAAGTTAAAGCGTAAACTTACGGAAAGAAAGCGTATTGTGACGGTGAACCCGGAGACCCAATCCGTGCTTTATTATTAGGAGATATATATATATATATATATATATATATATATATATATATATATATATATATATATATAGAGAGAGAGAGAGAGAGAGAGAGATTTATGTATTTTTAAATGATTTATGTACCCGATTTAAAAGTTATTTCTGTATTTGGAAAATAGAATAATCGTTATTTGCCAATGTGATGTTCATTTTTTGAAAATAAATATGTCCGTGTTGATCAATAGAATGTTTTGTATGTGAAAAAAAGTGTTCATGCACTTTTAAAAAGACAAAAATGCCACATATTCAAAAATAAATGTGCGTGTATCACGTAAAAAATATTCATGTTCTTTACCACCAAGAATAAATAAAAAAAAGTGCAAAAAGGAAGAAGAAAAGAGAACAGATGGAAAAATAAAAAATAAAGTTAACAAACATAAAGTGAAAATAAAAGAAAGCAATAAAAATATAAACAAGACCAAAATAAGGAAGAAAAGCATTAAAAAATAGACATAAAACAAGATCCCAAGGTCTTGTAAAAAAATCCAGTTCCCAAGAGTACCACAAAACTACACCGTGAAAATCCTCTTTCACAAAACTGAAAAAAGACATCTTCCCTAGAAAAATCTAAAATGACACACCATGTATAAAACCGTTATGTGATTCGGAGCTCTAAGGGCAACTCTAACGCGGTTCACCAAATCGTATCCAAAATGTTTGAACCGTGTGCTCTGGACACTTTTGGTCATCCAACAGAGGACAATAAATGTCCATGGAGCAGTTCTGACTTCTGACATCCAAAATCCCTCAAACTGGCACTAAATTTGGAGAAGATTTGGGTGGTCCGAAGGATTCGGCTTGGCCCAATTGTTAGTTGACTTGATCCGCCAGGCCCACTGTCAGCCACTAACCCACTGTCCGAGTTTGATGACTATGATTAGATGGTCGACTTCCCTAGTCCGTACACTATCCCCAGATACATTTGGACCTGTCCGTGACATTTGATGTACCGCGATAGAGTTGCCCTATCTTCGGCCGGCAAACAAGACAGCATAGATGCAGCTGAACAGCACCGAGCAATGCTGCCCAGTGTTCAGTGCCCACACGAACAACCATGCAAATTCACGAACCACAAAACATAGACACCCATCCACGTACTATACCCACTCAACCAACGGGCATGGTTCCATATTCCATACACCACGGCGTACACGCACGCTACAGCGCGCCACTGCACGCGCACAGCACTCTGAGCGCGCTGCACTGCACGCACGCTCTCTGCTCTCTCGTCACCCTCGCCGAACCACAGAGCTGCCGCCTGCCGCCGCAGACCGATCATCAGAGCTCCCGTAGCCGCGCGTCAGGGTCCATCAAATCCAGATCTCCTCCGAGCGTCGATCGCTGAGGCTCGCCGAACCGCTGACAGTGCGGGGCACGGGGCGTGGCCGGCGTGGGGAGGCGCGGGCCTGCCGCTGTCCCCGCATCGGCCGGCACATCGCGCTCACGCTGCGCCGTCGCCAGTGCAGCAGCGTACGTGCGCGCGTGCGTGACCAATGGCCGCTGCCCCGCAGGTACGGTGGGGATCCAAGGTGCGTCGCCTCACGTCACGCGTACCGCCGTGCCGGCCTCCGTCGCTCCATGCTCGTCTTGTTACCGTGTCTACTGCATGCACGGCTCGTATCTCCGTCTTCACTTTTCACCTCCATCCGCCGGATGGACCTTTGCATGCCACTTGCGAGGAAATGGATGATGGATGTGACCGCTGCGCTGTAGATCGAGCCGGCCGTTGCATCGCAGGAGGGACGGTCTTGTCAACTACAGCAGTCGGTCCCTCACCTCCGTCAGAAACAACCCGCTATGGATAAAAAAACTGATGTGCGCACCGCACGCATCATGAGTTGAGCCATCCCTGGTTGTTTTTTTACAGTAGTGTTCGGGCATACAGTAGATGAGGTTCTTTGTGCAGCTGGGCTGATCTCTCGTCCCGACCCGGCAGAAACAGTCTGACGGATGGGGTTCACACTTGACAGCTTTGCTGAGAAGGGCTGGATCTCAGTCAGCGAAAAACGCACACGTGAAGCTAGTTTTTGCAGTTTTAGTCCGTGTCGGGCGAGACTTTTCAGGCCACGTAACACTGGTAAATAGTTGTAGCACGTAGGGTACACTGCTCATAACAAATTTGCAGTGGCAGGTATGGATTGGATGGAGTGGGTGTCTGATTGGACAGGGCAAAGCGAGCAGCGGGCAGCGGGCAGCGCCGGGCACATGGAGGTTGCCGACCAGTGCGCCGGCCGGCCTTTGTACGGCTCGGGCTCGCCTCCCAGATCCACCTAGGGATGGCAATGGGTACCCATTACCCACGTACCCTGCGGGTAAAAACCCTATTAGGGTAAGGGTATGGGACAAAAAATTATCCATGGGTATATGAATAGGGAAATGTTAAACCCATCTGGTAGAGTGGTTATGGGTATGGGATCATGTAACCCATACCCACATACCCATGTACCCATATAAAATCTATATGAACTCAAAATTATCTCTACACTTTATCATGAATTTGTGAACTCAAAATATATGACTGTGTGATAATGTTTTGATGTGTTGTTGTTTATGAGAAAGTGATGTTGTTTTTTAAATATGATGTTGTTTATGATGTGTTGTTGTTTAAAAGTGTGTTGTTGTTGTTATAATCTATTGTTGTTTATAAATTATAATTATATGTTGTTTTTATGACTATGAGTAGTTCAAACTGATGCTTTGCAAACATGGGTAATTCTACCCATGGGTACCATGTACCCTGTCGGTAACGGGTATGGGAAAAAATTATACCCATGATGGGTATGGGTAAGTGTGATGGGTAAGCTCAGAGGGGATGGATAAGGGTATGGGGTGGCTCCACCCGTACCCAAACCCTGCGGGTGCCATCCCTAGATCCACCCCCGATCTTTCCTCCTATCTTTATCTCACCGATCAGTCGGGTAAAGTTATGGAGCACCTCTCTCTTGATTTGGCGCGCGCCCCATGCATGTCTGTCTGTCTGTGTTACTGGGATTGGGGCGACATGATCGTGGGCGTGGCACACGTTTGCCGCCGTACGTGCGATATATGTGACGACGTTCCCGCTTGTTGCATGAGCGGGTAGGCTCGGACAATATCTGTGCCATGCTGCCAGCTCAACTACACCAGTATTTATGCCGAGGGACGAGCTTTGCAGTCATCGGAGAAATTCCAGCATGCCACGTTTGTGTGCGCAAAGAATCCTACACGATCCAACATTGTTTGATGACGACATGTGACACAAGCTCAGTTTTCTCTCCTTCCCCTCGGCCTATCCCCTTTAGGCTTTGTTCGGTTCCACCCTGCCCCAAGGGGATTGGAGGGGATTTGGGGGGGATTTGACTTGTATGGGATTTAATCCCTGCCAAACCTCTGCCAAACCCCTTCAAATCCCTGTGAACCGAACACAGCCTTAGGTATTTTTGTCGAAGTGTTGAAGGGTTGTTGTGGGATGGCGAAGGAGACGTGTGCTTGAGTGGCAACCTTCATCAGGCGGTGGGCGACGACGATGTTGGTGAAGCCGACGGTGGCCAACGGGATCTGGTGCAGAGATCTTCATTGGTGGTACGGCTGGGCTGGATAGTCGGAGAAGAGAAACGTTGGTTCGTTGTCGATGGCGATCTCGACATCATATCCGGACCTATCGTACAGCGGGGTGATTTTATTCCAGGTTTTTCTTGGAGTCCTCGTGTTTGGTTTGGGGCGGCGAAGCGAACGGTGTTGCCCTGGGTAAGAATATTGTTCTCCCAACCCTATCCCCGTTTCATTGATGTGTTTTTCACCAGTAGAGGGCGTGTGGTGTTGCCTATCCAACGGGCTTCATGGGACCCAATCAGTTTAGGTTTTCGGTGAATCCTTCTTGTTTCGGTCACCTTTTGTGGTATACGTGGTCTTTGGAGTCTCTACATGCCCTTATCGATGTTTTTTTCTCGCGAATGTCGACGTCTTCTGGTCTGCATCGACGACTTCCCGGCCCCTGCCTCTATAAGCTCCTGGGTTTTAAAAAAATTGCTCCGCCAAGGTGGAGGCCCAGGGGTGCTATCAAGCTACGCTCACGGCACACCGTCGGTGGATGCACATGAAGAAGTAGCACCCAAAAGATTTTGAATGTATTTCTATTTATCTGTAAGGGGGTGTTTGTGAGGACCCGTGTATATGCCTCAAACCTTTTCGCAAAAATGGACTTTTCTCTTTACATAAATAAGGAAGGTAATAATGATGTAATCAAACATGGTGATAGATAAGGAAATATATCATATGTTAATTCATGGTCATTCATGATGTTCCTATGTGACATATGTGCAATATTAATTTTAGTTACTTAAATTTTTTCTGACAGCGGGGCATGGCCGACGAATGTGATCCCGCTTGCTTGGAAGTAATGGCACAACTTCCGAGCTGCCATAAACAAACCATAAGTTATTTTCTGAATGTGGATAGCAAGTCTTACAGGACGAGTTAACTTCATTGACGTAATATACCGGGTGCTGGACCTGCTGAGCTTTGCCCTGCTTTTCTCTTTCGACAATTGTGACAACGCTGACCACCTGCGTGATGGCGGATCTGCAGAGTAGCATGGGCTTTGTTTCCACAATATTGGATTGGACTGCAATAAATGCTTGAGGGTCACGAAACTGGCTTTTGCCTCGTCTCTCCACTGGAACTTCCCTCCCTTCCCGAGGAGCATGTATGGTGGCAAGGCCCCATCGCATAAGGGGGAGATGAAGCGGCTTTGCTGCAACGCAATTCAGGAGCTTATGGACCTCGTAAAAGGTTTATGGCGGTTCAAGATCGATAACTAATTTTATTTCTCTGGGTTTGCAGCATAGCAGCCACTGGAGAAACCGAAACGGCGATGAGAGAGTGAGGTGTAAATGAGGTTTGAGATGTGAGGGGGAGAGAGTGGAGTGGGAGTTAAGGCGCATTTAAGACGTCATGTCCGTCTTTCGTGCTCCCCCAGTCGTGTAGGCGAGAGCCACGCGTGCCTCGCCACAACTTGGTAAAACCCTCCCTCAGCCTGGCCCCGGAGTATTTTAAGATTCGTGCGGATCAAAAAAACGATGTAGCCAGGGAAAAATATCATGCGGAAACCAACATTCAAAAGAAACTTCATGGAAACCACATTTGAAAGTTTCAAAAAAAATCTGAAAAAAAGTGGGATGTTAAGAGGATGATGTTTTATTGTTATGTGAAATTTTAAGTAAGAACACATTACGGGATGCGAGCTATGAAAAGGGCAAATTCAGCAACGAATAGTGACGTTACTATTCGGCACTATTCAATGATGATTTTATCTATTTCATATGTCACATCTCGTAATGTGTTTGAACTTTAAATTTTGCACGTCAGTAGAACACCACCCTCTTAACATCCTATGTTTTTAAAAAAAATCGAAACCTTAAAACATTGTTTTGGTGTCTGCCATAAGTTCTCATCATGGGACGCAGTTAGCCAATCTATCTTGTACGCCCACCCTTCTTTTTTTGGAAAGGCCATCATGGCTAGCTTTATTAAACTCAAACAATCTTTACATCGTTCACCAATTGGCTAACTAAGAACTCAGGAGGTTCGTTAGTTCAATTGTCATTATATTTATTACAAAAAATAAACTTTGCTAGCTCATGAGCAACTGAATTTGCTTTGCGGAAACAATGAGAGAAGATGACCTTTCCTATTGACATTGACAAGTCTATGCACTCGGCGAAGATCGCTGCAGCTGCATCCCACCATTGATCTTGTCCTCGACAGCAGTTGATGACGTTCGACAAGTCCGACTCCGCTTCTACTCTGTTGAAACCCATGGAGTTCGCCAGAAATAATCTATCTCGTAATGCCATTGCTTCAATAGTCGATATAATTTTACAAAACCCTGCAATGAAATTCCCTCTATCATCTCGTAGCACACCTGCAACAAAGCCTGCTCCCTCATCCGCATGAAATGAAGCATCAACATTAAGTTTTATGAACCTTGGCTCCGGTCTCTTCCACCTATGCTCCATCAAAATCCCTTTCTGCATCACAGAGTTTGTATAATTTTTCACTATTGCAAGAATAGACAAGTGCCACCTGAAGGTAGGAGGAACGGAGTCATGATGAGTGTGTCGTGGACGCACCCACCAGAGGTACCAGCATCTGGTCGCGATCACCTCCATTTTCTTCAAGTTTGGCATCATTAGCACGGGTTGGTCTGACTCCAGCAGCAGAAATTCCAGGATCGCCGACCCCGATCTGTCAACTTGTACAGCAAAGTCAATATGTTCTGATAGACCCAGCCCGGGCCATAGACTCTTTGCTAGATCGCATTTGAACAACAAATGAGATAGGTCTTCTGCCCCCTGATGACACACTGGGCATGCCCATCGACAGGTATATGTCTATTAGCGAGAATGGATTTAATTGGTATGATTCCTCTCAAAGCCCGCCAGCAGAAGATTTAAATTTTCCGTGGCACTTGAAGCTCCCATAGCCTCTTCCAGATCGCTGCTTGCATGGTACTAGTTGACGATGAGTTCGGGAGATATTGACCTCTATACTTATGCGACCATTGTTCATGGTATGCACTCTTAACTGTGATTCTCCCGTGCTTTGTTAGATGCCATGCAATAAAATCATCAAAAGCTTGGAAATTGAGTGGTATTTGCAAAATTCTAGTAGCGTCCACAGGATAAAAAATATCCCATATCAATTGTTCATCCCACTCCAAGGTAACTGGATCAATTAGCTCTACCACTCGTGAGATTAAGATATGTCCCCGAGGAGTTATAACTCTCCTGTCCTGGCTGGAGGGAATCCATGGATCATTCCATATGCTTACATTCTCACCAAATCCAATTCGCCAAATATACCCTCTTTTAAATGTAGTCAAACCTGCTACCAGGCTCTGCCATGTAAATGAAGACCCAGTTTTTGGCCCAGCATGCAGCAAATCTGTATTGGGGTAATATTTCGTCTTCAAAATTCGAGCACAAAGAGACTTCGGATTTATAATTAATCTCCAACACTGTTTTGCAAGCAGCGCCAAGTTGAAAGAGTGTAGGTCACGAACCCCCATCACACTTTGGTATACAAAGCTTCCATCACGAGAACCAATGCATTTTTTTATTTTCCTCATCATCTCCCCACCAATATTGAGCAATGACATCCATAATATCTTTACGTACTTCTTTTGGCAGGCAGAAAACTGACATGGCAAACATAGGTATGGATTGAGCTAATGCTTTTAACAAAATTTCCTTACCCCTGGAGAGTTGCTTCTCCATCCACCCTTTTAAGAGTTTCTTAATCTTCTCACAAAAGTGTTCAAAGCAATCACTCTGGCCTGCACCTACCATAGCAGGTAATCCAAGATATTTATCTGTGAGAGCCTGGTTTGTAATATTTAGCTCCTGGCATATTTCATCTCTCGTTTGCAACAGAGTATTTGGACTAAAGAAAATGCTTGATTTCCCAACACTTACCATCTGTCCCGAATTTGCACAATAAGTCTCCAACACTTGCTGTAAGGAAGTTGCATTTAACATATCTGCCCGCATGAGAATTAAAGCATCGTCAGCAAATAAAAGGTGTGAAACTGACGGTGCATTCCTGCACACTCTTATCCCATCGATGCCACCAACTTCTTCTTCATATTGCAAAATGCTAGAAAGACCCTCAACAAATCAAAAAGAGGTAAGGTGATAAAGGGTCACCTTGCCGAATTCCCCTCAAAGGAATAAACATCTCTGTTTCTTGTGAAATAAAACGGACCATGTATCTTACTGAGCTCACACATGCCATTACAAGATCTATCCACTGATCATCAAAATCCAGCCTTTTCATCATGTTCCTCGGGAAAACCCACTCAACTCTATCATAAGCTTTATGCATGTCCAATTTAACTGCACATAGACCAGCCCGAGTATTCCTGGTTTTCTTAATTTTGTGGATGCACTCATAAGCCACTAGAATATTGTCATTAATCATTCTACCAGGAACAAATGCACTTTGGGTTGGAGATATTATATCAGGCAGAATGCTTTTCAAGCGACTAGAAAGCATCTTGGATATTATCTTATACAGAACATTGCAGAGGCTGATTGGACGGTATTGAGTAATCATATCTGGGGAGTCCACCTTAGGGATCAAAACTATAGATGTATCATTCCATTCTTGTGGAATATGTTTTGAATTGATAGCATGTAGTACAGCAGCAGTAGTGTCCTCCCCAATAATGTGCCAATATTTTTTAAAAAATATCGCATGTAGTCCGGTAGGACCCAGTGCCTTCAAATCCCCAATACTATACACTGCTTTACGAACATCATCAGCAGAAAACGGGGCCAACAACATGTCATTCATCTGAGTTGTTACCTTAGGCTGTACCTTTTGCAACATCGCCGGATCCGTGTCAAATACCTCTGAGTTGAACAGCTCCTCAAAGTAGCTCTCGATATGAGAATTCAACTCATCCACATTCTCTATTATATCACCATTGACATCTTTCAGTTTTTTTATAAAATTATTTTTACGTCTCGCTGCTGCAAACGCTTGAAAGAAAGCCATGTTTCTACCACCAAACTTGAGCCAATCCACTCGTGATCTTTGCATACTCTGAATCTCCTCCAACTCCAGTAAATACTCCACCAATTCTGCCAGCTCCTTCCTCTTCTTCTCATTTTCATCAGTCATGGGCCCTGAGATGACCCTCTCCAACTCACGTTGGGCTTTTCTTAACCTTTTCTTTGGTTTTTCCAGAACACGCTGGTCCCAATCATGAAAGACCGAGTGCAGTTTTCTAAGCTTCTCGAACACTCCCGGGGACGCTGGGTCGTTCTTCAACCTTTCCCATGTTTCTGTTACCAATTCCGGGAACTGCGCTTCTCTCAGCCACCGCACTTCAAACCTCTTAGGTCCGCTATTTGCACCTCCTTGGTTACCATAAAAGTCTGTGTTCATCAACAAGGGTCGATGATCTGAATGATTAAAGTTACAATGCTCTAAACCAGCATTAGGGAAGAGGCTAGCCCATTCATTGTTTATTAGGCCTCTATCCAGTCTTTCTCTAATTCTCCCTCTTCTCCATGTGAAAATATCTCCAATGTACCCCATATCATGTAACCTGCAATCATCGATAGCCTATTGAAAGGCTGCCATATATTGTGGAGGCCGTGGATTGCCACCCTCCTTCTCATGCAAGAAAAGGATCTCATTAAGGTCTTCCATCATCAACCATGGAAGATTATTATTGCTCTGATATAGATCTCGCATTCGACCCCATGTCAAGTGTTTGTTTGCCCATCGAAATTCTCCATACATACCCATAAATCGCCATGTGTTATTATCACATGTGATCTGAACATCTATGAACATTGGGTCTAGTCCAAGTCTTTGGACCGTTATTCCATTACGCCACAACAAAATCAGACCTCCACTTCTCCCATTGCTAGTGCACATCATTTTCTGATCCAACTCTAATCGTCTCCTCAAGCATTTAGCTGGGTAACTATCCATGTGAGTCTCCGATAGAAACATCACGTCGGGACATGTGCTTCGCTAGACGTCCAGCAAAGCTCGAACTGCCGGTTCGTTCCCGAGTCCCCGGCAGTTCCAAGATAGTAGTTTCATTGCTCCCGGCGATCGTCCTTGAGGGACGTCGCCGATGCATTTTCTTGGTGTTTATTACTGTCCACCGCTAGACCATCCTTGTCCTTAAACTTTTTCCTGTTCGAATTTTTCTGAGGTGTGTTTGATGGCTCCCTCTCCCTCACTTCATCTTGTGCATCACCCCCAAACAAATTTATCTTTTGTGCAAAAGTGGCCATCTCCGGGGCCTTCTCTGAACTACTCCCAGCAAAGGGAATTATAGCTGATCTTGGATCTGAAGTCATAGTTGTTTTACCTCCAGTCGAGGCTACATAATTGCTATCTTCTGCTAGTCTCTTTCCCAGGACGATATCAGTATCCACATTAACTCTTGCATCCTGAGTCGATGCTTGAACCATCTCATCCCCTATCCTCCCTCCTTCTTCTGTCTCTTCCATGCTATTATAATTATGTCGCCATGGCCTGTCATAGTTACCACCATCACTCGGATCAGATGGGTTGAATTGGCTGTTAGTGCCCCGGCCTCTTCCAAACCCACGTCCAGATCCTCGCGCCCCGACCACCTTGATTTTCTTCTCCCTCTTTCTGTCTATCCGCAGGGCCTCGACCACCTCGGCCACCTCCTCTTCCTCTTCTTCCTGCCAACAGCAAGACCCCCCATTAAAATTTAGATTGATCATGTTCCCCTGAACCACATTCTTCATGCCAGTGGCCCATAAAACCACAAGCGTGGCAGCACGTTGGAAGTTTCTCAAACTTCACTAGATATTTCTCTGTCTCACCTCCCTTTGTGATTCCAACCGCCCTAGTCAACTTTTTGTTTACATCCAATCTCACTCTTGCCCTGATGAATTCACCAATGAAACCATTCGGTAATGTAACCTGAACTTCCTCCACCATGCCAACTCTGCTCGCTAGATTATGTAAAGCACTCTTACTCTTCAGAACTCCACCAAGCAGCCTGTGAATCTGGCACCAAGTTTCCAACCTGTCTAGCTTTATTTTCTCTGGTTTTGTAAATCCATCATACTCGGCCATGAGCAATGCCATACCGTGAAAATCCCAAGGCCCTTGATGCATGCCTTATTCCAGTCCGCCAGACAGCTAAATTTGATTGAAAAGAGGTTTGCTTTGATCCTTCTCCAAACCACCGGTTGGGCAGGGTTCCACACCGCCTTCATCTCCGCGATCAGTGCACTCTGGCTAAAACTTTTTGTCGTCAGAACCCGCCCTAGGGCAAGCCACTTCGGTTTAATCTCTTCCGCATCAATCTCATCTTCCCATACTAGGTCATCTGCTTCATCTTCCTCTAGGTTCAATCTCTCAAGCAGCCTGCTGGTGTCGTCTTCCTGTCCCTGGGTGCCCGATCCGCTCCCCTTCCCTTCCACCATGATCGCTCAAGGTCTCTCTGGTAGCCCAAATCGACTAGGGGACGAAACCGAGGTAGAGGAGGAACGGGGTATGTCGTGGTTCTAAGTCTGACAGTAGAGTGGGGGGTAGGTATGGAGAGCCAAGGTCCTAGCTATGGAACAGTTGTACGCACAAGAGATGTACGAGTTCAGGCCCTTCTTGGAGGAAGTAATAGCCCTACGTCTCGGAGCCCGGAGGCGGTCGAGTGGATTATGCGTGTATGGATTACAGGGGTGCGAACCCTTTACACTGAGGAGGGGGGTGGCTTATATAGGGCCTACCAAACCCCTTCGGCCCTCAGTAATGCGGAGTTTAAAGTACATTAAGTCTAGGCGTTACTGGTAACGCCTCACATAAAGTGTCCTAAATACCATAAAGTCTACTTAATTACAGACCGTTACGGTACAGAGTGCTTCTTGACCTCCTGGTGGTCGAGTGAGTCTTCATGGTCGAGTCCTTCAAGTCTGTCGAGTGAAGTCCTCCTTGGTTGACTGGAAGGTAGTCTCTTCTAAAGGTGTCCTTGGGTAGGGTACTTAGATCAGATCTATGACCCTACCCTAGGTACATGACTCCATCATTAGCCCCCGAATGGATTGAGGCTTGAGTGAGGAAGGAGTTGATATTATTTCCGACTTGCTTTTGCGTTCTGGATACGTGTTGTCTTGGACCAATAATCTCTTCGTTGATAATCAGCAACTTTTCTTCAGTCGACTTGATCCATTCTTTTTCGTCGAGTGACTTTTTGAACTTAACAATTCCCGAGGGACGGATCGCAGGAAATCTCGCGCCTGACAGATCGATCTGCCATTCGTGAATTTTGTGGGATACGAAATTTGGGGAAGCGCGCGAAGCGGGGCGGACCGCGGCGCTCGGATGGGATAGGGCATAGACGCCTCGATTCTCGCGCCACCTTTTTCGCCACGTATCGCGTACGCGTGAATGTTTCGGGATGTGATTGGATCTCCCGGGCCCACCTGTCATCCACTCAGAAGTGATCTTATAAAGGCGCCCGGCGAGGGCCTTTGAACAAGATCTCCATTCTCTCTCCCCCCGCCTCCTCCCATCTCGCGCTCTCCGCCTCCGCTCAATCGCTCCTCGCGCGCTTCGCCGGTAGCCATGGTGAAGGAAAAGACGGCGGCACTGGAACGCGCAAAGAAGGCGTCGGCGACGGGGAAGGCGAAAGGGAGAACCACTAGTCGGGGCGGGTCTTCGTCCAGATCTCGTTTGCCGAACGGCTGGGTCCAAGGAGATTGGATCCGGTCGACCATCACGGAGAAGGATCTCACCGACATGGCCAACGACGGTCTGATCCCCCACGGAGCAGCAAGGCTCCCGGGGAATGAGTGGCAACCCCAGCCGGAAGAGGGTGAGTGTGTTCTTCTGGCTACCCACGTTGACCGCGGGTTTTCTTTGCCGCCGAGTGTTTTCTTCCGTGGTTTCTTGAACTTCTTTGGAGCGCAACTCCACCACTTCAACCCGAACTCTATCGCCTATCTTGTTGCCTTTGTGTCTATGTGTGAGAACTTTCTGGGTTGCCGACCGCACTGGGGCCTGTTCAAGCATATATTCACGTGTCGCTCTCAGACCGTGAAGAAGGCGAGTCCAGATGACGATAAAACCAAGGTTATCCAGATGTGTGGAGGTCTGGGGATCCAGATGAGGAACAAGAGCACCTTCCCAACCATGACGCTCCCCGAGTCGGTCAGAGGCTGGCAGTCGACTTGGTTTTATCGCTGAACGAGTCGACGCCAGGCGATCGAGTGGCCTCCTCCGCTTACCATGGACCGGGCCAACAAACCCTTCTCTCTGAAGGTGCTCCCGGAGGAGAAAGCCGACGTGAAGATGCTGATGGAGCGCGTAGTCCAGTTGGTTCGGGAAGGAGTGACGGGTATGGATCTCCTGGAGGTTTTTCTTAGGCGATGTATCCAGCCTCTTCAGTACCGGGGCCATTGCATGTGGCTGTACCGCAGGACCAAGATGAGACTCGGATCAATCCGTATAATGACGATGCCACGCTGAAAGGTGGATGGCATGGTCATCGGGAACAAGGATAACCTCGTGGAGCCGGAGGATTCCTCCACTCGACCATTCCAGCACTCCAGACAAGGTATGCCCACTTTACCTCCAATTGTATTCTTGCCATACTTATTTCCGTTTTCGCTGCAAATTGGTCGATTGATCTTTGTCTTGATGTCCGACAGGTCCTCACCGACCTGTACTCGATGCCCAATGGAGCGCAGACTCCGACTGAGGAGGGAGAAGCGAGTGGGGGCGAAAGCCAAGAGGAGTGGGACTCGGATGCTGCTGAAGATGATGATGATGATGATGATGAATAAGAGGAGGAGGAGGAGGAGGTCGCGCCACCGCGCTCGGAAAGGCCGTCGAAGCTTGTCCATGACCCTGTGACTGAACGCGGCAAGGGGTGGCGATCGTCAGGCGACCAAGCGCCCCGGACCACTTCCCGGCCAACCGAAAAGGCTCAAGCAATCCAAAGGTGGTACCGTCGGGCCGACCAAGGTCCTGCCGAAGATGAAGGTGTCAATCCCCACCATATCAGGGTAAAAATGCTGCTTGAGTCTTCTTGCTTTATACAAGTTTATCTTTGATCGACACTTGAGTTAACCGACTGATTTTTGGAATTGTAGTGCTGCTACTTCCGATACCTCAGCCAGGGCCGACGATCATGAGATGGAGGATGCTGCAACCTCAAAACCTGGTACCACTCTCTTAATTCCGTTTTTTAGTCGATTGACTCTTGGTCTCTAATTCTGATTCTTTTCTGCAGCTCCATCCAGTGTCGTTATCACCCTTCCTGACGACGACGACGACGAGGAACCGCTGAAGCACAGAAGGAGTAGGAAAGCGTCTGCCGGCAGGGTGGCTCAGGATGTGATGGCACCCGAGACTCTGGTCGCGGAGGAGGAAAACACCACTCGGCACACCGTATCTTTCGCGGTGCCGCTGACGAGTGCTCATCCCGCGTCGTCGAGTGCTGCACAGCCTTCGCTCTTCTCGACCCACTACGTCCCAGAGGACCAAGCCAGTGTTGCAAAGGAAGCGATACGCCAGGCGGGTGTCATGATGGAGCAGGTGAAGGCCATCCGGGAGGCAAGCCAGGCAGCTTACGACGCAAATTCTGCTCTTCAAAGCAACGTTCAGGTCAGTCGATCATCGCCTGTTCTGTTAGGATATGCTATCTGAAAATCTTTCTTTCCGGAATCCATAGCAGTCACCCACTGGGTGTGTCGATTGAAACTCCGGTTTAGCGGGGGCACGCGGAGTGCACCCGCTGGGTGTAGTCCCGAAGGCTATGGTCGACTGCTGGCAGTCGACCATGTGCTTTATAAGTTAATTTCTTCCGTCAGTCGACTAGGTCGAATGGATTTGTCAAACCGGTGGGGGCACGCTGAGTGCACCCACTGGGTGTAGTCCCCGAGACTGTGGTCGACTGCTGACAGTCGGTTACAGTCTGAAGAATACCCGTTGTTTTGTTTTTTTGTTTTTTTTTGGTCGACTGGTCGACTCTATCTTAATAGAACTAGTAGGGGCACGCTGAGTGCACCCACTGGGTGTAGTCCCCGAGACTACGATCAAATGTTTGTATTCGGATGTAGTCTTAGAAACACATGATTTTCTCTTAATCACTCGGAAGTGAATTATCTTTTACATTTTGCCGATTGGTTCTTCGTAGAAATCCTGCGACTTGGCGGCTCGTTATACCGAGCTGGAGAACAAGCATATCCAGCTCGAGCTTGATCTGAAACTGGTCTAGGAGAATCTGACGAAGGCGAAGGAGGAGACCAAAGGTATGTTTGGTGAGGCCTCGACGACTGCTTGTGTCCCTCATTTGTTTCGAAATCTGACCTTGTTGTAACTTTGCAGGCAAGGTGAAGGAGGCCCAGAAGAAGAAAGACCTTGAGCTAGCTGAGAAGACCAAGCTTGCTGACGAGAAGTTAGCTTCGGTCACCAAGCTTGAAGAAGAAAATACTAATCTGAAAGCTGCTCTTGCGATTGCCAACAAGGAGGTCAGCCGACTGAAAAGTGACAAAGCTGCCCTGAACGACAAGGCTAGTCAGTTGACTGGGAAGAAGAATGATCTGGAGGCCTTTCTGAGTGGACTTGCCAAGAAGTTGTTCCTTATGCTCGAAGGTAATCCTTTGCATCAAACAATCATTTTTACAGTGATCTTTCCATTCGACCATTGCCTTGACTCGTTGATTGTACTTGCGAATTTTGCCAAAACTTTGAAGAGGAAACTAGTCGGCCGAACCAAACCCGGACCCCATCAACTCTCCGGTGAATGATGAAGTTGCCATGAAGGTGTTCCGACTTGAGTCTCGCGTTCTGCTTGCTCGCTGACTATCTTGCAAGGTCAAGGTCGCCACTTCCCGCATTGACACCACACTCTGGCCCAGGGAGACACTCCAGAACGACCTCGAGTCTCTGATGGCTCGACTAAACACAATTCCTGGTCGAGTGCAGGAGTGGAAAAAGTCTTCTGCTAGGTGCGGTGCAGATGTTGCTCTGCGCCTGGCTCGAGTCCACTGCAGGGATGCGCGGGAAGACAAGCTGGCGGCTCTTCGGGTGGCCAACACCAAGAAACATGACTTCAGGTCCTTCATGGAGACCTTCATCGCTGCTGCCACTCGGATTGCGGACGGAATTGATCTTGATGAGTTTGTTGCACCTTCCAGCCCTCCTCAAGAGGGGAAAAAACCTTCTTTGAGCTCGACACTTTAAATTTGCCTCGGTATGCCGAGTGATTTTGCAACCGATAAACCTTAACAGGCCTAGTGCCTGAGCACTTTCGGTTCCTTTAGGTATCCATCTGAACTTGGATTCGACATTTGAATACACTTGCATTTGGCTCGAAATGTCTTTTGCAGGTTTAGAGCAAGATGCTTATTGCAGTCGACTTTCTCTTCAATTCACTTAGGCAGGCACTGGGCTGCGGCTAAGCCCCCCGAGTGAGAGGTGCGCTCGCCACTCGATAGGGTTTTTGTAACTTAGGCGAGCACTGGGCTGCAGCTAAGCCCCCCCCCCCCCCCGAGTGGGAGGTCTGCTCCTCACTCGGCAGGATTTTTATACCTTAGGCGAGCACTGGGCTGCAACTAAGCCCCCGAGCGGGAGGTTTGCTCCTCACTCGGTAGGATT
Source organism: Aegilops speltoides (assembly GCA_021437245.1). NCBI lineage: Eukaryota > Viridiplantae > Streptophyta > Magnoliopsida > Poales > Poaceae > Aegilops > Aegilops speltoides. Next base: position 496,370,209 of record CM038143.1, read on the forward strand.
TTTATACCTGAGGCGAGCACTGGGCTGCAACTAAGCCCCCGAGTAGGAGGTTTGCTCCTCACTCGGTAGGATTTTTATACCTTAGGCGAGCACGGGGATGCAGCTAAGCCCCCGAGTGGGAGGTCTGCTCCTCACTCGGCAGGATTTTTATACCTTAGGCGAACACTGGGCTGCAACTAAGCCCCCGAGTGGGAGGTTTGCTCCTCACTCGGTAGGATTTTTATACCTTAGGCCAGCACTGGGCTGCAGCTAAGCCCCCGAGTGGGAGGTTTGCTCCTCACTCGGTAGGATTTTTGTACCTTAGGCGAGCACGGGGCTGCAGCTAAGCCCCCGAGTGGGAGGTCTGCTCATCACTCGGTAGGATTTTCACGTTGTACTTGTGGCGTAGCTCAGAGGAGAGGGTCGCAGTCGACCTGCGCCTCATCCTCTTTGCGACTGCACATTGTACTTGTGGCTTAGCTCAGAGGAGAAGGTCGCAGTCGACCTGTACCTCGTCCTCCTTGTGAGCGCACATTGTATTTGTGGCGTAGCTCAGAGGAGAGGGTCACTTTCGACCTGCACCTTGTCTTCCTTGCGAGCGCACGTTGTACTTGTACTTAGGCGAGTGCTTAGACTGCAGCTAAGCCCCCGAGTGAAAGTCTGGCTTGTCACTCGGTAGGATTTTATTGAAACTTAGGCGAGTACTTGGACTGCAGCTAAGCCCCCGAGTGAAAGTCTGGCTTATCACTCGGTAGGATTTTATTGAAACTTAGGCGAGTACTTGGACTGCAGCTAAGCCCCGGAGTGAAAGTCTGGCTTATCACTCGGTAGGATTTTATTGAAACTTAGGCAAAACGGATTCGCAGCTAAGCCCCCAAGTGGGAGGCTGGCTCACCACTCGGTAAGGATTTTTTTTTACAAACTTAGGCGAAACGGATTTGCGGCTAAGTCACCCACTGAGGGGGAAATTTTTTCTGAACAAATAAAAGTGACAAAAATCATTGGGGAAATTATGACACTATTATCTTGCAAAACATGGACTATAGAAGTACTTTTATTACAACTCATCCGAGTGAAAAACTTAAGTGTAAAATGGAGGGAGTAGTTCCGCGTTCCAAGCTCGGGGCTCGTCGATATTGTGCTTGACGTTGTAGAGACGGTATGCCCCGTTGTGGAGGACCTTGGTGACGATGAAGGGTCCTTCCCAAGAAGGAGCAAGCTTGTGTTGTTTCTGCTGATCCACCCGGAGAACCAAATCTCCTTCCTGGAAGGCTCGACTCTTCACGTTTCTGGCGTGGAAGCGACGCAAGTCTTGTTGATAGATGGTCGAGCGGATCAGAGCCATCTCCCTTTCTTCCTCCAAAAGGTCGATCAAGGTCCCGCGCGCTTGTTCAGCTTCAGCCTCGTTGTAAAGTTCAACTCGAGGAGCATTGTGGAGAAGATCACTCGCAAGACTGCTTCACTCCATAGACCAAGAAGAATGGAGTTCTCCGGTCCGACCAATTAGGAGTGGTCCGCAGTCCCCAAAGCACCGAGGGAAGTTCGTCGACCCATGCTCCACCGCATGCTTGAGATCACGCATCGACCGGGATTCAACCCTTTGAGGATCAAGCCATTGGCTCGCTCGCTTGTCCATTCGATCGCGGATGGGCGACCGGGCGTAGTCGACTTCGTGTGCCTTGAGAGGTGCGTAAATCTCGAGTTCCTCCGAGTCAAGTTCGACCCATTATCTGTAATGATACCGCGCGGGACTCGTATCTCAATATCAATTCCCGATGAAGCTAACAGCGAGATCAAGCGTTAAGGTTGTTGATGGGTTTAGCCTCAATCCACTTGGTGAACTTGTCGATCGCCACCAAGACATGCGTGAAACCGCTTCGACTGTTCTCAAGGGCCCACCATATCCAACCCCCATACTGCGAAGGGCCGACGAGTGGTATGGTCTTCGAGTCGACGCAGCTTGTGTGACATATTGGAGTAGAACTGACATCCTTCGCACTTGTCCACTATTTCCTTTGCCATCTCATTTGCCTTTGGCCAGTAAAATCCGGCTCGGTATGCTTTGGCCACCATGGTCCGAGAGGATGCATGATGGCCACAGGTCCCCACACTCTGGCCCAGGGTGATTCGACCTTCTTCTGGCGTTATGCACTTCTGACCAACTCCAGTCGCGCTCTCTCTGTACAACTGTCCTTTGATTACGGTAAAGGCCTTGGATCGACGGACGATCTGTCGAGCCTCTTCCTCATCCTCCGGGAGCTCTTTTCTCAGGATATACGCGATATATGGAACTGTCCAACGGAGTGACTACTAAGACCTCCATGACTAAGTCGACCACTTCGGGACTTCTACTTGAATGGATCTGTGGCACTCTTGGGTTGCGGAGCTTCTTCGGTGAAAGGATCTTCTTTAATCGACGGAGTATGAATATGCTCCAAGAACACACCACTTGGAATGGCTTCTCTCTTGGAACCTATCTTTGCTAGATCATCACCGCTTGATTTTTCATCGGGGTATATGATGGAGCTCTAACCCTCAAACTTCTTTTCCCAGCTTCCTCACTGCATTGCAAGATCCAATCATGGTTGGGCTTCTCACGCCCCACTCCTTCATCACTTGGTCGACCACTAAATCTGGGTCGCCATAGACCATAAGGCGACGGACGCCAAGTGAAATGGCCATGCGCAACCCATACAAGAGGGCCTCATACTCTGCCTCATTGTTGGAGGAATCAAAGTGAATCTGGAGCACATATCTCGAGCTTATCTCCTCCGGGGAAACCAGACAACCCCAAAGACCGAACCATTCAACATCTTAGAGCCATCAAAGAACATGGTCCAATGCTCCGAGTGAACTTCACCGGTTGCTCACTGCTCAATCCACTCGGCGAGAAATCTGCTATTGCACGGGACTTAATGGCTTTTGCCTCAAACTTGATATCAAGGGAAGAAGTTCAATCGCCCATTTCGCCACTCGACCGCTTGCATCTCACAGTGCAAAATCTCTAAAGTGGAGCGTCACGACGATCGTGATGGAATGATCGAGAAATAATGAGCAAGCTTCTTAGTGGTCATGTATATCCCATACACAAGCTTCGATAATGAGGGTATCTCTGCTGATGGAGTCAAAACTTCGACAGATAATACATCGGGCGCTGAACTTTGAAGGCTTTCCTTCTTCTTCCCGCCGACCGTAAATCTTGTCGACGACTTGTCCTGTGGCTGCGATATAAAGCAACAAAGGCTCTTTGCTGATTGTAGCAGCAAGCACCGGCTGGGTGGAGAGCAGAGCTTTTAGCTCGGCAAACACTGCATCGGCTTCTGGAGTCCACTCAAACTTGTCTGCCTTCTTCATCAGTCGGTAAAGAGGCAATGCCTTTTCACCGAGTCGTGAGATGAATCGACTTAATGCGCCAAGCATCCAAGAAGCTCGACATCGTGCACTCGCACGGGGCGTTTCATTCGGAGTATAGTGCCGATCTTCTCTGGATTAGCGTCGATCCCTCGTTCGGAAACGAGAAAACCGAGTAACTTGCCACCAGGAACTCCGAATGTGCACTTTGATGGATTGAGCTTGATATCATACCTTCTAAGGTTGGCAAATGTTTTTGCGAGGTCAGTGAGCAGGTCGGAACCTTTTCACGACTTGATCACGATATCATCCATATACGCTTCCTCATTCCGACTGATTTGAGTGAGCAAACACTTCTGAATCATTCGCATAAACGTGGCTCCGGCATTCTTGAGGCCGAATGGCATGGTGATATAGCAGAAGCACCCGAATGGAGTGATGAAAGCTGTTTTTATCTCATCGGGTCCGTCTGAGCACGGATCCGATGGTACCCGAATAGGCGCCTAGAAAAGACAATCTCTCGCATCCCGCGGTCGAGTCAACAATTTGATCAATGCGAGGGAGAGGGAAATGATCTTTCGGGCAGGCCCGATTGATGTGTTTGAAATCAATGCACATTCGGAGTGAGTTGTCCTTCTTAGGAACCATGACGACATTAGTGAGCCACTCGGAGTGGTATATCTCTCGGATAAATCCTGTCGCCAACAGTCGAGCCACTTCCTCACCAATAGCTTTTCTCTTCGACGGGCGGACCGCCAAGATGCTCTTTAACTGGTTTTGTCAGCTGAGTCGACTCTAAGACGATGCTCACCATCCCCTAGGAACACCCAAAGATGTCACCGGCTTCCATGCAAAATGTCCCGCTCTCACGGAGGAACCGGATGAGCGCTTCTTCCTATTTCGGTCGAGTGTTGTGGAGATGTGGGTCGGGCTGCATTGGGGTCGGTCGGGTGAATATGGACAGACTTCGCCTCACCGGACGATCGAAATGCGACTTCTGTGGCGGGTTTCTTGGCTCAACAAATCACTCGGATCTGCATTTTGCTTATATTCTTCAAACTCGACCATTGTCACCGAATCGCAATCTTTGAGCCTTTACGAAACACTCTTCGCTTTTTCCGATCACCAAGGATGTTGATCACTCCTTTAGGGCCGGCATCTTCGCTTTGAGGTAAACGTAACATGGTCGAGCCATGAACCGTATGTAAGCTGGTCTCCCCAAAACAGCATGGTATGCGCCCGAAAATCCACGACCTCAAACGCCGCCTTCTCCTTGCAAAATGCTTCAATCACCAAACACCACGCCCAGAGCTATTTGACCGAGTGACTCGGCTTTCTTTCCGGTATAACTCCATGAAAGGTCATGTTATCGGTGCTCGCTTGGGACATCGGAATGCCCATTCCCTTCAAGCAGGTTCAGATACAATAAGTTCAGTCCGCTACCACCGCCCATCAAGACCTTCGTCACCGAGTGCCTTCGACAACCGGTCGACCACCAAAGCTTGCCTCCCAGGGTGGCAATATGAGTCGGGTGATCAGACTGGTCGAATGTGATGGGCGTTTGGGACCATCTCAAATAACTTGGTTTCGCCGGGGCAACCATGTTTACCTCACGGTTAATGACCTTCAGTCGGCTCTTGCTTTCCACATCCGCGAAAATCATCAGAGTGGAGTTAACATGCGGATATCCTCCCTCACTGTCCTCCTTGTCTTCGGCCTTGTCCAACTCCTTTTCCTTGTCCTTGGACTGCTTTTCCTGGCTTCTTTGGATCGAGAGTCGACATCGGCGAGTGGTATGCTTCGGGTAGATGATATTACCCTCTTCATGTTTCTTAGTGTGGATGTGACACGGCATATCCATCACATCATTTCCTTCTTTATCCTTCACCTTCTTGGGGTTCCAGGATCCTTTGGGTTTTCCTTTGAATTTGCCCTGAGTCACGGCCAGAGCATCTCCAGGAGCTGCTGGTTCGGCCTTCCGCTTCTGCTTCCGACTGGTGTTTCCCTTCTCCGACTGACTCGGCTTGTACTTGCCACTTCGGAGTCGGTCTTCCTCTTCGCCGTTGGCATACTTGGTAGCAATCTCCATCATCCGACTCAGGGTCATGTCTCCGGTTCGACCAAATTTCAAACTCAATTCTCTGTTCTTAACACCATCCTTGAAGGCGCAGACTGAAGGAAATATGCCCTAGAGGCAATAATAAAGTTATTATTTATTTCCTTATTTCATGATAAATGTTTATCATTCATGCTAGAATTGTATTAATCGGAAACATGATACATGTGTGAATGCATAGACAAAACAACATGTCACTAGTATGCCTCTACTAGACTAGCTTGTTAATCAAAGATGGTTATGTTTCCTGACCATGAACAAGGAGTTGTTATTTGATTAACAAGGTCACATCATTAGTAGAATGATCTGATTGACATGACCCATTCCCTTAGCTTAGCACACGATCATTTAGTATGTTGCTACCGCTTTTATCCATGACTTATACATGTTCCTGTAACTATGAGATTATGCAACTCCGCTTACGGAGGAACACTTTGGTGCTACCAAACGTCACAACGAATCGGGTGATTATAAAGGAGTACTACAGTGTCTCCAAAGGCGATGTTGGGTTGGCGATTTCGAGATTAGGTTTTGTCACTCCGATTGCTCTGGAGAGGTATCTCTGGCCCTCTCGGTAATGCACATCATCAAGCCTTGCAAGCACTACAACTAATGAGTTAGTTGTGAGATGATGTATTACGGAACGAGTAAAGAGACTTGCCGGTAACGAGATTGAACTAGGTATTGATACCGACGATCGAATCTCGCAAGTAACATACCGATGACAAAGGAACAACGATGTTGTTATGCGGTCCGACCGATAAAGATCTTTGTAGAATATGTAGGAACCAATATGGGCATCCAGGTCCCGCTGTTGGTTATTGACCGTGAATAGTTCTAGGTCATGTCTACATTGTTCTCGAACCGTAGGGTCCGCACGCTTAAAGTTTCGATGATGCTTATTATGAGTTTATGTATTTTGATGTACCGAAGAAGTTCGAGTCCCGGATGTGATCACGGACATGACGAGGAGTCTCAAATGGTCGAGACATAAAGATTGATATATTGGAAGCCTATGTTTGGAGTTCGAATGGTTCCAAGTAAAACAGAATTTACCGAGTACCGGAGGTTACCGGAACCCCGGGGTAAATGGGCCTCGGTGGGCCTCGAGGGAGAAGAGGAGGGCCGCCAGAGGTGGCCGCCCTCTCCCCCCAGTCCGAATAGGACAAGGAGGTGGGGCGGCGCCTCTCCTCTTCCCCCCCCAATCCTATTCCAACTAGGAAGGGGGAGTCCTACTCCCTGGGAGTAGGACTCCTCCCTGCCGCCTAGCTAGGCCGGCCGGCCTCCCCCTCCTCCTTTATATACGGGGGCAGGGGGCACCCTAGGACACACAAGTTTGATCTTTAGATCGCCTTAGCCGTGTCGCGTGCCCCTCCACCATATTCCACCTCGGTTATACTGTCGAAGCTTAGGCGAAGCCTGCGCCGGTGAAACATCAAGATCGCCACCACGCCGTCGGTCGACGAAACTCTCCCTCGACACTCGGCTGGATCGAGTACGAGGGACGCCATCGAGCTGTACGTGTGTCAAGAACTCGGGGCGCCGGAGTAACGGCGCCGGATCGGTCGGATCGCGAGGAGAACGTCGACTACTTCCTCTACGCCAGATCGCTTCCGCCGGGTCTACGAGGGTACGAGACAACACTCTCCCTCTCGTTGCTATACATCACCATGATCTTGCGTGTGCGTAGGAAAATTTTTGAAATTACTACGCTCCCCAACAAAGGTATCGAGCCAGTTTTTTCTATGGTTTGATGTTTTGCACGAGTAGAACACAAGTGAGTTGTGGGCGATACAAGTCATACTACCTACCAAAGATGTCATACTTTGGTTCAGCGGTATTGTGAGATGAAGCGCCTGCACCGACATTACGCCAGACGCTTACGCGAGACTGGTTTCACCGCCGCGAGCACTCGCTGCTTAAAGGTGACTGGTGCCTGCTCTCTCACTTTAGTTGAACTGAAAGTGTGGCTACGCCCGTCCTTGAGAAGGTTAAACGAGTCTATTTGACGAAGTATCGCTGTGGTTTTGATGCGAGGTGAGACTGGTTCTTGCTTAAGCCCGTAGCAGCCACGTAAAATTTGCAACAACAAAGTAGAGGACGCCTAACTTGTTTTTGCAGGCATGCTGTGATGTGATATGGTCAAGACGTGATGCTATATTTTATTGTATGAGATGATCATGTTTTGTAACCGGTTATCGGCAATCGGCAGGAGCCATATGGTTGTCGCTTATTGTATGCAATGCATCGCTTCGTAATGCTTTACTTTATCACTAAGCGGTAGCGATAGTCGAGAAGCATAAGTTTGGCGAGACGACAACGATGCTACGATGGAGATCAAGGTGTCGCGCCGGTGATGATGGTGATCATGGTGGTGCTCCGAGATGAAGATCACGAAGCACAAGATGATGATGACCATATCATATCACTTATATTGATTTGCATGTGATGTTTATCCTTTTATGCATCTTATCTTGCTTTGATCGACGGTAGCATTATAAGATGATCTCTCACTAAATTATCAAGAAGTGTTCTCCCGAGTATGCACCGCTGCCAAAGTTCGTCGTGCCTGCACACCACGTGATGATCGGGTGTGATAAGCTCTCACGTCCATCTACAACGGTGCAAGCTAGTTTTGCACACGCAGAATACTCGGTTAAACTTGACGAGCCTAGCATATGCAGATATGGCCTCGGAACACGGAGACCGAAAGGTCGAGCGTGAATCATATAGTAGATATGATCAACATAAGATGTTCACCATTGAAAACTACTCCATTTCACGTGATGATCGGTTATGGTTTAGTTGATTTGGATCACGTGATCACTTGGATGACTAGAGATGTCTTTCTAAGTGGGAGTTCTTAAGTAATATGATTAATTGAACTTAAATTTATCATGAACTTAGTACCGATAGTATCTTGCTTGTTTATGTTTGATTGTAGATAGATGGCTCGTCTTTTGTTCCGTTGAATTTTAATGCGTTCCTTGAGAAAGCAAAGTTGAAAGATGATGGTAGCAATTACACGGATCGGGTCCGTAATTTGAGGATTATCCTCATTGCTGCACGTAAGAGTTACGCCCCGGATGCACCGCTAGGTGCAGACTCGCCGCTAATGCAACCGCAGATGTTATGAACGTCTGGCGAGCAAAGTGATGACTACTCTATAGTTCAAGTGCCATGCTTTACGGCTTAGAACCGGGACTTCAACGACGTTTTGAACGTCATGGAGCATATGAGATGTTCCAGAGTTGAAGTTGATATTCCAACAGTAATGCCCGGATTGAGAGATATGAAGTCTCCAATAAGTTCTATAGCTGCAAGATGGAGGAGAATAGTTCATTAGTGAGCATATACTCGTAATGTCCGGGTACTACAATCACTTGACACAATTGGGAGTTAATCTTCCGGATGATTGTGTCATTGATGTAATTCTTCAATCACCGCCACCAAGCTACAAAGGCTTCGTGATGAACTATAATATGCAAGGGTTAGTAAAGACTATACCGAGCTCTTCGCAATGCTAAAGGCTGCGGAGGTAGAAATCAAGAAGGAGCATCAAGTGTTGATGGTCAATAAGACCACTAGTTTCAAGAAGAAAGGCAAAGGAAGAAGAAGGAACTTCAAGAAGAACAGCAAGCAAGTTGTCGCTCAGAGAAGAAACCCAAGTCCGGCCCTAAACCTGAAATCGAGTGCTTCTACCGCAAGCGATCGTCACCGAAGCGGAACTGCCCCAAGTATTTGGCGGATAAGAAGGATGGCAAGGTGAACAAAGGTATATGTGATATACATGTTATTGATGTGTACCTTACTAGAGCTCGTAGTAGCACTGGTATTTGATAATCGGTTCTTGCTAATATTTGCAACTCAAACAGGACTACGATTGCTTAACTCGCAAAGGACGAGGTGACGATGCGCGTGGGAAATGGTTCCAAAGTCGATGTGATCGCGGTCGGCACGCTACCTCTACATCTACCTTCGGATTAGTTTTAGACCTAAATAATTGTTATTTGGTGCTGCGTTGAGCATGAACATTATATCTGGATCTTGTTTGATGCGAGACGGTTATTCATTTAAATCGAGAATAATGGTTGTTCTATTTATATGAGTAATATCTTTTATGGTCATGCACCCTTGAGGAATGGTCTATTTTGATGAATCTCGATAGTAGTGATACACATATTCATAATGTTGAAACCAAAAGATGCAGAGTTGATAATGATAGTGCAACTTATTTGTGGCAATCGCCGCTTAGGTCATATCGATGTAAAGCGCATGAAGAAACTCCATATCGATGGACTTTTGGAGTCACTTGATTATGAATCACTTGGCACTTATGTAACCGTGCCTCATGGGCAAGATGACTAGAACACCGCTTCTCCCAGACTATGGAGAGAGCAACAGATTTGTTGGAAATCATACATACGATGTATGTGGTCCAATGAATGTTGAGGCTCGTGGCGGATATCGTTATTTTCTCACCTTCACAGATGACTTAAGCAGATATGGGTATATCTACTTAATGAAACATAAGTCCAAACGCTTGAAAAGTTCAAAGAATTTCAGAGTGAAGTTGAAAATCATCGTAACAAGAAAATTAAGTTTCTACGATCGATCGTGGAGGTGAATATTTGAGTTACGAGTTTGGTCTACATTTGAAACAATGCGAATAGTTTCAGCAACTCACGCCACCCGAACACCACAACAGAATGGTGTGTCCGAACGTCGAATCGTGCTTTACTAGATATGGTGCGATCTATGATGTCTCTTACAGATTTACCGCTATCGCTTTTGGGGTTATGCTCTAGAGACGGCCGATTCACACCGAATAGAACACCGTCGAAACCGCTGAGACGACACCTTATGAACTATGGTTTGGCAAGAAACCAAAGTTGTCGTTTCTTAAAGTTTGGGGATGCGATGCTTATGTGAAAAAGCTTCAACCTGATAAGCTCGAACCCAAATCGAGAAATGTGTCTTCATAGGATACCCAAAGGAGACAGTTGGGTACACCTTCTATCACAGATCCGAAGGCAAGACATTCGTTGTTAAGAATGGATCCTTTCTAGAGAAGGAGTTTCTCTCGAAAGAAGTGAGTGGGAGGAAAGTGGAACTTGATGAGGTAATAGTACCTTCTCCCTTACTTGAAAGTAGTTCGTCGCAGAAACCAGTTTACGAGACACCTACACCAAGTAGTGAGGAAGTTGATGATGTTGATCATGAAACTTCGATCAAGTTACCGCAGAACCTCGTAGATCAACCAGAGTAAGATCCGCACTGAGTGGTACGGTAATCCTGCTCGAAGTCATGCTACTAGATCATGATGAACCTACGAACTATGAAGAAGCGATGGTGAGCCCAGATTCCGCAAAATGGCTTGAGGCCATGAAATCGAGATGGGATCCATGTATGAAAACAAAGTATGGACTTTGGTTGACTTGCCCGAGGGTAGGCAAGCAATAGAAAACAAGTGGATCTTCAAGAAGAAGACCGACGCCGACGGTAATATTATCGTTTACAAAGCTCGACTTGTCGCAAAGGGTTTTCGACAAGTTCAAGGGATTGACTACGATGAGACCTTCTCACCAGTAGCGATGCTTAAGTCCGTCCGAATCATGTTAGCAATTGCGCATTTTATGATTATGAAATTTGGCAAATGGATGTAAAGACGCATTCTGAATGGATTTACGAAGAAGAGTTGTATATGATGCAACCGAAGGTTTTATCGATCCAAAGGAGCTAACAAAGTGTGCAAGCTCCAGCGATCCATCTATGGACTGGTGCAAGCATCTCGAGTTGGAATAAACGCTTTGATAGTGTGATCAAAGCTTTTGGGTTTGTACAGCACTTTTGGAGAAGCTCAGATTTACAAGAAAGTGAGTGGGAGCTCAGAGCATTTCGATATTATATGTAGATGACATATTGCTGATCGGAAATGATATAGAATTTCTGGATAGCATAAAGGATACTTGAATAAGAGTTTTCAATGAAAGACCTCGGTGAAGCTGCTTACATATTGGGCATTAAGATCTATAGAGATAGATCAAGACGCCTAATTGACTTTCACAAAGCACATACCTTGACAAAATTTTGAAGAAGTTCAAAATGGATCAAGCAAAGAAAGGGTTCTTGCTCGTGTTACAAGGTGTGAAGTTGAGTAAGACTCAATGCCCACCACCGCAGAAGATAGAGAGAAATGAAAGATGTTCCTATGCTTCAGCCATAGGCTCTATCATGTATGCAATGCTGTGTACCGACTGATGTGTGCCTTGCTATAAGCCTAGCAGGAGGTACCAAAGTAATCCAGAGTGGATCATCGGACAGCGTCAAGAACATCCCAAATACCGAAAAGGACTAAGGATATGTTTCTCGATATGGAGGTGACAAAGAGCTCATCGTAAACGGTTACGTTGATGCAAGCTTTGACACCGATCCCACGATTCTAAATCGCAGACCGGATACGATTTACACTAAACGGAGGAGCTGTCGGTTGGTGCAGTTCTAAACAAAGCGTCAGAAGGGATCTACATGTGAAGCGGAATACATAGCAGCTTCGAAGCAGCTAATGAAGGAGTCTCGATGAAGGAGTTCATATCCGATCTAGGTGTCATACCTAGTGCATCGGGTCCAATGAAAATCTTCTCGTGACAATATCGAGCAATTGCCTTAGCGAAGGAATCCAGATTTCACAAGAGGACCAAGCACATCAAGAGACGCTTCAATTCCATCCGGACTTAGTCCGTGGGAGACATAGAGATTTGCAAGATACACACGGATCTAAATGTTGCGCACCGCTGACTAAGCCTCTTCCACGAGCAAAACATGATCAGCACCAAGACTCCATGGGTGTTAGAATCATTACTATGTAATCTAGATTATTGACTCTAGTGCAAGTGGGAGATCAAGGAAATATGCCCTAGAGGCAATAATAAAGTTATTATTTATTTCCTTATTTCATGATAAATGTTTATCATTCATGCTAGAATTGTATTAATCGGAAACATGATACATGTGTGAATGCATAGACAAAACAACATGTCACTAGTATGCCTCTACTAGACTAGCTTGTTAATCAAAGATGGTTATGTTTCCGACCATGAACAAGGAGTTGTTATTTGATTAACAAGGTCACATCATTAGTAGAATGATCTGATTGACATGACCCATTCCCTTAGCTTAGCACACGATCGCTTAGTATGTTGCTACCGCTTTTATCCATGACTTATACATGTTCCTGTAACTATGAGATTATGCAACTCCTGCTTACGGAGGAACACTTTGGTGCTACCAAACGTCACAACGAATCGGGTGATTATAAAGGAGTACTACAGTGTCTCCAAAGGCGATGTTGGGTTGGCGATTTCGAGATTAGGTTTTGTCACTCCGATTGTCTGGAGAGGTATCTCTGGCCCTCTCGGTAATGCACATCACTGAAGCCTTGCAAGCACTACAACTAATGAGTTAGTTGTGAGATGATGTATTACGGAACGAGTAAAGAGACTTGCGAACGAGATTGAACTAGGTATTGATACCGACGATCGAATCTCGCAAGTAACATACCGATGACAAAGGAACAACGATGTTGTTATGCGGTCCGACCGATAAAGATCTTCAGAGAATATGTAGGAACCAATATGGGCATCCAGGTCCCGCTGTTGGTTATTGACCGTGAATAGTTCTAGGTCATGTCTACATTGTTCTCGAACCGTAGGGTCCGCACGCTTAAAGTTTCGATGGCTTATTATGAGTTTATGTATTTTGATGTACCAAGAAGTTCGAGTCCCGGATGTGATCACGGACATGACGAGGAGTCTCGAAATGGTCGAGACATAAAGATTGATATATTGAAGCCTATGTTTGGAGTTCGAATGGTTCCAAGTAAAACAGAATTTACCGAGTACCGGAGGTTACGGAACCCCGGGGTAAATGGGCCTCGGTGGGCCTCGAGGAGAAGAGGAGGGGCCGGCCAGGAGGTGGCGCGCCTCTCCCCCCCAGTCCGAATAGGACAAGGAGGGGGCGCCTCTCCTCTTCCCTCCCCCAATCCTATTCCAACTAGGAAGGGGGAGTCCTACTCCTGTGGGAGTAGGACTCCTCCCGCCGCCTCTAGCTAGGTCGGCCGGCCTCCCCTCCCTCCTTTATATACGAGGCAGGGGGCACCCTAGACACACAAGTTTGATCTTTAGATCGCTCCTTAGCCGTGTGCGTGCCCCCTCCACCATATTCCACCTCGGTTATACCGTCAAGCTTAGGCGAAGCCCTCGCCGGTGAAACATCAAGATCGTCACCACGCCGTCGGTTGACGAAACTCTCCTCGACACTCGGCTGGATCGAGTACGAGGGACGCCATCGAGCTGTACGTGTGTCAAGAACTCGGGGCCGGAGTAACGGCGCGGATCGGTCGGATCGCGAGGAGAACGTCGACTACTTCCTCTACGCTTGTGATCGCTTCGCCGGGTCTCACGAGGGTACGAGACAACACTCTCCTCTCGCTGCTATACATCACCATGATCTTGCGTGTGCGTGAGGAAATTTTTGAAATTACTACGCTCCCCAACACTGATCGCCTCGATGATCGACACGCTTCTCCATCAGATGATGCAAAGTGATCCATCTCTGAATATACTCTCGAGAGTCTCATTCGCCTTTACGCACACGACTTGCAGCTCATCAAATCCAAATTGGTCGCTTGTAAGTTCCTTCAAATGTTACGACGAACACTCGGACGAGATCTTCCCAAGTGTAAATGCTTTGCTAGGAGGTAATCGATTCAACCATGCTCTGCGTAACCTTCCAACATGAGGGGCAAATGCTTCATGGCCACCTCGTCATTCCCGCCACTTAATCTGAACCGCCACTCGATAGTCTTCAAGCCGTGTTTGTGCTTAGACTCACCAAAGAACTTGCTTACTCCAGCTTGCCAACCCGGTTGGGGGGAATCACCGCGGCTCTGATAGCCCTGCTGAAACATTCTGGACCAGAAACATGCACTCGACTGCTTGTGGGTGCATCTCTGTCGGGGCCGCCCCGATGGGCTCTGTTTTGGTCGACCAAGCCTTGCACGATGATGGATCGTGCGTCGAGGCCTGGTTCCCGGGGGTCGAATGGAGCTCTTCGCCCATTAATCGAAGCCGACGTCATCCTGCCGCCGAGGAGCGTAAGACCCACCCCTCGGGGAGGGCACTCGACACCTATCATCACGGTCATGTCGGTCACGTCTTCGGTCTCGCCGATTCTCGCATCCTTCACGCCATGGAGGCGATCTGGGACTATGAGCCGATCGAACAGTATTCGCAGCGACGGATCGACTGCGAATTTCGCGTGGATCGCGACACGGCTGAATTCGATCTCCTGCCGCCGGAGCAAATCTCGATCCGCATCAAGCCTCCGCCACTTCCGACCGAGAGGGCTGGATGGACTCGCTATACGGTTGCGGTTGCTAAATTCGAATCGGGTTCGATATACGAGTCGGCGGGAAGAGTTGACGCCGATTGGCGTGGAACTCTTTGCGCCATTGCCGAAAGTGCTCGCTGAAGGTTCTCCAGACGAGCGCGTTGACCAAATTGCCAAACGTGCCTCCTCCAAGGCGCGAGCCTCGGGGTTTCTCCCGCGATGGGAGTATGCGGCATCCATGTTCTGCTGGCGAAGTTCTTCCTTTGCGAGGAATCAAGTGGCTCGGCCGGTACTCTTCGTGGACTTGTGCGGGTCGCCTCACGTCTACCCGTCCTCGCGGCGAAACCGGAGGGCTGCGAGGTCCGCTGACCATCAAGATTTCCGCCACGGATCATCGCTATCGCTTTTCGGATGCGCTCTCTACGAGCCGGTCGACGATCGAACAGTAGTAGAGGATTCGTCGGGCTCGATTGTCAAGAACTTGGGTGGTGGCCGCCTAGCGAGCCACCGCGATGCCTCACCCACCGTTGGAGCCTCGACCGCCAGAGCGCTTCTGACGACGGAGACCGGAGGGTGACCGATAGGGGAGTCGACCGACACGGTCGACGGTCGCTGCAGCAGAATGCCGCACACATGCGCGAAAATGCGCCGACCGCGGACGGGAGCGATCAACGCCGAGTGGAGCCTCTTGGAGCCAAGTGGAGTCGCTTGGCAATGAAGGTGAGAGCGCCGAGACAGATCTCATGCCCCTCGACCAAAACTCCACCAAAGAACTATAATGAAAGTACTCGGAAGAATGCAACTTCTCCAAAAAATTCGCTAAGACACCGCCCCATGGTGGGCGCCAACCGTCGTGGTTCTAAGTCCGACAAGAGAGTGGGGGTAGGTATGGAGAGGCAAGGTCCTAGCTATGGAACAGCTTATGCGCGCACAAGAGATGTACGAGTTCAGCCCTTCTGAGAGAAGTAATAGCCCTACGCCTCGGAGCCGGTGGCGGTCGAGTGGATTATGCGTGTATGGATTACAGGTGCGAACCCTTTACACCGAGGAGGGTGGCTTATATAGGGCTGCCGCTGCACTCTCCCCTCGAGAATGTGGAGTTTAAAGTACATTAAGTCTAGGCGCATCGTAACGCCTCACATAAAGTGTCCTAAATACCATAAAGTCTACTTAATTACAGCATCACACAGAGTGAGTGCTTCTTGACCTTCCGGTGGTCGAGTGAGTCTTCATGGTCGAGTCCTTCAAGTCTGTCGAGTGAAGTCCTCCTTGGTCGACTGGAAGGTAGTCTCTTCTAAAGGTGTCCTCGGGTAGGTTACTTAAATCAGGTCTATGACACTACCCTAGGTACATGACTCCATCAGGGTAGACGCGCGAACACAAAGGAAGCCAATCGACGGGGTGCCGCTCGGGTCTCGAAGGAACTCACGGCGATCGCGCCGCCGGAGGACTAGAGAACCCTAGGTTTGCGACCTAGGGGGGAAAAACCTTGATCTTTCCTCCTAACATCATGCACAGGTTGTACGCCCACCCTTCTTCGTCCATGGACCATAATCCATCGACCAAACTGAGCGTTTGTTTTCCAACTCTGCCCGACGAGGATCCAGGGCGTCCAATCCGTGCGCACCACAAAACGCAACCGTCCGATGAAAACGCACGGAACCATCCGGCCCGATCGGTCCCCCCAGCCAAAGCCCGACCTCGACAACGGCATGTGCTCCCCGCTCTGCGCTGCCGCGAGCGGCCACCCGCTCGGGATGGGCGCCCTGGCTGCCCCTGCCCCGCGCCCCTCCCGAAATCGCAGGCCGTATGATACGTCAAAGCTGATTTGATTCCTCCGCCCCCGGCCCCGGCCGTACCTCTCCCCCATGGAAAAATCGGCAAAGCAGCAGCACAAAGAAAAAGATCGCGAGATGCAGCGCAGCGCAGGCACGAACGTTGCGTTGCGTTGCACCTCGAAGGCTGTACTGACTGGAGTCTGCGTAGAGCCGATCAAGCAGCAAGTAAGTTAAGTGGCCATCCAGGCAGCCGGGGTCAGCCGCTGCCGGCCCACTTGCCGGCAGGCAGGCCGCCGCACGTCCTGCGCCCCGCGCACGCAGCCGTACCACTGCCTCACTATTTTTCTTCGACCTAACTAAGTACTGCCTGTCTCACTCTGGATCCAAAGGTTAGATTACGATTAGCACCACACCAGACTAGATGCTGCGCGCTTTAACCTCTCTCAAGTTTCAACCGTCACCAATCTTTAATTCGAAGCAAGGTTGATCTGGAGTAGTAGTACTACGCCAGCGCCATCACCACCACTTGCTCCCTACTTGCAACTAGTCCCTCTGCCCTCTGCAAAAGGCTATGAACCTCGCTCGTTGCCACTAGCTTCGTTAGCTGCACAGTTAAGGAGGAGAGATCCACTCTTTAACGCCGCCATCTGCACAGGCTAGTTAATTTTACACCGCTCGGCACCACACTAGCAGACCAGTTTTACTACCGTTTTGCTGATTATATCCATCCATCTATCTGTCTATCTATCGAGATTGGTCCCATGAGCAAATTGTTTCTTGCTATCATGGTGCCGACAGCAGCGCATGTCTGCATGCATGGCCCGGACCCAACAGCCAAGAGCCAACTCGTGCCCACACCAAGCGCGGCCTAGAACAAGCACGGCGTGGGCACGGGGCCGCTACCACACAAGATCCCAGCAGATTTAGCAAGCCAGCAGGCGCATGTGCAGAGGCGTCCAACGGCGTACGCCTTGTTGCGTAGCCCGTGGCGGCATGCAGCCCAGAGCAGTGCATGCTATGCCTGCCCATCCGCCCCGATCCATCGTCGATCCGGTTCCGGTGCGTGCATGGACGGCGGGCGGGCGGGACAGGCGCCGCAGAGGCCACCCTGACTTTTCCAGCCTTTTGCCCCCAAATCATTTGGCATCTCCTCTAATCTCATCTCTGCCCCCATCACCCTCCCCACTCAGCCAACCAACCCCCATTAACCCATGTCTCGCCGTGCAAGGGACCGGGGAGTTCGTGTTACACGCCACATCGATGTTTTTTTCTGCGTGTTACGGTTTTACTACTAGTGGTGCATGGACATTGAGTTGGACGGTTCATGATTGAGAGGACGGCAGCTTGAGCTGAGCTATCATTCATGGCGATGCGCACTACAGTACAGAGATACGAGTAAGAGAAAAAGAATGCTTAAGCTAGCGAACGAACGGGCGGCGGAGGGGGTCGTGGAAGGGATCGACGAGGCGAGCCTGTACCGGCTCGAGTCCTATGTACATTCGGTGAGGGTGCCACGGCCACGCATGGCGCGGTGTGTCGGGATCGGATCAGTACACCTTCTTGGAGAAGAAGGTGCGGAGGCCGAACAGCCCCTGCGGCGGCACGCACTCCTCGCCGGCGACTTCCGCGCAGGCCGCGTTGTTCCGGCACGCGGCGGCTGGCGCGCTCACGGTCGCCGGCGCTGCATCTGCGGCCGACGCCGTCGCCTTGTCTGCTTCTTCACCGCCGTCCGCTTGGCCTTGGCTCGCCGCGGCGTCGTCGTCTTCGGGGACGGCCTTGTTCTTGCTGCTCTGCTTCTGCTCCGCGGCGGCTTGCTGCTGCTGTAGCTTGTTGCGCCTCAGTTGCCAGACGGGGCTGGCTCTTCCTAGGCGGATGCCGTTCGCGCTCAGGCCTGCCCTGCCCTGGCCGCCGGGAACCCACCGCCTCAGCATGGACGTGGCGGGCGCTTGGGCAGCGGCCTTTTCAGCTGCCGCCGCAATGGCGACGGCCGGCGCCCCCGAACCGGAGGCCTCGCCGCGGGAGTTGCTCCGGGAGCACGGCGCACTGCTCACCTTGCGCCCGGCCGCCGCCGCGGTAGCCGCCACCGGTGCGCTGGCCGCAGCTGCACTGGCGTTGCCGGTGCTGGGATTGCTCGCCTTGGCTTTGCTGTTAGCGCCGGCGCCGGCGCCGGAGCCGGAGGTAGAGTGGCCAGCGGAGCGGCTCCGAGAGAAGGGCCATATGTTGATGTTGATGAGCTCGGCGTTGCCGCTGACGCTGCTGACGCGGCGCTCCGCCTTCTTGGCGCGCTCCTTGGACTCGCCGGTGGCCTTGAAGATGTCCTTCCACTTGAAGGTGACCGCGGGGAGGTCCGGCGTCGGGACGGCGCAGGCCTCCGCGAGCGGCTGCGCCTGCGTGGCAGGCTCCCCTTCTTCCTCCGGCGGCTCGGCGGACTCGTTGACCTCGTCGGGGTCGGCATCGGCCTCAGCGTCGTCGCCTTCTTCACCCTGGTCCTGGTCGGCGTCGGGACAGGCAGGAGGGGCCTGGAGGGTGTGGAGCGGGAGCACAATGCCGTCGGAGAAGAGCTCGTCGGCGGTGAGCAGCGCGGGGGAGGGGAAGGAGCCCGGGTTCTTGCCCACCATCCAGAACTCGAACTCGGGCGACGCGGTCAGGGACGGCGAGGAGCGCCCGGACTCGGGCGGAGAAGACGGCAGCCCGACGACGACGTCCATCGCTCGCTCGCCGAGCAATGCAGCTCCCACGACACAGCACGAGCGCGCGACCTGGACCTGGGCTCGGACGGAGAGCACGAGAGCTAGCTCAGCTAGCTGCAGGACGGCATGGGAGGGACTCGGAGCAGCTTGCGAAGCGAGGAGAAGGGAATGGGGATGGGGATGGGGGTGGAACGAGAAAGGGAGGCGTATGAAGCGACTTGACGCGTATTTATCATCAATCACATCAAGTGGGGAGCTGGCTGCTGGCTCCCTGATTTCCACGTCTCGCCTCGCGTGCCGCAGAGCCGCATATGCGCTCTGCGATCTTTGTCTGGTGACGCGCCACCGCCCCGGCTATGTACCTTCACTCACCAGGAATTACCGATCGGAGCCTGCACGGTGAAAGAAACCGGAGCGAAAGCGAAGCGGGAAGGCGCGACGGGCGCTGTCACTGCGCAGTTAAACAGCCGCTTCGTGCCCGTGCCGTGCGTGGTCGCGTGCGGCGCGCTGCTGCGGCGGCAGTGGAGTAATAAAGCCACCCGGTGCACGGAGGTGGCAGTCAGTCACGTACGTCGCGCCGGTGAAAATTAAGTCGCAGCGTGGTAGTCCACAGTGCGAGGCCTCCGTGCACCGCAGGCGCGTCAAGGCGACGTCCGTGCCGGATCAGTTAACGTGCGGCCGGCACAGTGCAGGTGCAGGCAGCTCACGGCATGCTTCAATGCGTGGCCTGCCTCGCAGGGGGCCGCCCTGCCTCGCAGGGTGCATGCTAGTAATGAAAATTCAAGAATGATGAAACCATTGCAAGTGTCTTTGTCCAGGAGTACGCTGGGAAACGAGTTGGCTTGGTGACGAATGTCAAACTCCCTTCCAGTCTAGTTTTTTTATGGGCTGGCGGTGGAAACAATAATCAACTAGTAGAATAACTTAACCGCCCGACCTAGGCTAGTTTTGCGTGTGCCAATGTTGACCTGGCCACGTCGCGTCGAAGAAGCTCAAACACGTTGGGGCCCAGCGGGGCGAGATGGTCGAGCATGGGAGAAACGGTAATCTGATCGGCACGAGCAGGCCGAGCGCCGCCGCGCATGCTTATGCTTATAAAAAAAGGGAAATGCCTCGGCATATACTGTCCACGATGGTAGCTATAGTCAACTTGCGTGCCCATGTCCTCGCCGAGGCTCCGCTCAAACGCATAGCAGCCCTAGTTGCCAGTGCTACAATGCACCTAGCTTACTCATACTGCCTTCTGTGATTCATTATTCTTCAAAATCGTTTTTTATTCCGAAATCAAAGTTTTAATTAATTTTCTTTTGCGGAAGAAAATTTTAATCAGTTTTCAGTCTGAAAGATGCCACCAGGTGGGCTTCTCCACATGGTCCATGATCTTGCGTCGCCAGGGTAAATTATTGACCCTCTCCACAACTGTCCCCCTAAATTAAAAAAAGCCATACAAATCTCCCTCAAATTAAGATTGCATGGGTCTTCTAGGCTACATTAAAGATCCATTATCATATGGTTTAGGTTGGTTATTCTGGTTAGAATCGCATGAAAATATTATACTATGCATTGTTAGATTATATTGATTATTTTGATTTTCTATAAAACAAGTTATGCTTAAGAATTCACCCAACTTAAATTTATTTCATCCTCCGCCGCTGTTGAGGCCCAACAGGGCAAGGCAATTGAGTATAGGAGAAACGGTAAGGGCATCTCCAGCGCCGACCCTCAAACCGATCGCATAGCACTATTGAGGAAAGGCTTATAGATGATCTCAAATTAGTGGCGGACGCCGCAAGACACCTGCCACAACTATTTTGGCAAAGTAGCAGTGGCGGGTGACAAAAAACCGCCACTGAAAATGTCACAGCAGTGGCGGGCTCTACTTTACGCCTGCGAGACATAAACTCTTCCAATTTGCCAGCATGGTGAAATCCACCAGTGGCGGACGCTCGAGACACGCCCTCCACTAGTTCATTACGCAACAATGGCGGGCCTAATCTATGCCCGCCACAGATGAATTGTATTAACACCCAGGGCCAAAATAAAGTCTAATATCGAGAAATTAGCTGTTTCGGACCCTTGTAGCCGTCTGCCACACATAAGTTGGGTAAAATAATTTCGTATGACAGTCAATTAATAGCAAACAAACTAACTCAGAAAGTGACAAAAATCTGAGAATGGAACTTTCAATGGTGGGTATTACTCGTGCATTTTTTAAAGTAAATATCATTTTAAAAAATGAGTTTGAAGTGTATGACGACGGTTTTGTTCGAAATCCTTACACTGGGGGGGGGGGGAGTGTTCACTTTGTACACGAGGTGCATCAAGTTTTTGCCATAACGGTGTATAATTTGTATCACACACTATACACCATGTCAAGTCTCATCCCGGTCGGAGCTTGTTTGCACGCCCAAAGAATTTTATCTTTTTTAATTGTCCGAAAGTCAATTAATACCGCAAAAATAGCAAACTAACTCCAAGTTTGTCAAAAATTTCAGAATGGACCTTCCAAAGGTGGGTATTACCCATGATTTTTATTGAAATTGACATGATTTTAAAAAATAGGCTTGAAGTCTATGACGGTGGTTTTAGTTTGAAATATTTACATTTGAGAGAAGAGTGTCCAGTTTTGTACACGAGGTACATCAAGTTTTGCCGTAACAGTGTATAATTTTTACCGCACACAACAGGTGTGTAATGAATACACCATGTCAAGTCTCATCCCGTTCGGAGCTCGTTTGCGCGCCCGAATATTTTTGTCTTTTTTAATTGTCCAAAAGTCAACTGATGCCGCAAAAATAGCAAACTAACTACAAATTTGACAATGGAGCTTTCAATGGTGGTTATTGCTCATGGATTTTTTCTAAATTGATACGACTTCAAAAATATTAGCTTACATTTTTAATTTAGTGAAACGACATAGCAGTGGCGATTAATATCACCAGCCCTCGGTTGCTAGTCGATGTGGCGGGCTTTTGCGAGCGCCCGTCGTTACTATTCCCTGGGCGACAGTTCAACCCTCCCCTCCCCCCAAAACCACCGAACTCGCGACACCAAAAGTCAAACCGCATCTGCAAACTCAAAACTTCCCCCACTCTATCAAATCCCGCACCCCATCAACGTCCGCCCTCTTCCCCCCTCCCCACCTCGGCCCCTCTCACAGTCGGCGTCGTCCTCGTCTGTCGTGTCTATCCTCGCCACGACCCCCTCGCCTCATCCGTCCTCGCCCGCCTTCGTGGTCCTCCAACGTGATGGCCTCCTCCACTAGCAACGGGGGCTTGACACCGCTGCCGCCAACCAACTCCTCCGCCGAGGCCAGTACCGATCCCTCCTCGGCCTCGCGCTCAAGCAGTGTACATGTAAGTATGAACTCATATAGATTCACATTAGTATAGGTTCAAATATTGGTAGATTATAATATGTTATTGTCTAGATTGTAGATGAATGTTGGTGTTTAGATGCACATTACTATAAAAACTTCCATAGATTCATAATAAAAATTCCCGTACTCTTTAATATTGTTTTATGTTTAATATATTTGCATAATTGGCAACCTTTTATTCTATTAGTCTCTTATACGTATGGAGTATTCACATACATATTTATTTGGACGGCTGCAACCATAGAGGGCTTTAATGAAGTCATGTACCTAGGATAGGGTCATAGACATGTCTTAAGCACCCTTCCCAAGGACACCCTCAGAAGAAACTGCCTTCCAGTCGACCAAGAGAGACTTCACTAGACAGACTCGAAGGACTCGACCATGAAGACTCACTCGACCACCAGGAGATCAAGAGCCACTCTGCATCCAAACGGTCTATAATTAAGTAGTCTTTATGGCATTTAGGACACTTTATGTAAGGCGTTACCAGTAACGCCTAGCCTTAATGTACTTTAAACCTGCATAGCGAGGGCGGAGGGTCCAGCAGACACTATATAAGCCACCCCTCCTCGGTGTAAAGGGTTCGCACCCAGTAATCTATACACACGTAATCCATCGACCGCCTCCGGGCTCCGAGGCGTGGGGCTGTTACTTCCTCCGAAGGGCTGAACTCGTACATCCCTTGTCCACACAACTGCTCCATAGCTAAGATCTTGCCTCTTCATACCTACCCCCATTCTCTTTGTCGGACTTAGAACCACGACGGTTGGCGCCCACAAAGGGGCGGTGTCTTAGCGATTCTTGGAGAAGTTGCAATTGTTCGATTGCCTTCATCATGGTTTCGGTGGAGTTTTGGTGAGGGCATGAGATCCGTCTCGGTCGTCACCTTCATCGCCGATGACTTCGCTTGGCTCCGTGAGGCTCCACTCGACATCGACGCTTCCGTCCATGATGCGGCGCATTTTCGGCGTGTGTCCGCGGCGTTCTCTGCGCAACCGTCGACTCCATATCGATCGACTCCCTGTCTCCCTCCTCCTCGTCTCCCGCCAAAGCGCCTGGTGGTCGAGGCTCAGCGGTGGGTGAGACACGCGGTGGCTCGCCAGACGGCCACCACCCAAGTCGCGGCAATCGAGCCCGACGAATCTCTCTGACTGTTCGATCCGCCGACCGCTCCATAGAGACCGCTCGAGTCGACAAAGAGCGATCCGGCGGCGGAGGTCTTGATGGTCAGCGGGCCTCGTAGCCCTCCGGCTTCCCCGCGATGACGGGTGGGCGGTGGAGGCGACCTCGCTCAAGTCCATGAGGAATATCAACCCGAGCCACTTAATTCCTGCAAAGGAAGAACTTCGCCACAGGAACATGGATGCCACGTGCATACTCCCATCGAGGAGAAACCCCGAGGCTCACGCCTTGGAGGAGGCTCGTTTGGCCAACTTGGTGAGCGCTTTTCGTCTGGAGAACCTCCAATGAGCACTCGGCAATGCGCCTGCGCAACGAGTACCCGACTCGGTCGACGTCAACTCTTCCCGCAGCCGACTCAGGTATATCGAACCCCGATTCAAAATTTAGCAGCTGCAGCCTGTATAGCAGAGTCGATTCAGCCCTCTCAGTCGGAGGCTGGCAGAGGCTTGATGCAGATTAGGGATTTACTCCGGGCAGCAGGAGATCAGAATTCAGCCGTGTCACAGTCACACAACAGGATTCACAGTCGATCCGTCACTGCGAATACGGTTCAGTCGGCTCACAGCCCTAGATCGCCTCCACAGCGTGAAGGACGCGAGAATCGACGGGACCAATATGGTGACCGATACGATCGTGATGATAGGCGTCAAGTGCCCACTCCTCCCCCAAGAGGTGGGTCCTACGCTCATCGGCAACAATATGACAGCGCCACCAAGGTATGGGCGAAGAGTTCGGTCGACCCGTGGAACCAGAGCTTTGACGCGCGATCCATCATCGTGCAAGGCACAGTCGATCGTAACAAGGCTCATCGGGGTGGCCATGACAGAGATCGCCCACTAGCCGCCGAGTGCATGTTTCAAGTCCTAATGTTTCAGTCCTAATGTTTCAGGCTATCGAGCATGGTGATTCCCCCAACTTCGGGTTGGCGACTAGAGTTAGCAAGTTCACGGTGAGTCTAAGCACGAAACTTGGCTTGAAGACTACCGAGTGGCGATGCAGATTGGTGGCGGAAATGATGAAGTGGCTATGAAGCATTTACCACTCATGTTGGAAGGTTCGGCCAGGCGTGGTTGAATCGATTAGCTCCTAGCAGCATTTACACTTGGGAAGATCTTTCCGAGTGTTCGTCAGTAATATTCGAGGAACTTGCAAGCAACCAGCTGGATTGACAGAGCTGCAAGTTTGTGTGCAGAAGTCGAATGAGACCTTAAGAGATTATATTCAGAGATGGATCACTTTGCATCATACTGTGGAGAACGTGTCTGATCATCAGGCAGTCCGCGCCTTCAAGGATGGTGTTAAGAACAGAGAATTAATTTTGAAGTTTGGTCGGACCGGAGATATGACCCTGAGGCGAATGATGGAAATCGCTACCAAGTACGCCAACAGCGAAGAGGAGGACCGACTCCGGAGCGGCAAGTACAAGCCTAGTCAATCGTCTCCAATGGAAGAAGCGGAAGGCCGAGCCAGCGACTCCTGGAGAGGCTCTGGCCGTGACTCAGGGCAAGTTCAAAGGAAAACCCAAAGGATCCTGGAACCCCAAGAAGGTGAAGGATAAAGAAGGAAATGACGTGATGGATCTGCCGTGTCACATCCACACGAAGAAAGACGAAGAGGG
Organism: Aegilops speltoides; assembly: GCA_021437245.1. Taxonomy (NCBI): domain Eukaryota; kingdom Viridiplantae; phylum Streptophyta; class Magnoliopsida; order Poales; family Poaceae; genus Aegilops; species Aegilops speltoides. The sequence continues at coordinate 496,395,692 of CM038143.1, forward strand.
TAATGTTGGAAATATGCCCTAGAGGCAATAATAAAAGTATTATTATATTTCAATGTTCATGATAATTGTCTTTTGTTCATGCTATAACTGTATTATCCGGAAATTGTAATACACGTGTGAACACGAAGACCACAAATGTCCCTAGTGAGCCTCTAGTTGACTAGCTCGTTGTGATCAATAGATAGTCATGGTTTCCTGACTATGGACATTGGATGTCGTTGATAACGGGATCACATCATTAGGAGAATGATGTGATGGACAAGACCCAATCATAAGCATAGCATAAAAGATCGTATAGTTCGTTTGCTAGAAGCTTTGCCAATGTCAAGTATCTCTTCCTTCGACCATGAGATCGTGTAACTCCGGTTCTGAGGAGTGCCTTGGGTGTATCAAGCGTCACAACGAATCGGGTGACTATAAAGGTGCATTACAGGTATCTCCGAAAGTATCTGTTGGGTTGACACGGATCGAGGCTCGGATTTATCACTCCGTATGACGGAGAGGTATCTCTGGGCCCACTCGGTAATGCATCATCATAATGAGCTCAAGGTGACCAAGGTGTTGGCCACGGGATCATGCATTACTGATGCGAGTAAAGTGACTTGCGATAACGAGGCCGAACAAGGTATTGGGATACCGACGATCGAGTCTCGGGCAAATAACGTACCGATTGACAAAGGAATTGCATATGGGTTTGATCGAATCCTCGACATCGTGGTTCAACCGATGAAATCATCGAGGAGCATGTAGGAGCCAACATGGGTATCCGGACCCGCTGTTGGTTATTGCCCGAGAGTCGTCTCGGTCATGTCTCATGTCTCCGAACCCGTAGGGTCTACACACTAAGGTTCGGTGGCGCTAGGGTTAGTAGGAAGTCAAGTATGTGACTACGAATGTTGTTCGAGTCCGGATGAGATCCCGGACGTCACGAGGAGTTCGGAAGGGTCCGGAGGTAAAGAATAATATATAGGAAGTGGTGTTTCGCCATCGGGAAAGTTTGAGGTCTCCGTAAAGTCTGGGACCACCGGAAGGTTCGAGGGTCCACCGGTGGGGCCACCTATCCGGAGGGCCCCATGGGCTGAAGTGGAGGAACCAGCCCATGGTGGGCTGGTGCGCCTCAGGCCCACCTGCGCCTAGGGTTGAAACCCTAGGGGGGGCGCCCACCGGCTTGGGGCCACTCCACCTCCTTGCCGCCGCCCCTCTAGATTGGATCTCGGGGCGCCACCCAGGGGCCTATATAAAGGGGAGGAGGGGGGCTGCTGTACCCATCTCCAAGGCGCAGCCCTCCCTCCCAACACTTCTCCTCCTCCGTTCGCGCTTGCGAAGCCACAGCCGAGATCTTGCTTCTCCACCATCACCACGCCGTCGTCTGCCGGTGGAGCTGTCTTCCTCAACCTCTCCTTCCTCCTTGCTGGATCAAGACGGAGGAGACGTCGCTCGTCCGTCACGTGTGTTGAGCGCGGAGGTGCTGTCCGTTCAACACTTGGACATCGGTGATCTGAATCACGCTCGAGTACGACTCCATCATCACCTTGCAAGCTTCCGCATGCGATCTACAAGTGGTATGTAGATGCAAACTCTCTCCCTTACTCGTTGCTTAGATGAACTCATAGATGGATCTTGGTGAAGCGGAAATTTTTAATTTTCGCAGCGTTCCCCACAAAGGGCATCATGAGCTAGGTCTATCGTAGTTCTCTAATGCACGAGTAGAACACAATTTGTTGTGGGCGTTGATCTTGTCATCTTACTTGCCTCTACTAGTCTTTTCTTGCTCAGCGGTATTGTGGGATGAGGCGGCCGGACCAACCTTACGTGCGCTTACGTGAGACCGGTTCCACCGACTGACATGCACTAGTTGCATAAGGTGGCTGTTGGGTGTCTGTCTCTCCCACTTTAGTTGGAGCGGATTCGATGAACAAGGCCCTTATGAAGGGTAAATAGAAGTTGACAAAATCACGTTGTGGTGATTCGTAGGTAAGAAAACGTTCTTGCTAGAACCCAATCGCAGCCACGTAAAAGATGCAACAACAATTAGAGGACGTCTAACTTGTTTTTGCAGCGATTGATCATGTGATGTGATATGGCGAAGTTGTGATGAATGATGAATTGTGATGTATGAGATCATGTTCTTGTAATAGGATTCACGACTTGCATGTCGATGAGTATGACAACGGCAGGAGCCATAGGAGTTGTCTTTATTTTTGTATGACCTGCGTGTCATTGAAGAGCGCCATGTAAACTACTTTACTTCATTACTAAACGCGTTAGTCATAGAAGTAGAAGTAGTCGTTGGCGTGACAACTTCATGAAGACACGATGATGGAGATCATGATGATGGAGATCATGGTGTCAAGCGGTGACAAGATGATCATGGAGCCCGAAGATGGAGATCAATGGAGCTTGATGATATTGGCCATATCATGTCACAACTATATAATTGCATGTGATGTTTATTATGTTTATGCATCTTGTTTACTTAGGGCGACGGTAGTAAATAAGATGATCCTTACAAAATTTCAAGAAGTGTTCTCCCTAAGCGTGCACCGTTGCTACAGTTCATCGCTTCTAAGCACCACGTGATGATCGGGTGTGATGGATTCTTACGTTCACATACAACGGGTGTAAGACAGGTTTTACACAAATAAAACACTTAGGGTTAACTTGACGAGCCTAGCATGTGCGCACATGGCCTCGGAACACGGAGACCGAAAGGTCGAACACGAGTCGTATGGAAGATACGATCAACATGAAGATGTTCACCGACGATGACTAGTCCGTCTCACGTGATGATCGGACACGGGCTAGTCGACTCGGATCGTGTAACACTTAGATGACTAGAGGATGTCTAATCTAAGTGGGAGTTCATAATTTGATTAGAACTTTATTATCATGAACTTAGTCTAAAACCTTTGCAAATATGTCTTGTAGATCAATGGCCAACGCTAATGTCAACATGAACTTCAACGTTCCTAGAAAACCAAGCTGAAAGATGATGGCAGCAACTATCTGATGGGTCCTAACACGAGGATCATCCTCATAGCTGCCAGAAGCAATATGTCCTAGAAGGACCGCTAGGTGGCGCTCCGTCCCAGAACCAAGGCGTTATGAACTCTTGGCAAGCTCGTGTTGATGATTACTCCCTCGTTCGGTGCGGCATGCTTTACTGACTTAGAACCGGGGCTCCAAAAGCGTTTTGAGCATCACGGAGCATATGAGATGTTCAAGAGCTGAAACTAGTTTTCCAAGCTCATGCCCGGTCGAGAGATATGATGTCTCCGACAAGTTCTACAATTGTAAGATGGAGGAAAACAGTTACATCGGTGAGCACATCCTCAAGATGTCAGGTTGCACAACCGTATGACCCAAATGAACATTAACCTCCTAGATGAGGCGGTCATTGACAGAATCCTCGATCGCTCCCACCAAGCTACAAGAGCTTTGTGATGAACTACAACATGCGGGGATGGTAAAGACCATTCTGAAGTGTTCTCGATCTTTGAAGTCGCAGAGGCTGAAATCAAAAGGAACATCAAGTGTTGATGGTCAATAAGACCACTAAGTTCAAGAAGGGCAAGGGTAAGAAGAACTTCAAGAAGGGCGGCAAAGATGTTGCCGCGCCCGTAAGCTTGATTCTGGGAAGAAGTCAAAGAATGGACCCAAGCCGAGGCCGAGTGCTTTTATTGCAAGGAAGGGTCCTTTGGGCGGAACTGCCCCAAATACTTAGCGGATAAGAAGGCCGGCAACACCAAAGGTATATTTGATATACATGTAATTGATGTGTACCTTACCATTACTCGTAGTAACTCCCGGGTATTTGATACGGTGCCGTTGCTCATATTTGTAACTCACGGCAGGAGCTGCGGAATAAATGGAGACTAGCGAAGGGCGAGGTGACGATGCGCGTCGGGAATGGTTCCAGTCGATGTGATCGCCGTCGACGCTGCCTCTACATTTACCTACGGGATTAGTTTTGAACCTTAATAATTGTTATTTAGTGCCATGTTTGAGCATGAACATTGTATCTGGATCTCGTTTAATCTGAGATGGCTACTCATTTAAGTCCGAGAATAATGGTTGTTCGATTTATATGAGAGATATGTTTTATGGTCATGCTCCGATGGTCAATGGTTTATTCTTAATGAATCTCGGCGTAATATTACACATGTTCATAGTGTGGATGCCAAAAGATGTAAAGTTGATAACGATAGTCCCACATACTTGTGGCACTTTGCCGCCTTGGTCACATTGGTGTCAAGCGCATGAAGAAGCTCCATCTTGATGGACTTTTAGAGTCTCTTGATTATGAATCGTTTGACACATGCGAACCTTGCCTCTTAGGCAAAATGACCAAGACTCCGTTCTCCGGAACAATGGGCGAGCAACCAACTTGTTGGAAATCATACATACCGATGTGTGCGGTCCAATGAGCGTTGAGGCTCATGGAGGATATCGTTATGTTCTCACTCTCACGATGACTTGAGTAGATATGGGTATGTCTACTTAATGAAACACAAGTCTGAGACCTTTGAAAAGTTCAAGGAATTTTAGAGTGAGGTAGAGAATCAACGTGACCGAAAGATAAAGTTCCTCGATCGGATCGTGGGGAGAATACTTAAGTCACGAATTTGGTACACACTTAAGAAAATGTGGAATCGTTTCACAACTCACGCCGCTGGAACACCTCAAATAAACGGTGTGTCGAGCGTCGAATCGCACTCTATTGGATATGGTGCGGTCTATGATGTCTCTTACCGATTTACGCTATCATTTTGGGGATCGCTCTAGAGACACCTACATTCACTTTAAATAGGGCACCGTCTAAATCCGTTGAGGCGACACCGTATGAATTATGGTTTGGGAAGAAACCTAAGTATGCGTTTCTAAAAGTTTGGGGATCGATGCTTATGTCAAGAAACTTCAACTGAAAAGCTCGAACCCAAGTCGGAAAAATGCGTATTCATAGGATACCCTAAGGAAGCTGTCGGGTATACCTTCTACTTAAGATCCAAAGGCAAGATCTTTGTTGCCAAGAACGGATGCTTTACGGAGAAAGAGTTTCTCTCGAAAGAAGTAAGTGGGAGGAAAGTAGAACTTCGATGAAGTACTACCTCTCGAGCGGGAAAGTGGTGCGGCGCAGAAACCGCTCTGTGATGCCCACACCAACGAAGAGGAAAACAATGATGATGATCAAGGTACTTGGATCAAGTTACTCTTGAACTTCAAGGTCCACGAGGACACGTTCCGCACAGTGGTGCGGCAACCTGTCATGGAAATCATGTTGCTAGACAACAATGAACCTTGAACTATGAAGAAGCGATGGCGGGCCGATTCCAACAAATGGCTTGGAGCCATGAAATCCGAGATAGAATCCATGTATGAAAACAAAGTATGGACTTTGACAGACTTGCCCGATGATCGGCGGCGATAGAAAACAAATGGATTTTTAAGAAGAAGACGGACGCGGATGGTAATGTTACCATCTATAAAGCTCGACTTGTCGCTAAGGGTTATCGACAAGTTCAAGGGATTGACTTCTGACGAGACATTCTCTCCGTGGCGAAGCTTAAGTCCGTCCGAATCATGTTAGCAATTGCCGCATACTATGATTATGAGATATGGCGGATGGGCGTCAAAACGGCATTCCTTAACGGACATCTTAAGGAAGAGCTGTATATGATGCAGCGGAAGGTTTTGTCGATCCTCGAACGCTAACAAAGTATGCAAGCTCCAACGATCCATTTATGGACTGGTGCAAGCATCTCGGAGTTGGAACATTTGCTTTGATGAGATGATCAAAGCGTTTGGGTTTATCTTGCACTTATGGAGAAGCTGCGTTTACAAGAAAGTGAGTGGGAGCTCTGTAGCATTTCTCCTATTATATGTAGATGACATACTCTTGATGGGAAATGATACAAAACTTCTGGACAACATTAAGGCCTACTTGAACAAGTGTTTTTCAATGAAGGACCTTGGAGAAGCTGCTTATATATTAGGCATCAAGATCTATAGAGATAGATCGAGACGCCTCATAGGTCTTTCACAAAGCACATACCTTGATAAGATTTTGAAGAGGTTCAAAATGGATCAGTCCAAGAAGGGGTTCTTGCCTATGTTACAAGGTGTGAGATTGAGCTCGGCTCAGTCACCGACCACGGCAAAAGATAAAGAAGAGATGAGTGTCATCCCCTATGCTTCACCATAGGATCTATTATGTATGCCATCTTGTGTACGGACTGATGTAAACCTTGCCGTAAGTTTGGTTGCAAGATACCAAAGTAATCCGGCAAGGAACACTTTGGACAGCGGTCAAGAATATCTGAAGTACCGAAAAGGACAAAGGACATGTTTCTCGTTTATGGAGGAGCGAAGAGCTCGTCGTAAGGGTTACGTCGGCGCTAGCTTCGACTCGGATCTGATGACTCTAAGTCACAAACCGGATCGTGTATATGTTGAATGGTGGAAGCGATGGTGGTGCAGCTACAAGCGAGCGTCGTGGCGGGATCTACGTGTGAAGCGGAGTACATGGCAGCCTCGGAGGCAGCGCATGAAGCGATTTGGGTGAAGGAGTTCATCACCGACCTAGGAGTCATACCCAATGCGTCGGGGCCGATCAAACTCTTCTGTGACAACATTGGAGCTATTGCCCTTGCCAAGGAGCCAGGTTTCACAAGAAGACCGAGCACATCAAGCGTCGTTTCAACTCCATCCGTGAAAATGTTCAAGATGGAGACATAGAGATTTGCAAAGTACACACGGATCTGAATGTCGCAGATCCGTTGACTAAACCTCTCATGTGCAAAACATGATCAACACGAGAACTCTATGGGTGTTCGATTCATCACAATGTAACTAGATTGGTGACTCTAGTGCAAGTGGGAGACTGTTGGAAATATGCCCTAGAGGCAATAATAAAAGTATTATTATATTTCAATGTTCATGATAATTGTCTTTTGTTCATGCTATAACTGTATTATCCGGAAATTGTAATACACGTGTGAACACGAAGACCACAAATGTCCCTAGTGAGCCTCTAGTTGACTAGCTCGTTGTGATCAATAGATAGTCATGGTTTCCTGACTATGGACATTGGATGTCATTGATAACGGGATCACATCATTAGGAGAATGATGTGATGGACAAGACCCAATCATAAGCATAGCATAAAAGATCGTATAGTTCGTTTGCTAGAAGCTTTGCCAATGTCAAGTATCTCTTCCTTCGACCATGAGATCGTGTAACTCCCGGTTACCGTAGGAGTGCCTTGGGTGTATCAAGCGTCACAACGTAACTGGGTGACTATAAAGGTGCATTACGGTATCTCGAAAGTATCTGTTGGGTTGACACGGATCGAGGCTCGGATTTGTCACTCCGTATGACGGAGAGGTATCTCTGGGCCCACTCGGTAATGCATCATCATAATGAGCTCAAGGTGACCAAGGTGTTGGCCGGGATCATGCATTACGGATGAGTAAAGTGACTTGCGATGCGAGGCCGAACGAGGTATTGGGATACCGACGATCGAGTCTCGGGCAAATAACGTACCGATTGACAAAGGAATTGCATCTGAGGTTTGATCGAATCCTCGACATCGTGGTTCAACCGATGAAATCATCGAGGAGCATGTAGGAGCCAACATGGGTATCCAGACCCGCTGTTGGTTATTGCCCGAGAGTCGTCTCGGTCATGTCTGCATGTCTCCCGAACCCGTAGGGTCTACACACTAAGGTTCGGTGGCGCTAGGGTTAGTAGGAAGTCAAGTATGTGACTACCGAATGTTGTTGAGTCCGGATGAGATCCCTGACGTCACGAGGAGTTCGGAAGGGTCCGGTGAGGTAAAGAATAATATATAGGAAGTGGTGTTTGACCATCGGGAAAGTTTGAGGGCTCTCGGTGAAATCACGGACCACCGGAGGGTCCCGGGTCCACCGGTGGGGCCACCTATCCGGAGGGCCCCATGGGCTAAAGTGGGAGGAACCAGCCCATAGTGGGCTGGTGCGCCCTAGGCCCACCTGCGCCTAGGGTTGAAACCCTAGGGGGGGGCCCCACCGGCTTGGGCACTCCACCCTCCTGGCCGCCGCCCCTCTAGATTGGATCTCCAGGCCGCCACCCTGGGGCCTATATAAAGGGGGGAGGGGGGCTGCTGTACCCATCTCCAAGGCGCAGCCCTCCCTCCCAACACTTCTCCTCCTCCGTAGGTGCTTGCGAAGCCACAGCCGAGTATCTCTTTCTCCACCATCACCACGCCGTCGTCTTTGCCGTGGAGCTGTCTTCCTCAACCTCTCCTTCCTCCTTGCTGGATCAAGACAGAGGAGGCGTCGCTCGTCCCCGTCACGTGTGTTGAGCGCGGAGGTGCTGTCCGTTCAGCACTTGGACATCGGTGATCTGAATCACGTTCGAGTCGACTCCATCATCACCTTGCAAGCTTCCGCACGCGATCTACAAGTGGTATGTAGATACAAACTCTCTCCCTTACTCGTTGCTTAGATGAACTCATAGATGGATCTTGGTGAAGCCGTAGGAAAATTTTAATTTTCTAGCGCAACGTTCCCAACAGTAATTTCATCTACCGAAGCATACCACTGATGGATCGCCAATGCCGAAGAAAAGGCGAAGAGGTACTCTTGATCCACTTTCGCGATCTTGTCTCCAAGGTAAACAACCCAAGGACAAGGAAAAGGAGTCGGACAAAGCCAAGACAAGGAAGGCGAGTGATGGAGGATATCCGCATGTTAACTCCACTCGATGATCTTTCTTGATGTGGAAAGCAAAAGCCGATGAAGGTTATCAACCGTGAGGTGAATATAGTTGCCCGGCGGCGCCCGATTATCGATATGGTCCCAAACTCCCATTACATTCGACCGGTCCGATCACCCCACTCATATAGCCACCACAGGAGGCAAGCTTTGGTGGTCGACCCGGTCGTCGAAGGCACTCGGCCGACGAAGGTGCTAATGGATGGTGGTAGTGGATGAACATATTATATCTTGAGACGCTTTGAAAGGAATGGGCATTCCGATGTCCCGACTGAGCACTAGCAACATGAGTTTTCATGGAGTTATACCTGGAAAGAAGGCTGAGTCACTCGGCCAAATAGCTCTGGACGTGGTGTTCGGTGACTCGAAGCATTTCCGCAAAGAGAAGCTGACATTTGAAGTCGTGGATTTTCAGAGCGCTTACCACGCTATTTTGGGGAGACCAGCTTACGCACGGTTCATGGCTCGACCATGTTACGTGTACCTCAAACTGAAAATGCCCGGCCCCAAAGGCGTGATCACTATCACTGGTAATCGGAAGAAGGCAGAAGAGTGTTTCCAGAAAGGCTCGAAAATTGCTGATTCCCAGATAGCAATGGTCGAGCTGGAGGGGTACAAGAAAAATGCAGATCTGAGTGATTTGTTGCGGGCAAAGAAGCCTGCCACAGAATCAGCATTTCAGTCGTCCGGTGAGACAAAGCCTGTTCACATTCACCCGACCGACCCCAATGCAGCTCCGACTCATATTTCAACAACACTCGACCCTAAATAGGAAGAAGCGCTCATCCAGTTCCTCCATGAGAACTGGGACATCTTTGCATGGAAGCCTGCTGACATGCCGGGTATTCTCAGGGGGCTGGCTGAGCATCGCCTTAGAGTCGACTCAACAGCAAAACCAGTCAAGGAACATCTTCGACGGTCCGCCGTCCAGAAGAGAAAAGCCATTGGTGAGGAGGAGGCTCGACTATTGGCGGCAGGGTTTATCCGAGAGATATACCACTCCGAGTGGCTCGCCAATGTCGTCATGGTTCCCAAGAAGGACAAGTCACTCCGCATGTGCATTGATTTCAAACACATCAATCGGGCCTGCCGAAAGATCATTTTCTCTCCCTCGCATCGATCAAATTGTTGACTCATTGCGGGATGCGAGAGATTGTCTTTTCTAGGCGCCTATTCGGGTACCATCGATCCGTCTCATACGGACCCGGCGAGATAAAACAGCTTTCATCACTCCATTCGTTGCTTCGCTATATCACCATGCCATTCGGCCTCAAGAATGCGGAGCCACGTTCATGCGGATGATTGAAGTGTTTACTCACTCAAATCGGTCGAAACGTTGAAGCGTACATGGATGATATTGTGGTCAAATCACGAAAGGGTTCCAACTTGTTGGTGACCTCGCTGAAACATTTGCCAATCTCGGGAGGTATGATATCAAGCTCAATCCATCAAAGTGCACATTCGGAGTTCTGGTGGAAAGTTACTCGGTTTCTTGTTTCGAGCGAGGAATCAATGCTAACCGAAAAAGTTGGCGCTATACTCGAATGAAAGCATACAATGCGGGTGCACGATGCCCAGAAGCTCACTGGATGTTTGGCCACGTTAAGTCGATTCATCTCTCGACTCGGTGAAAAGGCATTGCCTCTTTACCGACTGATGAAGAAGACAGACAAGTTCGAGTGGACTCCAGAAGCTGATGCAGCGTTTGCCGAGCTAAAAGCTCTGCTCTCCACCCAGCCGGTGCTTGCTGCTCCAATCAGCAAAGAGCCACTATTGCTTTATATGCAGCCACAGGACAAGTCGTCAGTACAGTACTTACGGTCGAACGGGAAGAAGAAGGGAAAGCCTTCAAAGTTCAGCGCCCAGTGTACTATCTGTCTGAAGTTTTGACTCCATCAAAGCAAAGATATCCTCATTATCAGAAGCTTGTGTATGGGATCTACATGACCACGAAGAAGGTTGCTCATTATTTCTCTGATCATTCCATTACGATCGTCGTGACGCTCCACTTCGAGAGATTACACTGTGAGAGATGCAATCGGTCGAGTGGCGAAATGGGCGATTGAACTCCTTCCCTTGATATCAAGTTTGAGGCAAAAGCCATTAAGTCCCAAGCAATAGCAGATTTCCTTGCCGAGTGGATCGAACAATGACAGCCAACTCAAGTTCACTCAGAGCATTGGACCATGTTCTTTGATGGCTCTAAGATGTTAAATGGTTCGGTCTTTGGGGTAGTCTTGGTTTCTCCCAGAGGAGATAAGCTCGGATATGTGCTCGATTCACTTTGATTCCTCCAACAATGAGGCGAGAATACGAGGCCCTTTTGTATGGGTTATGCATGGCCATTTCACTCGGCGTCCGTCGCATTATGGTTTATGGCGACTCGGATTTGGTGGTTAACCAAGTGATGAAGGAGTGGGACGTTAGAAGCCCAGCCATGACTGGATACTACAATGCAGTGAGGAAGCTTGAAAAGAAGTTTGAGGGGTTAGAGCTCCATCATATACCCCGACTGAAAAATCAAGCGGCTGATGATTTGGCAAAGATAGGTTCCAAGAGAGAAGACATTCCCAGCGATGTGTTCTTGGAGCATACCCATACTCCATCAGTCAAAGAAGATCCTTTTACCGAAGAAGCTCCACAGCCCAAGAGTGCCACAGATCCGACTGAGGTTGAAGTCCCAGCAGTGGTCGACTTGGTCATGGAGGCTTTAGTAATCACTCCCGATTCGACAGTTCCATAAATCGCGTATATCCTGAGAAAAGAGCTCCCAGAGGACGAGGAAGAGGCTCGACAGATCGTCCGCCGATCCAAGGCCTTTACTGTGATCAAAGGACAGCTATACAGAGAAAGCGCGACTAGAGTTGGTCAGAAGTGCATAACGCCAGAAGAAGGTCGAATAATCCTTGATGACATCCACTCGGGGACCTGTGGCCATCATGCGTCCTCTCGGAACATCGTGGCCAAAGCATACCGAGCCGGATTTTATTGGCCAAGAGCGAATGAAATGGCAAAGGAAATAGTCGACAAGTGCGAGGGATGCCAATTTTACTCCAACATGTCACACAAGCCTGCATCAGCTCTGAAGACCATTCCACTCGTCTGGCCCTTCGCAGTATGGGGTTTGGATATGGTTGGTCCCTTGAGAACAGGACGAAGCGGTTTCACACATGTATTGGTAGCAGTCGACAAGTTCACCAAGTGGATTGAGGCTAAACCCATCAAGAACCTGGACGCCGATACTGCTGTCAGCTTCATCAGAGAATTGATATTCAGATATGGAGTCCCGCACAGCATCATCACTGACAATGGATCAAACTTCGATTCGGAGGAATTCAGGGCGTTCTGCACATCTCAGGGCACTCGAGTCGACTATGCTTCAGTCGCCCATCCCCAGTCGAATGGACAAGCGGAGCGGGCCAATGGCTTGATCCTCAAAGGGTTGAAACCCGGTGATCGTGACCTCAAGCATGCGGTGGAGCAGGATCGATGAACTTCCCTCGGTCTTTGTGGGGTCTAAGGACCACGCCTAACGGTCGACCGGAAGAACTCCATTCTTCTTGGTCTATGGAGCTGAAGCGGTCCTGCCGAGTGATCTGCTCCACAATGCTCCTCGGGTCGAGCTCTACACCGAAGCTGAAGCAGAACAAGCACGGCAGGATGCAGTCGACCTTCTAGAGGAAGAAAGGGAGATGGCTCTGATCCGATCGACCATCTACCAACAAGACTTGCGTCGCTTGCACGCCAAAAACGTGAAGAGTCGAGCCTTCCAGGAAGGAGATTTGGTTCTCCGAGTGGATCAGCAAAAACCACACAAACTTGCTCCTTCTTGGGAAGGACCCTTCATTGTCACCAAGGTTCTCCACAATGGAGCGTACCGTCTCTACAACGTCGAGCACAACATCGACGAGCCCCGAGCTTGGAACCCGGAGTTACTCCGCCCCTTTTACACTTAAGTTTTCACTCGGATGAGTTGTAATAAAAGCACTTCTGTAGTTCATGTTTGCAAGATAATAGTGTCATAATTTCCCCAATGATTTTTGTCACTTTTATTTGTTCAGTAAAATCCCCCCTCAGTGGGTGGCTTAGCTGCGAATCCATTTCGCCTAAGTTTGTAAAAAAAAATCCTTACCGAGTGGCGAGCCGGCCTCCCACTCGGGGGCTTAGCTGCGAATCCGTTTCGCCTAAGTTTCAATAAAATCCTACCGAGTGGTGAGCCAGCCTCCCACTCGGAGGCTTAGCTGCAGTCCAAGTACTCGCCTAAGTTCTAATAAAATCCTACCGAGTGGTGAGCCAGCCTCCCACTCGGAGGCTTAGCTGCAGTCTAAGTACTCGCCTAAGTTCAAATTCAACGTGCGCTCTGCAAGGAGGACGAGGTGCAGGTCGACTGCTACCCTTTCCTCCGAGCTACGCCACAAGTACAACATGCGCACTGCAGGGAGGACGAGGTGCAGGTCGACTGCTACTCTCTCCTCCGAGCTACGCCACAAGTACAACGTCCGCTCTGCAGGGAGGACGAGGTGCAGGTCGACTGCTACCCTCTCCTCCGAGCTACACCACAAGTACAACGTGTGTTCAGCAGGGAGGACGAGGTGCAGGTCAACTGCTACCCTCTCCTCCGAGCTACGCCACAAGTACAACGTGCGCTCAGTAGGGAGGACGATTTGCAGGTCGACTGCTACCCTCTCCTCCGAGCTACACCACAAGTACAACGTGCGCTCTGCAGGGAGGACGAGGTGCAGGTCGACTGCTACCCTCTCCTCCGAGCTATGCCACAAGTACAATGTGTTTTCCATAAGAAAGACACCTTAAAAATCCTACCGAGTGGAGAGCAGACCTCCCACTCGGGGGCTTAGCTGCAGCCCAGTGCTCGCCTAAGTTTTGAAAATCCTACCGAGTGGAGAGCAGACCTCCCACTCGGGGCTTAGCTGCAGCCTAGTGCTCGCCTAAGTTTTGAAAATCCTCACCGAGTGGAGAGCAGACCTCCCACTCGGGGCTTAGCTGCAGCCAGTGCTCGCCTAAGTTTTGAAAATCCTACAGTGGAGAGCAGACCCCCACTCTCGGGGCTTAGCTGCAGCCAGTGCTCGCCTAAGTTTTGAAAATCCTACCGAGTGGAGAGCAGACCTCCCACTCGGGGGCTTAGCTGCAGCCCAGTGCTCGCATAAGTTTTGAAAATCCTACCGAGTGGAGAGCAGACCTCCCACTCGGGGGCTTAGCTGCAGCCCAGTGCTCGCCTAAGTTTTGAAAATCCTACCGAGTGGAGAGCAAACCTCCCACTCGGAGGCTTAGCTGCGGCCCAGTGCTCGCCTAAGTTTTGAAAATCCTACCTAGTGGAGAGCAGACCTCCCACTCGGAGGCTTAGCTGCAGCCTAGTGCCTACCTAAGTGGGTTGGGGAACAAGTCGATTGCAATAAGCACCTCGCTTTAACCTGCGAAAGATACCTCAAACAAATGCAAGCATATTTAAAACGTCGAATCCAAATTCAGATAACACTTAACGGAACCAAAAGTGCTCAGGCGCTAAGCCTGTTAAGGTTTGTCGGTTACAAAAATCACTCGACATACCGAGGCAAATTTAAAGTGTCGAGCTCAAGAAGTTTTTACCCCTCTGTGGAGGCTGGAAGAATGCAACAAACTCGTCAAGGTCGATTCCATCAGCAATCCGAGTGGCAGCGGCGATGAAGGTCTCCATGAAAGACCAAAAATCATGCTTCTTGGTGTTAGCCACCCGAAGAGCCGCCAAATTGTCTTCTCGTGCATCCTTGCAATGGACTCGGGCCAGAGATAAAGCAACATCTGCGCCACACCGCGAAGACTTCTTCCACTCCACACTCGACTTGGGATCGTGTTCACCGAGTCATCGAGACTTCGAGGTCATTCTGGAGCGTCTCTCTGGGCCAGAGCGTAGCGTCGATGCGGGAAGTGGTGACCTTCAGCCTTGCGAGATAATCAACGATGGCAGCAACACGAGATTCGAGCCGGAGCACGTTCATGGCGACTTTGTCATTCACAGGAGAGTTGATGGGGTCCAGGTTTGGCTCCAGTCGACCAGTCTCCTCTTCAAAGTTCTGGCAAAATTCTGCAAGCACAACCGCCGAGTCAAGATAACAGCCGAATGGAAAGATCACAGTTAAAATATATGTTTGATGCAAAAGATTACCTTCGAGCATGAGGAATAGCTTCTTGGCGAGTCCGCCCAGATAAGCCTCCAGATCGTTCTTCTTCCCCACCAGCTCGCTGGCCTTGTCACTCAGGGAAATCTTATCACTTTTCAATCGACTGACCTCTTTGTTGGCAGCATCAAGAGCAGCTTTCAGATTGGTGTTTTCTTCTTCAAGCTTGGTGACCGAAGCCAACTTCTCGTCTGCGAGCTTGGTCTTCTCTAAAGCTGTTTTCTGCATTTCAGCCAACTCAAGGTCTTTCTTCTTACTGGCATCCTTCACTTTGCTGCAAAGTTACAAACAAGGTCGGACTTTGGAACAAATGAGGGGCAAAGGCAGTCGTTGAAAGCCTCACCAAACATACCTTTGTCTTCTTCCTTCGCCTTTGTTAAATTCTCACAGGCCGACTTCA
Source organism: Aegilops speltoides (assembly GCA_021437245.1). Lineage (NCBI taxonomy): Eukaryota > Viridiplantae > Streptophyta > Magnoliopsida > Poales > Poaceae > Aegilops > Aegilops speltoides. Next base: position 496,411,018 of record CM038143.1, read on the forward strand.
GATCAAGCTCGAGTTGGATGTGTTTGTTCTCCAACTCGATTAACGAGCATGAGGTCGCAGGATTTCTCTGAAGAATCAATCGACAAAATGTCAAAGACAATTCACTTCGAGTGACTAAGGAAAAATCATACGTTTCTAAGACTACGGTCGAATACAAACATTCGACCATAGTCTCGGGGACTACACCCAGTGGGTGCACTCAGCGTGCCCCCACTAGTTCTATCAAGTTAGAGTCGACCAATCGACCAACGAAAAAAAAAAAGACGCGTGTTCTTGATCGTAGTCAAGTCGCTTTGCCAGCGATTGACCACGATATCGGGGACTACACCCGGTGGGTGCACTCAGCGTGCCCCACCGGTTTAAATCCATTGACTTAATCGAATGAAGGAAAAACTTAAGATATAAAGACTATGGTTGACTGCCAGCAGTCCACCATAGCCTTGGGGACTACACCCAGTGGGTGCACTCAGTGTGCCCCCACTAACTCGGAATGTCAATCGACACACCCAGTGGGTGTAGGACAATCACTAGGAATCTCAAGAAAGAAGAATCTTCAGGCATCATATCCTAACAGAACATGCGGTGACCGGCCGACCAACGTTACTCAAGAGCGAATCGGCGTCATAGGCTGCTGGCGAGCTTCTCGGATGGCCTTCACTTGTTCCATCATGACTCCGGCCTGGCGTATTGCTTCTTTCGCAGCACTGGCTTGGTCCTCTGGGACGTAGTTGGTCGAGAAAAGTGAAGGCTGTGCAGCACTCGACGACGCGGGGCGAGCACTCGACGGCACCGCAAAAGATACGGTAGGCCGAGTGATGTTCTCTCCTTCCGTGACCAGTGTCTCGGGCGCTAGCACGTCCTGAGTTGCCTTGCCAGCAGACGTTTTCCTGCTCCTCCTTTGCTTCAGTGGTTCCTCATCGTCGTCGTCAGGAAGGGTAATAACGACATTAGACAGAGCTACAGAAAAGAATCAAAATTAGAGACAAAGAGCCAATCGACTGAAGAACAGAACTATGAAAGTCATACCAGGTTTTGAAGTGGCGGCGTCTTCCATCTCGTGATCGCCGACCACGGCGAGGTATCGAAGTAGCAGCTGCGATTCCATAAGTCGGTCGGATGATTCATGAGTCGACCAAGAATAAGGTCATGGGGAGCAGAAAAAAACTCAAGTAGCATCATTACCACGAGATAGTGGGGATCACCATCTTCATCTTGACAAGACCTTAGCGGCTTCGACGGCGCCACCCTGTGTTTCTTGAGCTTTCTCGATCGACACGGAGAAGTGGTTCAAGGCGCTTAGTCGACCGAGTGACAGCGATTCGACCCCTTACCACGCTTCGGTCGCGGGGTCATGGACGAGCTTGGCGTCTTCCGGCGAGGTGGTGCAACTTCCTCCTCCTCCTCCTCTTCTTCCTCCTCACGAGTCATCACCTTCATCATCATCAATGACATCCGAATCCCTCCTCCTCGGCTTCGCCCCCACTTCCTTCCTCCTCCTCAGTCGGCGTCTGTGCTCCATTGGGCATCGAGTATAGTTCGGTGGTGGCCTGACAGACAACAAAACAAAGATCAATCGACCAATTTGCAGCAAAAGTAGAATGATTATAGCAAGATTACAATTGAGGATAAAGTGGGCATACAGTGTCCGGAGTGTAGGAATGGTCGAGTGGCGGAATCCTCCTTGCTCCTCGAGGGTTGTCCTTATTCCCTGTGATCGCGGCCATCCACCTCTCCAGTGTGGCGTCGTCGACTGCTTCTGGATGGACCCGATTTTCATCCTCGGTTCCACAGTACAGCCACATAGGATGGCCTCGATCAAGTGGTTGGATCGCCGCCTAAGGAAGACCTCGGAAGGTCCATACCGTCCTCCTTCCCGAACTAGCTGGACTACACGCTCCATCAACATCTTCACTTGGGCTTTCTCCTCGGGAAGCACCTTGAGAGAAGAGGGCTTGTTCACTCGGTCCATGGAAAGCGGAGGAGACCAATCGATCGCTGCTCGGCGTCGACTTCGTCTTAGCGATAGAACCAAGTCATTGCCACCTGCGGACCGACTTCGGGAAGAGTCATGGCGAAAAAGTACTCTTGCTCCTCATCTGAATCCCAAGACCCCCGCACATCTGAATAACCTTAGTCCTATTGTCATCCGGACTCGCCTTTTTCACTGTCTGTGAGCGACAAGTGAATATGTGCTTAAAGAGACCCCAGTGTGGTCGACAACCCAGGAAGTTCTCGCACATGGACACGAAGGCAGCAATGTAGGCAATGGAATTTGGATTGAAATGGTGGAGTTGAGCCCCAAAGAAATTCAAGAACCCACGGAAGAAAACACTCGGAGGCAGGGACAACCCACGGTCTACGTGAGTAGCTAGAAGAACGCACTCACCCTCCTGCGGCTGCGGTTGCCACTCGTTCCCCGGGAGCCTCGCTGCCCCGTGAGGGATCAAGCCCTCGTTGGCCATCTCAGTGAGATCCGTCTCGGTGATGGTCGAGCGGATCCAATCCCCTTGGACCCAGCCTTGCGGCAGGCGGGACCTTGACGAGGATCCACCCCGACTGGGCGCTCTCCCTTTCGCCTTCCCCGTCGCCGTCACCTTCTTCGCGCGCTCCAAAGCCGCCGTCTTCTCCTTCACCATTGCCGCCGACGAAGCGCACGAAGAGTGGATGGGCGGGGGCGAGAGCAGGCATGGCGGGCGGAGATGGAGAGGGCAGAAGGAGGAATGGGGGGATACTGTTCAAAAACCCTCGCCCTGCGCCTTTTATAAGGACACTTCCGAGTGGCTGACGAGTGGGCCCAGACGATCCTATCATATCCCGAAACAGTCGCGCGCACGCGATACGTGGCGAAAAAGGTGGCGCGGAAATCGAGGCGTCTATGCCCTATCCCATTCGAGCGCTGCGGTCCGCCCCGCTTCGCGCGCTTCCCAAAATTTGGATCCCACAAAATCCGCTAACAGTAGATCAATCTGTCAGACGGAAGATTTCCTGCGATCCGTCGCTCGGAAGTTTACTAAGTTCAAAAGTTCACTCGACATAAGAAAGGAATGGATCAAGGCCACTGAAAGAAAAGTTGTTGCATCAACAAAAAGATTATTGGTCCAAGATGAGACATGTTCAGAACACAAAAACAGGTCGGAAATATTAACAACTCCTTCCTCACTCAAACCTCGATCCATTCGGGGGCTAATGATGAAGTCATGTACCTAGGGTAGGGTCATAGACCTGTCTTAAGTACCCTTCCCAAGGACACCCTCAGAAGAAACTGCCTTCCAGTCGACCAAGAGAGACTTCACTCGACAGACTCGAAGGACTCGACCATGAAGACTCACTCGACCACCAAGAGATCAAGAGCCACTCTGCATCTAAACGGTCTGTAATTAAGTAGTCTTTATGGCATTTAGGACACTTTATGTAAGGCGTTACCAGTAACGCCTAGCCTTAATGTACTTTAAACCCTGCATAATCGAGGGCGGAGGGTCCAGCACACACTATATAAGCCACCCCCCTCCTCAGTGTAAAGGGTTCGCACCCCTGTAACCTATACACACGTAATCCAGTCGACCGCCTCTGGGCTCCGAGACGTAGGGCTGTTACTTCCTCCGGGAAGGGCCTGAACTCGTACATCCCTTGTCCACACAACTGCTCCATAGCTAAGATCTTGCCTCTCCATACCTACCCCCCATTCTACTGTCAGACTTAGAACCACGACAGGCTTCAAAGGAGTGTCAAAAATATTGTGAAACGTTGATTAATTTTCGTTTGCAACATTTTGACACTCAATGTTTTCTTTTTTTAGCATGAGTTATGCCCATTTTTTGGTCCATCCCTACTTTGTAATGTTGGTTTATGTTGAATATATTTACATAACTGGTAGCCTTTTATTATATTCATCTCTTATCTGTATGGGGTGTTCGCATGCATATTTATTTGGAGTTCTCCAATCATACAGGGCTTCAAAGGAGTGTAAAAAATTCGCGAAATGTTGATTAATTTCTGTTTCGCAACATTCCTGACACTCAATGTTTTCATTTTTTAGCACAAGTCATATCCACTCAATGTTTTTTTTTATTTTAGCACAAGTCATGCCCAAATATTTTGTCCTTCCACAAGTTTTACTGCTTATTTCAAACTTTATCTTATTGAACTATTCCATAACATGAACGTAAGCAATGAACCAAGCATGCCATTGGTGTGGCCAGACGAGGCTAGGTGCATGAAACAAGGTTCACCTCACTTGCAATGAAATCTGTATAGATCTTCATGACGACTTTATGGAGTGAGCGGTATGTTTCATTCAGTTTGTGTTATAGCTTATCGTTTCGTAATGTTACACCCACACTTGTCTAATTTCTATTTTATTTTTATCATATTCAACGTATCCCTTGTTGGGGAAGGGTCGAGTTCAAGCGTGTGGCCAACTTGCCCATCGATGTGGACGGTACAATTCAGTTTGACATGATGCTATTGACAAATGGCATACCCCTTGATCCTCACGGTCACCAACGAGAGAGGGAAGAACATATTTTCATGGTCTAAATTGGGTTCAAATTGCCACAGAGTTAGGGATGCAAACTGGGAAGACGTTCTTACTATTTCTTCACGAATTTTAGGAGCCCCACATCGACAACAAAATCTATCTGTGGTACAATGTCCCGCAATCACCATAGTATGTATAGTTTTGGTGGTGATCCGGATGTCGTATATATATGTACTACTTTATGGTACTAGCTAGCACTTTACTAAAAATACATATGTTGTATGCACTTATTGTATTGTATTATAGTGTGTAAGTACTAGACATTAGAGAGTTGTTGAACTAAAGTGTGTACTCAAAGTGTGCTATTAATGTCTTTAGGATACTAATATTATTACTAAACTAGAAAAGGTTGCAAAGCCACATAACAACGCTGCCACAGTAGTTTTTCTTTCATTTTTACCTGACATAATATAACTATGGCAGGCGTGTGGTGAAGCCCACCACAGGTAAGAATAAGGTTAGTGGCAGGCGCGTGGTGAAGCCTGCCACAGGTAAGAATAAGGTTAGTGGCGGGTGCGCGCTGATGCTCGCCACAGGTAAGTATATGATCAATGGCGGAGTGCGCCTGCCACTGATACCATAATAGTAGTGGCGGGAGGTCAGTGGCAGGTGCCCCTGAGAGGTTTGCTCGCCACTGCAAGGCTTTTTTGTATCTGCCACCGCTAGGCATTCCTGCAGCAGTCTAGGTTTGCCCAACATGGGCTTGTATCGGTTTGTCGAGCGGTCCAGACGTACTTTTTTCGACATACCCGAGACAAACATGAGGTGGCTTTGCAGGAGTCCAAACAACAGCCACGTAAGACCCCGACACCCCCGGGTCCATAGAAAACCCTTCTCCGACCCGTGCCTCCATCCTCCTCATTTGCTCTCCTTAAGTCTTTCTCTTTTGCCTTAGCCGCCACTCCACCAAACCAGCCACCACGCCACACCCCTGCTGAAACTCTACATCTTCGTCACCTCCAGCATTCCAGCCGGGCTCCACCCCACTTCTACTGCGTCGATCTAGAATTTGAGAACATGAGTGATCCTATCAAACTTCCAGAACAAAACCCGATCACATTTGAAGAGTTTATTGAAATGCATCAACAAATTTGGCATCGAGCAACTTACGAGCAGCTGAAGGAAGATCTGATTAAGCATCCACGGGCGGTTAAAGGGGACAACAATGTTGGAATGTAATATTTGAACCTTTTAAAATTTGAAATACTGCTGCATACGGCTATTTAAACGTCTGTACTCTATGTATGCGGCTATTTGAACGTGCGAACTTTCGAAAAAAAATTTAAGAGAGGCCGGATATATATATGGACAACAATGGATGGCTGCCTCGTGCATCCGTATCCGCGGACTAACCCTCCTTTATCCGCGGACGGATGTGTGGGGAAATTTACAGGTCACCGTTGAAGATGTCTCAAGGCCATGTTTGGACCGTTTTCTTTTTAAATGCCCATGAGAAAAATACCCGTCTCGGCATGTCACTTGTTTCGCGGCGAAAATTGTTCAGTTGCCGATAACACACATGTAAATTCTACACCTCTAGATTAAATTACACCGATTCCTTTTTTTTGCGAGAAAATTTTCGATCTATTCATCTTCAATCATGGCAGTACAACGAATACCAGAAATAATAGAAATTACATCCAGATCCGTAGACCACCTAGCGACAACTACCAAAGATCAAGCGAGCCAAGGCGCGCCGTCATCGCCCTCCATCGCCGAGTCGGGCACAACTTGTTGTAGTAGACATCGGGAAGTCGTCGTGCTAAGGCCCAGAGGGACGGCACTGCAATGCAACAACCGCCGCAGTGAAGAATAACGAGATCGAAAAAATCCAATCCAAGACACACGAGCGTGAGCGAACAACGGCGAGATCCGAGCAAATCCACCAAAGATAGATCCGCCGGGACACACCTCCACATCGCCACCAACGATGCTAGACGACGCCGGAACGGGGCTAGGCGGAGACCTTTATTCCATCTTCGAGAGCCGCCGCCGTCTCGCCTTCCCGGCGGGACACAAACCCTAGCAAACCGAAAGAAACGATTAAAAGCGGAGCCCTCCCGCCGACCCTTGCCGAGATCCATCTGCCCCCATGGCCCTAAGGCCATCGGAGAGTAGGCGGACCTGCGGCGGCGGCGGCGGGAGGCAAAAACCCTAGCTTTTTGTGGAGGAGAAGGAGGAGGCGGCGGCTACTGTGCTTTCACGGTAATCCTACCTATATGGCCAATTCCTAGTGCGGCCTAATGTGATCGCCATGAGCTCAAGCTGAGCGCCGCCACGAACCCTATACAAAAATAAAATGAAAAGAAAGGCAAGCACACTCTCCTCGAACCTCGATGGTAGCTATTGTCAACTTGTCTAGCAATCTCCTCGTCGAGGCTACAATGCACCTCTCTTGCCCCCTTCTCTGATTCTGAACTTCAAATGTAAATTAGTTGTATTATCTGAAAGATGCCGCCAGGAGGTCCTTTGCACATGGTCCATGATCTTGCACTGGCAGTATAAATTATTGACCCTCACCCCCCCACTGTCCCCCCAATTGAAGAGGCCGTAAAAATCTCGCGGGATCTATGTGCAGTATATTATCTGTTTACGTAGTACCCTATACGTACGTGCGGCATAGTAAAGTAAGCCGCAACTAATCATACGGTGCCTACAGCGAGCTATCCCCGCGGTGTGAGCAACTTGGAGAGCCGATCTGTATCAAATGCTTGAAGCTTTGCCCGACCTAACGCACAAGGCGTCAGTTTACAGTTAGCTGTCGCCTGATGATTAACCTGCTCTCGCCGATGCCTGCAAAGACGGGCACCCGCCAGCCAATAATGCACGTACGGACGGACGTGCCGCGCGCCGCGGTGTCCCCGTCCCGTCCTCTCGGGACCAGTTACTCCGAACGGAATCACGGCGGTTCGACCGGGAACGAGGGAGGAAGCGTCGCCGCCGCCGTCGCCTTGCGATCATTGAGCATGGGTGCGTGAGCGAGACGGTGGATGGTGGCGGCCGGTAGGCAGGCCGGCTGGATAGATAGGGCGCGGTAGTGCGCGCGCCGGCCGGCCGGCAGGAATCGAATCCGACCGACGCCGACGCCGACGCGCACCGGCGAAAGTGGCAAAAAGAAAAGCGAGGGGATTCGAGCACATGGTGGCGCCCATGAAACCTTGGCCGGATCGCCCGGCCGAGATACGTAGGCCATCCTCGGATTCCGCGCTGGCTGCTTCCTGCGTCGCCTCGGTCACGTGAGCGGACGAGCACAGTCGGCCGTGCCGGGCACCGCTCTGTGTGCTGCATGTCTATGTGGAACGCATGGAGCCGGCTGCGGATGTGCCCTTTGCCTTTGATCGAGATCGAATCTCTTCTCTTTTACATTCTTGTTCAGAAGTTTCTCTTTACGTTTTCCCAGTGGTCGTTGTCGTCTGTCCCCGTTTCGGCAGCCTCGGTATCCTAAGCTTGAGCTGCTACAACATGCCTGCCGAGGTAAAGCAACGCAAAGCTAAGCAAAGTAAATCACACCCCGCCGCCCATCTCGATCTCCAACAGATAGTATCGCAGTGGCAAAAGATCGTGCGCCACCGGCGTTCGATTTTGGAGCAACGGAACGGATTGCAGACGTACGAACTTACACGAGTTTTTCAGAAAAAAAAAAGCTCCTACGTCTATATTATGTGGTCATGTATATACGTAGTACGTGGTGCGTCGTTGTTTCTGAAGAACGACGGTGCCCAGCTAGGGTGCCATCACAGCGTAGTGTAGATAGCAGTAGTAGTGTTTTGCGCGGTCCAGGCTGCGGGTTAACTGCCAGTTGGCACGGCGGGGCGCCGTTGCATCGCCGCATTTAACCTTGGGTCGGCCCACGTACGTAACGTACACCGGCAACGACGACGTATCGGTGGCTCAGGGCAGAGCGCCGGTACGGCCTAGTCTCTGATCGATCGTCCTTGCCCTGCTCCTCGCGTCATGGACGGCGGCGCCCCGCTCGATCCGGCCTACTACGTCTGTGGCTGTGGCTGTGCGTGCCTCCGGCTGCGTCAGAGGTTCCTCTCCATCATTCATTCCAAGGGAGCACGCCTCGCACGGCGGCATGCATGCCATGCCATGCCATGCCATGTACGGGACGGCGAGTGCAGCGACGGAACGAAGCCGTCAGGTCGCTTTCCGCCGCGCAACGCAAGCCCGCCTGACTGAATCGACGAATGAATGAATCGGCAGCAGAAATCCAGAAACCACAGACTCGGGGCTCACCACAAACATGGAATTCCGAGCCTGCTTCACAGCTTCAGCCCAGGGACATGTCGACGCGACTGCGTTCTGCTTCTGGCTCAGTGATACTGTGATAGTTACGTGGGAGTATTTTCTTACAACGTCTCTGCCGGTTCAGCTTCTGACACACATGGAATTCTATCTATTCCGATCCATTCCATTCCGTGGGCAAGAACCAATATTCCGATCCATTCCATTCCGTGGGCAAGAACCAACCGAATAGCGGCAAAATTTCGTGTTTTGACCCTTCTGTGGTATAAATTAGGGATCTAACCCCTGTTTGATTTTATTTTAAAAATCTGATCTTTTTTTCCTACCGTTAGAGGGCCTGACGGTAGAATTACATAGCCTACCGCCACGGTGCCTGGCGGTTGGCAACTAGTCCACGTCAGCAGCGCAAACGGCCCCCGTCCCCCTCCATTTTCACCCTACCGCCGCTGGTCCTGACGGTAGGTTGTCTGTTCCTACCGCTAGGGACCCCGACGGTAGGGTGCAGACAGTTATTTGGTGCAGCCGCTCGCCCCCTTCTCCCCCCACACCCATCCGCCCCAACCCCCAAGAACAGAGAGGAACTGCCTCTCTCGCTCTCTCATCTCCTTCACTCCTCCCCTCCGATGTTCTTCGTTTCTTCATCGTTTTTGCGGATCGAGATGGCTCCGAAGAAACAAAAGTAAGCTCCTTCGATCCCTTCAATTAGTTTTAGTCGAATAGCTTCTGATTCGTCGCATTATTTGATTCAAATCACTCCCTTTTCCGAACTAGGTTTAAATTTTTTGAACCCTAGGATTGATTTAGGTTGATTCTAGATGTTATATTGTGTTAGATATGAACTCTAGTCACTAGTTGGTATGGTTGTGATAAGATGAACCCTAGTTCATATTATTTTTGGAGGATTTTTTTTATATGATGCATGTTGGAGGAATTTGTTGTGATATGATGATGCGTGTTGATATGCTATGATGCAAGTAGTGGATGTAGTTGAAGAAAAAATGTTGAACCCTCACGATGAACCTAGTTCATAATTTTTTGTGTTTAAAAAACTTATGATATGATGAATATTGGAGATATTTGTTTTGATATAGGATGCATGTGGATGCTATATGATGCAAGTAGTGGATTTTGTTAGAGTAAAAATGGTGAACCCCTCAAGATGAACCCTAGTTCATGTTTTATTTTTTGAAAAAAATATGATATGATGCATGTTGGATGTTGTTGGAGAAATATGATATGATATGATGTGATGCATTTGAACCTTGCTGATTGCATCTTGATATATGTATTTTATTTGGGATGTGATGTTAAAAAAAATCTTCATATGCTTATTCAAAGATTGAACTCATAGATTTTTTGGTATGTGATGAACCTTTGTGATGCATCTATATGTTTCCTAGTTCATGTTAAAAATTATATTGATATGCTTATGCTTATGCTTATGCAATTTTTTTGGGAGGCCACCTCTTGCGGACGACATCGGCATTAAATACACAATGCTTGACACTAAGTTCGACAAGGGTCACCGTGCCCATTTCATTTAGAATGGAGTGGTAATTACCATTCTTAAACCAAATCTTTTGAATTGATGAAAATAAGTTGCTAACTATTATGTTTATGCTAATTATGCTTTGGTTCTTGATTTTCACAGATGCTCCCGCCATTGCGGATGAGGGCTCACAAGAAGACCATTAAGATGGAGTACGACGAGCGGTACACACCGTTCTACAGGAGAGCCCGACTATTGGTTTTCGTCCTGTAGTTCAAGCGTAAGCCGCCGACGCTCGTCCACTCAGCTCTCTCGGCTTTGATCGACCGGTGGCGGCCAGATTAGCACAACTTCCATCTTCCATGTGGGGAGATGACCGTGACCCTCCAGGATTGTGGGATGATTACGGCCCTACCGCTCGAGGGTCGTGCTCTCACAAGACTAGTGGAGAGGAATAACTGGAATGATAGGGTTATGTCCCTCATCGGCGACTGCCCCCCGCTAAGAACAACCGGACTTCCGGCATACCGCTGCCATGGCTCCTCAAGTACCGGAGAAAGTGCCCGGAAGATGCCGAACTCCGGGTGGTGGAGCAGTATGCTAGGGCCTACCTGTGGTATCTTCTCACGGAGGTAGTGTTTCCAGACTGCTCTGGGGACATTGCCCTATGGATGTATCTCGACTTCCTAAAGGACTGGGATGCGGGGTACAGCTGGGGGCCCGTAGCCCGCGGGCCTCGCCTACCTATACCGTTCGGTAAGTGAATATCACTCTATTTCAAATATCATGGACGTGTGCTGCTTTAGATTATGACAACTCATCATCTATACTTGTTTGGTAGCTTGACGACGCGACCCAGAGGGCGGAAGACATGTCCGGTATGTGTGGATGTGTATGGGTCCCTCCATTTGGATGTCGGAGCAAATTTCGGTGGGCCGTCCGGAGAAGCTGCGGTCGCGTGCATGGACGGGCTATGGCAAAGATGATGAAGATGATCGGTCCCCGACCGTCGCATACGCTTGGGACGTGGTGGGTGTCTACACGGGCGAATCCAAGGCCTTGCACAAGGTCTTCAGCAACGAGCTTGATGCTTTGACGAGTTTTTCAGGTATAAGAACTAGATTCCGAATAGTTTCGATGATACTTCACTTGAGCTTACCATTGTTTGGTACTAGGTTAGTTGACTGCCGTATGATGATGAACGAGAGTGGGGGTTCGAGCTGAACAGGATGTGCAAGCAGGACCGGCTTCTCTGGCGGTGCATCGTGCCCATGATTCGTGTCTATGCCATGGAGTACCACTTGCCACAGCGCGTTGCCACACAATTTGGTAAGGCACAACGCACACCACCAGCCGACATCGTCACCGATACTGGTGGATACGACCTACACATGTGAGTACCACCAGGCGGCCTCATCGATACCAAGTTCTTGTTTTTATGTTTTACATTCATTCTTAGGGTGTTCTACATTCTTTCTTATGCATTGCAGGATGAGTAGGCAGAAGAATCAGTCAATCGTAGATTGGGAAGAGCAACATGCGAGATACGTGAAGGAATGGAACGAGTGGAAAACTCGCAAAGATGTGGAGAGGAAAGTGATTGACTGGAATGAGTACGAGGATCACATGCTGTGGTACAATGATGGCATCAAGCGTCGTCTGCGTCTGACGCCCTAGTGGACGACAACAGATGCCTAAGACCTGTTCGATGACGCCTCCGAGAATGAAGCCTACAGTGAGAGCATCAGAGAGCTTAAAGGCGGCTTTAGGGAGTATGGACCCCTCATGAACAAAGTGGTAAGTTCTTTTTATCTGTTTTCAACCGACGGTTGGATGAAATCAACTTTAGTGCTAGTGACTCATTTTATCACTTTGTAGTCTTCGAAGCTGAACAGAAGTATTTTTGAAGCCTCTGATGCGCTTAGTTCTATCCCCAGGACTCGAGCTAGTGATAACAAGTTGAGGGGAACGGTGAAGGTAATATGGAGTTCATTTTCTTAAGTTCATTTCGTTTTAAACAATAAACTTGATCCATATTATGCTTATTGTTTCATTCTCATTGCAGAAGTTCGTCAACAAATGTCGCAAGCTTGTGGGCCTACTTGGGTGCGTTACCTCCTCTGCTGATGCTTTTTCTCCTGCAGCACTGATGCGTAGCCCTGCTTCATCGAGCCAGGCCGCCTCGTTGTCAGTGTCAAAACTGGCCGATCTTGGGTAGGGGGGCCCAAGCTGTATGTCCGAGGATCAATGGTAACAATGGACAAAGGGACACAATGTTTACCCAGGTTCGGGCCCTCTTAAAGGAGATAAAACCCTATGTCCGGCTTGATTGTATTCGATGAGTATAGGGGTTACAAGAGTTAATCTACCTCGAGATCGTGATGGCTAAACCCTAGATTGTCTAGCCTATGAATGTTATGATTCTGCCTCCGGTCTATAATCCTCCCGTTTATATAGATACCGGAGGGGCCTAGGGTTGTACAGAGTCGGTTTACAGAGAAAGGAAACAGCATATCCGAACACCTTATCTTGCCGTTCACGCATACAGGAGTCCTAACCGGACACCAGAGGTAGTCTTCCTCCTTCACCTTTACAACCCATCAGTCCGACTCATACCAAATAGGCCGGACGCCCGAGGACCCCCTAGTCCGAGACTCCCTCAGTAGCCCCTGAACCAGTCTTCAATGACGACGTATTCGACACATGGGTTGTCTTCGGCATTGCGAGGCGGGTTCTTCTACTTGAATTCCATACACCAGTTTTCCCTTATAGAGAACTGTATCCAGCTCTGTATAATTAACACAACCCTTAGCCACGAAGGCAGAATTTAAAAAATTAATAGGAATAGTGTCTTTACTGACAACTTTTTCGTGCGAAGCGTCAGATTTGACTCTTCAGTGTTTTGAATCGTTTTCACACTCCTCGTCTCGTGTTTCGAGGTTGAACCCCCTTGGCCTGTCTTGTCAAAACAGAGATTGTGCCCACTCATTATGGGATTCTAATTAATGGGATTAGGGTAACCCAACCGATCATGGCGCACGCTCTCTTGGGAATAGGAGAGTCTGAAGGCCTAAGTGGGGGGACGGTTGGTATTTTCACCGCCTATAAGAGGGTAAAAGATCCATCCTTTCTTTCCCACGCCTTCTTCCAGCCTCTGTCTTCCAATCTCCCAAGCTCCAGCGCTCGAAAAAGCTTTCATCTTCCTCACCGCCACCACCCTCTCCAGCCATGGTCGGGTCAGGCTCGAAGGGCAAGTGGGAGGCCTCCTCCGTCATGGAGAAGGACGTGAAGGAACTCCGGAGCGCGGGGTACCTGGCCGCAAACATTGCGCACAGGTTCCCCGACAAGGACCAAATCATCCCCACTCCGGTGCCCGGTAAAAGGGTTGTCTTCCTCCCCCATTTTCTCAGGGGGCTTGGATTTCCACTCCACCCCTTCGTCGGTGGCCTCATGTTCTACTATGGGCTAGATTTCCATGATGCAGCCCCAAATTCTTTCCTCCACATATCGGCGTTCATCATCATGTGTGAGGACCTACTCCGCATCCCACCACACTTGGGCCTGTGGCTCAAAATCTTTAATGTGAAGCCGAAGGTGGTTGATGGACAACATGCAGACTATAGCGGGGCCATGGTAAGCAACCTGCCCAACACCACATGGCCCATGAAGACCGAAGACGTCGGGCTCGACATCGAGAATCCGACCACTCCGGTAAGTATTAACCTTTCTGAAGATGTGTCCGGTCAATATTTTTAATCAATAGGAATCTTATCAGCTCACTTCTTCACAGGGCTGGACAGTAAAGGCGGAGCGGGTTGACAGTTCGGCTCCACTGCCCAAAGACCCAGCCACTGCCCAGATGACGGAGATGCTGGTCCCGGTGCCCTACCAGGCGCCAGAGAAGAAGGGCAAGAAGAAGGCCAAGGAGCCCAAGGGTGGCCCCCGCCGCAGAGGCCCTTCGGACGTTGTGTTCGGAGAGACCGAGATCGTCTACTCTCATAAGGGAGACGAGGACGAAGAGGAGGAGGAGGAGGAGGTAGAAAGTGACTTCCCCTGCAAGTGGAGGAGGAAGAAGAGGACGGCCTCCGAAAACCCGGAGAGGACAACGCTGAAGAGGGGGAAGATAAAACTTTCAGTTAGTTCAGACTCAGAGTCCGAACACATCCCCAAGAGGGCCCCCAGGGCGAAGCCCCTGGCCGAATCGTAAGTATCCGAAATTTTACTCTTCAATTTCCGCTTATCTGCGTTTGTTATGTAAATTACATTATTGTTTGCTTTTCAGCCCTCCCCGCGATACTACAAACACCCCCTCTTCGGAGGGGAACTCCCTGCTACCTGAGCAGGTGGAGAGCGACTTACCGTTGCGAGCCCCCTCGCCTACTACCATGGAGGACACCGAGGTGTCGTCCCAAAGGACTCCTCCTGGCCGAGGAGGGGTGGATTAGGGCGTCGAGAAGGCGCCTGAGGTTAACACCTCAGTCGCCGAAGTCTTGGGGGAGGCGACCCCCATGACCACCAACAATGGGGAGCCCCAACAGTCCGCCCCCCTCGCCACACACCATTCTAGAGACCAATGCGGCTCCAGGAAGGGATGCGCCGCCCCCTTCGACAGAGGAGGAAGGAGCAGCGGCTCAAACAGCGGCCTCCGCTAGTCCGGAGGCTGCTCATGCTCTGGAGGAAGCGCTGCAACGCGCTTCCATCATGGAGGAGCACCACATCCTGATGGGTGCGGTTATGGAAAAGGTTCAATCTGCGAAAAGCAGACTAAACGAAGCCTTCAACAGCCTATTGATGCGCTTTGAGGTATGCGACGTGATGTTCTAAACAAATTTATCATATGCAAAGGATAAAACCTGTATATAGACAATAGCCCCTGAGAGTTTGTCTGGATTAGAACAATCCGGACAGAGGGTCTCAAGTCAATTTGGATACTAATATACGGTGCTAATGTATGTGATAGGCATCCATGTTGGCGGCTACCGCCCAGGTCGCAGATGTTTTCGAGCTTAATCGGAAGCTGCGCGTGGCCGATGAGGAGCTCGACTGCATCAACAAGCAGTTCAAGGAGACGCAAGGTATGCAGAATTTATATATCAGGGGTGATATGTATGGTGAGTTTTTAACTCATTTGATTTTTTGATTATGGTCACAGTTGGCGCGGACGAGGTTGAATCCCTTAGGAGAGCGCTTGCCCAGGCCAAGAAGGAGGTGACGGCGAATAGGGCAGCCGCTGATAAAGCGGCAAAGGAGCTGGAGGCGGAGCAAACTGCCTGCCGCCAACATGAGGCTCGGGTGGCCGAAGTCGAGCAAGAGCTCAAGGACGCCATCTCCAAGTGCGAGTCCTTGGAGTAGAAGACTTCAGACCAAGCATCCGAACTCGCCAAGGCTCTCTAGGATGTCAAAGAGGCCTGGGTTGAGTCCTCGAGCGCTCGCCAGGAGATCTAGCAGGCGAGGCAGATAGCGGCTGGTAAGGCCTTTCTTCTGCAGAGTAAATTTGGAAGTAAGAGGTATATATTGCTGACCCGAGTTTGGAGTTCTCCAGGCGTGTTTGCGGATCTTCCAAGGAGTGTTGCTGATGCCGCACATTTCTTCTGAGCCGAGGAGGGGAGCTCGACCAAGAAGTTGTTCTGGTCGCAGTATCTTGCGCCAAAGCATCCGACGCCCCTCAGCGACCAGCTGAAGCAGCTGACCGAGCTGCATAGGGTGGCCGTGCTTGGCCATGAAGGATCTTATAGTCCAACTTTGGCCAGCCGAGCCCATGCCCATCAGCTACTTCGGCCTCGTGAAGCGGCTTGTCAACGCGCGTCATCGGATCGACGCCATAAAGCGGTTGGCCTGCATAGAAGGTGTCCGGATGGCCTTTTCCCGTGTCAATATGCAATGGGCAAAGATGAAGGCCACCGAAGTGGCAACCACAGGTCCGCCCAAGGGCAAGAATCAGCGGAAGCCGGAGAGGTACTTTGAAGATGTCCTAGAAGGGGCCCGAATAGTAGAGGGCCAGTGTTCGAAGGATGTTATGTTTGATTAAATATATTCGGGTGGAAGAAACCATGCTATGAATCTGCGGTATGATTGCGCCTTTTGTGTTAATTTATCCTCCTGTGCGGCCGTTTATTATTTATACTTCTGAAGGTTGCCAGTCGTCGGCTTCTGCCCCCGTGTAAATATTACAAGGGTGTTCGTGAACGCATGACCGCACTTTATCCAACGTCTTGGTCCTTAGAGGAGGCGTCTGCGAGGTGAACTAGGCAATCAGACCATGCGGCTTTATTACCCTCACTTAGCCATAGGAGTCTATTGATGGGGCTAAGTACTAGCCCCTGTTGCATTGAGCGGCCATCGAATTACGGTGCCTTTGCAACGCGGCTGGTCGAATCCCAGCCTCTCATGTGACACGACAAGAATCGCTAACGATCTGTAGTATAATACTAAGTCACCAGATCGCTGACCAGCTCTCGCTTATCATGACAGTCAGTTTTCGACTTTCTCTACTGAGGTACTTAACTGGACAAAACAGAAATACAATCGTAGTAGTTCTCCCTTTACTACCTTAGCCGAACTGGCAGAACGTAAGGTGGTATGCACAGGAGCCGACCAACCCAACTATAGACCAAAGACATGATTCAGAGTCGATGCATATAATGCAATATCCAGGACGCCGAAGAGTTTCCTATAGGTGTTCGAACTTTAAAATGTGCAAGGCCCAAAACAGCCCCCGACGCGAAGGCCGGGCTAAAGCACGTATATCAATCAGAAGTAAGGAGGGACTACAGATGATAACATAACATAAGCACCGAACAAAAGGTGGTGATCATTTGCTTCCTTTATATCCTTATGAATACATCGAGACATGTTTAGACAAATAATGCCATGAATATTGAGGTCATGTTACATGCCAGAAAATTTGCGTAAGGGAAAGGTTTACACAGGGCCTTAAAGTAATGGTTTGAAGATCCCAATGGTACCCTGCCGCACGTCTGCGTCATTTCTCCTTAGTAGTGAGTCCTTTAAGAGGGGATGCAAGATGGTTGGAGAGAGAGAGAGAGAGAGAGAGAGAGAGAGGTTGAAAGGGGAGCCCTCATGCAACCATACAACTTTTAGGTTTTCGAAAGAACCTGCAGTGAAAGAGAGAAAACAAAAGGTATGTGAGGTCCGAATAGGGTCGAGCCGTACTATGGACTTGTCCTGCAGTGCGCCTCCGACGTTGCCCAAGGTATTTTAAGTGCGTATTTATGCATGCGCAGTACATATACCGCGACCTTATGGGGCATTCGACGGAGGCAGATTGCTATTTGAGGTTCGGGTCCGCCGAGCTATCTGCATGAGGTGCGGACCTGGCTTTTTTGACAATGTCATTGGTCTTGATGGCCGATGAATTGTTCGGCTTGATGAGGTCGCCGAATACCTCGGCTGCTAGGGCCGCGGTGTGCTCTTTAGTATGGAGGGAGCGCTCCATATTTCCATTGATTGTGATGACGCCCCGCAGTCCGGGCATTTTAAGCTTCAAATAAGCATAGTGCAGGACCGCATTGAAACGGGCGAAAGCGGTTCGTCTGAGCAGTGCGTGATAGCCACCGCGGAAAGGGACGATATCAAAGATCAGTTCTTCACTAAGGAAGTTGTCCGGAGAGCCGAATACCACTTCCAGTGTTAATGAGCCCGTACAACGAGCCTCCACGTCGGGTATCACTCCTTTAAAGGTAGTGTTACTTGGCTTGATTCTTGATGGGTCGATGCCCATTTTGCGGACAGTATCTTGATAGATCAAGTTAAGACTGCTGCCGCCGTCCATAAGGACTCTAGTGAGATGATATCTGTCGATGATAGGATTGAGTACCAGGGCGGCCGAACCCCCATGACGGATACTGGTTGGGTGATCCCTGTGATCAAAAGTGATCGGATAGGCTGACCATGGATTGAATTTTGGGGTGACATGCTCTACGGTGTAGACGCCCCTTAGTGCGCGCTTGCGCTCCCATTTGGGTATGTGAGTGACATAGATCATGTTCACTATTTTTACTTCGGGGGGAAGCTCCTTCTGAACCCCGGTGTTCGGCTGTCGGGGCTCATCATCGTTCTCGCTTGGAGGTCCCTTCCCCTTGTGTTCGGTGTTTAACTTACCGGCGTGTTTAAAAAGCCAGCAATTTTTATTGGTGTAGTTGGCAGGCTTGTCGGGGGTACCGTGAATCTGACAGGGCCTCTCGAGAATTTTGTCCAAGTTGGATGGACCATCCCTGTTGCCTTTGAAAGGTTTCTTCCGCTGATCGGGTTTAGAACCACTGAATCCGGCATTGACTGCCGTGTCTTCGATGTAGTTGTTGTTATTCTGGCGTTTGTTTTTGTTGCGGCGTGGCCAGCAGTTGCCGTCCCTGGCCTCAGAGGTGTCAGGATCGCTGGAACTGTTGCTTCTACGAGCTACCCATCTATCTTCACCTACGCAGAAGCGAGTCATAAGTGTTGTCAGGGTTGCCATGGTTTTCGGCTTTTCCTGCCCGAGGTGTTGGGCGAGCCATTCATCACGAACGCTGTGTTTAAAGGCCGCTAAGGCTTCAGCGTCTGGACAGTCCACGATTTGGTTCTTTTTAATGGAGAACCAATTCCAAATTTTGCGGGTTGACTCTTCGGGTTGCTGGATTATGTGACTTAGGTCGTCGACATCCGGAGGCCGGACATAAGTGCCCTGAAAGTTGTCCAGGAAAGCGTCTTCTAAATCTTCCCAGCTCCCTAGGGAGCTCTCTGGTAGGCTATTCAACCAGTGTTGTGCTGGTCCCTTCAACTTCAAGGGGAGGTATTTGATGGCGTGGAGGTCATCTCTGTGAGCCATGTGAATGTGGAGTAGAAAATCCTCAATCCAGACGGCAGGGTCTGTTGTTCCATCGTATTGTTCGATGTTTACGGGTTTAAACCCTTCCGGAAATTGGTGCTGCATTACTTCATCAGTAAAACACATAGGGTGTGCGGCACCACTGTACCTGGCTACATCGCGACGTAGTTCATATGACATCTGTGTTTGGTGTTGACCTCAAACTTGATGATGTTGATCGCGCCGGGTTTGGTAGCCGTCATCACGTGCTGAGCACATCCTCTTGATCCGTAGATTGATCTGGTCTGACCGCCTTTATTGGCCAGGTCCTGACGTAGGTCATAAGTGTAGTCCGACACTGCTGTCTCCTTGCCTCTACGGCGAGGCGGTGCGGGCTGGTGTTTAGCGTGATAGGCCGTTTTGTCCCGTCCACGTGGTGGTCAGTCTGGTTGATAAGCATAATTGTATTAAGACGGAATTGGCTCGAGGGATTCATCGTTGAACTGTGGCAGCGGCCTGCGCTTAGGGTAACTCTTTACTGGTCGCCCAAGGCCGTACTCTTCGGCGGCTAGGCCCTTAGTCCATCTATCATTGAGCGTGTCCTGTTCAGCTTGAAGTTGCTGTTGTTTCTTTTTCAGGCTCCGCGCAGTGGCGATGAGTTGTCTCTTGAAGCGTTCTTGTTCGAGGGGTTCCTTTGGGACGGTGAAATCTTCGTCACCGAGACTCACATCCTCTTCGGAGGCAGGTAAGTAATTTTTGTCCTCTGAGTCCTCGTGATCAGCGTGCTCAGGGCTGTACTGACCCTCCTCCCTCTTGTCCTGTTCGGACATGGGCTCGACGGGGTGGTCTTTGGCGTTGTCCGGGGTTCCATTATCTCCGATGCCGGTAGTACTATCTTTTACCCCAACGCGATTGTGAGCGGCGCCGCTGACGCCGACGCTTTGGTGGTTCGTCGACGGGCTTGTCCTTGCCTGGATCTTGAACGCCATCGTCTTTTTCCTCAAGAGTCTCCACCATGTATACATTGTAGGTAGGAGTGGTCGTCCAACGCCCTGTAGTAGGCGGGTTTTGGCTTTGCTCGGCGTCGACATCATCGTCCATGCCGTTAATGTCTTCTAGGCGTAGTCTAGCATGTCGTTTAAATCCTCGACAATGGCTATTAACCGGGTGGTGGGTGGGGTGTAAAATTCCCCGACCTCAGCGCCTAGCTTGTGCTGGGTGTAGTTCGAAGGCGAAGCTTCCGTAATGGCGATAGATTGTATTAAGCCTAGTGCTTCGTCTAAAAGAGAAAATTGGATGCGAGTCCACGGATCTGCGGGGCGGACACTTGATTGAGTCTGGGGGGTGCAGACCTCAACAGTTTGGAGTTATCCTCCAGAGGCAACTCCGGCTCTCCGATGATTGGGAGAGTCCCATTTGACTCATGCGTGATCGCGTCTGGTTCTCCGGCTGAGAGTTCCATGATAGGAGAGAGTCCGACGGGGTCGATCCTCCCATCATTGGAGAACGCGGTCTGCCCCGGATCTAAGGCTGAGGCAGGTGCGGGCATTGGCCCCTGGACGGGATTTGATAGTGGATCCGAAGGGCCCTCTTCATGAGGGTGGGGGTAAGCAGTCGGGGCCGCGAACCCCTCAAAGGTCAGATCCCCTTAGATATCAGCGACGTAGTTCAAGTTCCCAAACCTGATTTGGTGACCAGGGGCGTAGCTGTCGACCTGCTCAAGGTGGCCAGTCGAGTAGGCACATAGCACGAAGCCGCCAAACACAAAGACTTGTCAAGGGATAAAAGTATCCCTAGACACAATATCATCGTCGATGAAGAGGCGCGCCATCAATCCTTCCGTTGACAACACAGCAGAGCTCTCAATGAAAGCACCAATGTCGGTGTCAAAACCGGTAGATCTTGGGTAGGGGGGCCCAAGTTGTATGTCTGAGGATCAATGGTAACAATGGACAAAGGGACACAATGTTTACCCAGGCTCGGGCCCTCTTAAAGGAGGTAAAACCCTACGTCATGCTTGATTGTATTCCATGAGTATAGGGGTTACAAGAGTTGATCTACCTCGAGATCGTGATGGCTAAACCCTAGATTGTCTAGCCTACGAATGTTATGATTCTGCCTCCGGTCTATAACCCTCCGGTTTATATAGATACCGGAGGGGCCTAGGGTTGTATAGAGTCGGTTTACAGAGAAAGGAAACAGCATATCCGAACACCTAATCTTGCTGTTCACGCATGCAGGAGTCCTAACCGGACACGGGAGGTAGTCTTCTTCCTTCATCTTTACAGCCCATCAGTCCGGCTCATACCAAATAGGCCGGACGCCCGAGGACCCCCTAGTCCTGGACTCCCTCGCTCGTCGTCTAGGGCAGTTCAAGAGAACGAGGAGGAGGACGAGGACGATGATGATGAAGAGTTAGATGAAGAAGAGGGCGAGGAGGGAGAAGAAGAAGAACATGGGGAAGAAGAGGAAGAGGACGATGAGGAGGAGGAGTAAGATGACGACGACGGACCTCCAACAACTCAGACAACCCAACATGAGAAGAGGAATGTGCCGAAGAAGGATTGGAAAAGTCCATCCCTGTTTCAGAAAGCGCATCCTACTCAGCGCAAGAAGAAGAAGGCCGAGAAGGGATCAAAGACCAACGAGGACCGTACCTCGAAGAGGGGCAGGAGGGAGTGAAGTTGTTGCCGTGTCGTTGAACTAGTTAAACATTTTTTGTTTGCTTCGTGAACCATTTGCTCGTGAAACTATTTCATATTTGTTGAACTTGCTATGTAAAACTTTGTGAAATATTTGTGGATGTGTGCTTGCTATGTAAACCATCTTTCTTAGTTGAAACATTTACACGTGAGCTATTCTTCATATATGTGATACATATGCTTATTGTTTTTAAGTATTGAAATTGTTATGTGCAAAAAATTGAAGACAATACAAGTTAGGTGCAAAAGATGCACTAGGATCAGGACCTACCGCCGGGGATCGTGGCGGTAGGTTTGCACACCCTACCGCCAAAGAATCCGGTGGTAGGGGGCCTCCCCCATGCGCCTGCGTTCTGTGACCAAAAATGCCACCCAAACTGCGGTAGGGTTGCACACCCTACCGCCAAAGCCTCCGGCGGTAGGGCGCCTCCCCCACGCACCTGTTCTATGACAAAATAATGCCACCCAAACTGCGGTAGGGTTGCACACCCTACCTCCAAAGCCTCCGGCAGTAGGATTGCAAGCCCTATCGTCGTTCCCTCTGGCGGTAGGACAAAACAAAGATTTGTATGCCACTAGCCGCCCGCCTACCCCCTTATCCCCCACTCAGCCGCCCGAAGAACAGGGTTCTTCTTCCTCTCTCGCCCCTCTCTCATCTCATCCACTCCCTCCTCGGATCTTCTTCATTTCTTCACTGATTTTGCGGATCGAGATGGCCCCGAAAAGAGAAAAGTAAGCTCCTCCAATCCCTCCAATTAGTTTGAGTCAAACCACACCCCCTTTTGAACTAGATTTTTTAAAAAATAGCCTAGGAATGATTTAGTTTGAGTCAATTTTTTTAATATGATGCATGTTGGTGGAATTTATTTAGATTTGATGATGCATGTTGATATGATGAATCCTAATTCATATTCATGTAAACAAAAAATCATGTTCATGTTAAAAAAATCATGATGAACCCTAATTGATATGGTGAACCTTGGTGATTGCATCTTGATATATTTATTTATTTATTGATCACATGATGAACCTTAATTCATGTTCATGTTAAGAAAAATCCTCATATGCTTATTGAAAGATCAACTCATATTTTCTAGGTTTAGATTTTTTTGAAGGTGATGAACCTTTGTGTGATGCATCTATATGTTTAGGTACGGAGCCATGGAGCAAGCACCACCCACTCCATCACCGCCCGCTCCTCCCACTCCTCTCCAACACATCTCTTCATAGATGCCGCTCCCGTACGTGTACGTGGCCTTCCCCGAGCTGCTGCAGCTGGTGGGATCTGTCTCAGATGAGGTCCTAGAGGCGACGAGGGCAATGCGGTTGCAGGAGAGGGCGGAGCAGATCCTCGATGATGTCCGGTCTTGGTTGCAGAGCGTGAAGGAGTGGAAGAGTGTGAAGGCAGAGATGGAGGCAGATCCAACTATCTCCCGTGTCCGCCGGGAAGGGTGCATTGAAGTTGCCAAGCAGCACGCTGATTGGGAGCTGTGTAATTTGGGCCGGAGAATCTACTTCGAGAGCAATGCAGAGGAGAGAGCCAGGATGCTGCCCCCAAGTGCATCGGCGTTCGAGATCATCAACTGGGCTAGGGCGGAGGCGAAAACTCCAGCGGGCAAGGCAAGGTGGGAGTGCTTGGCAGGTCGGATGCTGACCAGCGTTTTGCCTCCGCCTGAATCGGTGGATCCGCTGCCGTTTCTGTCTCCATGACCAGGGCTAACATACGACGAGCTCTGAAGATGTTTGCCCGCTCTCTGAACTTATCTTAAGATCTTCCTATTAGTTTGTCTTGTGCCTTTTAATTATGTTCTCAATGAATATGAAACTATGTGCCTCTTGTAATGCCTTGTGCCTTTCATTTATGTTCTCAATGAATATGAAACTATGTGATGTCAAATTCAGTTTTTTCATAAGTTTGACTGTCAAATTCAGTTTGAACATTAAGTTAACTTCATGCCAATTGTTCTTGTCAATATGAATGTACTTTCATGTGAAAAAGAGACTCATTGCAACACTGAAAAGAGCACAGTTTCTTCAACACCAACTACTTCAAAATACAAGCTTGCAAAAAATGCACTATGATGGGACCCTACCGCCGGGGCTGCTGGCGGTAGGTCTGTACACCCTACCACCGTCAGCTCCGGCGGAAGGGTGTCTGCTAGGTCAGATACTAGCCGTTTGTGTGAGGGCGGCTGTCGCTCCCCTACCGCTAAAGGTCCTGGCGGTAGGCTATGCAAGCCTATCGCCATAGAGTGTGGCGGCAGCAAAAGGGTCAAATGTCGAAATAATTTCGAACCGGGGCCAGATCCGGCTAAACTCCACAAAAAGGGTCAAAATACAAAATTTAGCCACCGATAGCCAGTAACTGAAATGGAACAATCAAGCATATGGGCTAGCCTACAACCCAACAAAGTGAAGCTTTCTTTTGCGCCGTGCGGACAATGCATATATAATGCGAAGACTACATTTTGCTCAACGTGACTACAACTTCCGTCTCACTGAAGGATTTCCCCTTACCTGTGTATCCTGGGCCAGACAATTTTCGTATTCTTTTCGGTTTGCTACGTTTTGATTGAGTTTGCTGGTTTCCTTCAACCGGTTTCGACGGATCCTTTCACTATGGCTTTTCCGTTTCTTTTCGCATTTTTTGTTTCTTGAACAAATTTCTTCATTTTTCTGTTTTTCTTCGGGTTTTTTCATCAGGTTTCTTCGTTTCTTTCACACACTAGTTCTTTCCTTCATTTTTCCTCATTTCTTTCTTGGCTATTTTAATTTCCTTTTCTTCTTTCATCGATTTTTTGTTTTTCTTTGTTTATTTCTTGGTTTTCATATTTTTCTCTGTTTTTCTTGGTTTTCACTGTTTTCATTCTTCTGCATTGGTTTTCTAAGCCTTTTATTTTTTTGGTGTTCCTTGTTTTTCTTTTTAGTTTTTATTGGGTTTCATCGTTTTTTTGTTTCTTTGCCGAATCTCATTGGTTTACTTTTTGTTCAATATTTGTCAAATTTTTCAGTACATACAACATTTTTTGTATAGATAATAAACATATTTTATATACATGATTAACATTTTTTGGAAACTAATTTTTTATGCCTGCTTTGACCATACACATTTTACAGTTTTGGTATATATCTAATATATTTTTAATACACATTTAACATTTCTCAAATATTTCATTAATATTTTTCAATACATGGTCACCATTTTTAATACACGGTGACCATCATTTTAATGGCAATAAACATGTTTTCACAGACAATATACATTATATACATCAAGAACATTTTTATACGCATGTTAAACATTTTTAAATATATAATTACCTTCTTAAATACATGTTTTCCAATGGCTCCTTTTATTTAATGTATGCTGAACATTCTTTTTGTATACACCGGGAATAGTTTTTTATCCATGTCTAAATATTTTAAAGACATGCTCAACATTTTTTTCATACACATTGTTTTTCTTTTATATTTATTTATACATGAGAAATGTTTTCTAAGCACATTAACATTTTACAAATGTTTTCTTCAAATACATGATCAACTTATTTCATACACATTTTAATTTTTTTGCATACATTTTTTCGTATACATGAGAAACATTTTTCAAATGCTTGATTAATTTTTCAAATACTTGATTTAATTTTTTATAATAAATATATTAAAATATTTGGAAGTATAAAAAATAAAATTAAAGCAGAAATAGAAACAAATGTGAAAAAAGGGGTCATGTGGCTTCCTGCGCACTAGGCCAGCCCATTAGGGAGGCATCTGACGCCAGAGCATGCTAGGTCTCGCGCTAAGCGAGACATTGCGTTGCCTCATATATATAACCGTTGGTTTCTATTCTATACCTGACTAGTAAATTATACGTGCTTTGCACGCCAGGAAATCTATATATATACTTCTATATAGTGTACGAGTAGCGAAACGTATGAACCATTGGATCACTGCAATCGGACGGTTCTAATTGATTGATTCAAAAATTAGGAAGTCATGGCGTCACATGGGGACCACCACCTCTGCCACCCATGTGATCCGACTCTAGCTCTAGAATTTTTAGCTAGCTAGATCTAGTGAAGTGGTTACAGTGACAAGAGTAATACTCCAATAAAGGCTAGAAACATCTTCAAATGTGCGGATAGGCTAGGAATACTGTAGCAGCATGCTTTTTTAATGTAATACTAGCAGGCAGGGTAGTTTTGAATGGATGTACGAGAGGGTTCCTTCTTTTTTGGAGGTGATAAAGTATACCCTATTAGAGGGCGGGGATGTCCAATTGATTTTCTAATTTTTGTTCCGGTGCCGGACAAAGTCATGCAATAGAAAGTACTAGGAGATATCCAGACTTAAGGCGATTTTTTTTTTTGAAAAGGTAAATATTTTTTACATCAAGCTTCTTCTTTCTACATATATAACGTTTATTTTTTAAGAAACAAAGGTTGTGTCTAAAACAATTTCAACAAATAAGAAATTGATGTGCTATTGTGATTTGATGTGAGTAACAAGTAATCTTCCATGAGCTCCTACGGGAAAATAGGAATTTCCTTTCAAAATATCCAATATAAATTTATCATGATATATGTGTTTTACTTTTAATATTTAATGTTTTTTTGAACATCAGTACAGACACAAACGCTCATATACACGCGCATACACTCACCCCTATGAACGCACACATGCACACCCTACCCCTATGAGCACCTCCGAAAGACTGAGTCGGCATATCATCTTGAGATTTATGGAGTCATCATAGGCGTCTCGTCGTCGATGGGAACGTCTCCTCTCATTTGAATCTTGCGCCGAAATCTGAAATAAATCTAGAAATAAATCGAGCACCGTGATTTGAACCGATGTCTTTGGGGATCTGCGATCCTCTAATCATCCAACCACAGGTTTGCTTATACATATAAGTCTCACATGCAAAGCACGTACAAATGACTAGTACTCAATAGATAGGGCCCGTTCTCGATATTTTATTTCCTTCCATACGAATCATATCAGATATATAGGGCCCAAGTCTATAGAATCTAGATTGTTCTAATTTTTTTATTGAAGAATCAGATTCTTGGCATGGGAAAAAGATACTACTATTATATTACATATATATATATAGAATAATAAAGGGAGATATTCTTGGTTTGGTCTGTCATGCGTGTTTTGCATCAAAGCCCCTATCTTTACGTATGTCGTCCTTCGGCTCGCCGCACGCGATTCATTCGTACCTTGTTTGAGTTGGCTGGGATCGAGCCTCCCAATTCATACATGTTTGACTTGACTCCAGTAGCTCCGTACAATGTCACATAGGCTAGATTTTTATGGGCCACTATTTTTTTTTGCAATTGTGAGTAATGGACCTCACGACTAGCCCTGCCCCAGTTCAGCTATCTTGTGTGTGTGTTGAAATATCGGATTCCTTTACTAATTAATAGTCCCACCTTGGTCTTTTACATCAAATCCTGTCTTGTCATATACCTTCATGAGTTGCATGAATTACTAGCCAAGACATCAACAAAAAGAGGGTGAGGTATGAGGCCTATTTACCCTAGAGAAACGAAGAAGCTAACGGTTACATGCAACAATAAGAGATTCGGTGGAATATGTTAAAAGAGACACTAGCCGGATAAAACTAAAAAAATGCAGCCTCAAATGTCATCAAAGATATGCTACATGCACGTATATGACCAATGAAAGCCACACATGCACATATATGACCCATCAAAGAGGACTTGAGAAGTACAAAAAGGCACCTTTCAAAGCTAGATGAGATCCCTCAGACGGACATCTGTTGATAGATCGCATAGGGAACACACAAGATGATATTTGTGTACGGTCTGCACCGATTTTTTCCCGCCGGCTAGGACAGTTCAGATGTCATGTCACACTGATGGATGTTTCGATGGACATGTTAATTTTCTCTACCGTCGCAACACACAGGCATATATGCTACAATATTTGGAAGTATAAACGGAAGCAAAAAGCAAAAACAAAAAACATGAAAAAAAACAGAACTAAAATGAGGTAGTGGCCTGTGTCCTCCCGTGAAGTGGGCCACTCATTAGGGAGGTGCCTCACAAGATCGCATGCTAGATCTCGCGATAAGCGAGACATAGCAATGCCCCATATATAACCAATGGTTTCTTTTAGTGCTGAAGTCGTCAAGTACAAGCAAAATCATTAGAGGGCGCTTACCTTCTCGTTAGATACTAAGTGGGCTGCCGACTTGTATTATGTCTCCCCACCACATTAGGTTCTATTTTCTGCGGCTTCTTTTCCCTGTTTATTTTTTATTTGGTCTTGTTTGATTTTTCAGTCGATTTTTTTGTGTTTTTTCATTTCATCATCTTGTCTCTCTCTTTTCTCCTTTTACCTTTTTGTTCCTTCTTGTTTTTTATTTTAAATAAATGACTTTAAAAAATGAATGAAAAATTATCAATTTCATGAACTTTTTGGAAAACCATTATTAACTTTTTAATTCATGAATTGTTTTCAATTTTTTGACAATTTTTCAAATCTGTGAAATTCATGGACTTCTTTTAAATTTATGTTTTGAAAATTCTATGGTCAATGCTGGTGGTCATCGGTGGGCCCGATCCCAGATCAATCGGTAGTGGGCGCCAGCTGGAAAACTGGCACTACAGGCGCCAATTAGAACCTCTCTATGTAACCAGGTCCTTTTGGGCCAATGGTGATACTTCAGAGGGGATAGCAACCCATCCATATGCTTGATTGGAGCCTAGCCTTTTTGTTCAATCAACTAAGTACGCAACGAAAAGGCCCTGGAGACAATACTCTATGATTTTTTATGTTCAGGAGCGAGGGCACACATTTGAGGTGGCAAATCCCATTGCATGCTCACTCCTTCTAATTGTCGACCAATCATGTAGGAATAACGCAATGACCAACTGAGTGGTCCGACACATTTAACTGGATCCCGGTTTTGGAACCTTTCTACTCAGTTTTTATGTGTTTTCAAAACCTTATGGAAGGTTATCCTTCATTTTTCCGCCGAGAAAATGGTGATAGACCAGCTGAGGGACTTTGATATGTTTCGTGTGATCTAGGAACTAGGATGCGTTTGGCTGCTTTGTGATGTGTTGTCAGCATTTGCTGCACGTGTAACACTTTGTTCCGCCCTCTTCCACTGATGCGATAACGACTCCATCTCATGCTATCCTCTGCTCTTTGCCTCCGTTGTGGTTGTGCGAGCATCACCATTTATTGAAATTTATGGTGTGTGTGATGCATCTCTTTACATATCCAATGGTTGTCAAGTAGTTAGCTTTGTTAAGCGAAGTAGCTAGTTGTTGGATTTCTTCTGTTTTTGGTAGCCACCAAGTGGTCAGTTACACTACATAATACAAGAAACAGGTTCGGCCAAGACTAGAATCTGATTTTTATATATAATAACAATAAGAATCAACCAATTATAGTCTAGAGATGGATAACTTATATAATAAAAAACAGAATACTTCAAAAATTAAGGTGATCACTCATCCTTGTGCAAGACGATCAACTATACACTATATATCTCCCAACAAAAGAGACCGACCACCACCGCTTGAAAAGTTATGTTCCTTTTAGCTATAGCTAGTTACCAAGATAGCAATCAAACCATACATTGAAATAGTATGACACAGGAAAGAGAGACCCCTCCGAATCTAACGTGTATCCATAAAAGTTTATATTTTGATAATCTACTTCAATTTTAAAAAGCGCAAACCGTGCATTTGAAAAAATTTCATGTAGTGTAAAAAGATGGTTCATGCATTATTTAAAATGTTCATACCATTCAAAAAATGTCCTAGACATTTAGAAAGATCTTCACATATTTTAAAAATATGATCATGACATTTTTTTAAATGTTCATGTAAATCTAAAAAATGGTTGGCACAATTTTGAAAAATAGTAGTATCATCCAAGAAATTGTTCATCACATTTATGAAATGTTCTTAGTTAAGTATATGTTCAATTACATTACACAAATGTTTATGAAATGTATAATTTATTTGCAATGTTTTGGAAAAATGTTCCAAACATATAAAACAATATCTATCATTAAAAAGAAAAAAGTAGCAATACGTAACATAATGTTTGAATGTTATTAAAAGATGTTCTTGATTTTTTTTGGCAAAATACTCATACTATATTAAAAAGTGTTCAATGCCCATTTTCGTAACATTATTTGGAAATGTTCGGAGTCATGCACGAAATGTTCAATGTGTATGTAACAAATTCTCAAAGTGACCTAAATAAAGTCGACATGTATTTGAAAAAAGCAGCAAAAGACTAGAACAAACTGATGACAATAACTAGAAAATACTCATAGAAAAAAGGAAATCAATACAAAAAATATAGAAAAAGGAAAACTCATAGGAACAAGGAAAAGGAAATAGCAATATAGAAAAACATAGAAAATTTTAAAAACCTGCATGAAAATGTTTTAAAACCAGTCTATGTAACCTTCCCAAAACTGCTCTTTTGGGTCGGCACACTAAAGCGAGCACATAGGCGAGATGGTGCAACATCTCGCAGTCGGCGAGATATAGTACTAGAGGCTAACATTGCCTTTTCATCGTGTTGATCCTATTATTGGGCCACCAACCCATATGCGTGATTGGACTGTATGTGTTTTCTTTGTTGATTGAGTTCTTGCTATCCCACCAAAGTCCCAGGTCTATTTCGACAAAAGAAACAGACGTAAAAATTGTTTGGTGGATATCCCCGAGCACTCCGGGTGGAGATCTAGCTCCGCCTGCCCGCACAGGAAGACCTCGCCCGTGCCTCCGCCGCATGTGCAACCTTGCTATACCTTTACATGATTTTCATGAGGCCTAAAATAACAATGAATGCATAAGCTATGTGAAAGATTCTTTGTCTCTTGTCAGATTATCTCTAGAAGAAGACGATTGGGACAAACAAAACAACAATCACAATTATGTCCTTGTGCTTGATTAGCTTCCCACAAGCACATGATAAATAACCACTTGTTAATCTTCAAACAAGAATGACTAATTGCAACAATGAATCGTTAAGCATTAGACAAGTTGTGTGCTAAATATTAAGGGAAGGACATAGCTAGGATGCAATAGAAAGTTTACCCCTTCATATTGTTGGCGCAGACAACGATGGTGATAAGTTGGTATATATGAGCGTCCCATTCTTGCCCAACTGGAAAGGTTTCACACAAACCCTCTCAAGCTGCAACTTCCTGACATCTATTTTGAAATACATTCCTCTTCTCGCACCCACCACGCGTCTCCCAATATTAGATAGGAGCAAGTACCTCTCCGTTACAACTATGATAATATTCCGACACCCACGAACCTATTCCATTTGCCACAAGCTGGAGATATCATTTTTGTTTCCCCTAATGTAATAACAGAGATCACCTCCAATTTGAGGGACCATGCCAAACACCCCAAGCCCGCCTTCTCCCGCCTCAAAATGGCTATATTCACAGTCCATTCTCCAGGTGGGAGGTCAACAACGGAGAAATCCATGCTCCCGGTGTCAAGCATGAGAAAGTCTTTGTTCATGGTGCTGAGCTCCCGGTAGAAACAACCATAAGCATAATGGCGCCTAAAAAAGGTATAGCCGATGCGTGAGACCATGGTGAACTCGCCTGCAGTTTGCCACCGCCTAGCGCTCTAAGAGAATACAAAGGCGGCCACCCTACTTAGGCAATGTTACCATCCAGACCACTCTGAATGCCATCGCCACATCCACCACTCCCGGATCCGCCACCAAAGCGGGTAGGTCTTGAGGTACTACGAGAAGCAGGATGTATCGCCGATGCAAGGGGTCACACACTGCAAGCTCTGTGAATTGTAGGCGATGATTATCGTTGGGGCGTGGCGGAGGAGCATGCGGCCATCACGAATGTACTGAATGGCCGAACGGCGGTGAGGGAGGCAAGGAACCGCGGGATGCAATAAAGGCAGAGGCGGCCACGGCGGATGTCCTGACGGACCAATGACCGGCCCAGCAGCCGGTCCGGCAACGGTTGGGTGATGGGATGAAAGAGAAGGTGAAGTCGGCTTTTAGGGCTAGAACATGGGCGGCGGGCACAAAGGGATCGAGTGAGAGGGTGAGGTGGAACCGGCCGAGGTTGAGGAAGCCGAGGAATGACCTGTAGTGGAGGCGGCGGAGGAATGACATGTCGGTGATGAGGCGTAGGATGGTGATGCAGTCGGCGAAGGTCTTCCTGTGCGGGCAGGCGAAGCAAGATCTCCGTCTGAAGGTGCTCGGTGATATCCACCAAACAAGGCGCTGCGAGGTCTTCCTGTGCGGGTAGGCGGAGCAAGATCTCCACCTGGAGGTACTCGGGGATATCCACCAAGCAATTTCTACATCAATTTATTTTGTCAAAATAGACATGGGACTTGGGTGGGATACCAAAAAGTCGATCAAACAAAACAAAAACGCATATAGTCCAATCAAGCATATGGGTTGGTGCCCCAATAACAGGATCAACACGATAAAAAGGCACTGTTAGCCTGCGAGTACTATATCTCGCCGACTATGAGATGTTACACCGTCTCGCCTATGCGCTCGCTTTCGTGTGCAGCCAGCCCAATAGAGCAGTTTTGGGAAGCTTACACAGTCTGGTTTTTAAACATTTCATTCAGGTTTTTTTCTCTTTGTGTTTTTCTGTATTGTTCTTTTGTCCTTTTTTCTATGAGTTTTTTCTTTTTCGATGTTTTTCACTATTGGTTTTCCTTTTCCATTTTCTATGAATTTTTTCTATTGGGTTTCATCTACTTGTTTATGTTTTTTCTGCTTATTCTATTGTTTATTTATTTATTTATTTTTCAAATACATGTCGACTTTACTTAGATTCACTTTGAACATTTTTCACATACATGTTGAACATTTTTTACATGAAGCTAAATATTTTCCAAATAAATGTTGAACATTACAAAAATGCACATTGAACACTTTTTTAATACAGTGTGAATAATTTGCAAAAAGTCATGAGCATTTATTTAATAACGTGCAAACCTTATGTTATGTGTTGCAACCTTTTCTTTTTAATGTCAGATATTGTTTCGTATGTTTGACACACTTCACAATACGTTGCAAATAAATGTTTACATTTCATAAACATTTTTTTCTAATATAATGGAACATAAATTTAAATTGCGGACATTTATTATATATGACGAACAATTTATGGAATGATACTACTATTTTTCAAAATTTTGCATACAATTTTTTTTGATTTTCATGATCATTATAAGAAAATGTCAACATCATATTTTTAAAATATGTGAGCATTTTTTTTAATGTCATGAACATATTTTGAATGGTATGAACATTGTAAAAATACGCATGAACAAGTTTTTTAACCTCCATGAATTGTTTTTTAATGCGCGGTTTATGATTTTTTAAATTTAAGTAAAGTATCTTTTGAAATATATATATATATATATATATATATATATATATATATATATATATATATAGAGAGAGAGAGAGAGAGAGAGAGAGAGAGAGAGAGAGAGAGAATGATTCAAAATATAAACTTTTTTGAATAAACGTTTGACTGGGCGGGATCTCTCTTTCCTGTGTCATACTAAACCAATGTATGGTTATCACTCATCATTGGGATTACTCATACATTGAAATAGTATGGCACAGGAAAGAGAGATCCCACAGAATCCAATGTGCATCCATAAAAATTTATATTTTGATACTCTACTTCAATTTTAAAAATCATATACCGTGCATTTAAAAACAATTCGTGTAGTGTAAAAATGTGGTTCATGCATTATTTAAAATGTGCACACCATTCAAAAAATGTCCAAGACATTTAGAAAAATCTTCCCATATCTTAAAAATGTGATCATGACATTGTTTAAAATTTCCGTGAAAATCTAAAAAATGGTTCGCACAATTTCGAAAAATAGTAGTATCATTCAAGAAATTGTTGATCACATTTATTAAATGTTCTCAAGTTAAATATAAGTTCAATTACATTACAAAAAATGTTTATGAAATGTAGAATTTATTTGCAAAATTTCGGAAAAATGTTCCAAACATACGAAACAATATCTCACATAAAAAAAAGTAGCAACACATAAGAAAATGTTTGAATGTTATAAAAAAATGCTCATGATTTTCCTTTGCAAAATACTCACACTGTATTAAAAAGTGTTCAATGCGCATTATCGTAATGTTCAACATTTATTTGGAAAATGTTTAGAGTCATATAAGAAATGTTCAACATGTATGTGAAAAATGTTCAAAGTGGATCTAAATAAAGTCAATATTTATTTTAAAGATAAGAAAACATAAAAAACAAATAGGTAAAGAAGAAAAAAGTAAAACAAACAGACGAAAACAAATAGAAAATACTAATAAAAAAAGGGAAAACCAATACAGAAAATATAGAAAAAGGAAAACTCATAGAAAAAAGGAAAAAGAAAAGGAAAAGGAAAAAGAAATATAGAAAAAACATAGAAAAATAAAAAACTGCATGAAAATGTTTTAAAACCACTCGATGCAACCTTCCCAAAACTACTCTATTGGGTCGGCTCGCTAAAGCGAGCGTAGAGGAGAGACGGTGCAACATCTCCCAATCGGCGACATATAGTACTCGAGGCTAACACGACTTTTTCATCGTGCTGATCCTATTATTGAGCCACCAACCCATATGCTTGATTGGTCTGTAAGAGTTTTTGTTTTGTTTGATCGAGTTCTCGGTATCTCACCAAAGTCCAAGGTCTATTTCGAGAAAAGAAACGGACGTAAAAATTGTTTGGTGGATATCCCCCGAGCACCTCCGGGTGGAGATCTTGCTCTGCCTCCCCGCACAGGAAGACCTCGCCCGCGCCTCCGCTGCATGTGTCACCTTGCTACACCTTTTCATGATTTTCATGAGGCCTAAAATAATAGTGGATGCATAAGCTATGTGAAAGATTATTTGTCTCTTGTCAGATTATCTCTAGAAGAAGGCGACTGGGACAAACAAAACAACAACCACAATTATGTTCTTGCGCTTGATTAGCTTCCCACAAGTGCATGATAAATGACCACTAGTGAATCTGCAAACAAGAATGACTAATTGCTAATGAACCGTTAAGTATTAAACAAGTTGTGTGCTAAATATGAAGGGAAGGACATAGTTAGGATGCAATAGAAAGTTTACCACTTCATATTGTCGGCGCGATGGTGGTAAGTTGGTATATATTTGCGTCCCATTCTTGGTGAACTAGACAGATTTCACAGAAACCCTCTGAAGTTGCAACTTCTTCACATCTATTGAAATACATTCCTCTTCTCGCACCCACCACACGTCTCCCAACATTCGATAGGAGCAAGTACCTCTTCGTTACAGCGTTGATAATATTTCGGCACCCAGGAACTAGTGGGATTATCTATTCCATTTGCCACTTGATAGAGCTACCACTTTTGTTTCCCCTAATGTAATAACAGAGATCACCTCCAATTTGAGGGACCATGGCAAACAACCCATTCCCGCCTTCTCCCGTCTCCAAAATGGCTATATTCATAGTCCATTCTCCAGGTGGGAGGTCAACAAAGGACAACTCCATGCTCCCAGTTTCAAGCATGAGAAAGTATTCATGGTGTTCAACTCCGAGTAGAAACAACCATAAGCATAATGGCACCTAAAACATATATAGTTGATGAGTGAGAATACGAAGGTGGATATGAGAATACGAAGGTGGCCACCCTACTTAGGCAATGTTACCATCTAGATCACTTTGAATGCCATCGCCAAATCCTCGTTCTCGTTGTTATCAAAGGGAAGAAGGAAAGGTTCGCAACAGAGATTATCCACCACCAAAGCGGGTATGTCTTGAGGTACTACGTGAGCAGGATGTATCGCCGATGGAAGGGGTCACACACTGCGAGCTCTGTGAATTGTAGGCGATGATTATCTTGGGGGCATGGCGGAGGAGGATGCGACCATCACGGATGTCCTGAACGGCCCAACGGTGGTGAGGGAAGCAAGGAACGCAGGATGCAACTAAGGCGAAAGAGGTCGTGGCGGATGTTCTGAATGGACCAACGACCGGCCCAATGGCCGGTCCGACGGTGGTGGGGTGATGTGACGAAAGAGAAGTTGAAGTCGACTTTTAGGGCCAGCACATGGGCGGCGGGTGCAGAGGGATCGGGTGAGAGGGCTAGGTGGAACCGGCCGAGGTCAAGGAAGCCGAGGAATGACATGTCGGTGATGAGGCGTAGGAAGGTGATGGAGGCGGCGAAGGTCTTCTTGTGCGGGTAGGCCGAGCAAGATCTCCAGCTTAAGGTGCTCGGGGATATCCAGCAAACAAGGCACATGTGAGGTCTTCCTGTGCGGGCAGGCGGAGCAAGACCTCCACCTGGAGGTTCTTGGGGATATCCACCAAGCAATTTCTACATCAATTTCTTTTGTCAAAATAGACATGGGACTTGGGTGGGATACCAAGAAGTCAATCAAACAAAACAAAAACGCCTATAGTCCAATCAATCATATGGGTTGGGGGCCCAATAAGAGGATCAACACGATGAAAAGGCAGTGTTAGCCCGCCGGTACTATATCACGCCGACTGCGAGATGTTGCACCGTCTCGCTCTGCACTCCTTTAGTGTGCCGCCGGCCCAATAGAGCAGTTTTGGGAAGGTTACATAGTCCAGTTTTTAAACATTTCATGCAGGTTTTTTTCTCTCTATGTTTTTTCTGTGTTGTTTTCCTTGTCCTTTTTTCTGCGAGTTTTTTTATTTTTCTATGTTTTTCAGTATAGGTTTTCCTTTTCCATTTTTCTATGAATTTTTTCTATTGGTTTTCATCTGCTTGTTTATGTTTTTTCTGCTTATTCTATTGTTTATTTATTTATTTTTCAAATACATATCGACTTTACTTATATTCACTTTGAACACTTTTCACATACATGTTGAACATTTCTTAGATGAAGCTAAACATTTTCCAAATAAATGTTGAACATTACATAAATGCACATGAAAACTTTTTAATACAGCGTGAATATTTTGAAAAAAAATCATAAGCATTTATTTAATAACTTGCAAACCTTATGTTATGTGTTGCAACTTTTTCTTTTTAATGTTAGATAATTTTTCGTATGTTTGGCACATTTTCTTATACATTCCAAACAAATGTTTACATTTCATAAACATTTGTTGTGATATAATGGAACATATATTTAACTTGCAAACATTTATTATATAAGATGAACAATTTATTGAATGATACTACTATTTTCAAAATTTTATGTACAATTTTTTGATTTCCATTGTCATTATAAAAAATGTCAAGATCATATTTTTAAAATATGCGAGAATTTTTGAAATGTCAGGAAACTATTTCTAATAGTATGAACATTGTAAAAAAATGCATGAACCAGATTTTTAACCTCCATGAATTGTTTTTTAATGCGTGGTTTATGCTTTTTAAAATGTAAGTAAATTATCTTTTGGAATACAGAGAGAGAGAGAGAGAGAGAGAGAGAGAGAGAGAGAGAGAGAGAGAGAGAGAGAGAGAGAGTGATTCAAAATATAAACTTTGAAAGGGTATGTAGCCCCTAAGTATGGTTTTGGTAATTAATGACAATCTCTATGGACTAATGTTTTCAATGAGATATATTTGAAGGTTTGTCCATAGAAGGTGCATCAAGGATTTTGGATGGAATCAAGGATGAAGTCCGTATGTATGAAGATATATTTCTCCAAGCTTTGGAATTAAAAGACAATTCCTATGGAGCATCAAGTGCTTTGAATCTTATATGAAGATATGTTCCATAGTGATGCTTGAAGTGCATTGGGTTGTTTTGTGAAGGATGCCATCAAAGCATCTGAAGAAGTCCTCAGGGTATCCTTCTCTGGATACCCCGTGCTCACGGGCTTTTACCGTGTGCACGGGTCGAGTGTCAACTCTTTGGATACTCCGTGTAACGGGGCCTAGGTTTTTGGCCTTCGAGATCCCATGTTCAGTGAGGTTCCAAGTTGGTCTTTGGGGACTTCTATTGAATCCATCAAGATTGATTTCCATGTCCAACCAAATTTGTTCAAGGTGGAGTTCATTGGAAGATCTCAAAGATTAACATATTTGAGCTTTTAAGGATCAAGGGCTTGAGAGAATAATTAAAGAGAATAATTCAAGTTATGGTTTCAAGACAAGATCATGGTGAGCTCATATGTTGTGTTTAGGCTGATCAATTCTTGAAGCAAGCAACTAGAGTGAAGAATTCATTGTCCCTCTCAAGAGATTACGATAGAGTTATAGGAGAGAATGTGGTGACCAAGATGATATTCATAATGGAACTTGATATGGTCATGGAAGAGTCTTTGGTGATATAGTCTTGAAGCAATGAAGGGAAATGAAGAGTTCATTGTGGCTTTCAAGAAACCAAGAGGGGGCATGAAGTAAAGATGTTGGTTGACCAAGATGAAGCTCGAAGATTATCTAGATGGTCAACTCACAAAGCGCAATCTCTGTACCATGTGGGATCAAGTGATCTACTGGTATGGTAAGTAATTGTGAATTGTGCTTTCTTACCTAACATTTGCTATGTGTTTGCTATGTCTATGTGGGTTAGGTGTTTCTCATGGGCTTGCATCAAAAGGAAAGATTTCAAGTAGCCTATGTGTGGATGACATCAAGTGGTGATGGGCATTGGGTTCGAGGAGTCCAAGTGCAAGATGAGAAGCCGGAGGTTATATGCTTTGAATTGCAGTCCACATCATGATAATGTCCATGTGAAGATGGACTCAAGTTAAGGCATTTCGAGTATCTTCACCAAGTGATTGTGGATAAGAAAATGATTCCAACTTGAGGCAAACATTAAAGTCAACATCAAGCTCAAGTGGAATGTTCAAGGCAAAGGTATAACTTAGCTAGATTTTCCTAGTTTTTCCGGTCTCATGGTGCCTCGAGGGAGACCGTATTATAGGTTTGATAGCCGTACTATCAAGAGGGACTTTCGGGCGTATAGCTTGATCACGTCCCACACCCTTTACTTTCCGCAATTCGTACTTGCTCATATTGATATATCTTGTGCTAGTTGAATTGCTAAGTTGTTCGTACATTTCCATATCTTGTGATATAGTTTGTGCTTGCTAGTTTCCTTAAGTGCCTATCTTGTTTATCATAGGTTGTTGGTGCACTTAGTTGAACCTAAAATATTTAGGATTTGTGCTTGAAAAATACCTGTTTAGTTTAATTCAGCATTAGGATAAAGCCAAATCTGTAAAAGTTTTAAAAAGCCTACCCCCCCTCTAGTCGTCGTCTAGATGGTTTCAAACTTTTTTGTATAAACGTTTGATTGGGCGGGATCTCTCTTTCCTGTGTCATACGATATCAATGTATGGTTGACACAGGAAAGAGAGATCCCACTGAATCCAACGTGTATCCATAAAATTTTATATTTTGGTACTCTACTTCAATTTAGAAAAATATCATAAACCGTGCATTTAAAAACAATTCGTATAGTGTAAAAAATGGTTGATGCATCATCTAAAATGATCATACCATTCAAAAAATGTCCATGACATTTAGAAAAATCTTCCCATGTTTTAAAAATGTGATCATGACATTTTTTTTAAATGTTCGTGAAATCCTAAAAAATGGTTTAAACAATTTCGAAAAATAGCTGTATCATTCAAGAAATTGTTCATAAAATTTATTAAATGTTCTCAAGTTAAATATAAGTTCAATTACATTAATTTTTTTTATGAAATGTAAAATTTATTTGCAAAGTTTTGGAAAAAATATTCCAAATATAGGAAACAATATCTCACATTAAAAAGAAAAAGTAGCAACACATAACATAATGTTTGAATGTTATTAAAAAATACTCAAGATTTTCTTTTGCAAAATACTCACACTATATTAAAAGTGTTCAATGCGCATTTTCGTAATGTTCAACATTTATTTGGAAAATGTTTAGAGTCATGTAAGAAATGTTCAACATGTATGTGAAAAATGTTCTAAGTGGATCTAAATAAAGTCAATACTTATTTGAAACACAACAAAAACAAAAAACTAAAACTAGAAAATACTAATAGAAAAAGGAAAACCAATAGAGTAAAAGGAAAACTCATAGAAAAAAGTAAAAGGAAAAAAGCAATACATAAAACATAGAAAAATAAAAAACTGCATGAAAATATTTTAAAGCCACTCTATGTAACTTTCCCAAAACTGTTCTATTGGGTTGGCTCACTAAAGCGAGCGTAGAGGCGAGATGGTGCAACATCTCGCAGTTGGCGAGATATAGTACTGGAGGCTAACACTGCCTTTTCATCGTGTTGATCCTACCATTGGACCACAAACCCATATGCTTGATTGGACTATAGGCATTTTTGTTTTGTTTGATTGAGTTCTTGATCCACCAAAGTCCCAAGTCTATTTCGAGAAAAGAAACAGACGTAAAAATTGATTGGTGGATATCCCCGAGCACCTCCGGGTGGAGATCTTACTCCGCCTACCCACACAGGAAGACTTCGTCCGTGCCTCCGCCGCATGCGTGACCTTCCTACACGTTTTCATGATTTTCATGAGGCCTAAAATAATAGTGGATGCCTATGTGAAAGGTTCTTTGTCTCTTGTCAGATTATCTCCAGAAGTAGGCGATTGGCACAAACAAAACAACAACAACAATTATGTTCTTATGCTTGATTAGCTTCCCACAAGCACATGAGAATCTAAAAACAAGAATGACTAATTGCAATAATGAACCTTAAGCATTAAACAAGTTGTGTGCTAAATAAGAAGGGAAGGACATAGCTAGGATGCAATAGAAAGTTTACCACTTCATATTGTCGGCGAAGACAACGATGGTGGTAAGTTGGTATATATGTGCGTCCCATT
Organism: Aegilops speltoides; assembly: GCA_021437245.1. Classification (NCBI taxonomy): domain Eukaryota; kingdom Viridiplantae; phylum Streptophyta; class Magnoliopsida; order Poales; family Poaceae; genus Aegilops; species Aegilops speltoides. Next base: position 496,451,628 of record CM038143.1, read on the forward strand.
CTCGGCGAACCGGAAAGGTTTCACACAAAACCTCTCAAGCTGCAACTTCTTGACATCTATTGAAATACATTCCTCTTTTTGCACCCACCACACGTCTCCCAACATTTGATAGGAGCAAGTACCTCTCCGTTACAACTTCGATAATATTCAGGCACCTTGGAACTAGTGAGATTATCTATTCCATTGTCCACCAGCTAGAGCTATCACTTTTGTTTCCCCTAATGTAATAACAGAGATCACCTCCAATTTGAGGGACCATGCCAAGCAGCCCAAGCTTGCCTTCTCCCGCCTCCAAAATGGCTATATTCACAGTCCATTCTCCAGGTGGGAGGTCAACAATGGAGAACTCCATGCTCCCAGTGTGAAGCATGAGAAAGTCTTTGTTCATGGTGTTGACCTCCAAGTAGAAACAACCATAAGCATAATGGCGCCTAAAAAGGTATAATCGATGAGTGAGATCATGATGAACTCGCCTGCAGTTTGCCACCGCCTAGAGCTCTAAGAGAATACGAAGGCGGCCACCCTACTTAGGCAATGTTACCATCCAGATCACTCTGAATGCCATCGCCACATCCTCGTCCTCGTTGTTATCGAGGGGAAGGAGGCAAGGCCCACAACAGAGATTATCCGCCACTCCCAGATCCGCCACCAATGCGGGTAGGTCTTGTGGTACTACAGGAAGCAGGATGTATCGCCAATGTAAGGGGTCACACACCGCGAGCCCTATGAATTGTAGGCGATGATTATCGTTGGGGGCGTGGCGGAGGAGGATGCAACCGTCACGGATGTCATGAATGGCCCATCAGTGGTGAGGGAGGCAAGGAACCTTGGGATGCAGCTAAGGTGGAGGAGGCCATGGCGGATGTCCTAAATGGACCAACGACCGGCCCTGCGGCCGGTCCGGCGGCAATGGGGTGATGGGACGAAAAAGAAGGTGAAGTCGGCTTTGAGGGTTAGCACGTGGGCGGCGGGCGCCGAGGGATCATGTGAGAGGGCTGGGTGGAACCGTCCGAGGTTGAGGAAGCCGAGGAATGCTGTGTCGTGGAGGCGGCGAAGGAATGACATGTCGGTGATGAGGCATAGGAAGGTGATGCAGGGGGCGGAGGTCTTCCTGTGCGGGCAGGCGGAGCAAGATCTCCATCTGGAGGTGCTCAGGAATATCCACCAAATAAGGCGCGAGCGAGGTCTTCGTGTGCGGGCAGGCAGAGAAAGATCTGCACCTGGAGGTGCTTGGCGATATCCAACCAAACAGTTTCTATGTCAATTTCTTTTGTCAAAATAGACATGGGACTTTGGTAGGATACCAAGAAGTCGATCAAACAAAACAAAAACGCCTATAGTCAAATCAAGCATATGGGCTGGTGGCCCAATAACAGGATCAACATGATGAAAAGGAAGTGTCAGCCCGCCAGTACTATATCTCACCGACTGCGAGATGTTGCACCGTCTTGCCTGTGCGCTTGCTTTAGTGTGCCGCTGGCCCAGTAGAGTAGTTTCGGGAAGGTTACACAGTCTAGTTTTAAAACATTTCATGCAGGTTTTTTTCTCTGTGTTTTTCTGTATTGTTTTTTCTTGTCCTTTTTTCGACGAGTTTTTTCCTATGTTTTCAGCAATCGTTTCCCTTTTCCATTTTTTATGAGTTTTTTCTATTTGTTTTCATCTATTTGTTTTATGTTTTGCTGCTTATTCTATTGTTTATTTATTTATCTTTCAAATACATGTCGACTTTATTTAGATTCACCTTGAACATTTTTCATGTACACATTGAACATATTTTAGACGAAGCTAAACATTCTCCAAATAAATGCTGAACATTACGAAAATGCACACTAAACACTTTTTAATATTTTGCAAATAAAATCATGATCATTTATTTAATAAAGTGCAAACATTATATTATGTGTTGCAACTTTTTCTTTTTAGTGTCCAATATCGTTTTGTATGTTTGGCACATTTTTCCAATATATTGCAAACAAATGTTTACATTTCATAAACATTTTTGTAATATAATGGAACATATATTTAACGTGCGAACGTTTAGTATATACGATGAACAATTTCTTGAATGATACTACTATTTTTCAAAATTGTGCGTACTATTTTTTAGATTTTCATGATCAGTATAAAAAAATGTCATGATCATATTTTTAAAATATGTGAGGATTTTATTTTTCAATTTCATGAATATATTTTTATGGTACGAACATTGTAAAAAATGCATGAACCACTTTTTTGACCTCCATGAATTGTTTTTTAATGCACGGTTAAAAAAATAAACTTTTTTTTTGAATTTTTTTGAATACACGTTTGGTTTGATTGGGCGGGATCTCTCTTTCTTCTGCCATACCATATCAATGTATGGTTTGGTTGCTATCCTGGTAACTAGCTATAGCTAAAAGGAGCATAACTTTTCAAGCGGCACTCTAACAAACTTCTACTCCCTCTATTTCTAAATATAAGTATCTTTAGATATTTACACTCTAAAAGGAGCATATCTTTACATATTTTAGAGTGTAAATTCACTCATTTTGCTCCGTATGTAGTTTATACTGAAATCTCTGGAAAAGCTTATATTTAGGAAAGGAAGGAGTATAACTTAGGTTTTAAGAATGTCAGTTCTCTACGCCAGTTTTTACGGCACTTCCAAGGCACTCGTAAAAGAAACACGCAAGAGTATTATTCGTCCGTGTCATAGACATGGCACTTCATAATAGACATGGCACTTCTACGACACTTCGGGATATCCAACAATGACACAGATGGCACTTCTAAGGCACTCGTGGGTCGCAAGAGATATGTCTCGCCTATTGTGAGACGTGGCTCCGGCTCACCTCTGATGTAGCGTCACTGGGTAGGCCTAGTACTATAGCATCCAGACTAGTTTCTCTTTCTTCGTGGTTTCCTTCTCGGATTTTCACTGTTTGCATCGGTTTTCCTTGGTTTTTATTTTATTTCCTTTTCTTATTTTTTTGTTTCTTTCTTCATTTCCTTTGGAGTTTTTTCCTTCTTATTATTCAAAAACATGTCTACATTTTTTATACACATTGTACATTTTTCATGTTTTATACACACTTAACATTTTCGAATACATTATTCACATTTAAGAAAATATATGTTTTGATGTCTATTTACTAATACACATTGTCAAGTAAAATTTAGAGCATTTTTTATACAATTTTAAAATTTCTCACATACATCATTAACAATTTTTCAAATACATATTTGTGATTTTTTGAATACACAATTTAAAACATGTTGATTTTTTTAATGATACAAACATTATTTCAAACCATACAAATATTTTCTTTATGTTGTATAAATATATTCTTTAATGTCACACTTATATTTTTGAAATTTGTGAATGTTTTTTAATGTAAAGTAGATTTATTTTGAATGCCACAAAATACTCGTTTTGAATAACACGGAATTTTTGAACATTTTATAATTTTTTAAATGTCTTGTACTTTGTTTTGAAGCGCGGACATTTTAAATGTCAAACACATTTTTTGAATGCTTTCAACATTTTTGAAAATTTTGCTAACAAACTTTTACACTGCATTAACATTTTTCATTTTTTGCAGTCAACATTTTTCAATTCTTTAAGCAAACAAACTAAATTAGTTTTTGGAATATATATATATTTAGAATGTCTCAAAACATAAACAAAAGTAAAAAAAATAAAGAAACAATGAATAAAACTATTGAACTAACGCTAGTAGGCTGGCCCACTTAGCGCACTCCAAAGGCGAGGCATTATAGCGAGACAAAGACGCGTCCCTTGTGGGTACAACTATATGATATTCAGTAATAAGTGCACACATCGCTCGAGTATGTCATGAAGGAAAAAAGTTAAACGTTGAGGGCTTGAGGACCATCACCGACTTGTTTTCGCGCAAATGACCCCAGATTATTTAAAGACAAGCAGTGATACACATAACTCATCTTAAAGTCATCAAATCAAAGGAATTGAAACTAATATGACTGACAAAGAATTGGAAGAGAGGCAATATGAGCTTGTTGTTGAGTAGCTAGTTTTGTGAAGGGCAACGGCTAGTTGGATCGTGTATTCGTGCCGTTTTTGCTAGCCCGGAGGGCTCAGGCCAACTCCACCGCACGACTCCAAACGGACGTCCGATTTGACTGGATTTTGTCCCTTTGGGGCGGCGATAGGTTTGTCCGTGTCCGGTCATGTTCGTTGGGTCATGCGTGCGCCCACCGCGTGGCCGCACCCCAAATCACGTCCGCGTTGGACATGATTTAAAAAAAACAGAAAAACGTAAATAAAAAGACTAAAAAGGTAAATAAACACAGTTTAAAAAACATAAAACTTAGTTAGGAGGGGTCACGGCTACAAAATGGTCTAGTTTAGCAGTTCACTTAACGGCTCAGTGCCATAATTAACATAAAAAGAAAATAAAAAAGCCGCCACGCGCCCGCGCCCGTCGATGCCATGGCCCTCGCCGTCTTCAGTGGCCGTCGGTGTCGTCGTCGTCGCTGACGAGGTCGAGGTAGGCCGGCGGCGTCCAGAGGTGGGACGACGGCGCATGGTACATGGGGCGGCCTGGAAGGTCGGAGGTGCCTGCACCACCTCCTCCCGTGGCGAGGCCTCCCGCTCCGATGACCGCGGCGGCGTGGAGCACCAGTTCACGCCCCCACGGCGTCGGCCATCTCCGGCGCGGTGCACGGCCATCTCCATTGCTGGCCCACCAGGCCCGGGTGGAACGCGGCCACCGGCTCCTCCTCTACCGCCTCCTCCCTCCTCTCCTCCTCCTTGACGGCCACCATCTCCAGCTCGGGGAAGGCGACGTCGTCGGAGGCAGAGGGTGCCAACGCCTCCTCCAAGCCGTCCCATTGGCTCTTGTCGTGCCTGTTCATGGACTCCTCCATGACACGCTACATGAGCCGGGCCTCCTCTTCCGCTGTCATGCGAGGAGGTGGAGGTGGTGACGGAGACGGGGAAGGCGACGGCGTGGGCGTGGGGCACAGACCACAGACGCCACAAGACCTCTCGACGTGGCCGCCGCGGCCCCGACACCGTGCCGGCGAAGTAGGACGCGCGGCGCGTGTCGTGCTCGTCCTGGAGCCACGTGTCCCAGAGCACGGAATATGGGACGTATCTGTCGTCATAGTACAGGTCGTCGGGAAGGAGGTGGCGGCGGCGCTCAATCTCATCGCGGCGCGCACGGCCACCCATCGGCACCGGCGGGATCGGGACCCGATCGGTGCTAAGGTGCGAGTTGTCGGGGAGGTGGACGTCGCTCCACCGGACCGGCGTCCTCGTCTCCCAGTAGCGTCGGCACACGTCGGCGCTGAGGTACTGCTAGTCGCGCTCGCCGGCGGGCCTAGGGGCGACAGAAGGGGCCGCGCGGGCTCGACGGAGGAGCGCGGCGGTGACGCTGGCTCCTCCTTCTTCCGCGAACGCGCGGCGGCGAGGAGGAGCCGGCCTCGCGGTCGTGCTTCCCCTTGCGCCCGTAGTTCCATAGCCCCATGGCTGCGGCCGGCCGGCGAGTTCGAGGACGGGGAGCGGCTAGGGTTTGGGTGTGTCGGCTTTCGAGGGGGCAGAGAGGGGCCGGAGTGGGAAGTGAGGACGACGACCGGTCCACGGGTCCCATTTAAGAAGGACGGCGACTGTTCAATGGCCGGATGACAGGTGGGGCCACCCGCCCGTGCACATTGATGTTGGCGGATGGGAGGTAGGTGGTCGCCTGCCACGCAGCCCCGGCGCGGACGAGTGCGCGTCTGTTTGCCGTCCGCTGTGACCCAAATCCGGCGCAAGTTTGCGCTCGAAATGGGTCGGCCCGGACACAAAACGGACAAGATGGGTCCGGGCCGTCGCGCGCTGGGCTGCCCGGTTTGTACCTTTTACCCCAAACGGACGGCGCCGGATAAAATGGGGTCGCGAGGTGGAGTTGGCCTCATAGGAGTTACTAGCAAAAGGCCCGTGCGTTGCAACGGGAGGAGAAAAAAATTCATTATCTCCAATGTGTATGACCACATTTTGTTCACATCTCATCGCATGATTTTGAAGAATTGTGCACAAATGCAAGAAAATGTTCCCTTTTTAAAATTTATTCACAAATTGAAGCAATGTTCGCATTTTTGGAAAAAATAATGGTGATAAAAAAGATGGTAATTCAAATAATTTTTCTTGAATTTCAAGAAATGTTTCTATAAACATACTACAATATTCTGATCTACACCCGGGTAAATTCTTCAAAAATCATGCAGGTATTAGTCACAAAGAATCAGAAGCATTTTGGTTTAACTACATACCTTCGATCATTCGTGAATATTTTTACAAATTTGGGAACAATACTAAAAATCATGAACATTTTTTACTATGCAAACATTTATTAAAAAAATATGAACATCTTTTAAGCATTTTCTTTTCAATCGGCGAACAATTCTGGAATAGACGAACATTTTTTCCAAAATTGGTGGATTTTTTTTAAATTCACAAACAGTTTCTGAAATGTATGAACATTTTTTGAATCAGCAAACACTTTATGAAACAATAAACTCTTTTGCAATTCATGAACTGTTTTTAAATTTTTAGGAGATTTTTAAAATTCATGAACATTTTTTGAATTAGCAAACATTTTGTTCAATTTCATTAACAATTTTTAATACACAGACTTTTTTTGGTTTTACAAACATTGTTTTCAAAATAGTGACTTATTGAAATGCACTGTATTACTGCCCAACATATGTCACAAGCAGTGCATCAATTGTCATCATATTTTTTCGCCAACATGCATGATTAGGATGCAGCAATTAGTACATAGTTATAGCACATATGGCTTGTATGCATAATTTCTCAATTGTGTAGGAAACTCACAGTACTCTTCTGTTTCACCTGATTTCTCCTTGCAATGATCCTTGCTCTAAGATAGGTATGATCAGTGGTCCACTCAACAGTTGGTATTCTACATATTACGTACTATGCAGTGGATCATGTACTATGCTGCAAGGCATACTATTATTAGTCAGCAATATGCATGTGTTATTATTTTTTATGAACATAATATTCTACAGATTTAGCCCCAAACACACAGTAAGATTACAATGTTCAAATCATGAAATAGGTCTATGTGTCATAAAACCGCATACATCCAAGTTGGTATGAAGATCCTCCGCTCGACTGCTCCTACAAGGACGGCCAACCTGCTGCACCTCTGATTCTAAACACATGGACTGATCTACATCTGTGCATTGAGTTAAAACATACTTGTGAAACAGATCAAATGCAGATCTACATCTCAATAACATAAACCTAAAAAAAGAGTATAATCATATATGCATAATGGGAACCTATATTACTTCACAAACAAAAAATCCTAAGGAAACTTAGCTAGAAAGCTAAACAAAAATGTGTATTTGCAATAAATTTCCTGATAACTGGACCATGCGAGACAAGATTTGGAATATGCCTGGCTTTAACTGCAGTTTTTATCTCCCCTACATGGGTATCTAGGAACACCCAAAATCATATACCTTAGAATTTATTGAGATAGGTCCTTCAACAAAGGACCGCTGCACTGTAATGAGAAAAATTCATGAGGTCAACCTTGTCATCCCATCTGCATTAATTGAAGTGTGAATCAAGTCCTCTACTAACGGACTTGCTGCATTAATTTTGTGAATCAACAAAGGACCGCTTGCTGCATTAATTTTGTGGAATGTTGTTGGCCTAACAAAATAGCAAACAAAGTGAGGAAATTAAAATTGAAATTGAAAAGGGGAGTCGTTGCTAATCGGAGAAGAAACAAAATAAATTGAGAAAACTTACAAAGTTCAATTTCAGATTCAGATGGAATCGTTCTTGCTCGGAATAAAAAACAAAATTAAAGGGGTGATGCAAGGGAACGTTCTTGTTCTGTAGAGGAAGCTGAGTGTAGAATAGGTCACTTGCTATTACAGATGAGGCAGTACACGCACGCCAAGAGCACGTACCAATGACGATTAGCGGTTTGTAGGGTGTTGCTAAACACCAGCAGCAAGCGGGAGTTCGCCACATGGTGTACGCCACCAATTTGGTCCAAATAAAGTGGGCCGGAGCACATCTCAGTATTAGTCATCCACACATTCAGCTCCCGGGCACAAATCACAAAAGTGGTGCTCAATGTTCCTCCTTTGCTTCTTGGCCATGGACAAACACACATTTAGCCGGCCTTTGCATGTAAGCCAAAGAAAAATTCTCTATTTTTTGAGTATGATCGTAACCCAAATAAGTGCAGTCGGTTCCCAAACAATCCCTCTGAAAGGAAGGAGGCCGTAGTAACTACTTCTAGTAGCTAGTTTTCCCAAGAAAACATCAAACCAGCAATCTGCACTGATCATAGAGGGGACTTCAACATCCTCAAGTAGCTGCCTTCGATTCTCCAATTCAGTGGTAGATGAACCTGGGAGGAGACCTAGCAGAACCTATAGCGGCGCGCTGGCTCGAGGCAGCGACCATAACCGGGACGCAACCACAAATAGTAACGGGGACGCGACCAGGCACTGATTCCCATCGTGCGTCGTCATCGAAGTCGGCGCCGAAGGTGAAGCGGGATGTGTCGGAAGCGTCCTAGGCGAGATTGCAACCTGCGATGCGACTGACCTGAGCTTGTAGTTGAGGGGATCACAGCCTGTCCCGGAGCACCAATATCTCACCCTGCTCGTGGACGATGGTCGTGATGGCGACCGATGCTCCTTGACAGGGCTGCTATTCCCCAGTCGACGTCAGCGGTCATTTTCGAGGGATTCCAGAGGCTGCACAAATTTTCATGGCATTGAGCAAGCAGGGCGGAGGAGGCCTATCGCTGGGTTGTGTAGGCAACGAATGAAGAAACCATTGCTTGGGTGTAGCGGTATTCCGGTGAAGTCGGCAGAACCATGACATTGATAGCTTCGGTGCGGCAATGTCGAGCACGGGTGGAACAGCAAGATTGGATGCAGGAAACTTGGGACTCCATGCCTTTTTATACGTGCCTTCGGTTTGTAGAACGGGCAAAGGAGTCCATGTCAGAAACTCCATGGGCGCATGCTCTAGCAGAGTTACACGGCGGTATGGAGGAAGTAGAGGAGGCGGCCGAGGTAAGAGATCGGGTCGCCGCGGCGCTGATCGAGCGAGAGGAGATGTTTTTTAGGTCAGCGAGAGGAGATGTATGCTGTTTCTTTTGTTTCTTTTCTACCAGGCCCAGCTTGACTTCGTTGGCCCATGTTAAACACTGCGTACTTGGGCAAACATACGAAACGGACAAACGGACGACGACGGTTGAAGCGGACAAAATAGTACCACCTCGGATGTAGAAAATAATATAGGTGAAAAAACTGAAAGCGTAAATTCACAAGAAGAAAGCGTATTGTGACGGTGAACCCGGAGACCCAATCCGTGCTTTATTATTAGGGAGAGATTGCAAATTAATAAGGGCAATACTTGATTTTTCCCACCTAAATTGTCATCATCATTCCCCGCCATGGATCGATGCTTGTCCTATGTGGACCCGCCCACCGCTGTGGCCATCTAGGCTTATTTGTTCAAGCATGAAGCCCATCCACACATTCTCGCACAATTTTTTTCTTCTCCCCCATGCTCCTTTCCTATTCTCCTTCGACGCTCGCCGCCGCGAGCTACGCTACCACACCACCCCCTGCATTACACTGATCTCCGACGCTTGCTTCAAAGCAACAAAGGAGGGAGCAGGGTGATGCAAAGGTCGCGGTGCTGAAATCACCGGGTGTACCGCGACAACAAGAGCTCGGCCTGACACCGCTGCAGCATCCCCTAGGCACAACAACCGCCATCACTGCGAGTGGTGGGACGACCCCACCTGAGACGCCTGCTGCATTTGCAACTTGGGAGGGGGTTGCGTGCTACAAACAACGCGGTACTGTAACTCGACGACGCCAGAAGCGGCAAGGAGATCTCCATTGCTCCGGCTCCACAATATGACCGGTGCTGCATATGGTGTTCGGCAATGTCGACGTTTGGTGCATATGTTGACCAGCATGGAGCATAGCCAGTGCCGCGATGGAGCATCACATGGGTCGCCTGTGCTGCAATGAAGCATCGTCAACATTGCGGGTGTTGCAATGGAGCGTCTGCGGGTCACCGGTGTCGTGATGTAGCATCGTCGAGTCGCGGGGTGCTGCAATGAAGAATTTTGCCGTGTCGTGGTGTGTTGCGGTGGAGAACTTTGTGTAAGTGCATCAAGTGCCCCCTTAGTGGTTTTGGAGTATTGAAGACAAATAGGTTGAGGTACTAATGTGTTTGTGAGCGTACACAGGTGTTATAGTCCCTGAAGATTTGGTTTAACCTACGGAAGACGATCCCTAAAAATGTATTTCTTCAAGTGAAGAAATTGATACGACCTTTGAAGAAATTGATGTGAAGACTTCGAAGCGCGAAGACTTTGTTTTCATAGTTTCTTTCTTCTTATTTTGAGTCATAGGAAAAACCGTACTGTTAAAGGGGGTCTAGGTGAAACATATTTCACATTTCCAAAGTGATGCTCAAACCTATACATACACGAGCCGCTTCGAGTGAAGCCTTTGTAAATCTCCAGAACAGCTGACGACTTTGCTAGCAATGGTGACGAAGTTCATCTGGTCGCTGAAGAATTTGGTCACGCCGAGGAGTTAGGATTTTACCAGTGCGATCTGCCTATCGTGAGGAAATTGAGTGCCTTGACGAAATTGAGAGTTCAATTTTCCGACCATTCCTGAGTTGCATGCCAGCTGTCGAGTGGATCCTTATCCTGACAATAGTCATGGCTGGAAGGGGCATTTATGACAATTCATGTCCCGTTGCCCCTAGCTATAAATGTTGGGGAACGTAGCATACAATTTCAAAAAATTTCCTATGCCCACGCAAGATCTATCTAGGAGATGCATAGCAACGAGAGGGGGAGAGTGTGTCTACGTACCCTCGTAGACCGAAAGCGGAAGCGTTTGACAACGCGGTTGATGTAGTCAAACTTCTTCTAGCTTTGACCGCTCAAGTACCGAAGGTACGACACCTCCGAGTTCTACACACCTTCAGCTCGATGACGTTCCTCGCCCTCTTGATCTACCAAGGTGTCGAGGAAGTAGATGAGTTCCATCAGCACGACAGCGTGGTGACGGTGAATGTGAAGTGATCCGCGCAGGGCTTCGCCTAAGCACCGCAACAATATGACCGGGGGTGTAAACTGTGGAGGGCGGCGCCGCACACGGCTAACAGTTGGTGTTGTGTATTGTATGCGCCCCCTCCCCACATATATATTGGTTGGAGGGAAGGAGAGGCAGCCAAGGGGGCGCCCCAAGTAGGAGGAATCCTACTTGGGGTCCTCTCCCAATTCGGCCAACCCCCCTCTTCCTATTCGGAGTAGGAAGGGAAGAGGGGGAAGGGGGAATCCTATTCCCTTTTTTCCTTTCCTCCTCCCCCTTTCCTTCTCCAATTTGGCCAGCCCATATGGGGGGCGCACCAGCCCCTTTGTGGCTGGTGTGTTTCCCCTCTTGGCCCATAAGGCCCGTATCTTTTGCCGGGGTGCTCGGAACCCCTTCTGGTGACCCGATAAGTACCCGGTGCTTCCCCAAACACTTCCGGTGTCCGAATACCATTGTCCTATATATCAATCTTTACCTCTCGACCATTTTGAGACTCCCCGTCATGTTCGTGATCTCATTCGGGACTCTGAACAACATTCGGTCACCAAATCACATAACTAATATAAAACTATCTCGTCAACGAACGTTAAGTGTGCGGACCCTACAGGTTCGAGAACTATGTAGACATGACCGAGACACCTCTTTGGTCAATAACCAATAGCGGAATCTGGATGCTCATATGGGCTCCCACATATTCTACGAAGATCTTTATCAGTCGAACGTTATGGCAACATACGTTATTCCCTTTATCATTGGTATGTTACTTGCCCGAGATTCAATGTCGGTATCTTCATACCTAGTTCAATCTCGTTACCATCAAGTATTTTTACTCGTTCCATAATAAATCATCCTGCAACTAACTCATTAGTTGTCACGACCGGTTTTCCGGGTATTGATTTCCCAGAAAATGGCCCTTGTGCTCACCAGCCCCAGGATTACTGTTAGCTGATGAGGCACCAACTTGATACAGAAATTCCAAGCAAAAATACAAAATATATAGTACAAGACCATTCTGGCCTATGAGTACAACAAATGGTTTCTAGTGGTTGATGGCGGAAGCGGTTTGTGGATCATCAGTGTCTATGGGACTCCATTTCCCACAGGAACAGCTGACCAGGTTACATCATATCTTCGCGAGGCTGCTATCACTGTTGCTTAGTTTCCGGGGCTGTCATCGCAACGCTCCTGTCCATGCAAGAAATCTGGCCAAGACAATAGCCAGGGACAAGCTAGTGAGTACTTTGAATGTACTCGCAAACATTATGAACACGGGTATAATATAACAAACGATAATCATGCTCTGAATTATTCTATGATCACAATATCAGTCATAAAATAAAATCCCCGATGCATGCAAGCAGGTTATTTATATGCAACATGAATATGCAATAATGGAGTAGAAATAACATGTACCGATCGGGTGTCTGAAGCGACGCCTCGAAAGGATCATGATATGAAGCATGCCTCAGTCGGGCGTCTTAGCGACACCACATAAAGGGCTTATAAGGTGAATAAATAACAAGCATGCCACAGTCGGGCGTCTGAGCGACACCACATAAAAGGCTTATAAGGTAAATAAATAACAAGTATGCCACAGTTGAGCGTCTGTGCGACACCACATAAAGGGCTTATAAAGTAAATAAATGACAAGTATGCCATAGTCGGGCGTCTCAGCGACACCGCATAAAGGGCTTATAAAATAATCACAGTGAATATCCAGGAGGTAGAACTGTCCCAGGGATACTCGATAATTCAAATAATATAATGGGTTAGTCTATAATAAAAAAATAAACATAATCATCACAAGTCACCGGTCATGATCCAAGTTCTGGTTTAACAGTTTCTCCTCCGAAGACCGACACTAAGACCGACACTTGACCCAACCCAGACTGTAGTCCTTAACCATGGACACGGCTATTCGAATAGATATTATCTCTGCAAAGGGTGTACTCTTTACCCACGAGTAACGGATTCCTTTAGTCCATCGGGACTAATTCCGTATACGGTCTTTTAATTGAAAACACACCTGACTTGCACACACCAGCTTAACTTACCGGTGTCTAGAATCACCCACGACACCTGTCAAGTAAAACTCTAAGTGGGGAGGCTACAACCTCGCGTAGCATGGGATCAAATTTATGTCGCGCGCTCTAAGGGGTGCCCACCTCTCGGTCCCAACCGGAAACACCTATGCCCCAGGAGCAGGTGGCCTGCCTACCGGCTGCAGTCGGTATCTTCCACCGTGGCCTCTATGTACAGTGTGTGCTAGAAAGGGTTGACAACTTATTGAACCGCACCCTACCTACGGCAGGGACAAGTGGTAGTACGAAAACAAGTATGGGAGTTACTGGAACAAGACTCGATCTACGGTCGACTCAGGAGGTTTAGGTGTTACCTGCACGATTAGCATAACAAATATGTTTTCAACCAACAGACATAACCACCACTCATCATGTCTCACTATGCCGTACCGGACACAATCGTCTCAACGAGGACCAGAGACAAGCTCGTATCTACCCAAGACAGAGGTTTTCCTAGGTTCCTCCCGGTATGCATGAGAGGCATATGACGGTGACTACTATCCCAAGCATATCTAACTCCAATGGCATGAATCATCAAAATGCACTCATGAGTTTGAACGTATCATCACATAAAATAACGGATACTCCGGGTTGAGGTGGTATTGGAACCGTATCATTCAACACACACAAAATTTCTGCCAGGGTTTAGAATGCTTGCCTTCAAGTTGTGGAGGGGTGAGGTGCACTCCAAAACTTTTGAAAGTTATAATCTCCCCTCCAAATTCCTATTTTCAAAAAATATATTCAAATAACACATACTTTAAAAACAGTACAAAAAGTTGCTTGGAAAAATTTCAAATAAATCTTAAAATAAACTAGACTAAATTTGAGGGAGGTAGAAAAAAGAATCAACTCATTTGGAGTTTTATTTTAAAAGTTAGAGCCAGTCAAAGTTTAGTCAAATTCTGTTTTTAAAATAAAACAGAGAAAAAGGAAAACGTTTCGAAACTAACCACGTCGAAGGCGTATTCTGGTTTTACGTATCCACTTATCCAGCGTGGACTGGCGCGGGGTCACTGACAGTGGGTCCAGGGGGCCCATTGGTCAGGTTTGACCAGTCGCACGTGCTCCTCTTCCTCCTCTGTGCGAGCGGGGCGAGGCTCCGGCGATCGCCGCCGTCGAACGGCGGCTCCCCACGGGGATCCAAGGATAGGGATAGATTCGCAAGACCAGGGCGGTCCTCCCGGTGGTCGACTTGCCGGCGGGGACGGAGGGAGTCGCCGGCGGCGAGCTTCGCGGCGGAGATGGCTCCGGGAGGGATTGGGGGTCTGGGCTATGGTGGCTCCCGGTAGGGGCTGAGGTGATGGGCGGCTCCGCAAGATCACGTGGAGTCCGGTGGTGGCGCTGGATGGACGGGAGGGGCTCTGTTCGCGATGAAATGGACTGGGACGTGGCGGCAGCCGAGCCGACCGGCGATGGGGAAAATGACCTCCTTCTCTTCGATTACCAGCCATGGTAGCTCTAGGGGGATAGCTCGAGGTTTCCTGAGAGCCTGGGCGAGTTCGGGGGTGCCTCTTTATAGGCGGCCGAGGTCGGTTCCGCGGCCGTGGATAAGGTCGCCGGTGAACCGCCTCTCTGTTTGCTGCAGGAGGATGTGGCGGGGACGAGCACTTGCAGACGAGTGAGGGGATGAGTCCGGACTGCTCCAGAGGGTAGCTGGCGCGCGACTGTGGCTCGGGCGGCGTCGTCCGTGGCAGAGCCCTGCTGTGGCCGGCCGCTAGCCACCGTGGGTCGACCGACGGCGGCGCTGTAGGGCGCCAGGGCGGCTCTGCGGCGAGGGAGGAGGCGGCCGTGCTGGCTGCAAGAGGCCAAGGGCCAGAACGGGCGCGGGGTGGGCGGCAGCGAGACGCGGCGACTCAGTGCACGCGCGTCTAAAACGTGCACTCTGGGCGCGCCCAGAGCACGCGCACCAGGTGCTCGGCGAAATGCCAGTGCATGCCACAGGACTTGGGTGAGGCTGGCAATTAGCAGACCTAGGTTAGGAGTAGCTAGGAGCATAGTGGACAAGGTTGCTGGGTCAGTGGATCAAGTTCATATTGCAAACTAAAATTCATGTCAAAACTGATCATGCCCATAAGGTGTTTGACAAAATGCCAAGGGCACTAAGGCATTTCTTGGGGTGACCAAACTCTCTAGGCTAGTGTCTCTTTAGTTGCAAAAGAGGGTGGTAAGGTTAGTTGGCCAAATCTAGAAACTTGATAGTGCAAGTTTGTGAGAAAACTGATTCTGGACAGAAAGAAAAGTTCATAATTGCATGCACTTAAAATCCTCCAATGGGTTCACTCTCCTGGACTTAAGGGTTTTGTAGGATGGGCTATAAGTAGGAAAAGGAATCACAGCAAAAAGGGAAAGTTAAAATATGGTTGCTGTAGAAATCACCATGCTGGACTAGAATGAAAAAGAGGTTGATTCGCTCAATATTTTCAAAGGACATCACTGGGTTTTTGCAAAAAGTTGAATAATACACTCCTATTAACATCCCATATTTTGGTGGGAGTTTTAAAGAAATATTTAAATAGGTTGTAGTGCAAAAGTGAGATTTGACCAGATTTGAAAACTAGGGGTAAAGCTAAAAATCTCCAAATGACCCAAGGATATTTTTGCATAAAAGTGATTTAGGGACATCATAGGTCATCCCCAAATTTTGGTGTGATTTTTAAATAAATTTATCAAATGGTTGTAGTTCAAAAAGAGCTGCAAAACTAATGAAAAAAATCACTTTAAGGAATAAAGCTCAAAGAGAAATAATTATGCAAATAAATTCCACTGATAATAGAATTGTTTTATTTGAGAGGGTAAATAAGTCCAACAATGATTGAAAAGTTTTCACTTGGGGTAAAACTCCATAATAATAAAGAAAAGAATCTTCTGAAATCAAAAGGAAATCCAGAAAATAAAAGTTTAAGTTTCTTGGCAAAATTTTATTTAATAAAACAAGGTTAAAATTTTGGGGTGTTACAACACTACCCCCCTTAAGAAAAATCTCGTCCTCGAGATTTGTTAAGAGTTGTTTTTGAAAATATTACTGTTATTAGCTGAAACCAAACAGTTTACTCATAGCACAAACTTTTGTGGCGTCGAGGTTGGCAGCTACGCCCGGGTTAAGAATGCAATCGCACACCAACATACTCATGCGCGGCTATTATTTAAAATAGGGCGCACAAGCAACAATATTCAATTACGGCGATACAGGATCACACAGTTACAAGGCAAGGACATACTAAGACTCGGTACTGCCTGAGTGACTCAGTCTACCTTGTTAATATCTAATCGGGCTTGCCTTGTGGATGTCGGGGCTTCTCCATGGTTCTCATCGTCGGGGTTTGCTAGAGGGGGTTGAGGGGCTACAGGGTCGGGGTAGCGATGATGACCATCCCGGGGATTGTTGGCCACAATCCCGCTGGAGCGTGTTCCCAAAAGGCGACGAAGCACTTCTGGGGTCATCAAGGTATTTTGGTCGATGACTGGGGCAGACCTCAAGGACTCGATCGGTTGTCCGAACAGCACGACTGGGTTGTCGGTGTTGGGCTCATCTTCTCCTCTTGACGGGGCTCGGCGGATTAGCTCTCCACGAGCTGCGATCAGATCAAGGGTGATTTGATCGAATAGATCCTCTAGTGCACTTACATAGCGCACCAGATGCAACAATGCAGGATCCGTCTCGTGATCTCCGTTGGCAACCTGGGGTGGCCTACCATACCCGTCACGGCTGGGGTAGTAGTAGAATGAGCGACAGTTAACTCTGGGCGACAAATGCCGGAGTTGAACTATAGCCTCTTGAGCAGCCAGTTGAATGGCTTGTGGCTCAAAGGAAGTTGTCCTTCCGGTGAACCTGTAGGGGCATTCTGGAGATAGACCCCTACCATAGATGTGCACGGTGGCCCAGAATTGACGGCTCTCACCGCTCATGGGTCCTTGGTACACCACAAATTCTGGGGGCTCTTCTAATGCAAAGGCACAGCGGGTGAGGTTCGCAAGCATGGTCACAAAACCTCCAAGGTTGGTTGCTGTGGTCTCATTGTGCACGACAGGGCCAGGCATTATGGCTTGGTTTGGGGAAAGAGTTTGTGCTGTGCTTTGTTGAGGTTAGCGTGCCCTTTTTATAGAAAAAGGGGATGGAGTATTCCTTCGCACGCTTGCGAATGAGACAATTTAGGGGTCGGTTACTGGCGCATGATCGATAGGCCAGGCTGACAGGTTGGGCACCGACTGCCAAAGGTGTCGGGGTCACTGTGTGGCTATCTTATGCGAGAAGCTTGGCCAGGGTTAGGTTATGTTCTGGTGGGTTGGCTAACCTACTTTTATTGACCCGGCTAAGATAGCATTAGCCAATGGTCAGCCTGGCTCTGATACCAAGTTTGTCACGACCAGTTTTCTGGGTATTGATTTCCCAGAAAATGGCCCTTGTGCTCACCAGCCCCAGGATTACTGTTAGCTGATGAGGCACCAACTTGATACAGAAATTCCAAGCAAAATACAAAATATGTAGTACAAGACCATTCTGGCCTATGAGTACAACAAATGGTTTCTAGTGGTTGATGGCGGAAGTGGTTTGTGGATCATCGGTGTCTATGGGACTCCATTTCCCACAGGAACAGCTGACCAGGTTAAATCCTATCTTCACGAGGCTGCTATCACCGTTGCTTAGTTTCCGGGGCTGTCATCGCAATGCTCCTCTCCATGCAAGAAATCTGGCCAAGACAATAGCGACGGACAAGCCAGTGAGTACTTTGAATGTACTCGCAAACATTATGAACACGGGTATAATATAACAAACGATAATCATGCTCTGAATTATTTTATGATCACAATATCAGTCATAAAATAAAATCCCTGATGCATGCAAGCAGGTTATTTATATGCAACATGAATATGCAATAATGGAGTAGAAATAACATGTACCGATCGGGTGTCTGAAGTGACGCCTCGAAAGGATCATGATATGAAGCATGCCTCAGTCGGGCGTCTTAGCGACACCACATAAAGGGCTTATAAGGTGAATAAATAACAAGCATGCCACAGTCGGGCGTCTGAGCGACACCACATAAAGGGCTTATAAGGTAAATAAATAACAAGCATGCCACAGTCGGGTGTCTGTGCGACACCACATAAAGGGCTTATAAAGTAAATAAATGACAAGTATGCCACAGTCGGGCGTCTCAGCAACACCGCATAAAGGGCTTATAAAATAATCACAGTGAATTTCCAGGAGGTAGAACCGTCCCAGGGATACTCGATAATTCAAATAATATAATGGGTTAGTCTATAATAAAAAAATAAACATAATCATCACAAGTCACCGGTCATGATCCAAGTTCTAGTTTAACAGTTTCTCCTCCGAAGACCGACACTAAGACCGACACTTGACCCAACCCAGACTGTAGTCCTTAACCATGGACACGGCTATTCGAATAGATATTATCTCTGCAGAGGGTGTACTCTTTACCCATGAGTAACGGATTCCTTTAGTCCATCGGGACTAATTCCGTATACGGTCTTTTAATTGAAAACACACCTGACTTGCACACACCAGCTTAACTTACCGGTGTCTGGAATCACCCATGACACCTGTCAAGTAAAACTCTAAGTGGGGAGGCTACAACCTCGCGTAGCATGGGATCAAATTTATGTCGCGCGCTCTAAGGGGTGCCCCCTCTCGGTCCCAACCGGAAACACCCATGCCCCGGACCAGGCGGCCTGCCTACCGACTGCAGTCGGTATCTTCCACCGTGGCCTCTCTGTACAGTGTGTGCTAGAAAGGGGTTGACAACTTACTGAACCGTACCCTACCTACGGTAGGGACAAGTGGTAGTACGAAAACAAGTATGGGGGTTACTGGAAAAAGACTCGATCTACGGTCGACTTAGGAGGTTTAGGTGTTACCTGCACGATTAGCATAACAAATATGTTTTCAACCGACAGACATAACCACCACTCATCATGTCTCACTATGCCGTACCGGACACAATCGTATCAACGAGGACCAGAGACAAGCTCGTGTCTACCCAAGAAAGAGGTTTTCCCGGGTTCCTCCTGGTATGCATGAGAGGCATATGACGGTGACTACTATCCCAAGCATATCAAACTCCAACGGCATGAATCATCAAAATGCACTCATGAGTTTGAACGTATCATCACATAAAGTAACGGATACTCCGTGTTGAGGTGGTATTGCAACCGTATCAGTCAACACACATAATTTTTTTCCAGGGTTTAGAATGCTTGCCTTCAAGTTGTGGAGGGGTGAGGTGCACTCCAAAACTTTTGAAAGTTATAATCTCCCCTCCAAATTCCTATTTTCAAAAATATATATTCAAATAACACATACTTTAAAAACAGTACAAAAAGTTGCTTGAATGTTTTTTCAAATAAGTCTTAAAATAAACTAGACTAAATTTGAGGGAGGTAGGAAAAAGAATCAACTCATTTGGAGTTTTATTTTAAAAGTTAGAGGTAGTCAAAGTTTAGTCAAATTCTGTTTTTAAAATAAAACAGAGAAAAAGGAAAATGTTTCAAAACTAACCACGTCGAAGTCGTATTCTGGTTTTACGTATCCACTTATCCAGCATGGACTGGTGCGGGGTCACTAACAGTGGGTCCAGGGGGCCCACTGGTCAGGTTTGACCAGTCGCACGCGCTCCTCTTCCTCCTCTGTCCGAGCGGGGCGGGGCTCCGGCAATCGCTACCGTCGAACGGCGGCTGGCCACGGGGATCCAAGGACATGGATAGATCCGCAAGACCAGGGCGGTCCTCCTGGTGGTCGACTTGCTGGCGGGGACGGAGGGAGTCGCCGGCGGCAAGCTTCGCGGCGGAGATGGCTCCGGGAGGGATTGGGGGTCTGGGCTATGGTGGTTCCCGATCGGGACTGAGGTGATGGGCGGCTCCGCAAGATCACGTGGAGTCTGGTGGTGGCGCTAGATGGACGGGAGGGGCTCTGTTCGCGATGAAATGGACTGGGACGTGGCGGCGGCCGAGCCAACCGGAGATGGGGAAGATGACCTCCTTCTCTTCGATTGCCAGCCATGGTAGCTCTAGGGGGATAGCTCGAGGTTGCCTGAGAGCCTGGACGAGTTCGGGGTGCCTCTTTATAGGCGGCCGAGGTCGGTTCCGCGGCCGTGGATAAGGTCGCCGGTGAACCGCCTCTCTATTTGCTGCAGGAGGACGTGGCGGCGACGAGCGCTTGCAGACGAGCGAGGGGATGAGTCCGGACTGCTCCAGAGGGCAGCTGGCGTGCGGCTGTGGCTCAGGCAGCGCCGTTCGTGGCAGAGCCCTGCTGTGGCCGGCCGCTAGCTGCCGTGGCCGACTTGACGGCGGCGCTGTAGGGCGCCAGGGGCGGTTCCGCGGCGAGGGAGGAGGCGGCCGTGCTGGCTGCGAGAGGCCAAGGGCCAGAACGGGTGCGGGGTGGGCGGCAGCGAGACGCGGCGGCTCGGTGCACGCGCGTGCAAAACGTGCGCTCTGGGCGCGCCCAGAGCACGTGCACCAGGTGCTCGGCGAAATGCCAGTGCATGCCACAGGACTTGGGTGAGGCTGCAATTAGCAGACCTAGGTTAGGAGTAGCTAGGAGGTTAGTGGACAAGGTTGCTGGGTCAGTGGATCAAGTTCATATTGCAAACTAAAATTCATGTCAAAACTGATCATGCCCATAAGGTGTTTGACAAAATGCCAAGGGCACTAAGGCATTTCTTGGGGTGGCCAAACTCTCCAGGCTAGTGTCTCTTTAGTTGCAAAAGAGGGTGGTAAGGTTTGTTGGCCAAATCTAGAAACTTGATAGTGCAAGTTTGTGAGAAAACTGATTCTGGACAGAAAGAAAAGGGCATAATTGCATGCACTTAAAATCCTCCAATGGGTCCACTCTCCTGGACTTAAGGGTTTTGTAGGATGGGATATAAGTAGGAAAAGGAATCACAGCAAAAAGGGCAAGTTAAAATATGGTTGCTGTAGAAATCACCATGCTGGACCAGAATGAAAAAGAGGTTGATTCGCTCCATATTTTCAAAGGACATCACTGGGTTTTTGCAAAAACTTGAATAATACACTCCTATTAACATCCCATAATTTTGGTGGGAGTTTTAAAGAAATATTTAAATAGGTTGTAGTGCAAAAGTGAGATTTGACCAGATTTGAAAACTAGGGGTAAAGCTAAAAATCTCCAAATAACCCAAGGATATTTTTGCATAAAAGTGATTTAGGGACATCATAGGTCATCCCCAAATTTTGGTGTGATTTTTAAATAAATTTATCAAATGGTTGTAGTTCAAAAAGATCTCCAAAACTAATGAAAAAATCACTTTAAGGAATAAAGCTCAGAGAGAAATAATTATGCAAATAAATTCCACTGATAATAGAATTGTTTTATTTGAGAGGGTAAATATGTCCAACAATGATTGAAAAGTTTTCACTTGGGGTAAAAACTCCATAATAATAAAGAGAAGAATGGTTCTGAAATCAAAAGTATATCCAGAAAATAAAAGTTTAAGTTTCCTGGCAAAATTTTAATTAATAAAACAAGGCTAAAATTTTGGGGTGTTACATTAGTCACTTTGCTTCCAAGGCTTCTTATGATGTGTATTACCAAGAGGGCCCAGAGATACCTCTCCGATACTCGGAGTGACAAATCCTAATCTCGATCTATGCCAACCCAACAAACACCTTCGAAGATACATTTAGAGCATCTTTATAATCACCCAGTTACATTGTGACGTTTGATAGCACACAAGGCATTCCTCCGGTATACGGGAGTTGCATAATCTCATAGTCGAAGGAATATGTATTTGACACAAAGAAAGCAATATCAATAAAACTTAACAATCATAATGCTAAGCTAACAGATGGGTCTTGTCCATCACATCATTCTCCTAATGATGTGATCGCGTTCATGAAATGACCACACACGTGTATGGTTAGGAAACTTAACCATCTTTGATTAACAAGCTAGTCTAGTAGAGGCTTACTAGGGACACGGTATTTTGTCTATGTATCCACACATGTATCAAGTTTTTGGTTAATAAAATTATAGCATGAATAATAAACATTTATCATGATATAAGGAAATATAAAATAAAAAAATTATTATTGCCTCTAGGGCATATTTCCTTCAGTCTCCCACTTGCACTAGAGTCAATAATCTAGTTCACATTTCTATGTGATTTAACACTAATAGTTCATATCTTTATGTGATTAACACCCAAAGTTCACATCGCCATGTGACCAACACCCAAAGGGTTTACTAGAGTCAATAATCTAGTTCACATCGCTATGTGATTAACACCCAAAGAGTACTAAGGTGTGATCATGTTTTGCTTGTGAGAGAAGTTTAGTCAACGGGTCCGCCACATTCAGATCCGTATGTATTTTGCAAATTTCTATGTCTACAATGCTCTGCATGGAGCTACTCTAGCTAATTGCTCCCACGTTCAATACATATCTAGATTGAGACTTAGAGTCATCTAGATCAGTGTCAAAGCTTGCATCGACGTAACTCTTTTACGACGAACTCTTTATCACCTTCATAACCGAGAAACATTTCCTTAGTCCTCTTTAAGGTAGCTAAGGATAATTTTGACCGCTGTCCAGTGATCTACTCCTGGATCAGTATTGTACCCCCTTGCCAAACTCATGACAAGGTACACAAAATTGCTTACTTTATAGAACCTATGTCTGAGGCATAGGGAATGACTTTCATTCTCTCTTTATCTTCTGCCACGGTAGGGTTTTGAATCTTTACTCAACTTCATGCTTTACAATACAGTCTAGTACTCCTTCTTTGACTGATCCATTTTGAACTCCTTCAAAATCCTATCTAGGTTTGTGCTTTGTGAAAGCTTATTAAGCGTCTCGATCTACCTCTATAGATCTTGATACCCAATACATAAGTAGCTTTACCGAGGTCTTTTATTGAAAAATAC
The DNA here is from genome assembly GCA_021437245.1 of Aegilops speltoides. Classification (NCBI taxonomy): domain Eukaryota; kingdom Viridiplantae; phylum Streptophyta; class Magnoliopsida; order Poales; family Poaceae; genus Aegilops; species Aegilops speltoides. Next base: position 496,474,747 of record CM038143.1, read on the forward strand.
TTATTCAAGTATCCTTTTATGCTATCCAGAAACTCTATATTATTTACAATTAATAATATTTCAACCACATATAATATTAGAAATGCTACAAAGCTCCCACTCACTTTCTTGTATATATAGGCTTTTCTGAAAGTCTGTATAAAACTATATGCTTTGATCACCTAATCAAAGTGTATATTCCAACTCCGATATGCTTGCACCGGTCCATAGATGGATCGCTAGAGCTTGCACACTTTGTTAGCACCTTTAGGATCGACAAAACCTTCTGGTTGAATCATATACAACTCTTCTGTAAGAAATCCATTAAGAATTGCAGTTTTGATGTCTATTTGCCAGATTTTATAATAATAAATGTGGTAATTGCTAACATAATTGCAGTTGACTATGATGAGACTTTCTCACCCGTAGCGATGCTTAAGTCTGTCCGAATCATGTTAGTAATTACCAGATGGAGTTTCTTCATGCGCTTTACACCAATATGACCTAAACGGCAGTGCCACAAATATGTTGCACTATCATTATCAACTTTGCATCTTTTGGCATCAATATTATGAATATGTGTATCACTACAATCGAGATTCAATAAACCATTTACATTGGGTGTTATGACCATAGAAGGTTTTATTCATGTAAATAGAATAACAATTATTCTACAACTTAAATGAATAACCGCATTGTAGTAAACATGATCTAATTATATTCATGCTCAATGCAAACACCAAATAACATTTATCTACGTTCAACACTAATCCCGAAGGTAGAGGGAGTGTGCGATGGTGATCATATCAACCTTAGAATCATTTCCAACACACATCGTCACCTCGTTTTTAACTAGTCTTTGCAACTCCTGTTTCGAGTTACTAATCTTAGCAAATGAACGGGTATCAAATACTTAGGGTTACTACGAACAGTAGTAAAATACACATCAATAACATGTATATCAAATATACATTTGTTCACTTTGCCATCCTTCTTATCTGCCAAGTATTTGGGGTAGTTCCACTTCCAGTGACCATTTCCTTTGAAGTAGAAGCACTTAGTTTCAGGCTTATGTCTAGCTTTGGGCTTCTTCATGAGAGTGACAACTTTCTTGTCATTCCTCTTGAAGTTCCCTTTCTTTCCCTTTGCCCTTTTTCTTGAAACTAGTGGTCTTGTTAACCATCAACACTTGATGCTCTTTCTTGATTTCCACCTTCGCTGATTTCAGCATCGCGAAGAGCTCGGGAATCTTTTTTGTTATCCCTTGCACAATATAGTTCGTCATGAAGTTCTAGTAGCTTGGTGATAGTGATTAGAGAACCCTGTCAATCACTATCTTATCTGGAAGATTAACTCCCACTTGATTCAAGCGATTGTAGTGCCCAGATATTCTGAGCACATGTTCACTAGCTGAGCTATTCTCCTCCATCTTGTAGGAAAAGTACTTGTCAGAGGTGTCATACCTCTCGACACAAGCATGAGTATGAAATACCAATTCCAGCTCTTGGAACATCACATATGCTCCGTGGCGTTCAAAACGTCTTTGAAGCCCCGATTCTAAGCCGTAAAGCATGGCGCACTAAACTATAGCCATCATATCGAGCTTGCCAAGCGTTGATAACGTCTGCATCTGCTCCTGCAATAGGTCTGTCACCTAGCAGTGCATCAAGGACATAATTCTTCCGTGTAGCAATGAGGATAATCCTCAGATCACGGACCCAGTCCGCATCATTGCTACTATCATCTTTCAACTTAGTTTTCTCTAGGAACATATAAAAAAACATAGGGGAGCTTCAACGCGAGCTATTGATCTACAACATAATTTGCAAATACTATCAGGACTAAGTTCATGATAAATTAAAGTTCAATTAATAAAATTACTTAAGAACTCCCACGTAAACTGACATCCCTTAAGTCATCTAAGTGTAACGTGATCCAAATCAACTAACACATGTCCGATCATCACGTGAGATGGGGTAGTCATCAATGGTGAACATCTCTATGTTTATCATATCTACTATATGATTCATGTTCGACCTTTCGGTCTCTAGTGGTCTGAGGCCATGTCTGTACATGCTAGGCTCGTCAAGTTTAACCCGAGTATTCCGCATGTGCAAAACTATCTTGCACCCGTTGTATGTGAACGTAGAGCCTATCACACCCATAGTTGCCAGAAATCCGGGTCGTCCGGGTCGAGGAACGGGGTCGCGGGTCGCGGGTCGACACCCCTCCGGAACGAGGATCGACGAGGGGTATACATCTTCGGACGATAATCGGGGCGTGGATCGCGATCCGGGGGTTGCTGGGTCGATGACCCTTGTAAGATGGAGGGAAAGAAAGATCTTTACGATCTGGAATGGAGTATTTCCCAATATTACAAGAGGAAACAATCCCGCGTGATACGTCAGCCTTCATGGCGTGTTTTTCTCATCTACCATTACTACCTTCCCACGAAGCGTCACATAACTATCCCAAAATCCACTCTTTATCGGTTCATCTTCAAGCTACCAGTCAGGCATGGATCCAGCTCCAAGCCTCCACGGCCCCACACTCTCTTGTTTGTCCTCCCACCATTCTTCCACCAGTCCAGCAAGGTCGTACCAAGTCGGTAGCGGGAGTGCGGGATGGGAGATGCCTCATACGGCAGCGGACAGCTCGAATTCCGGCAGGCAAGCAGCGGATCCCGGAAGGTCGGACTCCAGAAGGCCGGCGGAGTTCAGTATTTTGTAGTGCAATTGCCTGGTAAGCATCAATTTTGGATGAACTCATACATGTTTCTGGCAATTCTCTCCCTGTATACCAATCTGGCTTAGCGTCCATCGATCGGGGTCATGATCCGGCGATCGATCCAGCTCGACCCGCCGTTGTCCCCGACCCTCGATCGGGGTCGATCGACCCCGGGACGTGGATCGCCCCATCGACCCGTGAACCAGGCTACTATGATCACACCCGATCATCATGTGGTGTCTTAGCACGACGAACTGTCACAATGGTGCATACTCAGGGAGAACACTTATACCATGAAATTTAGTTAAGGGATCACCTTAAAATGCTATCGCCGTACTAAGCAAAATAAGATGCATTAAAGATAGACATCACATGCAATCAAAATATGTGACATGATATGGCCATCATCATCTTGTGCTTTTGATCTCCATCTCCAAAGCATCGTCATGATCTCCATTGTCACCGGCTCGAGACCTTGATCTCCATCGTTGCATCATGGTCGTCTCGCCAACTATTGCTTCTACAACTATCGCTAACGCATAGTGATAAAGTAAAGCAATTACATGGCGTTTGCATTTCATACAATAAAGAGACAACCATAAGGCTCTTGCCAATTGCCGATAACTTTTACAAAACATGATCATCTCATACAATAATGTATATCACATCATGTCTTGACCATATCACATCACAACATGCCCTGCAAAAACAAGTTCGATGTCCTCTACTTTGTTGTTGCAAGTTTTACGTGGCTACTACGGGCTTCTAGCAAGAACCCTTCTTACCTACGACACAAAGATCACAACGGTGATTTATCAAGTTTGATGTTTTAACCTTCAACAAGGACCGGCCGCAGTCAAATTTGATTCAACTAAAGTAGGATAAATAGCCACCCACCAGCCACCTTTATGCAAAACTAGTTGCATGTCTGTCGGTGGAACCGGTCATGAACATGGTCATGTAAGGTTGATCCGGGCCGCTTCATCCAACAATACCACCGAATCAAAATAAGACATTGGTGGTAAGCTGTATGACGATCACCGCCAACAACTCTTTGTGTTCTACTCGTGCATATCATCTATGCATAGACCTGGCTCGGATGCCACTTTTGGGGAACGTAGCATACAATTTCAAAAAAAAATCATATTCTCACGCAAGATCTATCTAGGAGATGCATAGTAACGAGAGGGGGAGAGTGTGTATACATACCCTCGTATACCAAAAGCGGAAGCGTTTGACAACGCGGTTGATGTACTCGAACTTCTTCTAGCTCCGACCGATCTAGTACCGAACGTACGACACCTCCGAGTTCTACACATGTTCAGCTCGATGATGTTCCTTGCCCTCTTGATCCATCAAGGTGTCGAGGAATTAGATGAGTTCTGTCAGCACGACGGCGTGGTGACGGTGATGGTGAAGTGATCCGCGCAGGGCTTCGCCTAAGCACCGTCACAATATGACCGGGGGTGTAAACTATGGAGGGGGGTGCCGCACACGGCTAACAGTTGATGTTGTGTATTGTAGGCGCCCCCTCCCCATATATATATAATGCCTCAAAATATAAATAAAAGTAAAAAAAAACAAAGACAAAATGAACAAAACTATTGAACTAGCGCTATTGGGCGAGCCCACATAGCGCACTCCCTAAGGCGAGGCGTTATAGCAAGACAAAGACATGCCCCTAGGTACAACCGTACAACTATATGATATTTGATGTTCAGTAATAAGTGCACACATTGCTCGAGTACATCATGAAGAAAAAAAAGTCAAAGGTTGAGCGCTTGAGGACCATCACCAAGTTGTTTTCGTGCAAATGACCCTAGATTATATTAAAGATGAGCACTGATTCAGAAGCTAGGGTTGCTTCCCTTGAATCACAAAAAACAAATCCATGTTAGCCCAAGAAACCAGAGGAGAATGCTCTACCAATTCTTCTCCCCAGGAATCTAGATCGTTTGTCGCCTCCGCCATATCTCCTCCCCCCACCCACCGGTATAATCTTGCTCCCCCTGCCCTCCCTTCCTCCCCATGACGAAAGTCCACCACCAAGCTGTCGCTGACCACCCCCCACGCCGTGGAGCTTCAGCGGCACCACTCCTCAATTTTGGGCATTAGTCTTCAAGGTATGATCCGCTTCCGCTCGCCCGGTGGTTGGTTGCTTAGTCCTAGAGCAACCTTCTCGAATCCCGCACACCCGACATGCCGCCTAGATCTACCCTCGGCTGCCGCTCAGGTCTTGCTCTACTCCGCTCTCAACGAAAATCCCCATTTTCCAGAAATGAAAGCAATTCATTGCCACGTCGTAGAGTAGACCACCTAGTTTCTGTTGGGGAACGTAGTAATTTCAAAGTTTTCCTACGATCATGCAAGATCTATCTAGGAGATGCATAGCAATGAGAGGGGAGAGTGTGTCCACGTACCCTCGTAGACCGAAAGCGGAAGCATTTAGTAACGTGGTTGATGTAGTCGAACGTCTTCGCGATCCAACTGATCCAAGTACTGAACGTACAACACCTCCGCATTAAGTACAACTTTAGCTCGATGACGTCTCTCGTGTTCTTGATCTAGTTCAGGACGAGGGTGGGTTCTGTCAGCACGACGGTGTGGCAACGGTGATGATGAAGTTACCGGCGCAAGGCTTCGCCTAAGCTCTATGATGATATGATGAGGTGTGTAACTGTGGAGGGGGCACCACACACGGCTAAGAGAAGACTTGGTGTGTTCTAGGGTGCCCCCTGCCCCCGTATATAAAGGAGGGAGGAGGAGGAGGCCGGCCCTAGAGGGGGCGCGCCAAGGGGGGGAGTCCTACCTGGACTCCCGGTCCAAGTAGGATTCCCCCCTTTCCTATTCCAACTAGGAGAAGGAGGAAGGGGGAAGAGGGGAGAAGGAAGGAGGGGGGCGCCGCCCCCTCCTAGTCCAATTCGGACAAGCCCATGGGGGAGGCACACTGTCGGTGTCAAACCGCGGATCTCGGTAGGGGGTCCCGAACTATCGTCTAAGGCTAATGGTAACAGGAGGCGGGGACACAATGTTTACCTGTGTTCGGGCCCTCTCTATGGAGGTAATACCCTACTTCCTGCTTGATTGATCTTGATGAATATGAGTATTACAAGAGTTGATCTACCACGAGATCGTAATGGCTAAACCCTAGAAGTCTGGCCTATGAGGTTATGATTGTTGTGGCTAAACCCTAGAAGTCTAAACCCTCTGTTTTATATAGACACCGGGGGGACTAGGGTTGTACAAAGTCGGTTACAGAGAAAGGAATCTACATATCCGAATCGCCAAGCTTGCCTTCCACGCAAAGGAGAGTCCCATCCGGACACGGGACGAAGTCTTCTATCTTGTATCTTCATAGTCCAACAGTCCGGACCAAGTATATAGTCCGGCTGCCCGAGGACCCCTTAGTCCAGGTCTCCCTCAGTAGCCCCTGAACCAGGCTTCAATGACGATGAGTCTGGTGCGCAGATTGTCTTCGGTATTGCAAGGCGGGTTCCTTCTCCGAATACTCCAACATAGTCTTTCAAACATAGAAAAACGTGTCCGGCTCTGCAAAACAAGTACCACACACAACCGTAGAGAGTATAATATTTCACGAGTCCAATCCGCTGACAACTTTTTATAGCGTGACATCAGGCCACTGCCCGGTCATAGGGATGGCAATGGGTACCCATTACCCGCATACCTGGCGGGTAAAAACCCTATCAGGGCAAGGGTATGGGTCAAAGAAATACCCATGGATACATAAATAGAAAAAATTGAAACCCATCGGGTTTGGTGGGTACGGGTATGGTTTAGTATAAAACATGCCCACGTACCCACGTACCCGCATATAATCTGATAAATAGGCATAAAATATTACTTATCCACATATTAAATGTATTTTATCATTACGTGGACATAAATCCTGCAGCTATCCCACGTCCAGAATCCCAAGCGTGATACGTGTGTCTTGGTGATTGATGTCCAGAATTGCCTCTTCCTTATATGGCTATATATCAGCGTGATTGCGTGATTGACGAACTTGACGTCCAAAATTACCTCGGAGGCTTGTAGCAGCCAGCGCCCAGCAGAATAGATCAATCTCATCTTCTCGGGCTCTCGGCTCTCGCTGCCGGCCGCTAGCGTCAGCGCCTCTAGCCGCTTGCTGCCTCGCGCCACCACCATGGACCCAACGAACGATGATGATAGCTCGTGCGTGGATGGGAATCGCGAGGAGCTGCAGCTCGGCGACTACCACAGCCAGGAGCACAACACGCCAACCCCGATCCCAAGCCCAACCCTATGGTCATGGTGCCTTCCGTCTTCGCGCGCCAGGAAAGAGACAACTCCCCGGCCGACGTCAAGGTCTTCCACGATCTTGCTCCGGGGTCCAAGGTCTAGCACCATCGCAGCACTATGTCCTAGACGTCCGTGAAGCAGGGACGCCCCAGCCTGCTTAGCAATGGTCGATCTGCTGTCGAAAGCGCAAGAACTAGAGAAAGGCTGTTTCGGCTAAGTGAGTATCGATTTCTTTATGATTTTATGATTATGAGCACTGATCTTACAGTTTGGAGATGTTTTTGTACATAGATTATGTGATGCACTCATGTAGATGAGCATTGATTTCTGAGTGGACGTGATGTATATAGATCATGTGATGAATACGATTTTCTGTGTGTCATTGAGAGCTTCTTAAGTCTTAGCTGAACCATGAAGTTTCAGAAAGAGGGATCATGTCGTGGTTATTGCTGTAGCAAAATGGCAACGAGCACTATGTGTGTACAGCGATTGTTACCACGGCATCCACCTCTTTCTGATAATTCATTATATTGCACAGACATATGGCTACGAGCACTCCGTGTGTAAAGTGATTATCTGAACCGTGAATTCTTTTGCTGCAGCAAGAGTGACGAGTTGTTCATTTAGCATCAGAAATACGAAAAACTAGCAGTGTTATTTATCACGGGAACTTTTCTGTAGGGATTCTTCTGTCTAAATCCAAATGCTTTACAGTGCAACTGTTTGAATGAAGTGTTGTTCTTGTGTGTAAATCCAAATGAAGTGTGTTCTTTATAAATTATTATTATTATTATAAGTTGTTTTGACTATGTAATGCTCAAATTGATGTGTTGCAAATATGGGTAATTTTACCCGTGGGTACCCATTTACCCTGACGGGTGATGGGTATGGGAAAAAAATGTACCCGTTGATGGGTATGGGTACGGGTGATGGGTAAGGTTTGGGGATATGGGTAAGGGTATGGGGTTGCTCCACCCGTACCCAAACCCGGCAGGTGCCATCCCTACCCGGTCATTATTCGAACCGTTTTTAGCCCGCCGCTCCGTATTTTGAGGTGCGGTTTCATTGGCACATCTTGTCGAAGCAGAGATCATGTCCCCTTATCATGGGATACTCATCAATACGGGCATGGGTAACCCAACCGTGTCATCTTGTAACGCCCTCGATGCGGCTATATCTCCCACGTGTCGAAGCACGACTTAGAGGCATAACCGCATTGAAAGCAATGTCGCAAGTGAGGTAATCTTCACACAACCCATGTAATACATAAGGGAAAGAGATACATAGTTGGCTTACAATCGCCACTTCACACAATTACATGAATAAAACATTACATCATCCAGATACAATCAAGGTCCGACTACGGAACCAAAATAAAAGAAGAACCCCAAATGCGACAAAAGGTCCCCGATCGACCCCAACTGGGCTCCACTACTGATCAACTAAAACGAAACAACACAAAGGGCAAGATCTTCAACGAGCTCCTCCTTGAGCTTGAATGCGTCACCTGCTCGGTAACATAGGCACCTGCAAACTGGTTTTGAAGTATCCGTGAGCCACGAGGACTCAAAGAATCTCGCACCCACGAGATCAAGACTATTTAAGCTTATGGGAAAGGTAAAGGCATGAGGTGGAGCTGCAGCAAGCGACTAGCATAAACGGCGGCTAACATACGCAAATGAGAGCGAGAAGAGAAGGCAAAGCACGGTCGATAAAAGTATGATCAAGAAGTGATCCTATAGCAACCTCGTCAAGCATAACTCCAACATCAGTGTTCACTTCCGGACTCACGGAAAGAGACCATCACGGTAACACACGCGTTGATGTATTTTAATTAAGGTCAACTTCGGTTTTCTACAACCGACATTAACAAATTCCCATCTGCCACATAACCGCGGGCACGGCTTTGAAAGATAATACCTGCAGGGTGTCCCAACTTAGCCCATGACAAGCTCTCGCGATCATCGAAGGAATAGACCTTCACCCAGGAAGACCCGATCAGTCTCGGAATCCCGGTACATCAAGACATTTCGACAATGGTAAAACAAGACCAGCAAAGCCGCCCGAATGTGCCGACAAATCCTGATAGGAGCTGCACATATCTCGTTCTCAGGGCACACCGGATTGTCCAAACTTCCGGTAGGCCAGCCCAGAGTTGCCCACAGGCCACCGGCGGTCGACGGTTTGGACCAACACTCTAACGAGCACCGCCCGGGGTAATAAAGATGACCCTCGGCTCCGAAACCCAAGGGAAAAAAAGGCTAGGTGAGGCAAATGGTAAAAGGCAATGTTGGGCCTTGCTGGACAAGTTTTATTCAAAGCGAACTGTCAGGGGGGTCCCATAAATCACCCGACCCGCGTAAGGAACGCAAAATCCGGGAACATAACACCGGTATGACGGAAACTAGGGCGGCAAGAGTGGAACAAAACACCGCATAAGGCCGAGCCTTCCACCCTTTACCAAATATATAGATGCATTAATTAAACAAGATATATTGTGATATCCCAACAAGTAAACATGTTCCAACAAGGAACAACATCTCCATGTTCCAACGAGGAACAAACTTCAATCTTCACCGCAACTAACAACGCTATAAGAGGGCTGAGCAAAGCGGTAACATAGCCAAACAACGGTTTGCTAGGAATGGTGTCAAAGGTTAGAGGTTTGACATGGCAATTTGGGAGGCTGACAAGCAAATGGTAGGCATCGTAGCATTGGCATAGCAAAAGAGCGAGCAAACTAGCATAGCCAAGATAGTAGTGATTTCGAGGGTATGATCATCTTGCCTGGGATCCCGCAATGAAGAAGAACGATTCCATGAAGAAGACAAACGGACAAAGTCGAACGGATCCTCACAACTCCGGAACGAAACCGAAGCTAACGAGAGAAGCAAACCGGAAAGAAGCAAACAACATAGTAAACAACCATCACATAACATGGCATGATGCGCAAACAAGTATGATGCATGTCCGGTTTAATGAAACATGGCATGGCAAAATGCACAAAACAATCTTACAAATTAAGTGGAGCTCAATATGCAACGGAGTGGCATATTGAAGAAAACACCACATGACTTATTTAGTTCTCTCTCGTTATGAACAAGACAAGATTAAATGTTGTTAAACATGGCAAGAGGGGTGAAGCATAATTAAACTAGCTATTTAGGCAAGTTTAAATGAGGCCGGAACAACAAACGACAATTCCGGAAAATCCTCATGTCATTTAGCAATTTAATGCAACAAGTTTAAAACATTTTAATTGTGGTTATCATGATGCGGATGACATATGCAAGTTTTATGCAATATTTATGAAAATGTTGACAAGAGCATGATATGAAGCATTTGTAGCCATGGCGGAACAAAAAGGGTGCCACGGCGGCGAAACGAAAAGGGTGCCACGGCGGCGAAACGAAAAGGGTGCCACGGCGGCGAAATCCGAAATGATGCCACGGCAACATATCGGTGATCCGACAACTCCTCGAGATGTCGGTGCAAAAGAAAGGTGACGGAGCGTCACGGAACATGCGAAAGATGGTGGAATGATCCCGGCAACCGGGTTCCCACGGATTAGTGGCAAGGAATCGCGTGACAATTCGGACACGGTGCAAGACGGGCATCTCATACAACACATGCATTCGGTCCACGGTGGTCGTCTCGGAGTATACCTTCGAAGCGTGCATTCTCGGAGCGGTTCGAGTCGTCGAGGGAAGTAGATGTTCTCGCGATGTTGTGGAAGTAGTGGAAGTAGTGGTACACAGGCTGTAGTGGAAGTCGTTGTTCACGTGGCGACGGTAGTTGTACACGTTTTCGTAGATGTTCGGATCGACGGTAGTGGTACAAATGTTCTCGCGGTACTTGTCGGTCCAGTCTTGGTGTAGATGTACATCGCAACCGTAGTGGTACTCGCGGACTTCGGCGCCGGTAGTCGTACACGTATCACCGCGATGTAGTCGTACTTGGCGTTTCCAACGTCTTCGGGCGTAGTGGTACTTGACGAAATCCACATCGAATGTAGTCGTGCACGTCGTAGTCGGACTTGACCAAATCACACCGGCTGTAGTGATACACAGCTCGTAGACATCCAGGGTCATCGTAGAGGTACTCGTCGCCGTTGCAGGGACTCCGGCAGGCGGGACTTGGCGGCAGCAGCAGGTCCAGGAGGGGTCGAAGAGCGGGTCCAGACCGGGCCGAGGGTTGACTAGACGGACATGTCCGGCTCCTCGGACACGCCCGTATGAACGAGGAGGCAGCAGCCCATGGCGGCACGGAGACTGGCGAGCATGTGGAGAGGCGAGGACGGGCTTCGTGAGGCTCGGTGGCGGCTGGCCGGGCCAGCGCGAGGAGATGCGGGCGGCAGGAGGAGCGCAGCAGAGGAAGGATCGGGCGCAAGCGTCGGCGAGAGGTGCAGCAGCAATGCTGCTGCCGGGCGGCGAGGTCGAGGCGGAGGTCGCGGGCGGGCGTGCAGGGGTCCTCCGGGCGCCGGCGGCAGGAGGTGGCGACGGGGTCGCGAGGCGGACGGCGAGCTCGGCTCGAGCAGAAGGGTTCGGGCGCTGCGGGGAGGAAGGGGCGAGGCAGAGGAGGAGCACGGGCGCGGCGAACTTGGAGCAGAGGGAGAGATGGCGGCGTGGAAAACGGAGAGGGAATCGCGCGAGGTGAGAGGCGAGAGGGAGATGGGGATCGAACGAAGGGGCTGGGCGCTGGATCGGGCTGCTTGGCGTGGCGGCGCCAGAGGAGCGAGGAAGGAAGAGATATGCGTGGGATCGGGCTAGGGTTAGAATAGGTTAGGTGGGCCTTGGGCCAGCTAGGTTGGCCGGGCCTAAGAGGTCGGCTGGGCTGCAAAGCTCCTTCTCTCTCTATCTCTAATTCTCTTTAGCAGAAAACAAAATAGAGAGAGGAAAAAAAAGGAAGAGAGGGTTAGGGAAAGAAGTCGGGCATGGGGATAATTTTCACGGACTCGAAAAAAATGTGCACGGTCCGGAAAAATAGAAAAAAGGTCAAGTTGAAAGATTAAATTCAAATTCCTTTGAATTTAATTCAAAAGGTTTGAGCTAGGATAGGTTTTTCGAAGTGCCCAAAAATGTTGAGAAAATAGGTGGAGCTCCGGAAAATGATGAAAAGACATATGGCAAAGTTAGAGGCCAAGAGTTGAAATAATAAAAGGCTTTGGGATTTTTGCAAGTGTGTTTAGTGTGATTCCAAAGAATGGATTATTTAATATAGCTCCCTAATATTGGGAGGATATGTTATAAAGAGAACTCACCATGTGAATTCCTCGATTTAAATGGATCAAAAAATCCATAAGATTTATTTAGTTGAGTTTTAAAAATTAATGATATGATGGCATGATGACATGATGCAATGCAAGAGAGGCATGATGAATGCAACGAACAAAACAAATCACATGACGAAACTCGAATAGCTGGAAGTCTTCGGAGCGCCGGTCTCGGGCGTTACAACACTCCACCACTATGAGAGGATCTCGCCCCGAGATCTAGAATGGCACCGAGGGAAAACGGAAGAGGAAGAGAAGATGTAGAACTAAGTTGCTTCTTCGACAAACTGAGTGAAACCATGAACCTTGAGAGGTTTAGCAAAATGAATGAAAGAAAACAACGAAGATGAACAAAGTTGAAAACACTCCTTAGAAAAGAGGAACAAGGATACGACGCGAACCAAGAGGTTTAGTGATAAGATAGATATTGAAACCACTCCGTTAAAACTAGATAGAGAAGGAATAAGATTGATATAATTTGGGCAAGACTCCATCGAAAGAAGAAGGAAAACTTGAAAAGATGAAAAGAACTTGAAGAGATGACACAACACTCCGGTTAATCGGATAATCAAGAAAAGAACACGATGCTCACAAAACGAGGTGAAGGGTGAAGAGCACAACATCACAAAGCCTCCGTAATGAAAGAATAGAAGTTAGATCATTGGAATAAAAGAATGGAGAAGAAAATGCCAACTTCTGCCACGAATGAGCTTGGAAAGCACCCTTCCAAAAAGGTTACAACGGGGTTGTTGGGAAACCAACAACGAAAAGAACAAGCTTGTAGTGGGCTTATGAAAACATCTCAAAATTATGAGGTGACAACCGGCCACTAATGGAAACAATTGATTTGATTGAGAGCACCAAAGAGATGAAAGCTTCTTCCACCGAGGTGATAGAGAGACAACTTGGACCATATATAAACACCACAAATAGCAACATTCCTTAGGAAAGGCTTTAGGTGAAATCTATACCAAGATAACTCCAATGAAGAGACGATGGATTTAACATACCTCATTCTTGACAACAATAAGAATCATGACACATGAAGGAAATTGTCAAGAATGACCTAACACCATCTCAAAAGATAAGGTAGAAAGAATTGCACTCGGATTACCATATGAAGAAAGCTTGAGCTCCTTAGGAAGGAATCGGATGAAAACTTTGAGAAGGAATTAAATCCTTGATGAACCACCATGTAGAGCCTCAATGAAGAACTCCGGTAATAGAAGGATGATAGAAAGAAAGAGAAGTTGAAAACACAAGGTGAAACCTTGCAATGATTTAGATGGATCTCCGTGATAATTAGAGCTTGGAACTCCGGGAAAAAGAGAAGATGAAGCAAATGAAACCGAGAATTTTAAGGGCCTCCGAATAAAGAATTAATCACTTGGATGAAACAAGAATAAGAATTATGTTATGTATATCCTTCACCAATTAAATTGATGACAAGCAACGGATTTGGCAAACTACTTATTCTCGTAGAAAGGATTAAGAGAGATATGGCGTAAACTTGAGAAGGTCTTCAACGAACCACCGGTAGGATTGGAACAACAAATGAATTGATATGATGAACAAGGAAGTGAGATCTTGAAAGAACCACCGTAAGAATTGAAAATGAAAGTAGCAAAGGCACAAATCACCGAGAAGAATTGGAAAATGAAAGAAGATACTTGAGGGTATTTAGATACAAATGAACGAATAGATCACGAGCTGATTAGAGAATACTTGAATGATGCACCGGTATGATTTGGAGAATGAGAGCTGAAAGCTTGAATGAATAATACTGAGATGATGGGCTTCAAAGAATGGCTGAAAAGACTCCTAAAATGCTCCGGATGGGTGAAAAAGATTCTCACAATCGAAAACAATTATGAGAGGATGGCAACAAGCTAGCACCATGAATCTTGAAGAGAATAGAGCAAGATTAAAGAGAAACTCTTCTTTGGTCTTCAAATGATGAAAATGACAACGAGAAACGCCACCAATAATTATTGAGGCACACCGGAAGAATCAAAAGCGAAGAGGTTGAGCCAACTATGAAAAGAATTTGAAAGATCTTGGAGAAAAGCATTTGACTGATGATAGCTCATCTTACGTCGAACTTGGAGAAGAATTTGAGAATAACTCCGAAAAGAATCAGAAGAGTCAGGTAAGATCCTGGGAAAAGACCTGTGGGTTAGGGCCCACTCAAAAGAACACCGTTGAAAAGATTTAAAAGAGATGTTGCACCGGTTGAATTAAATGACTTGAATGAGATACCAATCTCGAAAGAGCTTGAACGAATGCAGAGTGGAAACACGAATCTTCGAGATATCTTGAGCACTCCGGAATAACAAATAGCGAGAAGTAGAATGATAATGAGGTGCACGGTATGAGAAGACATTGAAATGAGGAAAAGGTATGATCAACAAAACTTGACTTGAATCCACCGGAGAAGAGAAAGGAATGAGGAATGACGAACTAGTAGAACATCTTCTTGAGAACCACCGGGTAAGAACATTGACGGAAAAGAATGGAGAAACTTCACAAAAATAAAAGGATACTTGGTAAAGAAATCTGAGTCCTTGAAGAAAAAGGGTGGGAGGGTGGGAAAAAACAAAGGCAACTTGGAGATGGATGAAACAAACACCGTTGAGAAGAAATGATAATTGGTCTTGCTGATGTTGAAGTGATCTGATCCACTTGAAGAGAGACACGCCGGTTTAAAAGGATTTACATGACAATCTCGATTGTCGAGAAGGATTAGTATTCACATCGGAGTATGAGAACACCATTTCGGAAAGGTATGGAATCAACACTTGACATTGAAGCAACTCGAATACCACAACTCAAAACAAAAACAAAGGAATGGCTTGCAGAATAAGCCGGAACAAACATATGATAGAGATTTCATCCGAAGTTTTAAGTGGTGGGGCCTACACGGCTCAATCAGACAGCACCATCATGTACAAGGTAGTGCACATGACATACTGAAGCGTCCCAGTCGGCATAGCCAAGGACTCTTTAAGACACAACGAGACCATCAGAAAACCAACCGTGAATAGGCGGACCACTAGACGTCGAACCCCAATTTCATATCATACATCCGTCGGAAAGATATCCTAGGAGCTACTTGAATTCCCACCTATGAAACTCCCGAAATTTTCCGGTTATGCAATCTGGTGTTGGGGATACAAGGGAGCAATATATCTCACCCAAACTAACAATCCCTACATCCAGCCGTATCCATCCGTCAACACATAACCAAGAAACCTTCGGAAATCGTGTACCTCAACCTTCGAAAAGCATCCGTTATACAAGTCATGGCAATACTCCCGTACTCACCACAGTACTGGGTTAGCGGGGTTATCTCACCAACAAGCGCATAAAAGAGATTTTCGATGTCGGCGCACTAAACTCGGTATTCCAGAACTGCAACGATAAAATTATGACGACAACACCTTGGAGCTCAACTCCCCGGGACACTGCCACAACCCCTAAATGTCAGGAGGCAACCAAGACAATGTTCTTGTCATAAGAATATCGGAACGATCCCAAGATACCCGCGTGATCCTAAAAAAAATTTTTTTTTAGTGAAATTTGAGAAGAGGAGAGTCAAAACTCTCGTCAGATACCTCACCGTAAGGTCAAGGACCGGGAGTAAAAAGAATTCCTAAACTCTCCGATATATATAATCCTAAATGACTCAAAACATTTTTCTAGACACAACTCGCCACTAAAAGCGATCAAGCGGTGGGGGCTCCTAAGGTCGGGATGGCTCGATTACCAACTTGTAACGCCTCGATGCGGCTATATCTCCCACGTGTCGAAGCACGACTTAGAGGCATAACCGCATTGAAAGCAATGTCGCAAGTGAGGTAATCTTCACACAACCCATGTAATACATAAGGAAAGAGATACATAGTTGGCTTACAATCGCCACTTCACACAATTACATGAATAAAACATTACATCATCCAGATACAATCAAGGTCCGACTACGGAACCAAAATAAAAGAAGAACCCCAAATCGACAAAAGGTCCCCGATCGACCCCAACCGGGCTCCACTCTTGATCAACTAAAACGAAACAACACAAAGGGCAAGATCTTCAACGAGCTCCTCCTTGAGCTTGAATGCGCCACCGCCGGTAACATAGGCACCGCAAACTGGTTTTGAAGTATCCGTGAGCCACGAGGACTCAGCAATCTCGCACCCACGAGATCAAGACTATTTAAGCTTATGGGAAAGGTAAAGGCATGAGGTGGAGCTGCAGCAAGCGACTAGCATAAACGGCGGCTAACATACGCAAATGAGAGCGAGAAGAGAAGGCAAAGCACGGTCGATAAAAGTATGATCAAGAAGTGATCCTATAGCAACCTGCGTCAAGCATAACTCCAACACCGTGTTCACTTCCCGGACTCCGCCGGAAAGAGACCATCACGGTAACACACGCGGTTGATGTATTTTAATTAAGGTCAACTTCGGGTTTTCTACAACCGGACATTAACAAATTCCCATCTGCCACATAACCGCGGGCACGGCTTTCGAAAGATAATACCCTGCAGGGGTGTCCCAACTTAGCCCATGACAAGCTCTCGCGATCATCGAAGGAATAGACCTTCACCCAGGAAGACCCGATCAGTCTCGGAATCCCGGTACATCAAGACATTTCGACAATGGTAAAACAAGACCAGCAAAGCCGCCCGAATGTGCCGACAAATCCTGATAGGAGCTGCACATATCTCGTTCTCGTGGCACACCGGATTGTCCAAACTTCCGTAGGCCAGCCCAGAGTTGCCCCGGTACACCACCGGCGGTCGACGGTTTGGACCAACACTCTAACGAGCACCGCCCGGGGTAATAAAGATGACCCTCGGGCTCCGAAACCCAAGGGAAAAAAAGGCTAGGTGAGGCAAATGGTAAAAGGCAATGTTGGGCCTTGCTGGACAAGTTTTATTCAAAGCGAACTGTCAGGGGGGTCCTATAAATCACCCGACCGCGTAAGGAACGCAAAATCCGGGAACATAACACCGGTATGACGGAAACTAGGGCGGCAAGAGTGGAACAAAACACCAGGCATAAGGCCGAGCCTTCCACCCTTTACCAAATATATAGATGCATTAATTAAACAAGATATATTGTGATATCCCAACAAGTAAACATGTTCCAACAAGGAACAACATCTCCATGTTCCAACGAGGAACAAACTTCAATCTTCACCTGCAACTAACAACGCTATAAGAGGGGCTGAGCAAAGCGGTAACATAGCCAAACAACGGTTTGCTAGGAATGGTGTCAAAGGTTAGAGGTTTGACATGGCAATTTGGGAGGCTGACAAGCAAATGGTAGGCATCGTAGCATTGGCATAGCAAAAGAGCGAGCAAACTAGCATAGCCAAGATAGTAGTGATTTCGAGGGTATGATCATCTTGCCTAGGATCCCGCAATGAAGAAGAACGATTCCATGAAGAAGACAAACGGACGAAGTCGAACGGATCCTCACAACTCCGGAACGAAACCGAAGCTAACGAGAGAAGCAAACCGGAAAGAAGCAAACAACATAGTAAACAACCATCACATAACATGGCATGATGCGCAAACAAGTATGATGCATGTCCGGTTTAATGAAACATGGCATGGCAAAATGCACAAAACAATCTTACAAATTAAGTGGAGCTCAATATGCAACGGAGTGGCATATTGAAGAAAACACCACATGACTTATTTAGTTCTCTCTCGTTATGAACAAGACAAGATTAAATGTTGTTAAACATGGCAAGAGGGGTGAAGCATAATTAAACTAGCTATTTAGGCAAGTTTAAATGAGGCCGGAACAACAAACGACAATTCCGGAAAATCCTCATGTCATTTAGCAATTTAATGCAACAACAAGTTTAAAACATTTTAATTGTGGTTATCATGATGCGGATGACATATGCAAGTTTTATGCAATATTTATGAAAATGTTGACAAGAGCATGATATGAAGCATTTGTAGCCATGGCGGAACAAAAAGGGTGCCACGGCGGCGAAACGAAAAGGGTGCCACGGCGGTGAAACGAAAAGGGTGCCACGGCGGCGAAACGAAAAGGGTGCCACGGCGGCGAAATCCGAAATGATGCCACGGCAACATATCGGTGATCCGACAACTCCTCGAGATGTCGGTGCAAAAGAAAGGTGACGGGAGCGTGCGGAACATGCGAAAGATGGTGGAATGATCCCGGCAACCGGGTTCCCACGGATTAGTGGCAAGGAATCGCGTGACAATTCGGACACGGTGCAAGACGGGCATCTCATACAACACATGCATTCGGTCCACGGTGGTCGTCTCGGAGTATACCTTCGAAGCGTGCATTCTCGGAGCGGTTCGAGTCGTCGAGGGAAGTAGATGTTCTCGCGATGTTGTGGAAGTAGTGGAAGTAGTGGTACACAGGCTGTAGTGGAAGTCGTTGTTCACGTGGCGGCGGTAGTTGTACACGCCAGAGATGTTCGGATCGACGGTAGTGGTACAAATGTTCTCGCGGTACTTGTCGGTCCAGTCTTGGTGTAGATGTACATCGCAACCGTAGTGGTACTCGCGGACTTGGCGCGGTAGTCGTACACGATCACCGCGATGTAGTCGTGCTTTGGCGCTTCCAACGCCTTGAGCGTAGTGGTACTTGACGAAATCCACATCGAATGTAGTCGTGCGCGTCGTGGTCGGACTTGACCAAATCACACCGCTGTAGTGATACACAGCTCGTAGACATCCGTGGTCATCGTAGAGGTACTCGTCGCCGTTGCAGGGACTCCGGCAGGCGGGACTTGGCGGCAGCAGCAGGTCCAGGAGGGTCAAGAGCGGGTCCGCACCGGGCCGAGGTTGATCGACGGACATGTCCGGGCTCCTCCGGACACGTCCGGCGCGGACAGAGGAGGCAGCAGCCCATGGCCAGCACGGAGACCTGGCGAGCATGTGGAGAGGCGAGGACGGGGCTTCGGTGAGGCTCGGTGGCCGGCTGGCCGGGCCAGCGCGAGAGACGCGGGCGGCAGGGAGGAGCGCAGCAGAGGAAGGATCGGGCGCGGCGTCGGCGAGAGGGTGCAGCGATGCTGCTGCTGCGCGGCGGCGCAGGTCGAGGCGGAGGTCGCGGCAGGGCGCAGCAGGGTCCTCCGGGCGCCGGCGGCAGGAGGTGGCGACGGGGTCGCGAGGCGGACGGCGAGCTCGGCTCGAGCAGAAGGGTTCGGGCGCTGCGGGGAGGAAGGGGCGAGGCAGAGGAGGAGCACGGGCGCGGCGAACTTGGAGCAGAGGGAGAGATGGCGGCGTGGAAAACGGAGAGGGAATCGCGCGAGGTGAGAGGCGAGAGGGAGATGGGGATCGAACGAAAGGGCTGGGCGCTGTGGATCGGGGCTGCGCGTGGCGGCGCTCAGAGGGAGCGAGGGAAGGAAGAGAGATGCGTGGGATCGGGCTAGGGTTAGAATAGGTTAGGTGGGCCTTGGGCCAGCTAGGTTGGCCGGGCCTAAGAGGTCGGCTGGGCTGCAAAGCTCCTTCTCTCTCTATCTCTAATTCTCTTTAGCAGAAAACAAAATAGAGAGAGGAAAAAAAAGGAAGAGAGGGTTAGGGAAAGAAGTCGGGCATGGGGATAATTTTCACGGACTCGAAAAAAATGTGCACGGTCCGGAAAAATAGAAAAAAGGTCAAGTTGAAAGATTAAATTCAAATTCCTTTGAATTTAATTCAAAAGGTTTGAGCTAGGATAGGTTTTTCGAAGTGCCCAAAAATGTTGAGAAAATAGGTGGAGCTCCGGAAAATGATGAAAAGACATATGGCAAAGTTAGAGGCCAAGAGTTGAAATAATAAAAGGCTTTGGGATTTTTGCAAGTGTGTTTAGTGTGATTCCAAAGAATGGATTATTTAATATAGCTCCCTAATATTGGGAGGATATGTTATAGAGAGAACTCACCATGTGAATTCCCTCGATTTAAATGGATCGAAAAATCCATAAGATTTATTTAGTTGAGTTTTAAAAAATTAATGATATGATGGCATGATGACATGATGCAATGCAAGAGAGGCATGATGAATGCAACGAACAAAACAAATCACATGACGAAACTCGGAATAGCTGGAAGTCTTCTGGAGCGTCGGTCTCGGGGCGTTACACATCTGCACGACGTTGGGAAATAGGCGAGTTTTAAGGCGAGTGGGGAGGCGCATGACTTTTACTGCCTTTATAAAGGGATAAGGATTCATCCTTGTTCACCCATGCCTTCTCCTTCCTCTGCCCATCCATTCTCGAGCTCCAGCGCCCAAGCTCTCGCCTTCTCCGCCCAAAAAAGCACTCCAGTCATGTCCGGATCCAGAGCTAGAGGCAAGTGGATGGCCTCCTCCGTCACGAAGAAGGACATCAAGGAGCTCCGGGAAGCCGGGTACCTGGCCAAGGATATCTCCCATCGACTTCCCGCCAAGGGACAGATCATCCCTACCCTAGAGCCCCAGGAAAGGGTGGTGTTTCTCACACACTTCGTCCGCGGGCTAGGATTGCCCCTCCACCCGTTCGTCCGCGGACTGATGTTTTACTACGGGCTGGACTTCCATGATTTGGCCCCCAACTCTATCCTCAACATCTCGGCATTTATTGTCGTGTGCGAGGCCTTCCTCTGCATCCCACCTCACTTCGGCCTATGGCTGAAGACCTTCAATGTGAAACCGAAGGTGGTGAACGGCAAACAAGCAGAGTGATGGTGGGCAAGATGCCCAACGTCACCTAGCCCGAAGGCTCCTTTGTGGAGACTGTAAAAGGGTGGCAGTCGGGGTGGTTCTACATCACCGAGCCGTGCGGCACCAACTGGGCGGCGGCCCCCGTATTCCGATCCGGAGTCACGGTGCGGCTTACCTCCTGGCAAGAGAAGAGCCTGGCCTGGGGCTCCTTGGACGAGCTGACAGGGCTCCAGACATGCGTCCAGAACATGATAAACAAGAGAATCAAGCTCGTCAATGTGATACAGGTTATGCTCGTTCGTCGGATCCTTCCGTGCCAATGCCGGACTTGCAATTTGTGGGAGTTCGATCTGGCCAAGCACCAGACGCTATTAGAGCTCTTCGGCATGATGCACGAGGACATCTGGAAGTTGCTTTTCAAGGCCAGCGAGACACCACCGCCTACGACCGAGGACCGTGGGCTTAGCTTAAAACGCCAGGCCAATCCGGTAAGTTCTTTCATGTTTTTAAGGTATACCCTTTATCGGCATATTTGAGGAAGGAATCTAAGCCTCCCTACCAATTTTTTCAGGCTTGGATAGGGATTGCGGGGCGGCTTGACTGTTCGGCTCCGTTATCTGAAGACCAAGAAACCCCACTTCTGATGAAGATGCTGTTTCCAGCACCTTATGAGGTGCCGGAGAAGAAGGCCAAGAAAATGGCCAAGGGGACCAGAGATGGTCTCCGTCGCAAGGGTGCTTCGGACGCAATGTCCGAAGACATCGAGGATCACTCCGTTGCCGGAGACGACGAGGAGGAAGAAGAAGAGGAAATCCATTCCCCCCCTATTGGGGGAAGAAAGAAGAGGACGACCTCCACACACGGGGAGGCCGGGGCGTCCAAGAAGGGGAAAACTTCCCTTCCGGACAACTCCGCGGCAGCCACCAACATCGGCGGGGAGTGGGAGCCCAGGGTGAAGCCCCTGGCCAAATCGTAAGTGCCCGGACACAATAATATATCCGGTCATTTTACTTTATTATTTTTAATGTGCTGGATTATGCACCTGCAGTCCGACCCAGTCCAACATCGAGCTATCCTCCTCTTCGGAGGGGTCGCTGGACCCGTCGGCGATGAATAGCAGGTCCCTTCCGACGGCCTCCTCCCCCAAGGCCGCAGACAACACCGAGGTGTTGTCTCGAAGGATCCCAGGCCAGGGAGATGCTCAGGAGGCCATCCCGGTGGTGCCGGAGGGTAAAACCCCGGTTGCCGAACACATGGGGGGACAGACCCCTATGGACACAGACGATGGGGGCCGTATCCAATTCGGCCCCCAGCCGAATACAGCTCCAGAGACCCAAGTGACTCCGGATTCAGGCAGGCCACCTCTTTCGAATGAGGGGGGGTGGGCCAACTCCACCGGTGACCTCCGTCCATCCAGAGGCACATGATAGATTGCTGGAAGCGCTGCGAGGCGCTTCCATTGTTGAAGAACACCGCACTCTTATGAGTACGGTGATTGAGAAGATCCAGTCCGCCAAAAGCGGACTGACCAAAGCCTGCACTAGCCTTCTAACAGGCTTTGAGGTAAGTAATATAATTGTAGAAAGAATGTCACAGTATAGACAATAGCCCCTGATGCTCTGTCCAGTGTTCGGAAAGAAAAGCCGAACAGAGGATCAAATAATTTTTTGCATGAGTCTAATCTGATATGTCTATGTGAATAAGCAGGCATCGCTACTGGCTGCGACCGCTCACACTGCGGAGGTCTCCGGACTGAAGCAGAACCTGGAGTGGGCCGAGGAAGAGGTCGGCCTCGTGAAGAAGCAGCTGGAGGACAACAAAGGTATGTATTTAACCTGTGCATATTTTTGGAAGGATGACGGTTCGTGCTGACTAAAGTGTCATGAACTTTATTAGGGGCCACGACCAAAGTAGCAGCCCTCAAGAAGGTGTTGGCCGAGGCCGAGAAAAAAACGGCCAAGGAACGTGCCGCGTGCGAGAAGCAGGAGGCCCGGGTCAGCGAGGTCCAGCAAGAGCTTCAGGACACCATCAAGAAGTATGAGTACTTGGAGCGCGATGTTAAGAATCAAGAGTCCGAACTTGCCAAGGCCCGCCACAGCGCACAAGATGCCCGAGCCGAAGCCCAGGGCACCCTCCAGGAAATCCAGGCGGCCAAGAAGATTACAGCGGGTAAGGCTTTCATTATGCAAAGCATATATGTGAAGGAGACGTTCCTTGTACTTACCCGGGTTTGGAGCTCTCCAGGGGCATTTGCGGATCTGTCGCACAACATATCTGACGCTGCAGAATTCTATCGAGCCGAAGAAGGGAGCTTTAGGAAGAAGCTGTTCTGGTCTTAATACCTTGGACCAGAACATATAGTGCCCTTTAGCGACTAGTTGAAACAGCTGGTCGAGTTGCATAAGGCGGCCGAACTAGCCATGAAGGACTTAATAATCTGGCTATGGCCTGCCGAGCCCACGCCCAGCAGCTACTTCGGACTTGTGAAGCGGCTTATCAGCGCCTGCCCTTGGCTTGAAGCCATCAAGCAGTCGGTCTGCATTGAAGGTGCGCGAATGGCCTTTGCCCGCGCCAAGATGCACTGGGCGAAGATGGACGCCACGAAGCTGATGACCGAGGGGCCGCCTGAGGGCAAGGAGCACCGCCGACCCAAACTATATTTTAATAGTGTCCTGGAGGGATCCCGCCTAGTGGCGGAGCAATGTGCTAAGGATATCATATTCCCATGAACGCACTCTTATTATCCTGTCCTGTAATATGAAACAGATCTGTTATGTAATATAATGTCTGTTATTTTAAAAAAATTACCTCCTGTGCGGCCGTTTATGAAACCTGATAGTTGGCCAGTCGTCGGCTTCTGCCCCCACGTAGATAGTATGGGGGCGTTCAAGATAAATCTAAACACTCTTTGCTCCGTATTGTGGTCCTTAAAGGAGGTGTTTAGCACAACGAACAAGGCAATCGGACTATACGGCTCTATCACCCTCACTTAGCCATAGGAGTTTGACAATGAATTTTTTGGCGCAGCCCCTAGTGTTCAGAAGGTCGAACTTGGGGCACTATACATGCCTAATCAGAAAAAACCGATTCCTCGCATAAAGCGGAAAAAAATATCTAAGGATTTGAAACCTCTCGAATAGCTGACTAGCTCTCGCCGCATCATGACAGTCAGTTTTCGGCTTTCTCTACTGAGGTGCTTGTCCAGAAGAACCGGGACACAACTGCAGTAGTTCTCCCTTTACTACCCTAGTCGATATAGCGGAACATAAGGTAGTAAGCACAGAAGCTAGCCGGGCAACCCAACTATTGACCAAAGACATGATTCGGAGCCGATGCATATAATGCTATAAGTTCGGGGTGCTGAACTGTACTGTAAAAATGTTCGGACTTTATTGCCGTATTGCGGGGCGTGATGAAGCCCCTGGCGAAGTAATGCGTACCAGAGTGTACGGGTGCAATAGATGATAAATACAAAGACAAGGAAAAAAATATCAAGTAATAAGCTGACGCCCCAAATATTGAGCCGCAAACTATTTTCCATTGTAATTTGATTAATACGTCAAGGCGTATTTGTACAAGTAATGCGATAAGCAAATAAGGCTATTTGACATGCCATGACCAAGAGCGAGCTGCATACGGGTATGTAAAACAGGTATAGCGATCGTTAGCAGAGACCACCTGGGGGTTCCCATGTACGTCAAAGCTCCTTGCCTTCTTGGTGTATCCGTCCCGTAATAGGTACGATGTTCAGGTATCAGAAAAGCCTGGAGAAGATAAACACCTGAAATGAAAAAGAAAAAGTGAAGGTATGCGGATCCAGGGAGGTTGAGCCGCATGATGGACGACGGTCTAGCTGTGCCTCCGTTCATGCCCATGGTATTTTGAGTGCGTAGTTATGTACACCCGACACAAATGTCACCGCTTGATCGGGACTGGGACGGAGGCCGAATTGCTAGTCAAGCTCTGGACGAGGTGGACAGTCCTGCTGCAGAGTAGCTCGGACCCGCTTGACGGTGTCCAGGAGCTTTACTGCCGAATTGAGGTTCTGCCTAAAGAGGCTACTCTGTACTTCTGCTGCAAGGGCCGCGGTGTGCTCCTCAGTATGGAGGGAGCGTTCCGTATTTCCGTTGACCTTTATGACACCGCGTGGTCCGGACATCTTGAGCTTGAGGTAGGCATAGTGCGGCACCGCATTGAAATGAGCGAATGCGGTTCGTTCGAGCAGTGCATGATAGCCACTGCGGAAGGGGACGATATCGAAGATTAACTCTTCGCTTCGGAAATTATCCGGGGATCCGAAGACCACTTCCAGTGTGATTGAGCCCGTACAGCAGGCCTCTACACGTGGTATGACACCTTTAAAGGTGGTTTTAGTGGGCTTGATCCTTGAGGGATCGATACCCATTTTGCGCACTGTATCCTGATAGAGCAGGTTCAGGCTCCTGCCACCATCCATGAGGACTCGCATAAGGTAGAATCCATCAATAATTGGGTCGAGGACCAGTGCGGCTGAACCACCATGACGAATACTGGTCGGATGGTCCCTGCGATCGGAGGTAATCGGACAGGAGGACCATGGGTTGAACTTTGGGGCGACTGGCTCCATTGCGTAGATGTCCATGCGTGCACGCTTGCGCTCCCTCTTGGGGATATATATGGGTGGCGTATATCACGTTCACCATTTTGACTTGGGGGCGAAATTTCTTCTGTCCCTCTGTGTTCGGTGGTCGGGGTTCCTCATCATCGTCATTGCTTTGCGACCCTTTCTCCTTATTCTCTGCATTTAACTTGCCGGTCTGTTTGAAGACCCAACTTTCCCTGTTGGTATGTGATAACCCACAAGTGTAGGGGATCGCAACAGCTTTCGAGGGTAAAGTATTCAACCCAAATTTATTGATTCGACACAAGGGGAGCCAAAGAATATTCTTGAGTATTAGAGTTGAGTTGTCAATTCAACCACACCTGGATAACTTAGTATCTGCAGCAAAGTATTTAGTAGCAAAGTAGTATGATAATAAAGGTAATGGTGGCAAAAGTAAAGATAATAGTTTTTGGGTTTTTGTAGTAGTTGTAACAGTAGCAACGGAAAAGTAAATAAGCGAAGAACAATATATGAAAAGCTCATAGGCAATGGATCAGTGATGGATAATTATGCCGGATGTGATTCCTCATGTAATAGCTATAACATAGGGTGACATAGAACTAGCTCCAGTTCATCAATGTAATGTAGGCATGTATTACGTAAATAGTCATACGTGCTTATGGAAAAGAACTTGCATGACATCTTTTGTCCTACCCTCCCGTGGAAGCGGGGTCCTAGCGGAAACTAAGGGATATTAAGGCCTCCTTTTAATAGAGAACCGGAACAAAGCATTAGCATATAGTGAATACATGAACTCCTCAAACTACGGTCATCATCGAGAAGTATCCCAATTATTGTCACTTCGGGGTTGTCGGATCATAACGCATAATAGGTGACTATAGACTTGCAAGATAGGATCAAGAACACACATATATTCATGAAAACATAATAGGTTCAGATCTAAAATCATGGCACTCGGGCCCTGGTGACAAGCATTAAGCATAGCAAAGTGATAACAACATCAATCTCAGAACATAGTGGATACTAGGGATCAAACCCTAACAAAACTAACTTGATTACATGGTAAATCTCATCCAACCCATCACCGTCCAGCAAGCCTACGATGGAATTACTCACGCACGGCGGTGAGCATCATGAAATTGGTGATGGAGG
The DNA here is from genome assembly GCA_021437245.1 of Aegilops speltoides. Taxonomy (NCBI): domain Eukaryota; kingdom Viridiplantae; phylum Streptophyta; class Magnoliopsida; order Poales; family Poaceae; genus Aegilops; species Aegilops speltoides. The sequence continues at coordinate 496,501,435 of CM038143.1, forward strand.
ATGGTTGATGATGACAACAGCGACGAATCCCCCTCTCCGGAGCCCCGAACGGACTCCAGATCAGCCCTCCCGAGAGAGATTAGGGCTTGGCGGCGGCTCCGTGTCGTAAAACGCGATGAAACTTTCTCTCTGATTTTTTCTCCCCGAACATGAATATATGGAGTTGGAGTTGAGGTCGGTGGAGGTCCAGGGGGCCCACGAGATAGGAGGGCGCGCCTAGGGGGAGCCCTGTTTCGTGGACGATCAGGCCCTCGTGTTGATTCTTTTGCCAAAAATTCTTATTAATTCCAAAAAGTGCCTCCGTGGATTTCCAGGACATTTGCTTGTCCTCAAGCAATTCAGTTGATAAACTGAAAGTGATAAAGAAAAACTTTTACAAACTCTGTTTGCTCTTGTTGTTGTAACATGAAAAGCCAACATTCAAGTTTCAGCAAATATTATGAACTAACCATACTCACAATAACACTTAGGTCTCACAATTACTCATATCAATAGCATAATCAGCTAGCGAGCCATAATAATAAAACTCGGATGACAACACTTTCTCAAAATAATCATAACATGATATAACAAAATGGTATCTCGCTAGCCCTTTTTGAGACCGCAAAACATAAATGCAGAGCACCTTTAAAGATCAAGGACTAACTAAACATTGTAATTCATGGTAAAAGAGATCCGGTCAAGTCATACCCAATATAAACCAATAGTAATGAATGCAAATGACAATGTGCTCTCCAGCAGGTGCTTTTTAATAAGAAGGGTGATGACTAAACATAAAAGTAAATAGATAGGCCCTTCGCAGAGGGAAGCAGGGATTTGTAGAGGTGCCAGAGCTCAATATTAAAATAGAGATTGAATAACATTTTGAGCGGCATACTTTCGTTGTCAACGCAACAACTATGAGATGGCTATATCTTCCATACTACATGCATTATAGGCAGTTCCCAAACAGAATGGTAAAGGTTTATACTCCCCCAACCACCAACAAGCATCAATCCATGGCTTGCTCGAAACAATGAGTGCCTCCAACTAACAACAGCCCTGGGGGAGTTTTTTTTTAATTATTTTGATTTGCTTTGATCTTTTGGATCATGGGATCGGGCATCCCTTACACGCCCTTTCTCGTGAATGAGGAGCGGAGTCCACTCCTCGTGAGAGTAACCCACCTAGCATGGAATATATAGGCAGCCCTAGTTGTAACATGAGCTGCTCAAGCATACAAAACAGAATTTCATTTGAAGGTTTGGAGTTTGGCACATACAAATTTACTTGGAATGGCAGGTAAATACCGCATATAGGAAGGTATAGTGGACTCATATGGAACAACTTTGGGGTTTAAGGAGTTTGGATGCACAAGCAGTATTCCTGCTTAGTAGTCCCTCCGTTTCTTTTTAGTCTGCATATAAGATTTGGTCAAAGTCAAACTTTATAAAGTTTGACTAACTTTATAGAAAAAAATATTAACAACCACAATATGAAATCAATATTGTTAGATGCATCATGGAATGAATTTTCATGCCATATAGCTTTAGTATTGTAGATGTTGATATTTTTTGATATAGAATTGGTCAAACTTTGCATAGTTGGACTTTGACCAAATCTTATATGCAGACCAAAAAGAAACGGAGGGAGTATAGGTGAAGGCTAGCAAAAGACTGGGAAGCGACCAACTGAGAGAGCGACAACAGTCATAAACAGGCATTAAAATTAATTCACAATGAATACAAGCATGAGTAGGATATAATCCACCATGAACATAAATATCATGAAGGCTATGTTGATTTGATTCAACTACATGCGTGAACATGTGCCAAGTCGAGTCACCCAATTCATTCAAAGGAGGATACCATCCCATCATACCACATCATATTCATTCTAATAGCGTGTTGGCACGCAAGGTAAACCATTATAACTCATAGCTAATCAAGCATGGCACAAGCAACTATAATCTCTAGATGTCATTGCAAATATGTTTACTTCATAATAGCTGACTCAGAAATGATGAACTCATCATATTTACAAAAACAAGAGAGGTCGAGTTCATACCAGCTTTTCTCATCCCAATAAGTCCATCATATATCGTCATTATTGCCTTTCACTTGCACGACCGAACGATGTGTATAATAATAAGAGTGCACGTGCATTGGAGTAAGCTGGAATCTGCAAGCATTCAACTCAAGAGAGAAGACAAGGTAATATGGGCTATAAGTTAAATAAACAATCATGCATATAAGAGCCACTAAACATTTTCAATATGGTCTTCTCGACCCCCAAAGGAAAGAAAAGAAAAGAAAACTATTTACACGGGAAAGCTCCCAACAAGTAAGAAGAAGAACTAGAAATCTTTTTGGGTTTTCATTTTAATTCTACTACAAGCATAGAAATTAAACTAACTATTTTTTTGGTTTTCTTAAGATTTATCAAACACACAAGAAGAAAACTAGAAAAAGAAATTTAAACTAGCATGGATAATACAATGAAAGATTATGAGCACTGACGACTAGTGTGCGAACATTAATGTAAAGTCGGTGAGAAATACGTACTCCCCCAAGCTTAGGCTTTTGGCCTAAGTTGGTCTAGTACCAAGGACCGCCGCTACTCTCCCCGGTGTAATGGGAGGTGTAATCAGGATACCACTACCTGGTCATCTCCGGATCCCACTGGACAGATGATGCACGATAAGGGTCCAGTTCAGGTTCAGGTTCAGGTTCAGGTTCTGGAGTAAAAGCTTGGGCTCGATGGTTGTTCACCGCTTCCGGCGTAACAAGAAAACTTTCTGCAAGCAAATCAAACAACAGAGGCGCAGGAAAAATAATTATCTCAATGTGTTTCTTATTAAATCTAAGTTTATACAAGAGCATCTTTTCTTCGTTGTCAACAATAAACTTGTGTGCTACCATGCTCTTGTAATCTAAGATGTGAGGAGGCAATTTTATCTCCTCCTCCTCATGGTGCCTAATGGGTATATGAAAATGTTTAGCAAGACGTGCATCATAGATACCTCCAAATATGGGGCCTTTTGTATGATTCAGGGCTAGCCGTTTAGCAACGACGACACCCATGCTAAAAGTATTCTCTCCAAGCAAAGCATGTTGAAGAATGATAATATCAGGAACGCTCAAATTTCCACTATTTCCACGACCAATCAAGCATTTACTAGCAAATATGGCAAAGTAGCATAAAACAGGAAAGTGTATGCTAGAGACTTTTGCCTCAGAGCCCATCTTTGGCTCCTCTACAGCAATAGTATTAACGAAGCCACCCACATCTTCACGATGGGGTTCCTCTAATTCTCCCTCAAAAGGTATCCTACATACCGCGCAAAAATGACATAAAGACATTTCTTTGAATTCATCATATAAATGAAATGATACTGCAGGCCGTGACTTCTTAGGATAATAATAAAAGTTTTGCACGAAAGTATTGGTAAGTAAGAGATACTGATCGATTCGGTCGTTGATGAAACCGGTGAGGCCTGCAGTCTCGATTAAAGCATAAAAATCTTCATGAATTCCCGCTTCTTTCAAGAAATCCTCGCATGGCCATTCACACGACCGTACTTCCGCTAAGCGAGGGAGATTATACTTGGCTTTTTCCTTCTCTTTGGCTTGTTTTTCCTGAGAGCTCTGGCTAGAAGAGCCCCTCAAAAGTTTCCTCAACATTTCTGAAAATTTCTGAAATTTTAGTAACTTCAAAATAAAAGTGAATAAAACTAAATAAGAATGGTAGCAACTACTCCTTGCCTAGAGCCTATATCATGCATTGGAATTGCTTGGGACCTAAAAAATTTAACATGCAAGCTCAAGAACATGGTCACCTATGCAGCAAGAATTTGCAATGAATAAAGCAATAGAAGAAAAACTAATTGGACCAATGGAGGAGTCACATACCAAGCAACAATCTCCCAAAGCAGTTTTGTGAATGGAGCTTTGAGCTAAGAGATCGAAAATCACAGCAAAACGAGCTAGAACTCTTGCTTGAGCTAGATGGGGATTTTTTGGGTAGAAGATGAAGTGTGTGGGTGCTGGCATAAGTGGAGGGGGGCCCACCAGGGGCCCACGAGACAGGGGCGCCCTATAGGGGGCGCCCTCCACTCTCGTGGCTCAGTGCTTGCCCTCCTGCAGATTTTTCAAGGCCTAAAATCCTCAAATATTCCAGAAAAAATCATACTAAATTTGCAGGGCATTTGGAGCACTTTTATTTTCGGACTATTTTTAATGCATGATAATTCAGAAAATGACAGATAATACTATTTTTGCTTTATTTAATCTAGATAACAAAAAGTAAAAAGAGGGTACAGAAGGTTGTGCCTTCTAGTTTCATCCATCTCGTGATCATCAAAATGAATCCACTAACAAGGTTGATCAAGTCTTGTTAACAAACTCATTCCGAATAACACGGAACCGGAGAAATTTCGAATAACACTAAGTTACCTCAACGGGGATATGAAAATCCCCAACAATAAGAATATCATACTTTTTCTTGACAGTAGGGAGAGGAAATTCAAAACCTCCAATAATAATAGTTGGAACTTGTCCAATAGAATTGATGCTATGAACTTGAGATTGTTTCCTCGGAAAGTGTACCGTATGCTCATTACCATTAACATGAAAAGTGGCATTGCCTTTGTTGCAATCAATAACAGCCCCTGCAGTATTAAGAAAAGGTCTACCAAGGATAATAGACATACTATCGTCCTCGGGAATATCAAGAATAACAAAGTCCGTTAAGATAGTGACATTTGCAACCACAACAGGCACATCCTCACAAATACCGACAGGTATAGCAGTTGATTTATCAACCATTTGCAAAGATATTTCAGTAGGTGTCAACTTATTCAATTCAAGTCTATGATATAAAGAGAGAGGCATAACACTAACACCGGCTCCAAGACCACACAAAGCAGTTCTAACATAATTCCTTTTAATGGAGCATGGTATAGTTGGTACACCCGGATCTCCAAGTTTCTTTGGTATTCCACCCTTAAAAGTGTAATTAGCAAGCATGGTGGAAATTTCAGCTTCTGGTATTTTTCTTTTATTTGTGATGATATCCTTCATATACTTAGCATAAGGATTTACCTTGAGCATATCAGTTAAATGCATACATAAGAAAATAGGTCTAATCATTTCAGCAAAGCGCTCAAAATCCTCGTCATCCTTTGACTTGGATGGTTTAGGAGGAAAGGGCATGGGTTTCTGAACCCATGGTTCTCTTTCTTTACCATGCTTCCTAGCAACAAAATCTCTCTTATCATAACATTGATTCTTTGATTGTGGGTTATCAAAATCAACAGCAGGTTCAATCTCTACATCATTGTTTTTGCTAGGTTGAGCATCAACATGAACAATATCATTAACATTATCACTAGGTTCATGTTCATCACCTGATTGTGTTTCAGCATCAGAAATAGAAATATCATTGGGATTCTCAGGTGTGTCTAGAGTAGGTTCACTAGAAGCATGCAAAGTTCTATCGTTTTTCTTCTTCTTCTTTTTAGAAGAACTAGGTGCCTCTAAATTATTTCTCTGAGAATCTTGCTCGATTCTCTCAGGGTGGCCTTCAGGATACAAAGGTTCCTGAGTCATTCTACCAGTTCTAGTAGCCACTCTAACAACAAAGTCATTTTTATTATTCAATTCATCAAGCAAATCATTTTGAGCTTTAAGTACTTGTTCAGCTTGAGTAGCAACCATAAAAGCATATTTGCTAACGAGGTGAAGTTCATCTTTAACTCTAGCCAGATTAACACTTACATGTCCTATCTCGAAAGCATTATTATTTAACTCTCTACCAACATAAGCATTAAAACTTTCTTGTCTAGCCATAAAGTCATCAAATTCATCTAAGCATGGGCTATGAAATTTAGTAGAGGGGATTTCAACTTTATCATATCTATAGAGAGAAATTACCTTTACTACCTATGTCGGGTTATCAAGACAATGTGGTTCTTCAGGCGGTATATTAAGACCATGTATTTCTTCAATAGGAGGTAAATTCTTAACATCTTCAGCTTTAATGCCTTTTTCTTTCATTGATTTCTTTGCCTCTCGCATATCTTCAGGACTGAGAAATAAAACACCTCTCTTCTTGGGAGTGGGTTTAGGAATAGGCTCAGGAGTTGGCTCAATTGGTTCAAGAATTACTTCAGGAATTGGCTCGGGAAGAGTCCAATTATTTTCATTATACAACATATTATTCAATAATATTCCAGCTTCGTCGACTGTTCTTTCCCTGAAAACACAACCAACACAACTATCCAAGTAGTCCTTGGAAGCATCGGTTAGTCCATTATAAAAGATATCAAGTATTTCATATTTCTTAAGAGGATGATCAAGCAAAGCATTAAGCAACCGGAGAAGCCTCCCCCAAGCTTGTGGGAGACTCTCTTCTTTGATTTGCACAAAATTATATATTTCCCTCAAGGCAGCTTGTTTCTTATGAGCAGGGAAATATTTAGCAGAGAAGTAATAAATCATATCCTGGGGACTACGCACACAACCAGGAGCAAGAGAATTATACCAAGTCTTAGCATCACCCTTTAATGAGAACGGAAAGATCTTAAGGATATAAAAATAGCGAGACTTCTCATCATTAGTAAACAGGGTGGCTATATCATTTAACTTGGTAAGATGTGCCACAACAGTTTCAGATTAAAGGCCATAAAAAGGATCAGATTCAACTAAAGTAATAATTTCAGGATCAACAGATAATTCATAATCCTTATCAGTAACAAAGATAGGTGATGTAGCAAAAGCAGGATCGGGTTTCATTCTAGCATTAAGAGACTGCTGCTTCCATTTAGCTAATAATTTCTTAAGATCATATCTATCATTGCAAGCAAAGATTTCCCTAGTAGCTTCTTCATTCATAAGATAACCCTTAGGAAAAAAAGGCAATACATAGTCATTGGGAGAACCTTCATCATCACTATCATCAGTAATAGGATCTTCAGTAATTTCATTCCCCCTAACTCTAGCAAGTTGTTCATCAAGAAATTCACCTAATGGCAAAGTAGTATCACGCACAAAAGTAGTTTCATCATGCATAGCAGAAGTGGCATCATCAATAACATGCGACAAATCAGAATTCATAGCAGTAGTAGGTTTAGGTGTCGCAAGCCTACTAATAACGGAAGGAGAATCTAGTGCAGAGCTAGGTGGCAGTTCCTTACCTCCCCTCGTAGTTGAGGGCAAAATCTTGGTTTTAGCGTCTTTCAAGTTCTTCATAGTGATCAACAGATATAAATCCCAAGTGACTCAGAGAATAGAGCTATGCTCCCTGGCAACGGCGCCAGAAATTAGTCTTGATAACCCACAAGTGTAGGGGATCGCAACAGCTTTCGAGGGTAAAGTATTCAACCCAAATTTATTGATTCGACACAAGGGGAGCCAAAGAATATTCTTGAGTATTAGCAGTTGAGTTGTCAATTCAACCACACCTGGATAACTTAGTATCTGCAGCAAAGTATTTAGTAGCAAAGTAGTATGATAATAAAGGTAACGGTGGCAAAAGTAAAGATAATAGTTTTTGGGTTTTTGTAGTAGTTGTAACAGTAGCAACGGAAAAGTAAATGAGGGAAGAACAATATATGAAAAGCTCGTAGGCAATGGATCAGTGATGGATAATTATGCCGGATGCGATTCCTCATGTAATAGCTATAACATAGGGTGACATAGAAATAGCTCCAGTTCATCAATGTAATGTAGGCATGTATTCCGTAAATAGTCATACGTGCTTATGGAAAAGAACTTGCATGACATTTTTTGTCCTACCCTCCCGTGGAAGTGGGGTCCTAGCGAAAACTAAGGGATATTAAGGCCTCCTTTTAATAGAGAACCGGAACAAAGCATTGGCACATAGTGAATACATGAACTCCTCAAACTACGGTCATCACCGAGAAGTATCCCAATTATTGTCACTTCGGGGTTGTCGAATCATAACGCATAATAGGTGACTATAGACTTGCAAGATAGGATCAAGAACACATATATATTCATGTGAACATAATAGGTTCAGATCTAAAATCATGGCACTCGAGCCCTAGTGACAAGCATTAAGCATAGCAAAGTCATAGCAACATCAATCTCAGAATATAGTGGATAGTAGGGATCAAACCCTAACAAAACTAACTTGATTACATGGTAAATCTCATCCAACCCATCACCATCCAGCAAGCCTACGATGGAATTACTCACGCACGGCGGTGAGCATCATGAAATTGGTGATGGAGGATGGTTGATGATAACGACAGCGACGAATCCCCCTCTCCGTAGCCCCGAACGGACTCCAGATCAGCCCTCCCGAGAGAGATTAGGGCTTGGCGGCGGCTCCGTGTCGTAAAACGCGATGAAACATTCTCTCTGATTTTTTTCTCCCCGAACGTGAATATATGGAGGTGTATTTGAGGTCGGTGGAGGTCCTGGGGGCCCACGAGATAGGAGGGCGCACCCTAGGGGGGGCGCCCCCCTGTCTCGTGGATAGCCTGTGGGCCCCCTGGTGTTGATTCTTTCACCAAAAATTCTTATTAATTCCAAAAAGTGCCTTTGTGGATTTCCAGGACATTCTGAGAACTTTTCTTTTCTATGCATAAAACAACATCATGGCAGTTCTGCTGAAAACAACATCAGTCCGGGTTAGTTTCATTCAAATCATGCAAGTTAGCGTCCAAAACAAGGGCAAAAGTGTTTGGAAAAGTAGATACGTTGGAGACATATCAGTATGATTGGCTGGTTTATCAGGAGTGCCATGGATTTGGCATGGTCGGTCTAGTATGCGGTCCATACTGGACGGGCCCGGATTATTTCTCTTAAATGGCTTCTTCTGCTGACCAGACTTACAGCCACTGAATTCGGTGTTGACCGCCGTGTCTTCGGTGTTATCACCGTTGTTTCAATGTTATGTCTATTGCGTCGGGGCTTGCCGTTGCTGTTTCTGGCTTCAGAAGTGCCAGGTTCGCCTGTATTGTTGTTGCTACAGGCTAGCCAGCTGTCTTCGCCCGCACAGAAGCGGGTCATGAGTGCCATAAGGGCTGACATGGACTTCGGTTTTTCCTGGCCAAGGTGTATGGCCAGCCATTCATCGCGGATGCTGTGCTTAAAGGCCGCTAGGGCTTTGGCGTCCGGACAGTCGACGATCTGGTTCTTTTTAGTTAAGAACCGAGTCTAGAATTTCCTGGCTGATTTTCCGGGCTGTTGGATTATGTGACTTAAGTCATCGGCATCCGGAGGTCGGACATATGTGCCTTGGAAGTTGTCGAGGAAGGTGTCCTCCAAGTCCTCCCAGCCGCCAATGGAGTTTTCGTGCAGACTGTTCAACCAGTACCTAGCTGGTCCCTTGAGCTTGAGCGGGAGGTATTTGATGGCGTGAAGTTCATCACCGTGCGCCATATGAATATGGAGAAGAAAGTATTAAATCCATACCGCGGGGTCTGTTGTGCCATCATACGATTCGATGTTCACGGGTTTAAACCCTTCTGGGAAATCGTGTCCCATTACTTCGTTAGTGAAGCAAAGGGGGTGTGTGGTGCCTCTATATCAGGCCAGGTCGTGACATAGCTCGGATGGAGTTCGTCTGCGGTTTTTGGTCCGGGCGTGATTATGTTTGTCACGTTCAGCCGGATGGCCATTGTCACACATTGGTGCACGCCCTCGTGATCCATAGATCGATCTTGTCTGACCTACTCTATTTTCCAAATCATGCCGCAGGTCATGTGTATATCCCCGAGCTGTTGTATTTCTGTTTGTCCGGCGCGGCAGTGCGGGCCGGTGTTTGTCTCGAGGTGCCGCTTGGCTGGTCAGCCGCATTGTACCTTGGTAGGATGGGCTCCAACGCCTCGTCATCGAACTGTGGTAACAGTTTGCGCTTCGAGTAGCTTTTGGTTAGGCGCTCGAGGCCATACTCCTCGGCTGCCAGGACATTACTCCATCTTTCATTGAGCAGATCTTGATCAACTTGAAGCTGCTGCTGCTTCTTTTTCAGGCTTCTTGCAGTAGCAATTAGCTGACGCTTAAAGCGTTCTTGTTCGGCAGGCTCCTCAGGCACGATGAAATCTTCATCGTCGAGGCTCACCTCGTCCTCGGAGAGCGGAAGGTAGTTGCTATCCTCCGAGTCATTGTTCATGGCCTGTTCGCCAGGGCTGACTCGCCCCTCCTCCCGTTCCTCCTGCTGGGAGGTTGGCTCAACGGGGTCTTCATTGTTTTCGGCATCGTCCGGAGTGTTATTTTCTCCTGTGACGGTATTGCTGTTTTTACTATGGCGTGGCTTAGAGCAGCGCTGGTGACGCCGGCGCTTTGGTTGTATCTCAGGAGGTTTATCCTTGACTGGATTTTCATTGCCGCCGTTGTTTTCTGTGGGTGTATCCACCATGTATATGTCGTACGAGGAGGTGGCTGTCCAACGTCCTGTATGCGATGGTTCCTGATCCTCTCCGGCATCGTCACCCATACCGTCGATGTGTTTGGAGTCGTAGTCAAGCATGTCGGTTAAGTTGTCGACAGTGGCTATAAAGTGGGTGGTGGGTGGGGAACGAATTTCTTCATCATCCACTTCCCATTTGAGCCGGACATAGTTCGGTCGAGAGTCTCCCGACAAGGAGAGGGATTTTAATGAGTTTAACACATCGCCAAAAGGCAAGTGCTGGAAGATGTCCCCGGAGCTGAAATCCAAGACCGGTGCTCAATCAGGTTCAATGGACGCGGATGCACGCGGTCCGGAACCCATGGCCAGAGACGAGTTCGGGGTTCCGGTGACACAAGCCCAGCTTGATGTTGGGCCTGTGTGCGGCTCGAGCGCCGCTGAGTCTGTGGCCTCCATGGTGGGGTTAAGCTTCCCATCTTCGGATGACGCAGTCCGCTCCGGCTCTACGGCCAGGGCGGTCATAGGCGCTATCTCCTGTGCACGGCCAGATGACAGATCTAGGTCATGTTCATCGTGATGGCCAGGGATAGCCGTCATGGGCTCAAACCCATTGAAGAGCAAGTCTCCACGGATATTGGCCACAAAATTCAGGCTTCCAAATCTGACCTGATGGCCAGGGGCGTAGCTATCGATCTACTCTAGATGGCCAAGCGAGTTGGCCTGCAGTGCGAAGCCGCCAAATACGAAGATCTGTCCAGGGAGGAAGGTCCCCCTTGGACTGAGTTGTTGTAGATGATTGATGGAGCCATCAAGCCTTCTGATGACGACGTAGAGGAACTCTCAATGAAAGCACCAATGTCGGTGTCAAAACCGGGGGATCTCGGGTAGGGCGTCCCGAACTGTGCGTCTAAGGCTAATGGTAACAGGAGGCGGGGGACACAATGTTTACCCAGGTTCAGGCCCTCTCTATGGAGGTAATACCCTACTTCCTGCTTGATTGATCTTGATGAATATGAGTATTACAAGAGTTGATCTACCACGAGATCGTAATGGCTAAACCCTAGAAGTCTAGCCTATGAGGTTATGATTGTTGTGGCTAAACCCAAGAAGTCTAAGCCCTCTGGTTTATATAGACACCGGGGGGGACTAGGGTTGTACAAAGTCGGTTACAGAGAAAGAAATCTACATATCTGAATCGCCAAGCTTGCCTTCCACGCAAAGGAGAGTCCCATCTGGACACGGGACGAAGTCTTCTATCTTGTATCTTCATAGTCCAACAGTCCGGACCAAGTATATAGTCCGGCTGCCCGAGGACCCCTTAGTCCAGGACCCCCTCAGCGGCCACACCTTGCAACCCCTCTCTCCTTTCCCCTAAAGCCCATTAAGGCCCATTAACTCCCCGGGGGGTTCCGGTAACCTCCCGGTACTCCGTACCCGAACTTGTCCGGAACCTTTTCGATGTCCGAATATAGCCTTCCAATATATCAATATTTATGTCTCAACCATTTTGAGACTCCTCTTCACGTCTGTGATCTCATCTAGGACTCCGAATAAACTTTGGTCATCAAAACACATAACTCATAATACAAATCGTCATCGAACGTTTAGCGTGCGGACCCTATGGTTTCGAGAACTATGTAGACATGATCGAGACACATCTTGGATCAATAACCAATAGTGGAACTAGGATGCTCATATTGGCTCCTACATATTCTAGGAAGATCTTTATCATTCAAACCGCATAACAAAATACGTTGTTCCCTTTCTCATCGGTATGTTACTTTATCGAGATTCGATCGTAGGTATCATCATACCTAGTTCAATCTCATTACCGGCAAGTCTCTTTACTCGTTCCGTAATACTTCATCCCACAACTAACTCATTAGTCACATTGCTTGCAAGGCTTATAGTGATGAGCATTACCGAGAGGCTCCAGAGATACCTCTCCGAAACACGGAGTGACAAATCCTAATCTCGATCTATGCCAACCCAACAAGCACCTTCGGAAACACCTGTAGAGCATCTTTATAATCACCCAGTTATGTTGTGAAGTTTGATAGCTGATACGTCTCCAACGTATCTACAATTTTTGATTGCTCCATGCTACTTTTATCTACTGTTTTAGGCAATATTGGGTTTTATTATCCACTTTTATATTATTTTTGGGACTAACCTATTAACCGGAGGACCAACCCAGATTTGTTGTTTTATGCCTATTTCAGTGTTTCGAGGAAAAGGAATATCAGACGGAGTCAAAACGGAACGAAATCAACTGGAGAAGTTATTTTTGGAAGGAAACCCACCTGATGGACTTGGACCCCACGTCAAAAGATACGACAAGTGCTCATGAGGGTGGGGGGCGCGCCCCCTACCTCGTGGGGCCCCCGTAGCTCTACCGACGTTCTCCCTGCACCCATATATACCTATGTACCCTAAAACTTCCAGAACAGAAGATAGATCGGGAGTTCCGCCGCCGCAAGCCTCTGTAGCCACCAAAAACCAATCGGTACCCTGTTCCGGCACCCTGTCGGAGGGGGATCCCATCACCGGAGGCCATCTTCATCATCCCGGCGCTATCCATGACGAGGAGGGAGTAGTTCACCCTCGGGGCTGAGGGTATGTACCAGTAGCTATGTGTTTGACCTCTCTCTCTCTCGTGTTCTCTCTCGTGTTCCTCTATGGAACGATCTTGATGTATCCCGAGCTTTGCTATTGTAGTTGGATCTTATGATGTTTCTCCCCCTCTACTCTCTTGTGATGAATTGAGTTTCCCCTTTGAAGTTTTCTTATCGGATTGAGTCTTTATGAGAACACTTGATGTATGTCTTGCCGTGATTTTCTGTGGTGACAATGGGATATCATGTGCCATTTGATGTATGTTTTGCTGATCAACTTGCGGGTTTCGTGACATTGGGAACCTATGCATAGGGGTTGGCACACGTTCTTGACTCTCCGGTAGAAACTTTGGGGCACTCTTTGAAGTACTTATATGTTGGTTGGATGAATCTGAGATTGTGTGATGCATATCGTATAATCATGCCCACGGATACTTGAGGTGACAATGGAGTATCTAGGTGACATTAGGGTTTTGGTTGATTTGTATCTTAAGGTGTTATTCTAGTACAAACTCTTTTATAGATCGATCTGAAAGAATAGCTTTGTGGTGGTTTTGTACCCGACCATAATCTCTACGTTTGTTCTCCGCTATTAGTGGCTTTGGAGTGACTCTTTGTTGCATGTTGAGGGCTTGTCATATGTTCTATCTATGTTATTATTGTTGAGAGAACTTACACTAGTGAAAGTATGAACCCTAGGCCTTGTTTCCTATCATTGCAATAACGTTTACGCTCACTTTTACCGCTCGCTACCTTGCTGTTTTTATTATTTCAGATTACAAAAACCTATATCTACTATCTATTTTGCACTTGTATCTTCATCTCTTCGCCGAACTAGTGCACCTATACAATTTGCCATTGTATTGGGTGTGTTGGGGACACAAGAGACTTTTTGTTATTTGGTTGCAGGGTTGTTTGAGAGATACCATCTTCCTCCTACGCCTCTCGCGGATTGATAAACCTTAGGTCATCCACTTGAGGGAAATTTGCTACTGTCCTACAAACCTGTGCACTTGCAGGCCCAACAACATCTACAAGAAGAAGGTTGTGTAGTAGACATCAAGCTCTTTTCTAGCGCCGTTGCCGGGGAGGCTAGGTAAGTGAAGGTATATCTTTAGATCTTGCAATTGAATCTTTTTGTTTCTTGTTTTAGCACTAGTCTAGTTTATAAAAGAAAACTACAAAAAAATGGAGTTGAGTTTGTCTCATACGCTTCACCTTTTTAATATCTTTCGTGAGTATGATGGAAAGGATAATTGTGCTCAAGTGCTAGAAGAAGAAATCTCTAAATTGTTTGGCACTAAATATTTGAATGATGAGCATGATGGCAATGTTGTTAGTATGAATTCCTTGAATATCCATGATGCTAATGATATGCAAAGCCACAAGCTTGGGGAAGCTATGTTTGACGAATATGATATATTTTGTCCCCCAAGCTTTGATGAGAAAATTTACTATGATGAAAGCATGCCTCCTATCTATGATGATTATTGTGATGATACGTATGCCATAAGGAAGAAGTTTGCTTATGTGGAGAGTAGTAAATTTTCTATGCTATTAGATCATGAAAAGAATGCTTTAGGTGCTGGTTATATTGTTGAATTCATTCATGATGCTACTGAAAATTATTATGAGGGAGGAACATATGCTTGTAGGAGTTGCAATAATGTCAAGTTTCCTCTCTATATGCTGAAATTCTTGAAGCTATGCTTGTTGTGCCATCCTATGCTAGTTGATTATTGTTCCCATAAGTTGTTTGCTCACAAAATCCCTATTCATAGGAAGTGGGTTAGACTTAAATGTGCTAGTCATTTGCTTCATGATGCTCCCGTTATGTTTTAATTCTTATCTTTTATGTGAGCATCATTGTCATCATCATGCCTAGCTAAAAGGCATTAAAGAAAAGCGCTTGTTGGGAGACAACCCAATATTTATCCTTACTGTTTTTGTGTGTCCACATGATTATGCTACTGTAGTAATCATGTTTTATAGCTTTTGTTTCAATAAAGTGCCAAGTAGAACCTTTGGGAAGACTTGGGTGAAGTTTATGTGATCTTACTGTGAAAAACAGAAACTTTAGCGCTCACGAGATTAGCTTCCATTGTTTACTGGAGAGTGCTTTTAAGTTGATTCTTTTTGAAGATGATTAATAGACAAATTGCTCAGGTCCAGCAATTTATTTCATAATTTTTGGGGTTCCAGAAGTATACGTTTGATACAGATTACTACAGACTGTTCTGTTTTTGACAGATTCTGTTTTCTATGTGTTGTTTGCTTATTTTGATGCATCTATGGCTAGTATTAAGTGGTATGAACCATAGAGAAGTTAGAATACAGTAGATATTACACCAATATGAATTTATAATGAGTTCATTACAGTACCTAAGTGGTGGTTTTATTTTCTTATACTAACGGAGCTTACGAGTTTTGTGTGGTTGAAGTTTTCAAGTTTTGGGTAAAGATTCGATGGACTATGGAACAAGGAGTGGAAAGAGCCTAAGCTTGGGGATTCCCAAGGCACCCCAAGGTAATATTCAAGGACAACCAAGCAACTAAGCTTGGGGATGCCCCGGAAGGCATCCCCTCTTTCGTCTTCGTTCATCGGTAACTTTACTTGGAGCTATATTTTTATTCACCACATGATATGTGTTTTGCTTGGAGCGTCATTTTATTTTGTTAGTTTTTGCTTGATGTTAGTTAGAATAATGTTTTGCATCTTTAGTTTCAATAAAAAAAGTCAAGGATAGCCTTTGCCATGCTTATTTTGCTAGTTTGCATGTTGCTGTTTGAAAACAGAAAGTTTACCCCTGTTGCAAAAATTCCCTAGAAAAGTCAGAGCATGGTCTAACGTTGAATCTTTTTGCATTTTGTGATCTGATAAATTTATTACAGTGGTAATTTTAGTTCATAATTTTTGGAGTCAGGGAAGTATTGATACTCTTGCATTCTTTACAGACTGTACTGTTTTGGCAGATTGCTGTTATGGTTGCATTATTTGCGTATGTTTGCTTGTTTAATGATTCTATTTGAGGATAGGAGTATTAAATATACAGAGGCATTTAGTATTCAATGTTGAATAATAATTTAAGTGATTTTCTACAGTATAATATGATAAGGTTTTGCATTGGTTTATACTAACCTATCTCACGAGTTCTTGTTGAGTTTGTTGTGAATGAAGCTTTTGATAAAAAGAGAAACCATGATATGAGAGGAATTAAGGAGACACAAAAGCTCAAGCTTGGGGATGCCCAAGGCACCCCAAGATAATATTTCAAGAAGTCTCAAGCATCTAAGATTGGGGATGCCCCGGTAGGCATCCCACCTTTCTTCTTCAACAACTATCGGTTAGTATCGGTTGAGCCTAAGTTTTTGCTTCTTCACATGAGTTGTGCTATCCTTGCATTGTAGTTTTCTTTAGCTTTGCTTGCTGTTTGAATAAAGTATCAAGATCTGAAATTCTTTAATGAGAGAGAGCCTTACACAAATTGGAATTTGCTAGAATACTCTATGTGCTTCACTTATATCTTTTGAGCTTGATAATTTTTGCTCTAGTGCTTCACTTAGATCTTTTAGAGCACGGTGGTGGATTTGTTTTAAAGAAACTTGATCTCTCATGCTTCACTTAGATTATTTTGAGAGTCATTAATAGAATGGTAATTTGCTTAATGTTAATATACTTGGTGTTCAAGATATGTGAAACTTTCTTTTGAGTGCGTTGAATACTAAGATAAGTTTGATGCTTGATAATTGTTTTGAGATATGAAGATGGTGATATTAGAGTAATGCTAGTTGAGTAGTTGTTAATTCAAAGAATACTTGTGTTAAAGTTTGTGATTCCCGTAGCATGCACGTATGGTGAACCGTTTTGTGATGAGCTCGGAGCATGATTTATTTATTGATTGTCTTCCTTATGAGTGGCGGTCGGGGACGAGCGATGGTCTTTTCCTACCAATCTATCCCCCTAGGAGCATGCGCGTAATACTCTGCTTTGATAACTTCTAGATTTTTGCAATAAGTATATGAGTTCTTTATGACTAATGTTAAGTCCATGGATTATACGCACTTTTTCCCATCCTTCCACCTTTGCTAGCCTCTCTAATACCGCGCACCTTTCGCCGGTATCATACACCCACCATAAACCTTCCTCAAAACAGCCACCATACCTACCTATTATGGCATTTCCATAGCCATTCCGAGATATATTGCCATGCAACTTTCCATCGTTCCGTTTATTATGACACGCTCCATCATTGTCATATTGCTTAGCATGATCATGTAGTTGACATCATATTTGTGGCAAAGCCACCTTTCATAATTCTTTCATACATGTCACTCATGAATCATTGCATATCCCGGTACACCGCCGGAGGCATTCATATAGAGTCATATTATGTTCTAAGTATCGAATTGTAATTGTTGAGTTGTAAGAAAAATAAAAGTGTGATGATCATCATTATTAGAGCATTGTCCCAAGTGAGGAAAGGATGATGGAGGCTATGATTCCCCCACAAGTCGGGATGAGACTCCTGGATGAAAAAAAGAGGCCATAAAAAAGAGAAAAGGCCCAAATAAAAAATGAGAGAAAAGAGAGAAGGGACAATGCTACTATCCTTTTACCACACTTGTGCTTCAAAGTAGCACCATGATCTTCATGATAGAGAGTCTCCTATGTTGTCACATTCATATACTAGTGGGAATTTTTCATTATAGAACTTGGCTTGTATATTCCAATGACGGGCTTCCTCAAAACGCCCTAGGTCTTCGTGAGCAAGCGAGTTGGATGCACACCCACTTAGTTTCTTTTGTTGAGCTTTCATATACTTATAGCTCTAGTGCATCCGTTGCATGGCAATCCCTGCTCACTCACATTGATATCTATTGATGGGCATATCCATAGCCCGTTGATACGCCTAGTTGATGTGAGACTATCTTCCCTCTTTTTTGTCTTCTCCACAACCACCACTCTATTCCACATATAGTGCTATATCCATGGCTCACACTCATGTATTGCGTGAAGATTGAAAAAGTTTTGAAAATGTTAAAGTATGAAACAATTGCTTGGCTTGTCATCGGGGTTGTGCATGATTTAAATACTTTATGTGGGGAAGATGGAGCATAACTAGACTATATGATTTTGTAGGGATAACTTTCTTTGGCCATGTTATTTTGAGAAGACATAATTACTTTGATTAGTATGCTTGAAGTATTATTATTTTTATGTCAATATGAACTTTTGTCTTGAATCTTTCGGATCTGAATATTCATACTATGAATAAGAAGATTTACATTGAAATTATGCCAAAGTATCACTCCGCATCAAAAATTATTTTTTATCATTTACCTACTCGAGGACGAGCAGGAATTAAGCTTGGGGATGCTTGATACGTCTCCAACGTATCTACAATTTTTGATTGCTCCATGCTACTTTTATCTACTGTTTTAAGCAATATTGGGCTTTATTATCCACTTTTATATTATTTTTGAACTAACCTATTAACCGGAGGCCCAACCCAGATTTGCTGTTTTATGCCTATTTCAGTGTTTCGAGGAAAAGGAATATGAGACGGAGTCAAAACGGAACGAAATCAACTGGAGAAGTTATTTTGGGAAGGAAACCCACCTGATGGAGTTGGACCCCACGTCAGAAGATACGGGAGGTGCTCACTAGGGTGGGGGCGCGCCCTCCCCCCTGGGCGCGCCCCTGCCTCGTGGGGCCCCCGTAGCTCCACCGATGTTCTCCCTACACCCATATATACCTATGTACCCTAAAACTTCCAAAACAGAAGATAGATCGGGAGTTCCGCCGCCGCAAGCCTCTGTAGCCACCAAAAACCAATCGGGACCCTGTTCCGGCACCCTGCCGGAGGGGGATCCCATCACCGGAGGCGATCTTCATCATCCCGGCGCTATCCATGATGAGGAGGCAGTAGTTCAC
Source organism: Aegilops speltoides (assembly GCA_021437245.1). Taxonomy (NCBI): domain Eukaryota; kingdom Viridiplantae; phylum Streptophyta; class Magnoliopsida; order Poales; family Poaceae; genus Aegilops; species Aegilops speltoides. The sequence goes on from CM038143.1 coordinate 496,520,344, forward strand.
CCTCGGGCTGAGGGTATGTACTAGTAGCAAATGTGTTTGATCTCTCTCTCTCTCGTGTTCTCTCTCGTGTTCCTCTATGGCACGATCTTGATGTATCCCGAGCTTTTCTATTGTAGTTGGATCTTATGATGTTTCTCCCCTTCTACTCTCTTGTGATGAATTGAGTTTCCCCTTTGAAGTTTTCTTATCGGATTGAGTCTTAAAGAGAACACTTGATGTATGTCTTGCCGTGATTATCTGTGGTGACAATGGGATATCATGTGCCATTTGATGTATGTTTTGCTGATCAACTTGCGGGTTTCGTGACATTGGGAACCTATGCATAGGGGTGGTTTCGTACCCGACCATAATCTCTACGTTTGTTCTCCGCTATTAGTGGCTTTGGAGTGACTCTTTGTTGCATGTTGAGGGCTTGTCATATGTTCTATCTATGTTATTATTGTTGAGAGAACTTACACTAGTGAAAGTATGAACCCTAGGCCTTGTTTCCTATCATTGTAATACCGTTTACGCTCACTTTTACCGCTCGCTACCTTGCTGTTTTTATTATTTCAGATTACAAAAACCTATATCTACTATCTATTTTGCACTTGTATCTTCATCTCTTCGCCGAACTAGTGCACCTATACAATTTGCCATTGTATTGGGTGTGTTGGGGACACAAGAGACTTTTTTTTATTTGGTTGCAGGGTTGTTTGAGAGAGACCATGTTCCTCCTACGCCTCTCGCGGATTGATAAACCTTAGGTCATCCACTTGAGGGAAATTTTCTACTGTCCTACAAACCTGTGCACTTGCAGGCCCAACAACGTCTACAAGAAGAAGGTTGTGTAGTAGACATCAATAGCACACAAGGTGTTCCTCCGGTATTCAGGAGTTGCATAATCTCATAGTCTGAGGAACATGTATAAATCATGAAGAAAGCAGTAGCAATGAAACTGTAACGATCATAATGCTAAGCTAACGGATGGGTCATGTCCATCACATCATTCTCCTAATGATGTGATTTTGTTTACTAAATGACAACACATGTCTATGGTTAGGAAACATAACCATCTCTGATTAACGAGCTAGTCTAGTAGAGGCATACTAGGGACACTATGTTTTGTCTATGTATTCACACATGTACTAAGTTTTCGGTTAATACAATTCTAGCATGAATAATAAACATTTATCATGAAATAAGAAAATAAACAATAACTTTATTATTGCCTCTAGGGCATATTTCCTTCAGTCTCCCACTTGCACCGGAGTCAATAATCTAGATTACAAAGTAATGATTCTAACACCCATGGAGTTTTGGTGCTGATCATGTTTTGCTCGTGGAAGAGGCTTAGTCAACGGGTCTGCAACAAATTCAGATCTGTATGTATCTTGCAAATCTCTATGTCTCCCTCCGACACTTGATGATGGATGGAATTGAAGTGTCTCTTGATGTGCTTGGTTCTCATGTGAAATCTGGATTCCTTTGACAAGGCAATTGCACCAGTATTGTCACAAAAGATTTTCATTGGACCAGATGCACTAGGTATGACACTAGATCGGATATGAACTCCTTTATCCAGACTCCTTCATTTGCCGCTTCCGAAGCAGCTATGTACTCCGCTTCACATGTGGATCCCGCCATGATGCTTTGCTTGGAATTGCACCAACTGACAGCTCCACCATTCAATAAAAATACGTATCCGGATTGCAACTCCGAGTCATCCGGATCAGTGTCAAAGCTTGCATCGACTTAACCATTTACGACGAGCTCTTTGTCACCTCCATAAACTAGAAACATATCCTTAGTCCTTTTCAGGTATTTCAGGATGTTCTTGACCGTTGTCCAGTGTTCCACTCCGGGATTACTTTGGTACCTCCTTGCTATAGTTATAGCAAGGCACACATCAAGTCTGGTACACAACATTTCATACATGATAGAACCTATGGCTGAAGCATAGGGAATGACTTTCATTTTCTCTCTATCTTCTGCAGTGGTCGGGCATTGAGTCTGACTCAACTTCACACCTTGTAACATAGGCAAGAACCCTTTCTTTGACTGATTCATTTTGAACTTCTTCAAAACTTTATCAAGGTATGTGCTTTGTGAAAGTCCAATTAAGCGTCTTGATCTATCTTTATAGATCTTGATGTCCAATATGTAAGCAGCTTCACCGAGGTCTTTCATTGAAAAACTCTTATTCAAGTATCCCTTTATGCTATCCAGAAATTCTGTATCATTTCTAATTAACAATATGTCATCCACATATAATATTAGAAATGCTACATAGCTCCCACTCACTTTCTTGTAAATACAGTCTTCTCCAAAAGTTTGTATAAAACCATATGCTTTGATCACACTATCAAAGCGTTTATTCCAACTCCAAGAGGCTTGCACCAGTTCATAAATGGATCGCTGGAGCTTGCACACTTTGTTAGCACCCTTTGGATCGACAAAACCTTCTGGTTGCATCATATACAACTCTTCTTCCAGAAATCCATTCAGGAATGCAGTTTTGACATGCATCTGCCAAATCTTGTAATCATAAAATGCGGCAATTGCTAACATGATTCGGACAGACTTAAGGATCGCTATGGGTGAGAAAGTCTCATCGTAGTCAACTTCTTGAACTTGTCGAAAACCTTTCGCAACAAGTCGAGCTTTGTAGACAGTAATATTACCGTTAGCATCAGTCTTCTTCTTTAAGATCCATTTATTTTCAATGGCTTGCGGATCATCGGGCAAATCCACCAAAGTCCACACTTTGTTCTGATACATGGATCCCATCTCAGATTTCATGGCCTCAAGCCATTTCGCGGAATCTGGGATCATCATCGCTTCCTCATAGTTCGTAGGTTCATCATGTTCTAGTAACATGACTTCTAGAATAGGATTACCATACCACTCTGGTGCAGACCGTACTCTGGAAGACCTACGAGGTTTTGTAGTAACTTGATCTGATGTTTCATGATCATCATCATTAGCTTCCTCACTAATTGGTGTAGTAATCAATGTAATTTCTATGATGAACTACTTTCCAATTCGGGAGAAGGTAAAATTACCTCATCAAGTTCTACTTTCCTCCCACTCACTTCTTTCGAGAGAAACTCCTTCTCTAGAAAGGATCCATTCTTAGCAACGAATATCTTGCCTTCAGATCTGTGATAGAAGGTGTACCCAACAGTTTCCTTTGGGTATCCTATGAAGACGCACTTCTCCTATTTGGGTTCGAGCTTATCAGGTTGAAGCTTTTTCACATAAGCATCGCAGCCCCAAACTTTAAGAAACGACAACTTTGGTTTCTTGCCAAACCACAGTTCATAAGGCGTCATCTCAACGGATTTTGATGGTTCCATATTTAAAGTGAATGCAGCCGTCTCTAAAGCATAACCCCAAAATGATAGCGTTAAATCAGTAAGAGACATCATAGATCGCACCATATCCAATAAAGTACGGTTACGACGTTCGGACACACCATTTCGCTGGGGTGTTCCAGGTGGCGTGAGTTGCGAAACTATTCCACATTGTTTCCAATGAAGAACAAAAATCATAACTCAAATATTCTCCTCCACGATCAGATTGTAGAAACTTTATTTTCTTGTTACTATGATTTTCCAATTCACTCTGAAATTCTTTGAACTTTTCAAATGTTTTAGACTTATGCTTCATTAAGTAGATATAACCATATCTGCTCAAATCATCTGTGAAGGTAAGAAAATAACAATACCCGCCACAAGCCTCATCACTCATTCGACCACATACATTGGTATGTATTTTTTCCAATAAGTCAGTAGCTCGTTCCATTATTCCGAAGAACGGAGTTTTAGTCATCTTGCCCATGAGGCACGGTTCGCAAGCACCAAGTGATTCATAATCAAGTGATTCCAAAAGCCCATCAGCATGGAGTTTCTTCATGCGCTTTACACCGATATGACCTAAACGGAAGTGCCACAAATAAGTTGCACTATCATTATCAACTTTGCATCTTTTGGCTTCAATATTATGAACATGTGTATCACCATGATCGAGATTCAACAAAAATAAACCACTCAGCAAGGGTGCATGACCATAAAAGATATTACTCATATAAATAGAACAACCACTATTCTATGGTTTAAATGGATATTACTCATAACTAATCCCGAAGGTAGATGTAGAGGTAGTGTGCTGATGGCGATCACATTAACCTTGGAACCATTTTCGACGCGCATTGTCACCTCGTCCTTAGCCAATCTTCGTTTAATCCGTAGCCCCTGTCTCGAGTTACAAATATGAGCATCATAACTAGTATCAAATACCCAGGCGCTACTACGAGCATTAGTAAGGTACACATCAATAACATGTATATCAAATATACCTTTCACTTTTCCATCCTTCTTATCCGCCAAATACTTGGGGCAGTTCCGCTTCCAGTGACCAGTCCCTTTGCTATAGAAGCACTCAGTTTCAGGCTTAGGTCCAGACTTGGGTTTCTTCTCCGGAGCAGCAACTTTCCTGTCGTTCTTCTTGAAGTTACCTTTCTTCCCTTTGCCTTTTTTCTTGAAACTAGTGGTCTTGTTGACCATCAACACTTGATGCTCCTTTTTGATTTCTACCTCCGCAGCTTTTAGCATCGCAAAGAGTTCGGGAATTGTCTTGTTCATCCTTGCATATTATAGTTCATCACGAAGCCTTTATAGCTTGGTGGCAGTGATTAAAGAACTTTGTCAATGAGACTATCATCAGGAAGATTAACTCCCAGCTGAGTCAAGTGGTTATGGTACCCAGACATTCTGAGTATGTGTTCATTGGCAGAACTATTCTCCTCCATTTTGCAACTATAGAACTTGTTGGAGACTTCATATCTCTCAACTCGGGCATTTGCTTGAAATGTTAACTTCAACTATTGGAACATCTCATATGCTCCATGACGTTGAAAACGTCTTTGAAGTCCCGACTCTAAACCATAAAGCATAACACACTGAACTATCGAGTAGTCATCAACACGCGTCTGCCAGGCATTCACAATGTCTGCAGTTGCTGGCGCGGGTGGTACACCTAGCAGTGCTTCCAGGACGTAATTCTTCTGTGCAACAATGAGGATAATCCTCAAGTTATGGACCCAGTCCGTGTAATTGCACCATCATCTTTCAACTTAGTTTTTCTCTAGGAACGCATTAAAATTCAAAGGAACGATAGCACGGGCCATTGATCTACAATAACATAGACATGCAAACTAACTATCAGGACTAAGTTCATGATAAATTAAAGTCCAATTAATCATATTACTTGAGAACTCCCACTTAGATAGACATCCCTCTAGTCATCTAAATGATCACATGATCCAAATCAACTAAACCATGCCCGATCATCACATGAGATGGAGTAGTTTTAAATGGTGAACATCACTATGTTGATCATATCTACTATATGATTCACGTTCGACCTTTCGGTCTCAGTGTTCCGAGGCCATATCTGCATATGCTAGGCTCGTCAAGTTTAACCCGACTATTCTGCGTGTGCAAAACTGGCTAGCACCCGTTGTATGTGAACGTAGAGCTTATCACACCTGATCATCACGTAGTGTCTCGGCACGACGAGCTTTAGCAACGGTGCATACTTAGGGAGAACACTTATACCTTGAAATTTAGTAAGGGATCATCTTATAATGCTACCGCCGTACTAAGCAAATAAGATGCATAAAAGATAAACATCACATGCAATCAAAATATGTGACATGATATGGCCATCATCATCTTGTGCTCATGATCTCCATCACCGAAGCATTGCCATGATCTCCATCGTCACCGACACGACACCTTGATATCCATCGTAGCATCGTTGTCGTCTCGCCAACTATTACTTCTATGACTATCGCTATCACTTAATTAGTGATAAAGTAAAACAATTACATGGCGATTGCATTGCATACAATAAAGCGACAACCATATGGCTCCTGCCAGTTGCCGATAACTCCGTTACAAAACATGATCATCTCATACAACAATTTATATCACATCATGTCTTGACCATATCACAGCAAGCCCTGCAAAAACAAGTTAGACGTCCTCTACTTTGTTGTTGCAAGTTTTACGTGGCTGCTACGGGCTTCTAGTAAGAACCATTCTTACCTACGCATCAAAACCACAATTATTTTTCATCAAGTGTGTTGTTTTAACCTTTAACAAGAACCAGCCATAGTCAACAACTCGATTCAACTAACATTGGAGAAACAAACACCCGCCAGCCACCTATGTGCAAAAGCACGTTGGTAGAACCAGCCTCATGAACGCGGTCACATAATGTCGGTCTGGGCCGCTTCATCCAACAATACCGACGAATCAAAGTAAGACGTTGGTGGTAAGCAGTATGACTATTATCGCCAACAACTCGTTGTGTTCTACTCGTGCATATAACATCTACGCATAGACCTGGCTCGGATGCCACTGTTAGGGAACATAGTAATTTCAAATTTTTCCTACGATGACACAAGATCTATCTAGGAGATGCATAGCAATGAGAGGGGAGAGTGTGTCCACGTACCCTCATAGACCGAAAGCAGAAGCGTTTAGTAACGCGGTTGATGTAGTCGAACGTCTTCGCGATCTAACCGATCCAAGTATCGAACGTACGGCACCTCCGCGTTCAGCACACGTTCAGCTCGATGACGTCCCTCGTTCTCTTGATCCAGTTGAGGACAAGGGTGAGTTCCGTCAGCACGGCGGCATGGCGATGATGATGATGAAGTTACCTGCGTAGGGCTTCGCCTAAGCTGTACGACGATATGACCGAGATGTGTAACTGTGGAGGGGGGCACCGCACAGGGCTAAGAGAAGACTTGGTGTGTTCTAGGGTGCCCCTGCCCCCGTATATAAAGGAGGGAGGAGGAGGAGGCCAGCCCTAGAGGGGGCGCACCAAGGGGGGGAGTCCTACTTGGACTCCCGGTCCAAGTAGGATTCGCCCCTCCTTTCCTATTCCAACTAGGAAAAGGAGGAAGGGGGAAGAGGGGAGAAGGAAGGAGGGGGGGGGCGCCGCCCACTAGTCCAATTCAGACCTGCCCATGGGGGGAGCACGGCCACCCCTTGCAGCCCCTCTCTCCTTTCCCCTAAAGCCCATTAAGGCCCATTAACTCCCCAGGGGGTTCCGGTAACCTCCCGGTACTCCGAAAAATACCCGAACTTGTTCGGGACCTTTTCGATGTCCGAATATAACCTTCCAATATATCAATCTTTATGTCTCGACTATTTTTAGACTCCTCGTCACGTCCATGATCTCATCCGGGAATATGAATAAACTTCGGTCATCAAAACACATAACTCATAATACAAATCGTCATCGAACGTTAAGCGTGCGGACCCTACGGGTTCGAGAACTATGTAGACATGATCGAGACACATCTCCGATCAATAACCAATAGCGGAACCTGGATGCACATATTGGCTCCTACATATTCTACGAAGATCTTTATCGGTCAAACCGCATAACAATATGTTGTTCCCTTTGTCATCGGTATGTTACTTGTCCGAGATTCGATCGTCGGTATCATCATACATAGTTCAATCTCGTTACCGGCAAGTCTCTTTACTCATTCCGTAATACTTCATCCCGCAACTAACTCATTAGTCACATTGCTTGCAAGGCTTATAGTGATGAGCATTACCGAGAGGGACCATAGATACCTCTCCGAAACACGGAGTGACAAATCCTAATCTCGATCTATGCCAACCCAACAAACACCTTCGAAAACACCTGTAGAGCATCTTCATAATCACCCAGTTACGTTGTGACGTTTGATAGCACACAAGGTGTTCCTCCGGTATTCAGGAGTTGCATAATCTCATAGTTTGAGGAACATATATAAGTCATGTAGAAAGCAGTAGCAATGAAACTGTAACGATCATAATGCTATGCTAACGGATGGGTCATGTCCATCACATCATTCTCCTAATGATGTGATCCCGTTCATCAAATGACAACACATGTCTATGGTTAGGAAACATAACCATCTTTGATTAATGAGCTAGTCTAGTAGAGGCATACTAGGGACACTATGTTTTGTCTATGTATTCACACATGTACTAAGTTTCCGGTAATACAATTCTAGCATGAATAATAAACATTTATCATGAAATAAGGAAATAAATAATAACTTTATTATTGCCTCTAGGGCATATTTCCTTTAGTTTGTTTCAATAATAGCTGGCTATTCAGTTCAACTGATGCTCTGGCTCGGGATGTGTTTTGCCGTCTTGAATAAATTTCGCAGAAAACATCAGTTTCTATCAGTTGGACCGAATTCCCCATGCCCTGGATCAAGCCGCCCTGTCCAGAGCCCCGTGCTCTCCTCGCAGATTCGCCCATCGGGCACTAGCTGGGGGTGCTTGGATATGAATGATGCCGGAAAATTTCGCCATTCTGCCATACAAGGGGTGCAAGGCGGGTTAAGTTAGCTATCCTCGGGGAATTGGAACGGTATAGGTTCGCTATATCGTACATATCGTCCCTCTTCGGTGCGATTGAATCTCGTCAATATGCTCGTGGCAGCCTGAATAAGACGCCGGTTTTGGGTGTGTACCCTGGTAGCGACGAATGCGCTGGAGTGCCCGACCGGCTGTGTTACGGGATGTTGGTCTTCTTGCGTCTTGTATGTACGGTGGTGCTTTAGTACTAGCCTAACTAGGCGTTATTTAGCTTTTTCGCCCGGTTTTTCACAAATAAACCATGCAGTCCTTTTTTCTTTCTTCTTTCCCGACACTCGCTTTTATGTGGTGCATTCCTTTTCTAGAGGTGTTCTTGTAATACCTCTTTCTAATCAACAAATTTGGCAGCTCTCCTGGCAACATTATAAAAGAACTAAAATAGACAATTGCACTCTAGAGAAGGTTACCTTATAGGACCACAATACCAAAGTACTCCAAAATTATGGTTATCACACATCACCACAAGAAGATCACCTCTAGACTATATTTGTTCCAACTAAAAAGACCAGCCACCGCCCCCCAAAAGCTATTCTCCTATGAGCTATAGTTAGGGCAACTCTAACGTAGAGACCCAAATGGACGCAGATTTTGCCTGCTTTTTATCCGTTTCAATCCGTAAACGGACACGGGTAGACACAACCTGTGAACCCAACGCGCAAGACCCATTTGACGGACATGTCAAGGTCGAGGTTATCAAAAGGCTCTCTTGCCTATGAAGACTTGTCCTGCCGCGGCGACCAACCAGGTCTCGCACGTCAGAGTGGTCGTCAAGTTGAGTGTCGGTTCCTACCAGTGAGTAGGCGGGCTTCTCAGGGAGGGTGCTGGAGATAAGGTCGCCGCCAATCTCGCGCGTTCGTGCTGCTGCACCTCTGGCTCGCTTCCAAGCCAAAGAGGCAGAGCAGATTCGGCGCTTGTCTCCCACAACGCCTTGGCTCCTCTGCCACAGTGCCTTCCCCCAATGCGTTGGAGACCACCTTAGGGAGTGCCCCCGCGTCGCTGGCTTGCCTTGCGCCAGAGGGACCGCCACCCCACCATGCCTGCCTCATCTCTCCAGCGCGTGGTCTTTAGCGACATGGTGGGTGGGTGGGCCAGAAGTGAGAAAAAGGAGGAGAGGGAGAGAAAAATGTGGGTAGGTGGTGGGCCAGCCGAACAAAAAGGACATAGACGGACAGCGGACGGTATCCACTTTAGACCCAAACTTAGGACATAAACGGGTTTGAACGGACACAAAATGTGTACGACCAGACTTGTAGAAGAAATGGGTCTCTGAGTTGAGCCGCATTTTTTCTCTCCGTGGTCCCAAATGGACGTGGGTGGATGATATGGGTCCTTGGGATTGGAGTTCCCCTTAGTACCAAGTTAGCAACCAAACAGTACACTGAAGTAGTACGAGATGGGAAAAAGAGATCCCGACAAATCCAACGTGTATCTCAAATTGGTTACTGCTAGTCATGTACAACGCTTTGCTCCTCAAACTAGCCGTTTCTGTAATCTCAGTAAAATATCCTGCAAAAATAGTAATAAAATTAAATGTATTACTACGTGCCGTGCACAACTCTCCATCTAACAAACAAGCTATTCTTCTAACCCTGGTAAAATAGCTTGCAAATATGGTAATGTCATTACCACAAGTTCCAAATATAGTAATAGAATTAGGACAAGACACTACAAAAACTACCACGTGGTTATTTAGGTGGTAATGTAGTAAAGTTGGTAGGTGCTAATTACTGTTTAGTGGGGCCTCTAGTAAATAGAGAAGATCTCTAGGAAATCACATTCTGGTATGCAATGCTCTAGTTTTGCAAGATGGTAAATGAAACTAGTTCACATCGTAACGAGCTCTTGTCCTTACCAGGGAAAAAAAAATACTTCAGCTCCTTAGGAGTACTTGCATTACTACTATATGCACGCATGATTACTACTTACATGCAAACAGTACGCTAGTAACATATTCATTTTATATTACGATATATGGGCTAGGTATTACGATCAGTTGTGACATGCGGTGGGGGCGCTACGGGTTGGTTTGATCAAGTGTGGCGTTGTTAACCAAGGTGGGGCTGCCCGCATGATGGGTCTGAGCGCAGAATAAGTCATTGTACGCGCTCGCATAGTTTAGCGGTCCTATATATATATATATATATATATATATATATATATATATATATATATATATATATATATATATATATATATATATATATATATATATATATATATATATATATAGGAAAATGCATCCTACTACCGGGTGTAACTACACCCATTTTTATATACTATCATGTGATAGTATATACTCTACTTTATTATTTTTATTTACGTTAGATACTATATCTAAGATACTCCAAAGTGAGTTATATGAAAAATTGCAAGTGAGCTCATAGTTTTATTGTATTTGTGAAATACGTACATATTTGTCTGCTAAATGAAGTATGCACAAAATATGGTACATACTACCAAAAAGTAGTATATATACTACCTAAACATTCTTATATACTACATACTACACATACATACTCTCCGATATAATAGATACTACCTAGAACGTCTGAAACAAAAGTGGGAGTAACTACACCCGGTAGTAGGAAAAATTGTCCTATATAGGGAAAATGCATCCTACTACCGGGTGTAACTACACACACACACACACACACACACACACACACACACACACACACACACACATATATATATATATATATATATATATATATATATATATATATATATATATACTTTACTTTAATTTCAAGAATGCATTGAAAAATTCTTGGCATGAGTTAAATATATGATATATTTTAAAATGTTCATGAATGTGTGAAAAACATACTCGATTTCTTTAAATGTTATTACCATTCAAAAAGTTGGTCATCACATTTATAAATGTTCGCACGTTTAAATATATGTTTCATTACATTTCAACTAAAATGTTCATGAAATGTAAACATTTGTTCACACTATTTTCGAATAATGTCCGTAACATATAAAAAAACTTGTGCCATTAAAAAAAGGAAGTGCATAGCAAATTGTCTGCATGTTCTCGGAAAAATGTTCATGACATTTAAAAAATCACTTGTATTAAAAAATGTTCATCATACATTGGACACAATGTTCAGCGTGTATTTAACAAATGTTTAAACATGTATCTGAAAAATGTTCAACGTGTATTTAACAAATGTTTAAACATGTATCTGAAAAATGTTCAACCAGTATACGAACAACGTTTAACGTGTTGTTAAATAAAGTTGATATGTATTTGAAGAATAAATAAAACAATAGAAAACCAGAAAAAATCTAATGAAACCAATAGAAACTAAACATAGGAGTTTGGTGGGATACCAAGAAGTCGATCAAACAAAAAAAACGCCTACAATCCAATCAAGCATATTTCTTTTTAGTAACGTCCAATCAAGCATATGGGTTGGTGGCCGAATAACAGGGCTCAACTCGAGGAAAAGGCAGTGTTAGCCCAGCATAACTATATTTCGCCTGCTGCGATCTATTGCACTGTCTCGCCTATGCGCTCGCTTTAATGTTCCGGGCCTTTTGAGCAGTTTTGGTAGGTTACACAGACTAGTTTTAAAACATGTCCCCTCCTCCCCCACGAAAAAACATAGTTTTAAAACATCACATGCAGTACTTTTTTTCTATGTTTTTCTTTTCCTTTTTCCTATGAGTTTCTTATTTTTCAATGTTTTCTGTATCCATTTTTGTTTTCCTTTCTTCTATGAGTTTCTATTGGTTTTCATCTGTTTGCTTTATATTATTTTCCTGCTTTTTTACTTGTTTTTTATTTTCAAATACATGTTGGATTTATTTTGATTTTACAAATAAATGTCGAAAATTACGAAAATGCACATTGAACACTTTTTGAATACAGTGTGAATATTTTGCAAAAAAATCATGAAAATTTAATTAATAACATGTAAATATTATGTTATGTATTGCAACTTTCTCTCTTTAATGCCATATATTATTTCATATATTTCTCATATTTTTCAATATATTGCAAACAAATTTTTACATTTCATAAACATTTGTTTTTGTAATGGAACATATATTTAACTTGCAATCATTTAGTAAGTATGATTAACAATTTCTTGAATGATACTTTCTATATTTCAATGTTGTGCCTGCAATTTTTTAAATTTTCATGATTTTTTTAGATCTCATGATCATATACTTAAAACATGTGAGGATTTTTTTAAATGTCATGAAATTTTTCAACAGTATGAATATTGTTAAAAAAAAAATACATGAACCATTTTTTACCATACACGAATTGTTTTTAAATGCATGGTTTATGCTTTTTAGCTACAGCTAAAAGGAGCATAACTTTTCAAGCGGCGGTGGTCGGTCTTTTTAGTTGGAAGATATATAGTGTACTGTTGATTGTCTTGCACAATGAAGAGCGATCACCTTAATTTTTGAAGTATTCTGTTTTTTGGAACTATAAGTCATCCCTCTCTGGACTATAACTGAGTGTGATGACAAAAGAAAAGTCTATAATTGAATGATCACCTTGCGTGGCCATTCTAACAAACTTCTACTCCGTCCATTTCTAAATATAAGTGTTTTTAGATATTTCAATACGGACTACATATGGATGTACATAGACATATTTTAAAGTGTAAATTCACTCATTTTGCTCCACATGTAGTGCATATTGAAATCTTTAAAAATGCTTATATTTCGGAAAGGATGGAGTATAACTGAAATCCCAAGAGATATGCCGGTTCTCCACCTCAGTCTCTACGGCACTCGTAAAATGGCCATCCAAGAAATTGTATTATTCGTCCGTGTAATAGACATGGAACTTCTACGGCACTTGGGGATATCCACCAATGACGTAGATGGCACTTCTAAGGCAATCGTGGGGTCGCAAGAAATATGTCTCGCCTATTGTGAGAGCTAGCTCCGGCTCGCCTCTGGCGTGGCGTCATAGGGTCGGCCTAGTAGTATAGAGTGCCTGTTTCTCTGTGGTTTTCTTCTTGGGTTTTCACTGTTTGCATCGGGTTTCCTTTGTTTTTCTTTTCTTTTTTCTTTATGTTTCTTTGTTTTTTCTTCTTTCTTCAGTTTTCTTTGGAGTTTTTCCTTTCTTGTTTTCCAAAACATGTCTACATTTTTCATACGCATTGCAAATTTTTAAATATATTAGGATTTTTATACACACTTAACATTTTTTAATACATTATTCACATTTTTTAAATATATGTTTTGATGTCTATTTTTTAATACATATTGTATATTTCTTCTGAAATTTTAAAGCATTTTTATACAATTTTAACATTTCCCAAATACATTATTAACAATTTTCCAAATACTTTTTGGAATGTTTTAACACATCTTAAACAATTTAAAACATCTTTATTATTTTCAATGATACAAACATTATTTTAACCGTGCAAACATTTTCTTTACATTGTGTAAATATATTTTTTAATTTCACAGATAAATTTTGAAATTCGTGATTGTTTTCTAAATGTAAAGTACAATTATTTTCAATTCTACAAAATATTCGTTTTAATTATACAGTTAATTTTAACATTTTATAATTTTTATAATTTCATGTACCTTTTATTTTTGAAACGCCAACATTTTAAAAATCAAAAACATTTTCAGAATGCTTTCAACATTTTTAAAAATTATGCTAACAAACTTTTTACACTGCATTAACATTTTTCATTTTTTGTAGTCAACATTTTTCAATTATTTAACTAAACGAACTAACTTATTTTTTGGAATATATATATATTTAGAATGTCTCAAAATATAAAGAATAGTAAAAATAAAACAAAGAAAAAATGGACAAAACTGTTGAACTAACGCTATTGGGCGGGCCCACATAGCACACTCCCCAAGGCGAGGCGTTATAGCGGGACAAAGACAAGCCCCTAGGTACAACTATATGATATTTGACGTTCAGTAATAAGTGCACACATCGCTCGACTACGTCATGTAGGAAAAAAGTTAAAGGTTAAGGGCTTGAGGACCATCACCAAGTTGTTTTTGCGCAAATGACCCTAGATTATATTAAAAATGAGCAGTGATTCAGTAGCTAGGGTTGGTTCCCTTGAATCACAGAAAACCAAATCCATAGTAGCCCAAGACACCAAAGGAGAAATGCTCTACCCATTCGTCTCCCCGGGAATCTAGATCGCCCGTCTACTCCGTCATATCTCCTCCCCCCACCGCCCGCCGGCATAATCTTGCTCCCCCTCCCCCTCCCCCTCCCTCTCCAGAACAACAGTCCACCATCGAACTGCCACCGGGCATCCCCCTCCACGCCCTGGAGCTTCAACGGCGTCGCACCTCAATTTTGGGCATTGGTCTTCGAGGTACGAGCCACTTCTGCTCGTCTGGTGGCTGGTTGCTTAGTCCCGGACCAACCTCCTTGAATCCCGCATGCCCGACATGCTGCCTAGATCCGCTCCCGGCTGCCACTCATGTTCTGCTCTACTCCGCTCTCAACAAAAATCCCCGTTTTCCAGAAATGAAAGCAATTCGTTGCTGCGCCGTAGAGTAGATGTACTAGTTTGTTTCAGCGATAGCTGGCGATCCAGTTCAACTGATGCTCTGGCTCGGGATGTGTTTTGCCGTCTTGAACATATTTTGTAGAAAACATCAGTTTATGTCAGTTGGACCGAATTCCCCATGCCCTGGATCAAGCCCGCCCTATTGGGAGCCCCGTGCTCTCTTGGTAGATTCGACCATCGTGCACTAGCTAGAGGGGTCCTTGGATTTGAATGATGGCAGCAAATTCTGTCGTTTCGCAATACAAGGAGTGCAAGGTGAGTTATGTTAGTTCCTTAGGGAATCAGAGCGGCATAGGTTGGCTCTATTAGACATATTGTTCCTCTCTATTGCCACTGAGTCTCGTCAATATTCTCATGGTGGTTTGGATAATACGTTAGTTTTACTATGGTGCTTTAGTACTAGCCTAGCTATGCGTTATTTAGCTTTTTCGGCCGGTTTTCCACAAATAAACCATGTAGTCCTTTTTTCTTTCTTCTTTTTTGGCACTCTCTTTTATGTGGTGCACTCCTCTTCTAGAGGTGTTCTTGTAATACCTCTTTCCAATAAACGAATTTTGCAGCTCTGCTGCCAACATTAAACAAACACTAAAAATAATAATGGATTGCACTGTAGAGAAGGATATCTTATAGTACTACAATACCAAAGTACTCCAAAATTATGGTTATGACACATCACTATGCAAGATCACCTGTACAATATATTTATTCCTACTAAAAACACAATCCACCGCTCCTGGAAAAGCTATTCTCCTATCAGCTATAGCTAGGGCAACTCTAACATAGAGACTCAAATGGACACGGATTTTGTTAGATTTTTATCCATTTGGGTCCGCAAACGGACAAGGACGGACACAACCTATGCACTCAACGCGTAGGACGCATTTCGATAGACATGTCAAGGTCGAGGCTATCAGAAGGCTCGCTCGGCTATGAAGACTTGTCTTGAGGCGGCGACTGATACGTCCATTTTGCATCATGCTTTCATATCAATATTTATTGCATTATGGGCTGTTATTACACATTATATATCAATACTTATGGCTATTCTCTTATTTTACAAGGTTTACCATGAAGAGGGGAATGCCGCAATGGAATTCGGCCGAAAAGGAGCAAACATTGAAACCTATTCGCATGTACCCAAAAGTCCTGAAACTCCATGAAACAACTTTTTGGATTTAACAAGAATTTCTGAGCGGAAGAAATAGGCCAAGGGGCCCACACTCTGTCCAGGAGACAGGGGGGCGCGCCCCCCCTATAGGGCGCGCCCCTATCTCCTGGGCCCCCTGGTGGGCCTTCGCAGTCCATCTTCTGCTATATCATCACTTTTACCCTGGAAAAAATCGTGGGCAACCTTAAGGGACGAAACTCCGCCGCCACGAGGCGGAACCTTGGCGGAGTCAATCTAGGGCTCTGGCAGAGCTGTTCTGCCGGGGACACTTCCCTTCGGGAGGGGGAAATCATCACCAATGTCATCACCAACGATCCTCTCATCGGGAGGGGGTCAATCTCCATCAACATCTTCACCAGCACCATCTCCTCTCAAAACCCTAGTTCATCTCTTATATCCAATCTTGTATCAAAACCACAAATTGGTACCTGTGGGTTGCTAGTAGTGTTGATTACTCCTTGTAGTTGATGCTAATTGGTTTACTTGGTGGAAGATCATATGTTCAGATCCTTTATGCATATTATTACCGCTCTGATTATGAACATGAATATGCTTTGTGAGTAGTTACGTTTGTTCCCGAGGACATGGGTGAAGTCTTGCTATTAGTAGTCATGTGAATTTGGTATTCGTTCGATATTTTGATGAGATGTATGTTGTCTTTTCCTCTAGTGGTGTTATGTGAACGTCGACTACATGACACTTCACCATTATTTGGGCCTAGAGGAAGGCATGGGGAAGTAATAAGTAGATGATGGGTTGCTAGAGTGACAGAAGCTTAAACCCTAGTTTATGCGTTGCTTCGTTAGGGGCTGATATGGATCCATATGTTTAATGTTGTGGTTAGGTTTACCTTAATACTTCTTATTGTAGTTGCGGATGCTTGCAATAGGGATTAATCATAAGTTAGGGCAGTACCCAAGTACCGGTCCACCCACATATCAAATTATCAAAGTACCGAACGCGAATCATATGAACGTGATGAAAACTAGCTTGACGATAATTCCCAATGTGTCCTCGAGAGCTCCTTCCTCATTATTAGAAATTGTCCAGGCTTATCCTTTGCTACATAAAGGATTGGGCCACCTTGCTGCACTTTATTTACTTTATTTACTTGTTTCTCGTTACTATTTATCTTATCACAAAACTATCTATTACCTACAATTCCAGTGCTTACAGAGAAAATCTTACTGAAAACCGCTTATCATTTCCTTTTGCTCCTCGTTGGGTTCGACACTCTTACTTATCGAAAGGACTACGATAGATCCCCTACACTTGTGGGTCATCAAGACTCTTTTCTGGCGCCGTTGCCGGGGAGTGTAGCTCTTTTGGTGAGTGGAACTTGGTAAGGAAACATTTATATAGTGTGCTGAAATTTTCTGTTACTTGTCACTATGGAAATTAATCCTTTGAGGGGCTTGTTTGGGGTATCTTCATCCCAACCAGAAGAGCAAAGAGTTGCTCCTCAACCTACTGAACTATGAAAATATTTACTTTGAGATTCCTTCGGGTATGATAGAGAAACTGCTAGCTAATTCATTTGCAAGAGATGGAACATTGCATCCCGATTTACACCTTATCTTTGTGGATGAAGTTTGTGGATTGTTTAAGCTTGCAGGTATCCCCGATGATGTTGTCAAAAGGAAGGTCTTCCCTTTATCTTTGAAGGGAGATGCATTGACATGGTATAGGCTATGTGATGATACGAGATCTTGGAATTATAAGCGATTGAAGTTGGAATTTCACCAGAAGTTCTATCCTATGCATCTTGTTCATCGTGATCGTAATTACATATATAATTTCGGCCTCATGAAGGAGAAAGCATCGCTCAAGCTTGGGGGAGGCTTAAGTCAATGTTATATTCATGCCCCAATCATGAGCTCTCTCGGGAAATGATTATTCAGAATTTTTATGCTCGACTTTCTCTTGATAATCGCAACCTGCTCGATACTTCCTGTGTTGGTTCTTATATGCTGAAGACTATTGATATCAAATGGGACTTATTGGAAAGAATTAAACGCAACTCTGAAGATTGGGGTTCCGACGATGGTAATGAGTTAGGTATGACACCTAAGTTCGATTGTCTTAAATCTTTTATGGATACCGATGCTTTCCGTGGATTTAGCGCTAAGTATGGACTTGACTCTGAGATAGTAGCTACTTTCTGTGAAACTTTTGCTACTCACATTGATCTCCCTAAAGAGAAGTGGTTTAAATATAATCCTCCTGTTGAAGTGAAAGTAGTTGCACCTATTACAGTCGAAGAAAAGACTATTACCTATAGTGATCCTATTGTTCCTACTGCTTATGTTGAAAAACCTCCTTTTCCTGTTAGGATAAAAGATCATGCTAAAGCTTCGACTGTTGTTCGTAAGAGTAATACTAGGACGTATACACCTCCTGAGCAAATTAATGTTGAACCTAGTATTGCTATGGTTAAAGATCTCTTGGATGAGGACTTAGATGGGCATGTTATTTCTTTCTTGGGTGAGACTGCTAATATTGCTAGACCTGATACTAAGACACGTAGACCTGTTGTAGGCATGCCTATTATTTCTGTTAAAATAGGAGATCATTGTTATCATGGCTTATGTGATATGGGTGCTAGTGCTAGTGCGATACCTTATGATCTTTATAAAGAAATTATGCACGACATTGCACCCATTGAATTAGAAGACATTGATGTTACTATTAAGCTTGCTAATAGGGATACCATTAAACCTATTGGGATTGTTAGAGATGTTGAAGTTTGGTGTGGGAAGGTTAAATACCCTGCTGATTTTCTTGTTCTTGGTTCCCCACAAGATGATTTTTGTCCCATTATTTTTGGTAGACCTTTCTTGAATACTGCTAGTGCTAAGATTAATTGTGAAAAGAATATTGTCACTGTTGGCATAGATGGTATGTCTCATGAGTTTAATTTTGCCTGGTTTAGTAGACAACCTCGTGAAAGGGAACCGCCTAGTAAGGATGAAATTATTGGTCTTGCTTCCATTGTCGTTCCTCCAACTGATCCGTTAGAACAATATTTGCTAGACCATGAAAACGATATGTTTATGAAGGAAAGGGAAGAAATAGATGAAGTGTTCCTTAAACAGGAACCTATGCTGAAACATAACCTTCCCGTTGAAATTCTTGGGGATCTCCCTCCACCCAAGGGTGATCCCGTGTTTGAACTCAAACCATTACCTGATAATCTTAAGTATGCTTATCTTAATGAAAAAGAAATATATTCTGTTATTATTAGTGCTAACCTTTCAGAGAAAGAAGAAGAAAGATTATTGAAAACTCTGAAGAAGCACCGAGCTGCTATTGGATATACTCTGGATGATCTTAAGGGCATTAGTCCCACATTATGTCCACACAAAATTTCAGTGGAGAAAGATGCCAAACCAGTTAGAGATCCTCAAAGACGATTAAATCCCAAGATGAAGGAAGTGGTAAGAAAGGAGATACTAAAGCTCCTTGAGGCAGGTATTATTTATCCCATTGCTGATAGTGAATGGGTAAGCCCTGTCCATTGTGTCCCTAAAAAGGGAGGTATTACCGTTGTTCCTAATGATAGAGATGAATTGATCCCGCAATGAATTATTACAGGTTATAGGATGGTAATTGATTTCTGTAAGTTAAATAAAGCTACTAAGAAAGATCATTACCCTTTACCTTTTATTGATCAAATGCTAGAAAGACTATCCAAACACACACATTTTTACTTTCTAGATGGTTATTCTGGTTTCTCTCAGATACCTGTGTCAGCGAAGGATCAATCTAAAACTACTTTTACTTGCCATTTTGGTACTTTTGCTTATAGACATATGCCTTTTGGTTTATGTAATGCACCTGCTACCTTTCAAAGATGCATGATGGCTATATTCTCTGATTTTTGTGAAACGATTTGTGAGGTATTCATGGATGACTTCTCAGTCTGTGGATCCTATTTTGATGATTGTTTGAGCAACCTTGATCGAGTTTTGCAGAGATGCGAAGACACTAGTCTCGTCCTGAATTGGGAAAAGTGTCACTTTATGGTTAATGAAGGCATTGTGTTGGGGCACAAGATCTCCGAGAGAGGTATTGAAGTTGATAAAGCCAAAGTTGATGCTATTGAAAAGATGCCATGTCCCAAGGATATAAAAGGTATAAGAAGTTTCCTTGGTCACGCCGGTTTTTATAGGAGGTTCATTAAGGACTTTTCTAAAATCTCTAGGCCTCTGACTAATTTATTGCAAAAAGATATTCCTTTTGTCTTTGATGATGATTGTGTAGAAGCGTTTGAAGTACTTAAGAAAGCTTTGATCACTACACCTATTGTTCAGCCACCGATTGAATTTACCTTTTGAAATTATGTGCGATGCTAGTGATTATGTCAGTAGGTGCTGTTTTAGGGCAAAGAGTCGATAAGAAATTGAATGTTATCCAGTATGCTAGTAAGACTCTTGATACTGCCCAGAGGAATTATGCTACTACTGAAAAAGAGTTCTTAGCAGTTGTGTTTGCATGTGATAAATTTAGACCTTATATTGTTGATTCCAAAGTTAATATTTACACTGATCATGCTGCTATTAAATATCTTATGGAAAATAAATATGCTAAGCCTAGACTCATTAGATGGGTTCTCTTGCTCCAAGAATTTGACTTGCATATTATTGATAGAAAGGGAGCTGAGAACCCCGTTACAGATAACTTGTCTAGGTTAGAGAATGTTCTTGATGACCCACTGCCTATTAATAATAGCTTTCCTGATGAACAATTAGCGGTCGTCAATGCTTCTCGTACTGCTCCTTGGTATGCTAATTATGCTAATTACATTGTTACTAAATATATACCGCCTAGTTTCACATACCAGCAAAAGAAAAAGTTCTTTTATGATTTAAGACATTACTTCTGGGATGATCCACACCTTTATAAAGAGGGAGTAGATGGTGTTATTAGACGTTGTCTGCCTGAGCATGAACAGGAACAGATTCTCCGCAAGTGCCACTCTGTATCTTATGGAGGACACCACGCTGGAGATAGAACTGCACACAAGGTACGACAATCTGATTTTTATTGGCCTACTCTCTTCAAAGATGCTCGTAAGTTTGTCTTGTCTTGTGATGAATGTCAAAGAATAAGTAACATTAGTAGACGTCAAGAAATGCCTATGAATTATTCTCTTTTTATTGAACCGTTTGATGTTTGGGGCTTTGATTATATGGGACCTTTTCCTGCCTCTAATGGTTATACACATATTTTAGTTGCTGTTGATTACGTTACTAAGTCGGTAGAAGCTATTTCAACTAGTAGTGCTGATCATAACACTTCTATTAAAATGCTTAAAGATGTTATTTTTCCGAGGTTTGGAGTCCCTAGATATCTTATGACTGATGGTGGTTCACATTTTATTCATGGTGCTTTCCGTAAGATGCTTGCTAAGTATGATGTCAATCATAGAATAGCATCTCCTTATCATCCGCAGTCTAGTGGTCAAGTAGAGTTGAGCAATAGAGAGCTCAAATTAATTTTGCAAAAGATTGTGAATAGATCTAGAAAGAATTGGTCCAAAAAACTTGATGATGTATTATGGGCCTATAGAACTGCATACAAAAATCCTATGGGTATGTCTCCATATAAGATGGTTTATGGAAAAGCGTGTCATTTACCTCTTGAACTTGAACATAAGGCATATTGGGCTATCAAAGAGCTCAATTATGACTTCAGACTTGCCGGTGAGAAGAGGTTATTTGATATTAGCTCACTTGATTAATGGAGAACCCAAGCATATGAGAATGCCAAGCTATTCAAGGAAAAAATCAAACGCTGGCATGATAAGAGGATACAAATGCGTGAGTTTAACGTAGGAGATTATGTGTTATTATTCAACTCTCGTTTAAGATTTTTTGCAGGAAAACTTCTCTCAAAATGGGAAGGTCCCTACGTTATCGAGGAGGTCTATCGTTCTGGTGCTATAAAAATCAACAACTTCGAAGGCACAAATCTGAGGGTGGTAAACGGTCAAAGAATTAAACATTATATTTTAGGTAATCCTATCAATGTTGAAACTAATATTATTGAAACCGTAACCCCTGAGGAATACATAAGGGACACTTTCCAGAACGTTCCAGACTCCGAAAAGGTATAGGTATGTGGTACGGTAAGTAAACCGACTCCAAAACAACTCTAATGGCATTTTTTATCAGTTTTGGATTATTTAAGAATTTTAGGAAGAAAGAAGTAGTCCGAAAGGCCCACGAGAGTGGAGGGCGCGACCCCCTGTAGGGCACGCCCCCTTGTCTCGTGGGCACCTCGTGTGCCTCCCGTACTCTGTTTTCTTGTATGTTACGTATTTTGGTCGGTAAAAAATCATTATATATACTCCCGAAAGCTTTGACCATCGTATCACGCAAATATCCTCTGTTTTCGTTTCGAGCTGTTTCTATTTCAGATTTAGAGCACCATGACTTCACCCTCCTCCAACAATGAAGACAAGGATGCTTGGCTTTTGAAGATAGAGTTGAAAAGAGAAGAACCAGAAGAGATCAACAAGGATGAAGGGATCAAGAAAGCCATGGAGGTTCAAGCTCCGGCGGTGAAAGAAGAAGATATCCCTCAACCTTTACCTAACCTCTTTACTCCAACAGAGATTGAAGCTTTCATGATGATTGAGTTAGCTCGCATACAGAACAAGTATATCACACGGGAGAATATTCTGTTGAAGGATCATATTGCTGGGCTTAAGGGCATTATCCGCAAGTTGGAGGAACTTTTACGCTCAATGTGCGATTATCCACCGTCATCATCACCACCTCCATCACCTCCGAGGACATAATCACATGGGTATGGGCACTCCCCTTGGCAACTTCCAAGCTTGGGGGAGGTGCCCCGGTATCGTATCACCATCACACTCCTATCTTTACCACTTTATTTAGTTCGATCCTTTTAGTAGTATCTTGATCTAGTAGTTTGAAGTTTTGATATCAAGTAGTCTCGAGTTTTGCTTTGTGATCTCTTTATGTAATCGAGTCCGTGTGCTATCTATAATAAAGATTAGTTTTGAGTCAATGGCTTTGCTATGTTGCTATGATCTTGAGAAAGTAGAAAGAATAAAAGAGTTCATATTGATCTTATGGAAAGTGGTAACTTCACACATAGAAAGTATGAGGCATAAAAATTGTTGAGAGTTCATGAACGTAGTCTTGGTCATCGTTGCAATTAATAGGAAGTGATAAGGAAATAGGGGTTCACATATAAATATATTATCTTGGACATTTTTTATGATTGTGAAGCACTCATTAAGTATGACATGCTAAAAGAGTTGATGTTGGACAAGGAAGACAACGTAATGGTTGATGTTTTTCGACATCTCAGTTAAAGTATATTGTCATTGACCTTCCAAACATGTTGAGCTTGCCTTCCCCCCTCATGCTAGCCAAATTCCTTGCACCAAGTAGAGATACTACTTGTGCTTCCAAATATCCTTAAACCCAGTTTTGTCATGAGAGTCCACCATACCTACCTATGGATTGAGTAAGATCCTTCAAGTAAGTTGTCATCGGTGCAAGCAATAAAAATTGCTCTCCAATTATGTATGACTTATTAGTGCGGAGAAAATAAGCTTTGTACGAACTTGTTGTGCAATATAAAGTGACGTTCTTTTGCATTAAGATTTCGTGCATCAACCCTAAATGCGCATGACAACCTCTGATTCCCTCTGCGAAGGGCCTATCTTCTACTTTATGTTTTTACTTTATGCTTGAAGTCAAGGTGATCCTCACCTTTCCCTTTTTCATTTTACCCTTTGGCAAGCTCCTCATGTTTTAAAGATCATGATATATATATATATCCAATTGGATGTAAGTTAGCATGGGCTATTATTGTTGACATCACCTAAAGGTGAATACGTTGGGAGGCAACACAATAAGCCCCTATCTTTCTCAGTGTCCGACTGAAACTCCATAACCACAAGTATTGCGTGAGTGTTAGCAATTATAGAAGACTACAAGATAGTTGAGTATGTGAGCTTGCTGAAAAGCTCTATTGTTGACTCTTTCTGATGTTACGATAAATTGCAATTGCTTGAATGACTGAGATTATAGTTTGTTAGTTCCCAATGAAGTTTTTGAACCATACTTGACATTCTGAATTGCTTGTCACTTGAGCATAGGAAATCATATGACAAAATCTATATATGTTACTGTTATTAGAATGATCATGATGCCCTCATGTCCGTATTTTATTTTTATCGACACCTCTATCTCTAAACATGTGGATATATTTTTTGATTTCGGCTTCCGCTTGAGGACAAGCGAGGTCTAAGCTTGGGGGAGTTGATACGTCCATTTTGCATCATGCTTTCATATCAATATTTATTGCATTATGGGATGTTATTACACATTATATATCAATACTTATGGCTATTCTCTCTTATTTTACAAGGTTTGCCATGAAGAGGGGGAATGCCGGCAGCTGGAATTCTGGCAAGAAAAGGAGCAAACGTTGGAAACCTATTCTGCACAGCTCCAAAAGTCCTGAAACTCCACGAAACAACTTTTTGGATTTAATAAGAATTTCTGAGCGAAAGAAATAGCCAAGGGGGCCCACACTCTGTCTAGGAGACAGGGGGCGCCCCCCTATAGGGCGCTCCCCCTATCTCCTGGGCCCCCTGGTGGGCCTCCGGCGTCCATCTTCTGCTATATCATCACTTTTACCCTGAAAAAAATCGTGGGCAAGTTTACGGGACGAAACTCCGCCGCCACGAGGCGGAACCTTGGCGGAATCAATCTAGGGCTCTCGCAGAGCTGTTCTGTCAGGGACACTTCCCTCCGGGAGGGGGAAATCATCACCAACGTCATCACCAACGATCCTCTCATCGGGAGGGGGTCAATCTCCATCAACATCTTCACCAGCACCATCTCCTCTCAAAACCCTAGTTCATCTCTTATATCCAATCTTGTATCAAAACCACAAATTGGTACCTGTGGGTTGCTAGTAGTGTTGATTACTCCTTGTAGTTGATGCTAATTGGCTTACTTGGTGGAAGATCATATGTTCAGATCCTTTATGCATATTATTACTCCTCTGATTATGAACATGAATATGCTTTGTGAGTAGTTACGTTTGTTCCTGAGGACATGGGTGAAGTCTTGCTATGAGTAGTCATGTGAATTTGGTATTAGTTCAATATTTTGATGAGATGTATGTTGTCTTTTCCTCCAGTGGTGTTATGTGAACGTCGACTACATGACACTTCACCATTATTTGGGCCTAGAGGAAGGCATGGGGAAGTAATAAGTAGATGATGGGTTGCTAGAGTGATAGAAGCTTAAACCCTAGTTTATGCGTTGCTTCGTTAGGGGCTGATATAGACCCATATGTTTAATGATGTGGTTAGGTTTACCTTAATACTTCTTATTGTAGTTGCAGATGCTTGTAATAGGGGTTAATCATAAGTGGGATGCTTGTCCAAGTTAGGGCAGTACCCAAGTACCGGTCCACCCACATATCAAAAATGGTTGGTAGTGGGAGACTTCAATTTCATCAGATCCATGGAAAATAGAAATTTACCAGGAGGGGATGTTAATGATATTTTTATCTTTAATGAGATCATTGGTCATTTAGGACTGCTTGAGCTTCCACTAAAAGGTAGAAGATTCACTTGGTCTAACATGCAGGATATCCCACTTCTGGAACAACTAGACTGGTTTTTTACTTCTGCTAGCTGGATAAGTCATTATCTCATGACACAAGTGGCTCCTCTTGCGAGAACAGCGTCTGATCATGTTCCTTGTGTTATCTCTATCAGCACCTCAATTCCTAAAGCCCATATTTCCAGGTTTGAAAACTATTGGGTGCACCAGCCTGGTTTCGTGGATTGTGTGAGGGAGGTCTGGAACAAGCCTTCGCATAAGCTTCATATCTCTGCAGTTATTTTGGACAAATTGAAATCCTTGAGGTTTGCTTTAAAGAAATGGCAGAAGGGGCTTTCACACATTAAATCTTTAATTGAAAAGTGCAATTGGGTAATTTTATGGCTGGATGATTTAGAGGATTGGAGGCCTCTGTCCATACCAGAGAAAAACTTCAGGAAGTTATGTAAGATGCATCATGAGCACCTTTTGCATTTGCAGTTTTTATACTGGAGAAAAAGGTGCACTATCAGATATATCAAGGTGGGAGAAGAGAATTCAAAATTCTTCCAGGCCATGGCAACAGAGAGATATAGAAAAAAATTCTATTGCTAGCCTGCAGTTGTCTGATGGGACAGTTTCTTCAAATCATGGGGAGATTGCTAAGGAATTTTTGGTAACTTTCAAGGGAAGAATGGGAACCCTTAAACCAATTGTTTTGGGGAATGACATCCTATCTTTAATTCCAAGAGTTCAAGGTCTTGAGGTGCTCACAAAACCTTTTCATCTGAATGAGATTGAAAAGGTCATAAAAGAAATGCCAATTGATAAAGCACCTGGGCCAGATGGTTTTAATGGTCTTTTTATGAAGAGATGCTGGCCAATTATTTCATCTGACTTTATTCAGTTGGTGAATGAGTTTCATGCTGGAACTGTGATTTTGGAAAATCTCAATGAAGCTTTTATAACTTTAATCCCAAAAAAGCAATCACCTGAGGGTGTGGGAGATTTTAGGCCAATCTCTTTGACAAGTGTAGGACTAAAGTTTCTGACAAAACTGGCTGCCAATAGGTTTCAGGAGGAAATCACCAAATGTGTGCATAAGAATCAGTATGGCTTCATTAAATCAAGGACAATTCAGGGTTGTATTGCATGGATTTTTGAGTATATTCACCAATGCAATCAGTCCAGGAAGCTAATTCTTTTGCTTAAGCTTGATTTTAAAAAAGCTTTTGACTCAATTCAGCATGAGGCAATCTTGAGAATTCTTCTGGCAAAGGGATTTGATAGCAAATGGATCATATGGATTCAACAACTGTTAACTTCTGCAACATCATCAATCCTGTTAAATGGTGTGCCTGGAAATCATTTCAAGTGCAAATGTGGTGTTAAGCAAGGAGATCCTATCTCTCCTTTGCTTTTTGTTATTGCTGCTGACCTTTTACAAACCATGATCAATAATCTTCTGCTTAGGGGGCAGCTTGTTTTGCCATTGCCAACACATGATCCTTTTTATCCAGTGGTTCAGTATGCTGATGACACCTTGCTGTTTGTAAATGCTGACCTAGCTCAGTTGGAGGCTCCTAAATCAGTGCTAAATTCCTTCTCATTGGCAACTGGGTTACAAATCAACTTTCATAAGTCTTCAATGTACCCCATCAATGTGGAAGCCTCAGTTGCTTTGGCACTTGCTGTTTTTTTTGGCTGTCAGCTAGTCTCTATGTCTTTCACTTATTTGGGACTGCCTGTTGGAACCACTAGACCAAAAATTGTTGACTTGCTCCCTTTGGTGGACTGCATGGAAAGGAGGCTAACTGCTAGTTCCTGGTTTTTACCTCAAGGTAGTAGACTGCAGTTGGTAAATTCAGTGATATCTTCATTGCCCATTTTCTTCCTTTGCAGTCTATCTTTACCACAGGGTATTCTAAAATAGCTAGAAAGGATTCAAAGGCAGTGCCTCTGGAGGAAATATGGTCAGGAAAAGGGTCATTCTTTGGCTGCTTGGCCCCTTGTCTGCAGGCCCAAGATGAAGGGTGGACTTGGAATTCTGAATTTGGGATTGCAAAATGATGCTCTGTTACTTCAGTCCCTGAATAAATTCTATAACAAAGCTAATGTGCCATGGGTCAGTCTGGTGTGGGATTCATACTACTATCAAAGAGTTCCACATGACACTATACTATGTGGCTCTTTTTGGTGGAGGGACATCTGTAAGTTAGTGGACAAATATCGAGCTGTAACATCTGTATCTGTTGGCAAAGGAGATTCTGTGCTTTTTTGGTCTGATCATTGGGACATTGGACAATCTTGTATCCCTCTGCAAGAAAGGTTTCCAAGGCTTCATTCTTTTTGCCTTCAGAAGAACCTTTCTGTTAAGGAAGTGATACAGGCAGGAAATTTGCAGCAAATGTTTTCTTTGCCTTTGTCTGAACTGGCTTTTAGGGAGTTCAATCAGCTTGCAACCTTGTTGTCTGGTAGACATTTGGACAATGATTGTAATGATATGTGGACTTGGAGACATGGGAAAAAGGGTGAGTATTCTGCAAAGAAGTACTATTAGTTTGTACACCAGCCTGTCATTGCCAATCCAATATTGAGCTGGGTTTGGAAGAGCTGATGTACAATGACAGTTAAAATGTTTGCTTGGTTGGTTATTATGGATAGAGTAAACACCAAGGATATGATTCAGTGAAGACATTGGAAAATTAATGATGGACCTAGTTGTGTCCTCTGCCCTACTGGAGTACTTGAGGATAGGAATCACCTATTCTTCCAGTGCAATTTCAGTATGAGGATCTGGAATTTTCTGCAAGTGTCCTGGTTGAATAACAATGATATGGTCCAAATTGCTTTACATGCAAGGAAGGAATTTGATAAACCATTTTTTGCAGAGGTGGTTTTTCTTGCCTGGTGGAATATCTGGAAAGTGCGAAATGACAAGGCGTTCAGACATGTCCATCCAACTTTTAGGCAGTGGAGAAATGGGTTCATTCATGATATTACTCTACTCTCACACAGGATCAAGGCCAGATACAAGGATGATATACTAAAATGGATTGATTTTCTGCCTCCTTGAAGATCCACACCCGTTGTAACTTCTTTTCTTTCTTAGTTTGTAGCTTTGTTTCTTTCGTAGAGTACTGTATAGTCTTTTCTCTTTCTTTTGTTCCCCCTCTTGAGGAACTTTGTTATTACTTCCTGTTCTTTACTAATAAAATGTTGTGGGGTGTAAGCCCTGCAGTCTTCAAGGTCAATTTTTTTTATCAAAGTACCGAACGCGAATCATATGAACGTGATGAAAACTAGCTTGACGATAATTCCCAATGTGTCCTCGGGGGCTCCTTCCTCATTATTAGAAATTGTCCAGGCTTATCCTTTGCTACATAAAGGATTGGGCCACCTTGCTGCACTTTATTTACTTTATTTACTTGTTGCTCATTACTATTTATCTTATCACAAAACTATCTATTACCTACAATTAAAGTGCTTGCAGAGAAAACCTTACTGAAAACCGCTTATCATTTCCTTCTGCTCCTCGTTGGGTTCGACACTCTTACTTATCGAAAGGACTACGATAGATCCCCTACACTTGTGGGTCATCAGCGACCAGCCAGGCCTCACGCGTCGGAGTGGCCGTCGAGTTGAGTGTAGGTTCTTAGCCACAGAGCGGCGCGTTGAGAGCAGGCTGGCTTCAGGGGGGTGCCGGAGATGAGTCGTCGCCAATATCGCGCGCTCACACCGCTGCACCTTTGGCTCGCTTCCAAGCCAATGAGGCAGAGGAGAACCGACGCTCGTCTCCCACAACGCCTTGCCTTGTCTCCCACGGGGCCTTGCGAGAACGTGTTGGAGACCGCCGAAGGGAGGCTGCCACGCCGCCAGCCTTGCCTCGCGTCGGAGGACCACCGCCCCACCTGGCCTTCCTCGTCTCTACAATGAGTGGTCTTTGGCGGCATGGTGGTTGGGTAGGCCATAAGTGAGAAAAGGAGGAGAGGGAGAGAAAAAGGTGGGTAGGTGGTGGGCCAGCCGGACAACGGAAGGTGTCCATTTTAGACCGGAATCATACCCAAATTAGGACAGAAATGGGTTTGAAGGGACACAAAAATGGTTCCCTCTAAGTTGGACTGCTTTTGTTTGTCTCGGTGGTCCCAAATGAATGTGGGTGGACAAAATGCGTCTTTGCGTTGGAGCTGTCTTTAGTTACCATGTTAGCAACCAAACAATACACTCAAGTAGTACGAGATAGGAAAAAAAGATCCCGCCAAATCTAACCTGCATTTAGAAAAATATTTTGAAATATTCTACAAATATATTACAAAAAATCACTTAACATCAATTTCAATAATGTGTACCATGCATTAAAAAATGTGTAGTCTAGAAAAATGATTTGTGCATTTATGGAAAATGTTCATACCATTAAAAACATGTTCATGGTATTTACACAATACTTCACACATTTAACAATATGATATTTTTTTTAAATGTTCATGAAAGTGTGAAAAATGGGTGCAATTTTGTAAATGTTAGTATCATTGAAAAAATCATCATATTTATAAATGTTTGCACGTTTAAATATATGTTTCATCACATTTCAACTAAAATGTTCATGAAATGTAAACATTTGTTCACACTATTTTAGAATAATGTTCAAAACATATAAAAAAGTGTTTGTGCCATTGAAAAAGGTGCAGTGCATAGCAAAATGTTTGTGGTTTTTGAAAAAATGTTCATGACATTTTAAAAATCACTTGTATTAAAAAATTATCATCATGCATTGGACAAAATATTCAACGTGTAGTTAAGGGGTACCCCTTGCAATGGTCACTTCTATCTTCTCTGGTGGTGACAAGTAGCGCACTGCATGTTCCACATCTTGTCACAAACTAGGAATTTTATGGGGTTTTTTTTCGAGGATTGGTTTTTCAGGATGGTTTATGTTTTGAACAATGCGTTCGAATCACGGACCTTTTTCACCGGGTTGCCCGCGTAGATATCTTCAAAACGAAATCCCCACGCTGATAGGTTTGGCCGAATATATTTTCCAAAAAGAAAAACCTGGGAAAAATCAGAACCCAGAAAAAACCAAGAACTGAAAAAAGCGGAAACCGGAAAATATATATCAGATCAGAAACGAAGCACAGTTGTGCTTTTCACTTTTTTGGGGGAGCACACCCGTGCTTTTCACTTTCCGGAAAGCACATGTGTGCTTCATGCAGAATCACAATAGTGTTTCACCCTGAAGCACAACTGTGTTTTTCACTTTCGGCAAGCACATCCGCAATTCACGCGGAAGCACAGCTGTGCTTCACTGTGAAGCACCCGTGCTTTTTCACATTGTATGCTTCACGCGAGAACAACAACAACAACAACAACAACAACAACAAGAATAACAATAATAATAATAATAATAATAATAATAATAATAATAATAATAATAATAATAATAATAATATTAATAATAATAATAATAATAAATGTTTTTAAAGAAACCTCGCCGGGGCGCTCCCCATGCCGCCCACCGGGAATCACCCGGAGGGGTACCCGTCAGTTTGTTGCTCCCTTAGACCGCAGGCATTTTTTTGTTTTGTCAACTTCTTTGTAAGTGCCACCAAAGGTCCAGATGAAATTGACTTCTAAGGCACTTGTGGGTACTACTACATGATTTTCAGTAGCGAGTGCATACATCACTCGATTCTGTCATCAAGGAAAAAAAGTCGAACATTGAGGGCTTGAGGGCCATCACCTACTTAACATGATATTTCTCTTTATCTTGGGTGTCATGTCACATGTGGTCTCATTCTTGATGTAGCTTCAAGTTTTATCATGGTTCTTTCTCATTAATATTAGTTCCAGTTTCTTGTATTTGATGATTTTGTATAGGTAATTAATAAGGTTAGATTGTTTGTCTAAATTAGTGTTGGCCAAATTTCAACAGTCGCAACTTCTCCTCTAGATAGTGAAAGACCGACCAGGAAATCAGTTTGATTAGAGTAATCGATGATGATGATATTTTGCTTTCAAGTATTTTTTGTCTTTCACTGTAAATTAAATTCCTGCAATACCTCTCTTAGTTTTTATAGGTTAGAAGGAAACCGTGTCACGGTCTAATCTGTTGCATCATGACATTGGTACTAGAGAAACAACTACATGTGTCATGTCAACGGTTTCGACTTCTTTGTTAGTTGAGCCATAAAGCGCTAGACATGAACTATAGCCCCACATGATATTGTTGGTTGTCTAGAGAGGGTATGCTTATGTGAAAAATCTGACCTTTTATACCGCAAAGATTTTTTTTTCCCAAAAAGTCAATTTTGGCCTTTGTTTGTTCTTCTTCCTTGGGTAAAATCCTACCACTATATCTACATTATTGTTGCTTTTTGGCCACTGCTACTGGATCAAGCATTCCATTTAATATCACATTCATTATTGTGTCGTCGACGACACTTTCCCAATTACTTTGGTGTGGTCTACATGCTCGGTTATGCCTCTAGCGCCACTCTGTGATGTGTTGACGATGTCTCTTACGTGTACCCTTTGTTCTGCCTTCTTCCATCGATGCAATAGTGACTACATCTCATGCCAACATTAGTTTTCACTTTCAGTGAGATTTTGGTGAAATGCACTGAATTTCAGTGATTTTAGTCGACACTGAAATATTTACCTTTCGACCAAAATAATTCAGCAATTTCAGTAGTTCACAAAAATTCAAATATTTACGAAAGAATTCAACTTTTTATAAAATGTGTTGAATTGAAGTGAAAGTTTCAGCTCTTGGCCGAAATGAAATCCGAATCACTGAAATTCAATGAATTTCTATGATTTTAGTTGTTGCTCAAATTCTTCTGGAACTGAAAGTGACAACACTATCGCCATGGTGCGAGCATTGCTATCCACCGAAAGTGTTGCGAGGAATCGATTGTGACAAGTGAAAAAGCCGGTGACCTAGCAATAGCAAACACGGCAAAATATTTGATTTATGGTGCGTGTGATGCATCTCTTACATATGCGATGGTTGTCAAGTAGCTAGTTTTGTTAAGCGAAAGTAGTTAGTTGGCTCGTATTTTTCTTCTGTTTTTGGTAGTCCGTAGGACCTATAGGAGCTATAGCAAATTGATTATCTGTTCGATCAGATTATGCTGGCGAGTAATTGGCTGATTGCATTCGTCAGAAGCTTCCTGATGGCATTATGTCACACCACACCAAGTGGTTCACCTACACTACACATTGCATATATAGGTTCCGCCAAAATTAGAATCTGCTTTCTCGTATAATAACAACAAAATAGAACCAATTACTCCTGCAATCTAGAGAAGGATATCTTATACTACTGCTGCAATGCCAGAATTCTCTTAAGGTGGTCAAGAGGATGAATTGTAGGCTATATTTGTTCCAACTAAAAAGACCGGACACCGCCCCCGGAAAAGCTCCTTTTATAGATAGTTACTCCCTCTGTCCCAAAATATAAGAACGTTTTTGACACTAGTGTAGTGTTAAAAACGTTCTTATATTATGGGACTGAGGGAGTAGTTACCAGGTTAGCAACCAAACCAGAGTCTGAAAGATGAGACAGGAAAGAGAGGGATTCCGTCGAATCCTGTTGATTTGGACCGGACTCGGAGCACGCACGTCAGAGCTAGAGCGACAGGTAAATTTGTTTATGCTCCAGGCTTAGCAGACGGGAGATCTCGGTGCATGCACAGGTCACGCTGAAAACTGACGTTGGAAAATCACACTGAATTTGTGGGTAAGAAGCTGAACCAAATTTGGTGCTGATCAGGCGAACGGGAATGGTTCCAGACCTCCAGTAGGGACGCACTATAATGTCGTGTATAGTACATCACATATTCTGATAGAGCTGCATTTTTTTCTGAATGTTAAAGAACGCTGGGCCTGTAGTAGCAGATGCAGATGCAGATGCATCATTCACAGACAGCCTGCTGCACAGCAACAGCATATTCCGGTATC
This sequence comes from Aegilops speltoides, assembly GCA_021437245.1. Taxonomy (NCBI): domain Eukaryota; kingdom Viridiplantae; phylum Streptophyta; class Magnoliopsida; order Poales; family Poaceae; genus Aegilops; species Aegilops speltoides. The sequence continues at coordinate 496,554,053 of CM038143.1, forward strand.
GATCGGTCGGTGACATTCTTGCCACCGATTCTCATGATTACAGGGGGTAACATGAATCTCAGATTAGGGAGGAGGAGCCGTTTTGGTTCAGGCTAGGTTCAAGCATGGCGTGTACATTCTGCAATCTGAATCGCTGCTGATGTTGATGCGCTTGCTCTTCGACAGCTTCAGCAGCATGAATCGGTCCTGTGGCTGGAAAGTAGCATAGCGCAGTCACCTGTGATGCCCGGCAGCCTATTTGGAACCAAACAGGCCCTAAGCTGCACCTGCAGATTAAGCCGTGTAGTGGCCAGGTTTATTTACCTTAGCTGACGAGCGACGAGACGACGGACGGCAGCGCATGCAACAATTGGTACTAGTAATAGTACTACGGAGTTCAGTTAGAAAACAAAACACAATTGGTACGGAGTTATTCACTCACCGTGACCGGATAATTCAGGCCAGAGTCCTTGGCTAGTCAGTTAACAACGCAACGAAATGTGACAGTCTGACGGTGACAGACCGTGAGGTCTTTTCAGCATAGCATAGTCAGCTTGCTGTTTCCAGGCAACGACCACCTTGGCTTCGCTTCTCCCCAGTGGAGGAGCTAAACGAGCCCTGATTAGGCATAGCCTCGTGGGCGGCTGTATATCTCGGGGCCGTGATACCTGCTGATTTGTACATATCTCCCTGTTTCCATCCTAAATATAGCATAGTATGTCAACTCGAACCAGCCCGAAAGCCCTAGATAATCGTGTACTTTGATCTGTTGAATAGTCACAATTTGTTCCTCACATGATGCTTCTACGCTTTAGCTAGGTTATTAAGTTAAAATTTAGGTTAAATAGAACAAGTGGTTACTTGTATTTTTTGGAAAAGAAGTGGATACTCATGTATATGTAACTGCATACACTTTGGATCCTCATATGTAAGTTGATGTACAAGTATACCTTTGGATTCTCGTAGAGTGTATATTTTTGGCATGTATGTACAGTGCCAAGTTTTCCGCGCACGGGTTCGAGAAGGGGAGAAAGGTCCACGAGCTGTGCATAACCAGTTGCACAGACGTACAAGTATAAGAAAAACATTTCCAACACAGGTAGCAAAGATCTGGAATCCATCATATGTCATGTTGGAATTATTTATCCTATTTACGATTCCTATTCCTCGTGGTAACTAAAGTGCTTTTCACCTGCTAAAGTATTTCTATGCTTTCTTTTCTGTTGAATCGGAGAGATAGGCCGGTGCAGCTCTACTTGGCTTTTATTTTGATTTGCAGAGATCGAATATGCAAAGAGCAAACATTTTCTTTCTACTCCCTCCCTTCCGAATTACTTGTCTTGGATTTGTCTAGATACATATGTATCTAGACTCATTTTAGTGCTAGATACATCCATATCTAGACAAATCTAAGACAAGTAATTCGAAACAGAGGGAGTAGGTAGCACCAGTAGTGGCAGTACTACTACTATTGTTTGGTACTACCTGCATGCGTCGTGGCGCCCGTCCCGGATCCACGGGCAAATAAATAGCCAATTACTATGCATGTCTTATACTAATCCAGCAAATCAATTCGCCTTGATTCGTAAGCAACGACATGCATATAAAACAAGATCGTCAGTGCGAACCAAGAGCTGAACAAAACAAAGTTGTAGCTGTCCATTTTTTTTTTCCGAATAAGCTGTCCCTGGGTACTCGGTCGCACGTTGCTAACTAGTGGCAATCAAGTACACCAGGGCTAGCATAAACATATCGTCAACACAATTAACAAACGAAGACCCAACGTAGTACGTACTGCACCACTTGGTTAGGTAAGCATACGTGCAGACGTGCTGGTTGCCACCGGTATCTGATTCGTCGAGCCAAGTTGAATAACAGTATAGTACAGCATGCATGGTGGCGTGCCTGGTCCATGGTCCATGGAGTGGAGTGAGCATATGTGCCAGGGCTACTGGTCCCTTAACACAGGTTCAATATAATCTCGTGTTAGTGAGTGCACGCGTACTAGGTTACCGGCAGGGCGGACCACAGGAAGGTAGTACAGTAGTAGTAGAGACAGATACTATAGGAGGAGTAGATCAAGTTATTAAGGTTCATTAATCAGCAACGGACGTTAATTGGACCACAAACACCGGTACAGTATGGTACAGCACTGGCATTGGTAGTTCAGCGACATGGATAATCAGTAACCTACAAAAGCTGGCCAGACTCCTAACTGCATGCACTCAGCAAACTCTGCACGCAAACGCAAAGGAGCTTGCACCGGAGTTTAATTTGGTTACTGTGAAACCATGCACATGCAGGATATGTTAATTTGGTTACACTGTGAAACGCAAAGGAGCCTGCACCGGAGTACTCCCTCCGTTCCTAAATATTTGTCTTTCTAGATATTTTAACAAATGACTACATACAGAGCAAAAAATAAATGAATCTACACTCTAAAATATATCTATATACATTCGTATGTGGTAGTCCATTTAAAATGTCTAGAAAAACAAATATTTAGGAACGGAGGAAGTAGTAATTAAGAAGAAGCTACTCTGCGATTGGAGGCATTTGTGTGTAGTAATGCAATACTGCCAGGTAAATGTTTGTGGCCGGGGCGCCGGCCGAACAGTGCGCCGGTCTACCGCGCGCATGCCGCGTGGACGCCACATCACGCGTATGGCCCACACTTCTGCTTCCCTCGTCCTTATCCCCTGGGGGTCTTATCTCTTCACCGAACAACACATTCATCATTTTTCTCTCTCGTACATAGCTGCATCCATTGATTCCCCATTGACTCCTCATTGACGGCCACGCCTCTCTTTCCAATTAGTGGTCCTGCTCCTCCGGCGAGCTCCCCGGCCACCAAAATCCTACCTCCATGGCGAGCTCCTCCAATCCCCCTCCCCCCTCCCCCCTCCCCCTAACCAGTCTCTTCTCTAGCTGCGAGCAACGGCGCAGCGTGTTTTTGCTGGAACCAGGGGATGATGATGATGCAATCGGCGCACGGCCGTGCTGGAGTTGGCGCATGGCCGGCGATGTGGCTAGGGATGTTGCAAGCCCAACACTTGTGTTGGAGCATCGGCGACGATGTGCTACAGAGAGAGAGATGCTGGATCCGACCATGGTCGGACCTGCAAGTACTAGCGTTTTTGCAACCTAGGCGGCACCAGTGCTACAACCGCTACTTCTTTTTGCTAGCACCGTTGGCTATTTTTGCTGGAACCAGCGAGGGATTTTGCTGCATCCTGCATCTGTTTTTGCTGGAAACTTGCCTCCATTTTTACTTTTGCTACCACCTGTTTTGTGTTTTTGCTGGAACCGGCATATTATTTAGCTGGAAGTAGCTTGGTTTTTTGCTACAATCGACCTTGGAGCTTTTCCCTGCTAAATTTGTTTTTGCTGGAACCGGCACATATTTTTGCTGGAAGCTGGTTTCTTTTTGCTACAATCACTGGAGCTTTTTTTCTACTGAACTTGTTTTGCTGGAACTAGAGTTTTTTTTGCTGGACCTAATAATATTTTTGCTTCAACCGACCGCTCGAGGATTTTGTTTGTTCTTCAGAATTTTCTTGTTGGACAGTAAGATGCAAGCTAACGGCCACGGCGAGCCGGAGACGGTGACGTCGGGGGCATGCTGGAACCAGGGCGAACCGCAAGCTGGAACGAGCCAGGGGCGTTCGAGTTGCATCCTTCGTTGAGCGCGCGCTGGGGGCCCACTGGCGGCCATGATGCAATCCCGACGGCCACGGGCGGGGACGCGTCGGAGCTCGTCGGCGACGGCCCTGACGGCGACATGTCAGGGGGAGGGGACGGGGGCGATGTTCTGTGTGCGGGAGCGTGAGAAACAAGGGCAGAAGACGACTCTAGGGGGTGTCAGATCTGACGGATGTAAATGGATGAATCGGACGGATGCGCTGCGACCGGCCCAAATTTGGGCCGGTGCGCCGGCGCCTATCACTGGCCATACTGCCAGAGCACTATGGTTGCTCTGTTTCGGGTGGTTTTGTGGTTGCTCTGTTTTTTCTTTTCTTTTCTGCTCTTCAATTATCTACGTGCTTAACCGGTTCCAGGAGACGAAAACTAAAGTAGATTTCAAAGTTTTTAAATAGCAAAGTGGGAGACTTGTACCTACAGATTAAGGCAATTAACTTGTGGTCCCACCCAAATGCAGCCGTTCGCGCGGGCTACCTGCACGTTGCATGGGTCTTAGTTAAGCGAATTAACAAACACAAAGCTAGCTGACTAATTAAGCTTTGCAGATACTATACCACTACCATAAGTCTATCATATTTTAGTACTGTCCCTCTCGTGCCAAAGAAGCCATACGTGTATGCCGCTTCTAGTCACGTACGCACTCTAGCTCTTTCTTTTGAGCCCTAGCCGTAGCTAGGTCCCATCAAAGGCTAGTTAAACAACTCTTAAGAATGTAAAGCTTAATTAGTTCAATGATCAAGGGACCACTTTCGTGTCTTACTTTGCTCCCCGTAGATCAAGGGACCACTTTCGTGAGGAGTGCAAAGAGCCCATCGAACTAGCAACTTTGCAAGCATCTCAACCAATTATCACTAGGTTAGAGACAATTCTTTCTCAAGTGCATCATTTGTTAATTAACCAAAGCGCCTTTAACAATTGCAGCTACTCCTCGAAGGGATTGCAGATGCCTAACTTGAGGAGGAGGGGCTGATCAAATATGGATGTTGATCCACCTCTCTTTTTCTTGACAAATACTCCCCCATCCCAATATTTTATACTACTAAATCAACTACACTTATTTTGGGACGGAGGCGATACTACTGTAACCCTCTTTTTTAAAGCCTCCAATCCTTTCTGCAAAGCAACATTATACAAGTGCCACCACGCCCATATGTAGCCCAGGTTAGCTCAAACAAGTCACTTAACCAATAATGATGTTGGAGCTAGAGTTAAAGGGAGGGCATAGCTTGGACGCAACACATTTGCTAATCAACGGAAAAACAGATATCCCAAGCCACCTGGTTGAGGATACCCATAAGCATCCTAGCTCGTTCGTCGAACCAAACACACCCTAAATCCACAAAGAAAACATTGGAGGCCGGCTATTTATACACCTCGAACCCTAGCCGCCGGCAATTCATCAATCAGTCATCTCATATCTCTCAAAGTTCAAGCCGCCATCCACATCACGTCAAGAGGCATTATGGGGTTGAAGGAAATATGCCCTAGAGGCAATAATAAAGTTATTATTTATTTCCTCATATCATGATAAATGTTTATTATTCATGCTAGAATTGTATTAACCGGAAACATGATACATGTGTGAATACATAGACAAACATATAGTCACTAGTATGCCTCTACTTGACTAGCTCATTAATCAAAGATGGTTATGTTTCCTAACCATAGACATGTGTTGTCATTTGATTAATGGGATCACATCATTAGGAGAATGATGTGATTGACATGACCCATTCCGTTAGCCTAGCACTTGATCGTTTAGTATATTGCTATTGCTTTCTTCATGACTTATACATGTTCCTGTAACTATGAGATTATGCAACTCCGTTTACGGAGAAACACTTTGGTGCTACCAAACGTCATAACGTAATCGGGTGATTATAAAGGAGTACTACAGGTGTCTCCAAAGGTACATGTTGGGTTGGCGTATTTCGAGATTAGGTTTTCTCACTCCGATTGTCGGAGAGGTATCTCTGGGCCCTCTCGGTAATGCACATCACTACAAGCCTTGCAAGCAATGTAGCTAATGAGTTAGTTACGGTATGATGCATTACGTAACGAGTAAAGAGACTTGGCGGTAACGAGATTGAACTAGGTATTAGATACCGATGATCGAATCTCGGCAAGTAACATACCGATGACAAAGGAACAACGATGTTGTTATGCGATTTGACCGATAAAGATCTTCGTAGAATATGTAGGAGCCAATATGGGCATCCGTGTTCCGCTATTGGTTATCGATGAGAATAATTCTAGGTCATGTCTACATAGTTCTCGAACCCGTAGGGTCCGCACGCTTAACGTTACGATGACAGTTTTATTATGAGTTTATAAGTTTTGATGTACCGAAGTTTGTTCGAAGTCCCGGATGTGATCACGGACATGACGACGAGTCTCAAAATGGTCGAGACATAAAGATTGATATATTGGAATCCTATGTTTGGACATCGGAAGTGTTCCGAAATCGGCATTTTACCGGAGTACCGGGAGGTTACCGGAACCCCCCGGTGACCTAATGGGCCTTATTGGGCCTAGTGGAGGAAAAGGAGAAGGGGCCAAGGGGCAGCCGCGCGCCCCTCCCCCCCAAGTCCGAATAGGATAAGGAGGGGGGCGGGGCGGCGCCCCCCTTTCCTTTCCCCCTCTCCTCCTTCCCCCAAGTCCTAGTCCAACTAGGGAAAGGGGGAGTCCTACTCCCGGTGGGAGTAGGACTCCTCTGGCGCGCCTCCTCCTAGGGCCGGCCGCACCCCTTGCTCCTTTATATACGAGGCGGGGGCACCCTAGGACACACAAGTTGATCTACGGATCGTTCCTTAGCCGTGTGCGTGCCCCTCCACCATATTCCACCTCGGTCATATCATTGCGGAGTTTTGGCGAAGCCTGCGCGATAGAACATCATCATCGTCACCACGCCGTCGTCGTCGACGGAACTCATCCCGACACTTTGCTGGATCGAGTCCGGGATCGTCATCGAGCTGAACGTGTCTTTGAACTCGGAGGTGCCGTCGTTCGGTACTTGGATCGGTCGGATCGTGAAGACGTCGACTACATCAACCGCGTTGTCATAACGCTTCGCTTCTGCCTATGAGGGTGCGTGGACAATACTCTCCCTCTCGTTGCTATGCCATCACCAGATCTTGCATGTGCGTAGGAAATTTTTGAAATTACTACGTTCCCCAACAAAGGTATCGAGCCTGGTTTTATGCGTAGATGTCATATGCACGAGTAGAACACAAGTGAGTTGTGGGCGATACAAGTCATCCGCTTACCAAAGATGTCATACTTTGGTTCGGCGGTATTGTGAGATGAAGCAGCCCGGACCGACATTACGCGTACGCTTACACGAGACTGGTTTCACTGTTACGAGCACTCGTGCTTAAAGGCGGCTGGCGGGTGTCTGTCTCTCTCACTTTAGCTGAATCGAGTGTGGCTACGCCCGGTCCTTGCGAAGGTTAAAATAGCACTAACTTGACGAACTATCGTTGTGGTTTTTTGATGTGTAGGTAAGAACGGTTCTTGCTAAGCCCGTAGCAGCCACGTAAAATTTGCAACAACAAAGTAGAGGACATCTAACTTGTTTTTACAGGGCATGTTGTGATGTGATATGGTCAAGACTTGATGCTATTATTTATTGTATGAGATGATCATATTTTGTAACCAAAGTTATCGGCAACTGGCAGGAGCCATTTGGTTGTCGCTTTATTGTATGAAATGCAAACGCCCTGTAATTGCTTTACTTTATCACTAAGCGGTAGCGATAGTCGTAGAAGCAATAGATGGCGTAAACGACAACGATGCTACGATGGAGATCAAGGTGTCGCGCGGTGACGATGGTGATCACGACGGTGCTTCAAGATGGAGATCACAAGCACAAGATGATGATGGCCATATCATATCACTTATATTGATTGCATGTGATGTTTATCCTTTATGCATCTTATCTTGCTTTGATTGACGGTAGCATTTTAAGATGATCTCTCACTAAAATTATCAAGAATTGTTCTCCACGAGTATGCGCCGTTCTGAAAGTTCTTCGTCTTTGAGACACCACGTGATGATCGGGTGTGATAGGATCTACGTTCAAATACAACGGGTGCAGTTGCACACGCGGAATACTCAGGTTAAACTTGACGAGCCTAGCATATAACATATATGGCCTCGGAACACGGAGACCGAAGGGTCGAGCGTGAATCATATAGTAGATATGATCAACATAGTGATGTTCACCATTGAAACTACTCCATCTCACGTGATGATCGGACATGGTTTAGTTGATCTGGATCACCTGATCACTTAGATGACTAGAGAGATGTCTGTCTAAGTGGGAGTTCTTAAGTAATATGATTAACTGAACTTAAATTTATCATGAACTTAGTACCTGATAGTATTTTGCTTGTCTATGTTTGTTGTAGATAGATGGCTCGTGCTGTTATTCCGTTGAATTTTAATGCGTTCCTTGAGAAAGCAAAGTTGAAAGATGATGGTAGCAATTACACGGATTGGGTCCGTAACTCGAGGATTATCCTCATTGCTGCACGAAGAATTAAGTCTGGAAGCACCGCTGGGTGCGAACTCGCTGCTGATGCAACCGACGGCGTTAAGAACGTCTGGCGAGCAAAGTGATGACTACTCGATAGTTCGATGTGCCATGCTTTACGGCTTAGAACCGGGTCTTCAACGACGTTTTGAACGTCATGGAGCATATGAGATGTTCCAAGAGTTGAAGTTAATATTTCAAGCAAATGCCCGGATTGAGAGATATGAAGTCTCCAATAAGTTCTATAGCTGCAAGATGGAGGAGAATAGTTCACGGTGAACACATACTCAAAATGTCTAGGTATAATAATCACTTGATTCAAGCGGGAGTTAATCTTCACGATGATAGTGTCATTGAAAGAATTCTTCAATCATCGCCACCAAGCTACAAGAGCTTCGTGATGAACTATAATATGCAAGGGATGGACAAGACTATTCCCGAGCTCTTCGCAATGCTAAAAGCAGCGAGGTAGAAATCAAGAAGGAGCATCAAGTGTTGATGGTTAGCAAGACCACCGTTTCAAGAAAAAGGGCAAAGGGAAGAAGAAGGGAACTTGAAGAAGAGCAGCAAACAAGTTGTTGCTCAAGAGAAGAAACCCAAGTCTGGACCTAAGCACGAGATCGAGTGCTTCTCCGCAGCGCATCGACACGGAAGCGGAACTGCCCCAAGTATTTGGCGGATAAGAAGGATGGCAAAGTGAACAAAGGTATATGTGATATACATGTTATTGATGTGTACCTTACTAATGCTCGCAGAGTACACGGTATTTGATATCGGTTCATTGCTAATATTTGCAACTCAAAGCAGGACTACGGATTGCGAAGATTGGCTAAGGACGAGGTGACGATCGGCGTGGGAAATGGTTCCAAAGTCGATGTGATCGCGGTCGGCACGCTACCTCTACATCTACCATCGGGATTAGTTTTAGACCTAAATAATTGTTATTTGGTGACAGCGTTGAGCATGAACATTATATCTGGATCTTGTTTGATGTGAGACGGTTATTCATTTAAATCAGAGAGTAATGGTTGTTCTATTTATATGAGTAATATCTTTTATGGTCATGCACCCTTGAAGAGTGGTCTATTTTTATTGAATCTCGATAGTAGTGATACACATATTCATAGTGTTGAAGCCAAAAGATGTAGAGTTGATAATGATAGTGCAACTTATTTGTGGCACTGCCGTTTAGGTCATATCGGTGTAAAGCGCATGAAGAAACTCCATACTGATGGGCTTTTGGAATCACTTGATTATGAATCACTTGGTACTTGCGAACCGTGCCTCATGGGCAAGATGACTAAAACGCCGTTCTCCGGAACTATGGAGCGAGCAACTGATTTGTTGGAAATCATACATACTGATGTTTGTGGTCCAATGAATGTTGAGGCTCGCGGCGGGTATCGTTATTTTCTCACCTTCACAGATGATTTGAGTAGATATGGGTATATCTACTTATTGAAACACAAGTCTGAAACATTTGAAAAGTTCAAAGAATTTCAGAGTGAAGTGGAAAAACATCGTAACAAGAAAATAAAGTTTCTACGATCTGATCGTGGAGGAGAATATTTAAGTTACGAGTTTGGTTTACATTTGAAACAATGCGGAATAGTTTCGCAACTCACGCCACCCGAAACACCACAACGAAATGGTGTGTCCGATCGTCGTAATCGTACTTTACTAGATATGGTGCGATCTATGATGTCTCTTACTGATGTACCGCTATCGTTTTGGGATTATGCTTTAGAGACGGCCGCATTCATGTTAAATAGGGCACCATCAAAATCCGTTGAGACGACACCTTATGAACTGTGGTTTGGCAAGAAACCAAAGTTGTCGTTTCTTAAAGTTTGGGGCTGCGATGCTTATGTGAAGAAACTTCAACCAGATAAGCTCGAACCTAAATCGGAGAAATGTGTCTCCATAGGATACCCAAAAGAGACTGTTGGGTACACCTTCTATCACAGATCTGAGGGCAAGATTTTCGTCGCTAAATTCGGATCCTTTCTAGAGAAGGAGTTTCTCCCGAAAGAAGTGAGTGGGAGGAAAGTAGAACTTGATGAGGTAACTGTACCTGCTCCCTTATTGGAAAGTAGTTCATCACAAGAACCGGTTCCTGTGAAAACTACACCAATTAGTGAGGAAGCTAATGATAGTGATCATGAAACTTCAGATCAAGTTTCTACTGAACCTCGTAGGTCTACTAGAGTAAGATTCGCACCAGAGTGGTACGATAATCCTATTCTGGAAGTCATGTTACTTGACCAGGATGAACCTACGAATTATGAGGAAGCGATGATGAGCCCAGATTCTGCTAAATGGTTAGAGGCCATGAAATCTGAGATGGGATCAATGTATGAGAACAAAGTATGGACTTTGGTTGACTTGCCCGATGATCGGCAAGCCATTGAGAATAAATGGATCTTTAAGAAGAAGACTGACGCTGATGGTAATGTAACTGTCTATAAAGCTCGACTTGTTGCGAAAGGTTTTCGACAAGTTCAAGGGGTTGACTACGATGAGACTTTCTCACCCGTAGCAATGCTTAAGTCTGTCCAAATCATGTTAGCTATTGCTGCATTTTATGATTATGAAATTTGGCAAATGGATGTCAAAACTGCATTCTTGAATGGATTTCTGGAAGAAGAGTTGTATATGATGCAGCCAGAAGGTTTTGTAGATCCAAAAGGTGCTAACAAAGTGTGCAAGCTCCAGTGATCCATTTATGGACTGGTGCAAGCATCTCGGAGTTGGAATAAACGCTTTGATAGTGTGATCAAAGCATATGGTTTTACACAGACTTTTGGAGAAGCCTGTATTTACAAGAAAGTGAGTGCGAGCTCTATAGCATTTCTGATATTATATGTAGATGACATGTTATTAATTGGAAATGATATAGAATTTCTGGATAGCATAAAGGGATACTTGAATAAAAGTTTTTCAATGAAAGACCTCGGTGAAGCTGCTTACATATTGGGCATCAAGATTTATAGAGATAGATCAAGACGCTTAATAGGACTTTCACAAAGCACATACCTTGATAAAATTTTGAAAAAGTTCAAAATGGATCAGGCAAAGAAAGGGTTCTTTCCCGTGCTACAAGGTGTGAAGTTGAGTCAGACTCAATGCTCGACCACAGCAGAAGATAGAGAGAAAATGAAAGACGTTCCCTATGCTTCAGCCATAGGCTCTATCATGTATGCAATGTTGTGTACCAGACCTAACGTATGCTTAGCAATAAGCTTGGCAGGAAGGTACCAAAGTAATCCAGGAGTGGATCACTGGACAGCGGTCAAGAACATCCTGAAATACCTGAAAAGGACTAAGGATATGTTTCTCGTATATGGAGGTGACAAAGAGCTAGGCGTAAATCGTTACGTCGATGCAAGCTTTGACACTAATCCGGACGATTCTAAATCGCAAATCGGATACATATTTTTATTAAACGGTGGAGCTGTAAGTTGGTGCAGTTCTAAACAAAGCGTCGTGGCGGGATCTACATGTGAAGCGGAGTACATAGCTGCTTCGGAAGCAGCAAATGAAGGAGTCTGGATGAAGGAGTTCATTTCCGATCTAGGTGTCATACCTAGTGCATCGGGACCAATGAAGATCTTCTGTGACAATACTCGTGCAATTGCCTTGGCAAAGGAATCCAGATTTCACAAGAGGACCAAGCACATCAAGAGATGCTTCAATTCCATCCGGGACCAAGTCCAAGTGGGAGACATAGAGATTTGCAAGATACATACGGATCTGAATGTTGCAGAACCGTTGACTAAGCCTCTCTCACGAGCAAAACATGATCAGCACCAAGACTCCATGGGTGTTAGAATCATTACTATGTAATCTAGATTATTGACTCTAGTGCAAGTGGGAGACTGAAGGAAATATGCCCTAGAGGCAATAATAAAGTTATTATTTATTTCCTCATATCATGATAAATGTTTATTATTCATGCTAGAATTGTATTAACCGGAACATGATACATGTGTGAATACATAGACAAACATATAGTCACTAGTATGCCTCTACTTGACTAGCTCATTAATCAAAGATGGTTATGTTTCCTAACCATAGACATGTGTTGTCAGTTGATTAATGGGATCACATCATTAGGAGAATGATGTGATTGACATGACCCATTCCGTTAGCCTAGCACTTGATCGTTTAGTATATTGCTATTGCTTTCTTCATGACTTATACATGTTCCTGTAACTATGAGATTATGCAATCCCGTTTACCGAAGAAACACTTTGGGTGCTACCAAACGTCGCAACGTAACTGGGTGATTATAATGGAGTACTACAGGTGTCTCCAAAGGTACATGTTGGGTTGGCGTATTTCGAGATTAGGTTTTGTCACTCTGATTGTCGGAGAGGTATCTCTGGGCCCTCTCGGTAATGCACATCACTATAAGCCTTGAAAGAAATGTAGCTAATGAGTTAGTTACGGTATGATGCACTACGTAACGAGTAAAGAGACTTGCCGGTAACGAGATTGAACTAGGTATTGGATACCGATGATCGAATCTCGGGCAAGTAACATACTGATGACAAAGGCAACAACGAATGTTGTTATGCGGTTTGACCGATAAAGATCTTCGTAGAATATGTAGGAGCCAATATGGGCATCCAGGTTCCGCTATTGGTTATTGACCGAGAATAGTTCTAGGTCATGTCTACATAGTTCTCGAACCCGTAGTGTCCGCACGCTTAACATTACGATGACAGTTTTATTATGAGTTCATAAGTTTTGATGTACCGAAGTTTGTTCGGTGTCCCGGATGTGATCACGGACATGACGAGGAGTCTCGAAATGGTCGATACATAAAGATTGTTATATTGAAATCCTATGTTTGGACATCGGAAGTGTTCCGGGTGAAATCGGCATTTTACCGGAGTACCGGGAGGTTACCGGAACCCCCCGGTGACCTAATGGGCCTTATTGGGCCTAGTGGAGGAAGAGGAGAAGGGGCCAAGGGGCAGCCGCGCGCCCCTCCCCCCAAGTCCGAATAGGACAAGGAGGGGGGGGCGCCTTCCCTTCTCCCCCTCCTCCTTCCCCAAGTCCTAGTCCAACTAGGGAAGGGGGGGAGTCCTACTCCCGGTGGGAGTAGGACTCCTCCGACACGCCTCCTCCTAGGGCCGGCCGCACCCCCCCTTGCTCCTTTATATACGGGGGCAGGGGGCACCCTAGGACACACAAGTTGATCTACGGATCATTCCTTAGCCGTGTGCGGTGCCCCCCTCCACCATATTCCACCTCGGTCATATTGTCGAGGAGTTTAGGCGAAGCCCTGCGCCGGTAAAACATCATCATCGTCACCACGCTGTCGTGCTGACGGAACTCATACCCGACACTTTGCTGGATCGGAGTCCGAGGATCGTCATCGAGCTGAATGTGTGCTGAACTCGGAGGTGCTGTATGTTTGGTACTTGGATCGGTCGGATCGTGAAGACGTACGACTACATCAACTGCATTGTCATAACGCTTCCGCTTACGGTCTACGAGGGTACGTGGACAATACTCTCCCCTCTCGTTGCTATGCCATCACCATGATCTTGCGTGTGTGTAGGAATTTTTTTGAAATTACTACGTTCCCCAACAGGGGTTGTGCCAAGCCTTCATCTCCATTGCTTGCAAGGTTGAAGGAAAGCCAGGAAAGAAGACACCGAAGAAGTCGCCACTTTCGCCCCCCCTCCCCCCGTGCACCGCGGCTGTTGAGAGTGTTTGATTAACACATTTGGTTGAAGATATTGCATGATCACATAGTGTTTGTCTTTCACCTATATAAATGGATCTCCCATAATGCCATCCTAATTTTGAATCTTCAGTGGGAAACTATGGCACCGTTTAATTAGTTGCATCGTGATAATGATAATGGTATGAGAGAAACTACTATTGTCATGTCAGCAACATCGACTTCCTTGCTAGTTCAACATGAACCTCTAAATAATGACTATAGTGCCACAAGAGATTATTGGTTGCCGCACGCCTTTCTTCCCCCCTCATCTGCTGCTCCGGCACCCGGTGGGGGTAGAATCCTGGTGCATTGGCTCTGGCTTGTAGATAGACTAGGGTTTTAGTCCTCATAGGGGCGGTCCTCGGATGGATGGCGACACTTCTTCTTCCAGTCAGTCTTCACGGCTTTGATTCACGTCAAGTTCGCGTGTCGAGACAGATTAGATGGAGCTTCTCACAAACTCTTGCGAAGTCATCTAGGCCACGAGGCTAGGGTTTCTTGTTGTGTGTACGCAATGGTGAGATTTCGTGTCAGGTTCTTCAGATCGATTCAAGGGTTCAACAACGAGGACTACGACCCCGGGGCACTGGTCATTAGGGGCACGTGCACGAAAGATTCTTAACAGTCATAGACAAGGTCAGGCCGGCTTCTGGTATGGGTGTGGCAACAGGGGCTTGTCGGCAGCTCGTTCTGGCAGCGACAGTGGTCGTTTGGTAGTCTAGGGATCTCAATTTTTTTATGGTTTGTATGCTTTGTACTTCAAGTGAACTTTTATAATATGTCTAAGTTCTTTTCGCAAAAGAGACATTATTTGTTCTCTAGAAAGGGTATGTTTACGCTAATATAGGACCGCCCACTAGTAGAAAAGGGGGCAATGGTCCAGGCCAGGTCAGCCCATTAGTCCCGGTTCAATCCAGAACCGGGACCCATGGGGGCATTGGACCCGGTTCGTGAGCCCCGGTGGCCGGCCGGGCCACGTGGGCCATTGGTCCCGGTTCGTCTGGACCTTTTGTTCCCGGTTGGTGGGACGAACCGGGACCAATGTGCCTCGCTCCTGGCCCACAACCATTGGTCCCGGTTGGTGGCATGAACCGGGACCAAAGGCTTCCCTTTAGTCCCGGTTCGTGGGACGAACCGGGACCAATGAGTTGCCTATATATACCCCTCGCCCGCGAGCAGAGCCCTCCCACTGCTCTGTTTTTCCTGGCTGGCAAGGAGAGAGCTTTGTGGTGCTCTAGCTCACCTCCTATGCACACGAGGTGTTCGATGGAATGCCCGAGATACACTACTTAAGCTTTCTCCTCTCCAACTCGACCTCCAAGCTCCATTTTCCTCAATATTTTTCTAGGTTTAGCGGACCGTCACGTCTCGTCCCCGTCTTCACCGCCGTCGATCGCCCGCGCCGATCTCGTCGCCGGCACCACCGTGGTGAGCCTCTTGTTCTTATCTTCTTTCCGAAAGGAAAAAAAATTCTTACTTGTATGTTTATATAGATACTTGTATAATTTTCTTACTTTTATTATTACATCTTATATAGTGCGATGGTTTTGGTATCCGCCCCCGTCGGCCCTCGTCCTATCTATGATTCAGATGTGGTATATATTATCTTTTCATAACTATTGGTTCATTTATTGTTTATGACAATTATGCCGACCAACGTGACATAGATTTTATTTATCTAGGAGGTTGTTGAACCGGAAATTCCAACCGACCCTATTATCGAGAGGTTAAATTTAGTTGAAGAAGAAAACAATTTCTTGAAGGGAAAAATTAGAAAAATTGAGGAGGAGAAGATGATATTCGAGTTGCATGTTGCGGATGTCGTCGATGATCACAAGGTCAAGATGGATGCAATGCTCTTGAAGATTAGAAAGATTAGAAAAATATGCCATTCATACCGAGGCTTCGTATCATTATGTCGTTGGATCAGTTGTTACATTGGTTGCGATTATGATCGCATTTGTTTTCGCATTGAAATGTTTTACATAGTTTCAATGTATGGTTTAATTAATTTAGATGCTCTGCAGAGCTTTATGTTGTTAGATGAGAACTATGTATGTACTTTGGTTTTTATGTGATGATGAACTTCTATTAATTTGGTCACTTAATTATCTATTCATGATGTTCTGTAATGATTTTTGACACACTTAATTATATATAATGCACGCAGATGAACCGGCAATGGATGTACGGTTCAAGACACACCTCCGAGTACATTAAGGGCGTGCATGATTTTCTCGAAGTGGCTGAGGCAAGCAAGAAGAATGGTTTTATGTGTTGTCCATGCCCTATATGTGGGAATACGAAGTCTTACTCTGACAGGAAAATACTTCACACCCACCTGCTTTACAAGGGTTTCATGCCACTCTATAATGTTTGGACGAGGCACGGAGAAATAAGGGTTATGATGGAAGACGGCGAAGAAGAAGAGTACAATGACAACTATGTGCCCCCTGAATACGGTGATGCTACTGAACATCAAGAGGAACCAGACGATGTGCATGATGATGCTGCAACGGGCGAAGCTGCTGAAGATCAAGAGGAACCAGACGATGTGCCCGATGATGATGATCTCCGCCGGGTCATTGTCGATGCAAGGACACAATGCGAAAGTCAAAAGGAGAAGCTGAAGTTCGATCTCATGTTAGAGGACCACAAAAAAGGGTTTTACCCCAATTGCGAAGATGGCAACACAAAGCTCGGTACCATACTGGAATTGCTGCAGTGGAAGGCAGAGAATGCTATGCCTAACAAAGGATTTGAGAAGCTACTGAAAATATTGAAGAAGAAGCTTCCAAAGGATAACGAATTGCCCGATAGTACATACGCAACAAAGAAGGTCGTATGCCTTCTAGGATTGGAGGTGCAGAAGATACATGCATGCCCTAATGATCGTGCATCCTCTACATGGTGCGTATAAGGATCTGAACACATGCCCGTATGCGGTGCATTACGGTATAAGATCAGACGAGTTGACCCTGGTGTTGTTGACGGCGAGCCCCCCAGGAAGAGGGTTCCTGCGAAGGTGATGTGGTATGCTCCTATAATACCACGGTTGAAACGTCTGTTCAGAAATGGAGAGCATGCCAAGTTGATGCGATGGCACAGTGAGGACCATAAGAAAGACGGGAAGTTGAGAGCACCTGCTAACGGGTCGCAGTGGAGAAAAATCGAGAGAAAGTACTGGGATGAGTTTGCAAGTGACTCAAGGAACGTATGACTTGCTCTAAGCGCGGATGGCATTAATCCTTTTAGGGAGCAGAGCAGCAATCACAACACCTGGCCCATGACTCTATGTATGTATAACCTTCCTCCTTGGATGTGCATGAAGCGAAAGTTCATTATGATGCCAGTTCTCATCCAAGGCCCTAAGCAACCCGGCAAAGACATTGATGTGTACCTAAGGCCATTAGTTGAAGAACTTTTACAACTGCGGAATGGAAACGGTGTACGTACGTGGGTGAGCACAAACAGGAGGAATTTGACCTAAAGGTGTTGCTGTTCGTGACCATCAACGATTGGCCCGCTCTCAGTGACCTTTCAGGACAGACAAACAAGGGATACCACGTATGCATGCACTATTTACTTGACACTGATAGTATATACCTGGTAAGCTGCAGGAAGAATGTGTACCTGGGCCATCGTCGATTTCTTCCGACCAACCATCAATGTCGAAAGAAAGGCAAGCATTTCAAAGGCAAGGTAGATCACCGAAAGAAGCCCGCCATGCGTACCGGTGATCACGTACTTGCTATGGTCAATGATTTACACGTAATCTTTGGAAAGGGTCCCGGCGGACTAGCTGTTCTGAGTGACGCTGGGGGACACGCACCCATGTGGAAGAAGAAATCTATATTTTGTGACCTACCCTACTGGAAAGACCTAGAGGTCCGCTCTTTGATCGACGTGATGCACGTGACGAAGAACCTTTGCGTGAACCTGCTAGGCTTCTTGGGCGTGTATGGGAAGACAAAAGATACAACGAGGCACGGAGGACACGCAACGTTTGCATGAAAAAGACGACATGCCTCCAAAGCAAGATGAAGGTCCCGCCACTATGCTCTTACCAAAGGAGAGAAGGAAATCTTCTTTGAATGCCTGCTTAGTATGAAGGTCCCGACGGCTTCTCGTTGAATATAAAGGAATAATAAATATGGCGTAGAAAAAGTTTCAGAACCTAAAGTCTCATGACTGCCACGTGATTATGATGCAACTGCTTCCGGTTGCATTGAGGGGGCTTCTACCAGAAAATGTTCGATTAGCCATTGTGAAGCTATGTGCATTCCTCAATGCAATCTCTCAGAAGGTGATCGATCCATAAATCATACCGAGGCTAATGAGTGATGTGGTGCAATGTCTTGTCAGTTTCGAGCTGGTGTTCCCACCATCCGTCTTCAATATCATGACACACGTCCTAGTTCATCTAGTTGACGAGATTGTCATTCTGGGCCCCATATTTCTACACAATATGTACCCCTTTGAGAGGTTCATGGGAGTCCTAAAGAAATATGTCCGTAACCGCGCTAGGCCAGAAGGAAGCATCTCCATGGGCCATCAAACAGAGGATGTCATCGGGTTTTGTGTTGACTTCATTCTTGGCCTTAAGAAGATAGGTCTCCCTAAATCGCGGTATGAGGGAAGACTGACTGGAAAAGGCACGCTTGGAAGGGACTCAATAATATGCAGGGACGGATATTCTTGGTCTCAAGCACACTACACAGTTCTACAGAACTCTACCTTGGTGACTGAGGGAGTCCTGGACTAGGGGGTGTCCGGACAGCCGGACTATCATCGTCAGCCGGACTCCAAGACTATGAAGAGATACAAGATTAAAGACTTCGACCCGTGTCCGGATGGGACTTTCCTTGGCGTGGAAGGCAAGCTTGGCGATACGGATATGTAGATCTCCTACCATTGTAACTGACTCTGTGTAACCCTAGCCCTCTCCGGTGTCTATATAAACCGGAGGGTTTTAGTCCGTAGGACAACACAACCATTACAACAATCATACCATAGGCTAGCTTCTAGGGTTTAGCCTCCTTGATCTCGTGGTAGATCAACTCTTGTACTACCCATATCATCAATATCAATCAAGCAGGAGTAGGGTTTTACCCGCATCGAGAGGGCCCGAACTCAGGTAAAACATCGTGTCCCTTGTCTCCTGTTACCATCGGCCTAGACGCACAGTTCGGGACCCCCTACCCGAGATCCGCCGGTTTTGACACCGACATTGGTGCTTTCATTGAGAGTTCCTCTGTGTCGTCACCGATAGGCCTGATGGCTTCTTCAATCAACAACAGCGCAGTCCAGGGTGAGACTTTTCTCCCCTGGCAGATCTTCGTATTCGGCGGCTTTGTACTGCGGGCCAATTCACTTGGCCATCTGGAGCAGATCGAAAGCTACGCCCCTGGCCATCAGGTCAGATTTGGAAGCCTAAACTTCACGGCGGACATCCACGGAGACTTGATCTTCGATGTATCTGAGCCGCAGCCGAGCATGCCGCACTGTCACGATGGGCATGACCTAACTCTGCCGCCGGACAACACCCTGGAGGCCGCACACGAAACCGCTCCGACCCATTGTTCGGAGCCGACCATGCAGATTGAGGACAGGTGGCTAGACACCGCCTCGGGGGCTGCAACTGCTACGGCGATGGAGCCGAATACTGACCTTGTCCCTTATAAAGCCCGTGACTCCAAGGTGCCGGACTCCCTACCGGACTCCGAACCGCCTGCGCCCCTGCCAATCGAATCCGATTGGGCGCCGATCATGGAGTTCACCGCTGCGGACATCTTTCAGCACTCACCCTTTGGCGACATCCTAAATTCGCTAAAGCATGTCTCGCTATCTGGAGAGCCCTGGCCGGATTGCGGCCAGGATGGTTGGGATGCGGACGACGAAGAAATTCCAAGCCCACCCACAACCCACTTTGTAGCCACTGTCGACGATCTAACCGACATGTTAGACTACGACTCCGAAGACATTGACGGTATGGACCACGATACCGGAGACGACCAAGAACCAGCGCCTACGGGGCACTGGAAGGAAGCTTCAACCCATGATGTATATATGGTGGACACCCCAAAAGGAAGCGATAACGAGGAACAACGGGACGTGGCGAAGGATAATTCCACCGACAAACAACCAAAACAGCGACGCAGGCGCCGCCCTAAGTCCCGCCTCGACAAAAACAGCACTCCTAATGAACTAGCAATAGAGCAGGGCAAAACCAGTGGACGACGAACAGGCAACCAAGCAACCATCCGGGCAGGATGAATCGGATAATCAATCCATGCCCGGTGAAAACAACAGTCCAGGCGATCTCACGCCGGATACACTACCGGAGAATAAAAACTTTCACAAAAGACTCGTCGCCACTGCAAGAAGTCTGAAAAAGGAAAAACGGAAGCTCAAAACAGCGGAAGACATACTCAGAATGAGGTGGGGCAAAGTACTCAAGACCGCGGACAAATATGGCAATAGCCACCAAACAAAGAGCTACCCGAAGCGTAAGCTGCTGCCAGAATTCGATGAGGAGGCCATAGAGCCCCCACAGTCAAAAAGCAAAGAGGCCGCCTGGCCGGATAGACGACCAGATGACAGGCAAAAAGCGACAAGCGGCGCCGCACACAAGCCGACTCATGATCCTCGGAAAACAGATGGCCCGATCAGGTCCATTTACGGGCCAAAAAAGAGGGCCCCAGGAAGCAACACAACACGCCAAGTGTTCGAAAAAAGTGGCACACCCAAATACAGGGGCGCCGCACACACACTATGTTTCACCGATGAGGTGCTGGATCATGAATTTCCAGCGGGGTTCAAACCTGTAAACATAGAGGCATACGACGGAACAACAGACCCTGGAGTCTGGATTGAGGATTACATCCTCCACATACACATGGCTAGAGGAGACGATCTCCACGCCATAAAATATCTACCCCTCAAACTCAAAGGGCCAGCCCGGCATTGGCTCAAAAGCCTCCCAGAAAGCACTATTGGAAGCTGGGAAGAGCTCGAGGACGCGTTTAGAGCAAATTTTCAAGGGACTTATGTCCGCCCTCCGGATGCAGACGATTTAAGTCACATAACTCAACAGCCCGGAGAGTCAGCGCGCAAATTCTAGAACAGGTTCCTTACCAAAAAGAACCAAATAGTCGACTGTCCGGACGCCGAAGCCTTAGCAGCTTTTAAATATAACACCCAAGACGAATGGCTCGCCAGACACCTCGGCCAAGAGAAGCCGAGAACAATGGCCGCGCTAACAAGCCTCATGACCCGCTTTTGCGCGGGGGAAGATAGCTGGCTAGCAAGATGCAGCACCAGCGACCCGAGTACATCCGAGATCAGAGATGAAAACGGATAATCACAACGCAGAAAGGATCAGCGCTGAAATAAAGAAAAAAGCCCAAAGAACATGGCGGTCAACGCCGGATTCAAAATCTCGCGGCCAAACAATAAAACACTGCCTCTTAAGGACAACAATGATGAGCTATCCAACTTAAACAAAATTTTGGATCGGATATGTCAAATCCACAGTACTTCCGGAAGGCCTGCAAACCACACCCACTGAGAATGTTGGGTTTTCAAACAGTCCGGCCGACTCAACGCCGAACACAAGGGGCTCGACACGCCAAGCGAGGATGATGACGAACCCCACCAGCAGAGCGCCAAAAAACAAAAGACTTTCCCACAAGAAGTCAAAATAGTAAACTCACTTCATGTGATAATATGGAAAAACAATGCGGCACCCGCCAAAGTAGGCGTCGCACGGTCCACCCCAGCGGAACCTCAAGATTGGATGTCAAAACCAATCACTTTTGACCACCTGGACTATTCCAGAAATATTCGGAACGCAGGATGGACTGCTCTGATATTGGATCCTATAATCAACAGACTAAAATTTACACAAGTCCTGATGGACGGCGGCAACGATTTAAACCTTCTATATCCGGACACAATCCGCAAGTTGGGGATAGACCTTACTAAAATTCGACATAGCCGCACTTCCTTTAAAGGAGTGATGCCAGGCCCTTACGCCAAGGGCACAGGCTCCTTATTACTAGAAGTTGTGCTCGGGTCACCCGACAACTTCCGACGCGAAAAGCTAATCTTTCATGTCGCCCCATTCAAAAGTAGCTATCAAGCACTATTGGGACGTGAAGCTTTTGTCCGCTTTAACGCAATACCACATTACGCGTCTCTTACACTTAAAATGCCCGGTCCACGTGACATCATTTCATTAAAAGGTCGTTTAAGACCCCGTACACGGCTAGACGAGTCCGGAATAAATAAGCTAGGGGCTCCCTAGCCGCACACCCCTTCACAAGGGGCTGTGCATATAAGCAATAACAAGCTAATATAGGCTCAGCTTTATTCATTTATTAATATTTCAATTTTCTATGCACTTTTCGCACGATTTCCTTTCAAACTAAGTTCCTCTCTTTTTACAGATGAACAACGTGCACACCCCTCCAGGATACGGCACAACGGAGACACAGGCGCAGACGTGCAGTAGGGACCCGTTGCAAGGATTCTTTTCAGATTAAGACCCTGCGTAAACCTTTTTTACTGTCTCTTGTTGCTATAATCCCCTGGTTTCTCATTATAACTAGAGAGGAGACTGGTGTTTTGGCATTAGCCGCGCCAGAAGACCTTGCCCGTACCTGGACACTAGGGGCTTAGGGCATTGTTCTGCCTGTTATTATAAAGACCCAACACCTTAGGGAGTCTTCGGTGTCTCGAGTTAGGCCTTATATGCATCAGGTCCGAATCATGTATTTGGTCAAATGTTGGGTTTGCCCGGCTCCTGTGTTTTGCTACCTTACGTTCCGTATCATCGGCTAACGCGGCACCAGGAGAACTACTGCGATTGTGCCTCGGTTCGGCCGGCGAGCACCTCGAGAGAAAGCCGAAAACCGATCATCATGATCTGACGAGACTGGTCAACCACTCGATCGACTATCGAATTCCTCCGCTTTGACGAAGGACCATTTCGGTCAGCACATCGCGTGCTCGAATTGAGAGGGCGGTGCCCCTAGGGGATATATCGTAGCCCCACCCTCGAACTCCTATGGCTAAGTGAAAGTGATAAAGCATTATAGTCCGGTTGCCTCGTTTGCTACGCTACCACCTCCTTCACAGGACCGAGACGTCGGATTAAGTGTGAAAATGCGCTATTTTAGCGAACACCCCCACACCTTGTGCGTGGGGGCTGAAGCCGACGACTGCCATCTTTCAGGTTATACACATGTATACATAAACGGCCACACAGGAGATATTTCAATACTTGAACGCACAAGTACAAAAAGCGCCTACATCATAAACATCGATTTACAAAATAAAAATGTTCATTTGAACGTGACGTTTTTTGAGCACTGCGACTCTATTACACAAGCACCACGCAGAACTTCCCAAAATAGTGCTCGGCGGGTAACCGACGCTCGTCCGAACCCTGGCTCGCAACAGCGGTGGCATCCATCTCCGTCCAATGTGTCTTCTCACGGGCGAGGGCCATCCGTGCACCCTCTATGCAGGCCGACCGCTTCATCGCCTTGATATGCGGCACCGCCCCAAGAAACTGCTGCAATAAGCCAAAATAGCTCTTCGGCTTGGGCCTATCCGGCCAGACATGAGTCACGATATCCGTCATGGCAAGTCCTGACAACCTATTCAGCTCAGCCCACTCGGCCAACCGATCGGTCAGCGGAAGTGAACGCTGCGGACTATGGAATTGAGACCAAAACAGCTCTTCCGTCTTGTGATCCTTCCGACTTGAAGTGCACAACGGCATCCGCCGCTTTCGCCGCTAAGTCCATATAAGGATCCTTCGACCCCACAACCGCCAAGCCGAGCATACTTTGATCTGTAAACCTTGGCGCAGCGAAAGGGCTTGCCAGCCACAATGTCTCCGGCTTGGCACAGCTCCTCCTTTATAGCCCGCATTGCAGAACGGGCATCCTTGTCTTCGGCGGTGGCCTTCCCCAGGTATTCTTGCTCCGCTAGGCGCTCCTTTTCAAGAACCTCATTGCGGTCGGTAGCATCTTTTAACTTCACGGCCATTTCGGCCATCTCTTCCCTGCTTCGGTAGTGTGCAGCCCTTTCGGCTTCTAACTCCTCGGCCGCCCTCGAGGCAGCCGCATCACTCCTTCTGGCTTGCTCCTTGGCTTGAGCAAGTTCGGCCCGAAGGCTCTCCACAGCAGCGGCACCATCTACATTTCACACACATGTTGTAAGGACAGGCTTCGTCTCCCTTACTAGGTGACCGCAAATCAACACTTACCTTGCGACCCATCAAGTCGCCTGTTTACTAGCGCGATGTCCGCATCCGCAACGTCGAGTTGCTGGTTTAGTTCGGCTGGCCCCTGGACGATCCGCCACCTGCATAGGAACGGCGAAAATTAAAACCTGGGATTTTGATCCTCGGCACGCTGTCGCTTTCGACAACCTACCGAGTCTCAGGGGCTACTATCTATACAGGGCACACTTTATGTGTAAAACTGTCAAAAGGCGTGTCATTCTTACGTACCTCAAACCCCGCCAGCAAACTCCTGACGACATTACGCAATCCGCCTTCAGCGGACGAAATCCTTCCAATCACAATACTCATCAATGCATGGTGATCTTCTGAGATAGACGCCCTCTCAAGCAGATCCTTCAGCTCCCCCGGCCGAACACTAGTAGGCGCCGAACTCTTCGGCTTTGCTGGGCTTGGGGATACCCTCCGTGATGACACTTCAGGTTCGTCCGCCCTATCCGACAGCGCAGCGGACGGAGGCGTCTCGCTCTCCACCATCTTCGGACGAAGGTCCCCCGAAGACGAGCTCATCTGCGAAGGACGGAGATCCGAACTACGAGGTAAAAACTTAAGTTATCCTCAAAAGCACAAATAGGGATGTCCCTTATTACAAAACTCCCTTTTTCTACTTATGGCTCGCTGGAGGGCTGAGTCTTTAGGGGAGATTGTGTGGCCGGGGCCTCCCCGGACGCAGGACCCTCTGGTGAAGATTTCTTCCCCCGCTTAGGGGATTTGGCCTCCAGGTTTTCGGAAGCGGTCCTCTTCTCCCCTTGGAGGGAGGGATTCTTGATCCCTCCTTTCTCAATAGCCTCCTTGGGCGAGGCGGTAGCTCCTTGGTTTTCCCCTTCGCCTTCCTCTAAAGGCGCAACCTCCAAAGATCCTAACCAAAGACGGGATCCGCGCGGTCTCTGGGGGGGCGGACACCGTATCAGTTTTGCTTGCGCTATCCACTCCTGTTTAGAAGGAAATTGGTCAAAAGGCGAATCATAGAAAGGCAAACAAATGGTATGTCCGGACTAGGAGCTACTTACTTGTGTATCCGGGCGATTGCAGCTTAGGCCGGCGTCCTCGGTCAATTCCGGACACGCCTCTCGTGATCCGAAGAATAATTTGTACATCTCCATGGGTGTCATACCCATGAAGTGTTGGAGAATCCGTGGTCCCTCCGGATTAAACTCCCACAGCCGGAGAGGGCGGCTTTTGCAGGGCAGGAGGCGCCTAATCAGCATGACCTGCATTACCACAACCAGATCGATCTCCATTGCTTGGAGGTCTCGAATCCGGCCCTGCAGTAGGGGCACGTCCTTTGGCGGCCCCCAATTGAGCCCTTGGCTAACCCATGACATCAGCCGCTGTGGAGGGCCCGAGCGGAAGATGGGTGGCGGCTTCTGCCTGCTGCCCCTGGGAGCGGTTATATAGAACCACTCCTGCTGCCACAAGCCGAGCTCCTCCTGGAAAGAGCCCTCGGGCCATGGAGCATCGGCCCCTTCGCTCAAACCGCCCGCCAAGACTCGCTTGGCGCCCCTCGATTATCTTGGCTTCACGTCGAAGGTCTTAAGCTCCTAAGCGAAGTGAGGGGTGGCGGAGGAAGGCTTGGCGGACGACAATAAATGCAGAAATATGGAGGATGGACTCCGGAGCCAAGTTGTGGAATTCCAACCCATAGTAAAACATGAGCCCTCTCACAAAAGGATCCATCGGGAAGCCTAAACCCCGACGGAGGTGGGATACAAAAACAACGTACTCGCCGGGCTCGGGGGTGGGGATGGCCTGCCCTTCGGCGGGCAACCTGTGCGAAATCTCGTAAGACAGGTACTTGGCCTCTCGCAGCTTTAGCACGTCCTCCTCCGTGTCGGAGGAGGGCATCCACCGACCACGAAGGTCGTGGCGGACATTGTTGAAGGTCCGAAGCGCTCGAATCTGGGGCTCTGGGTGTTGGAACTTGGGGCAAGGAGAAGATTCGATGGAGGATTGAAGAAAAGAAACGAGCCTTGGTCCCATTATAAAGAGGGAGAATACCAAGAGCCGCCTCTGTGACCGTTCGGGACTCGCCTTCGATAGAGGGGGCGTGGCGATGGGGGCGGTTGGGTTACCCACGTCCGTATTGATGGGAATCCCGGAATAAGGGGAACACGATATCTGCTTCGACAAGACGTGCCAAGGAAACCGCTTCGCTAAACGCGATGAGGTGGTATAATAAAAAACGATTCAAGTAAAGGCTTGGTGGTGGTATGACGTCATGCCACAAAATACGTCAGCAGATTGAACTTGTGTACATATTATTCTCTCTACGGTGGAATGTGGAAATTATTTTGCAGAGCCGGACATTATCCTGGTGTTCACAATCTTCTATGAATTATTTGGAGGAGGAACCCGCCTTGCAATGCCGAACATTATGCTGCCACGGACTCATCGTCATTGAAGCCTGGTTCAGGGACTCTTGAGGAGGCTGGACTAGGGGTGTCCGGACAGCGGACTATCATCGTCGGCCGGACTCCAAGACTATGAAGATACAAGATTGAAGACTTGATTAGTGTCCGGATGGGACTTTCCTTGGCGTGGAAGGCAAGCTTGGCGATGCGGATATGTAGATCTCCTACCATTGTAACCGACTCGTGTAACCCTAGCCCTCTCCGGTGTCTATATAAAGCGGGCGGTTTTAGTCCGTGGAGACAACACAACCATTACAACAATCATAACATAGGCTAGCTTCTAGGGTTTAGCCTCCTTGATCTCGTGGTAGATCCACTCTTGTACTACCCATATCATCAATATCAATCTAGCAGGAGTAGAGTTTTACCTCCATCGAGAGGGCCCGAACCTGGGTAAAAACATCGTGTCCCTTGTCTCCTGTTACCATCCGCCTAGACGCACAGTTCGGGACCCCCTACCCGAGATCCGCCGGTTTTGACACCAACAGTGACCCCGTATGTCGATGAACACAAGAACAGTCTGCGCTCCAAACACCCGGAGCAGTGCGATGACTAGATTACATGTGAACACATTAGGACTTTCAGCAGTTGGTTGGAAACACGTCTCAGAGGTGACAACACTGTTTGTGATGAGCTGTACTTGTTGTCCAGGGGACCATCTTTGACTGTATTGATTTGGAAAGGATACGAGATAAATGGGAATACATTTTACACGATTGACCACGATCAAAAGAGCACCAACCAAAACAGCGGTGTCCGCTTTGATGCAACAACCGAGAGGGGAATGAACACATATTATGGTTACATAATGGACATATGGGAACTTGACTACGGACATGATTTTAAGGTCCCTTTGTTTAAGTGCAAATGAGTCAATCTATCAGAAGGCGGGGTACAGGTAGACCCATAGTACAGAATGACAACAGTGGATCTGAAAAATCTTGGGTACACTGACGAACCGTTCATCCTAGCCAATGATGTGGCACAGGTTATCTATGTGAAGGACATGTCTACCAGACCAAGAAAAAGAAAAGATAAGGAAGCAAATACATCATACGATGAGCCAAAGTGCCACATAGTTCTTTCAGGAAAAAGGGACATCGTGGGGGTGAAGGGCAAGACAGGCATGTCTGAAGATTATGAAAAGTTTCATGAAATTCCTCCCTTCAAAGTCAAGGCTGACATCAGCATCCTGACAAACGATGAAGATTATCCATGGTTACGGCGCAATAAGCAAATGACACAAGCGAAGAAAAAGTGAAGACTTTCTCCCGCAACTATTATGATGATAGCATGCCAACTTTGTAACAGACGAGTATGATACCATTGTTCGTTTTGTACATGCACATGCTATGTGGGTGAATTTATGATACCATGCCAACTGTCAACTTTTTCAGAGTTCATTTGAAATGCTTTAATGTCTTATGGTTCGGCCCTCGTAATACCATTAATCCCGTTTCGCTCCTTGTCAACTATGTTCTCACCAGGAACACTCTATAGGCGCATCTATGTTCATTTTTTTAGTAAAGTTAATCACAAATTTGTGATTCACACAAATTTCTAAGAATTCAAATTTAAACTATTCAAATTTGAAAACTAATGGCACTAACAGAAAGTTTATAATTTTGCTGACCTAAAAGAAAAAAGAATTAAAATAAAGCAAAAAACAAAAGAAAATAAATAATGCAGAAAACAAAATAAAAATAGCAACAATAAGTATTTTATTGTAAGTAGAAACAAAATAAAATAAATAAAGCAACAAAGAAAACAAAAAAACAAAATAAGTGTTTTCAAAGTTGAAAACTAATGGCACTAACAGAAAGTTTATAATTTTTCTAAAACTAAAAGCAAAATAGAATTAAAAAATAAAGCAAAAAACAAAAGAAAATAAATAATGCAGAAAACAAATTAAAAAAAACTGGAAAATAACTAAAAATAGCAACAATAAGTATTTTGTTGTAAGTAGAAACAAAATAAAATAAATAAAGCAAGAAAGAAAACAAACAAAAACAAAAAAAGTGTTTTCAAATTTGAAAACTAATGGCACTAACAGAAAGTTTATAATTTTCCTAAAACTAAAAGCAAAAAGAATTAAAAAATAAAGCAAAAAACAAAAGAAAAATAAATAATGCAGAAAACAAAACAAAAAAACTGGAAAAATAAAAATAGCAACAATAAGTAAAGAAAATAAAAAAACAAAAAAGTGCCTCCTATTGGGCCCCCACGACGTGAATACGACTAGAAACTCCACCATGGGCCAGGATTCAGGCCCGCAGAAGGCCCAGCGGGCCCACAGGCAAAGCCGTGTCAGACTAGGCCCATTGTCCTGCAGTTCAGAGGAGTTCGAGTGGGAAGAGGCACCGAAGCTTATAAACAGGTGTGTGGCGCTCTCAACTAGCGAGGTGGGACTAAACTCCCACCACCACGCCGCTGTGGAAGGCCATTGGTCCCGGTTGGTGCCACGAACAGGACCAATCGTTACCCTTTAGTCCCGATTAGTGGCACCAACGGGACCAATGCCCCCTTTAGTCCCAGAGGGTGCCACCAACCGGGACCAAAGGCCGCCGCTTCCGCCCTTTGGGCTGCCGAAGAGCTTTGGTCGGTTGGTGGCACCACCGAACTAAAGTGCATTAATCCCGGTTGGTTTCATGAACCGGGACCAATGCTCTTCTATATATCAGACTTAGCAGCTTCGACCAAATCCCCACTTCTCCCCGACGCCCTGCTCCTCCTCGTCGTAAATATGCCACCCGACGCCCTGCTCCACCTTGCCGTTGCCGTCGCCACCGACGTCGTCAGTCTGCTCGCCTTCGCCGTCGCCGCCGCCACCGACGCCGTCAGGCTGATCGCCTTCGCCGTCGCCGCCGCCCCTTGTGAGCACAACCTGCTCCGCCCCCCCCATGCCCTACTTGCGAGCCGCCCACACCCTCTCTTGCTGACCACCGTGCCGCCGCCCACCTGCTGCCGCCGTGTCCATCCTCCCCATCGCTTGCATTTTCATAGCATTTTTTTGTATTTTTTTGTGTATATGTGTTTGTATGTGTATATATGTGTACATGTTCATAGTATTTTTTTCATAAGTGTATTTTTTTGTTCATTGCATTTTTTTCAGAAGAGGAGAGGAAGAAGAGGAGAAATAAATAAGAAGAGGAGAAGAGGAAGAAAGGAATAGAGGAGAAGAAGAAACTTCAACACGAGGGGGGGGGGTATTGATACCCCCTCCCCGATAACATTATTTTCCCATGTATATGTATGTCGCGTCGTTGTCGATATAACCCCCTCGAGATAACTTCGACATGAGGGGCGGTCGATATATATACCCCCTCTCGACCGTGATAACTTATACCACGGCAGCACCCCCCTCGGCCTCGCTCGACCAAAACTCTCGAGGACACCCAAACCCTAGAGAGAAAACGATGTTGGTCTCCTACCCCCTCCCGCCGTGCCCCTACCCGACAAATTAACTCTCTCGAGGCCACCCAAATTTACCAAGTTAAAAGAGTGTTGTCGTCGAGGCCACCCCAAACCCTTGAAGTGTTGTGTCGAGGCCACCCCAAACCCTAGAGAAGCAGCGTCGAGGCCACTAACATGATTCCTTATTGTGATTAGCTAGCTAGTTCTATGTTTGCCACTAATATATATCCATCTATACCATGTTTGAATAATAATTGACATGTTTTAAATATTTTCAGAAACTATGGAGCACTCCCGAGACGAAGCAACAGAAGCGATGTTGGGGGACATAATCGCACAAGGAAGTGATGTCGTTGCGTCATTTCTCAACGACAGCGATGGTCAAGAAGGACTGGGTGAAGAAGAGGGCTATGTTCATGATGGCTCCCGCACATTAATGCCAGTACAAGAAGAGGGCTATGTTCATCATGGCTCCGGTGACCCAATGGAGGTACAAGAAGGAGACCGTGCTGACTGCTCCGGTGACCGAACCGAGTCCAGCCAGGTATATATATATTAGTTAAGCCCGTGCTGACTAGTTAATTGATGCATTCATTGTTTTGGTATATGTACACATATTAATTAACTCTCATCTTTCTTCCTTTTCTAGCCCTCCGGATCGAGCACAACTTCGTAAGGAGACGAGGCCCAAGAAAAGTTGAGCTCGGATGAAAGGTTTGAGATCGGAGAAATCGCTACCGACGGCGAACCGATTGAACCCATCCGGACAAAGAACGATTTTTTTCGGTCACGGGGTTCTTGTTAGGGACATGATCGATCAAGATCCAACAATGGTATAAGCCTAAGGAGGAAGACCACGATGTGTCTTATGTCAATGATATGCGTAAAGAAGATCTTTGGACTCACCAAGGCAAATTTCACCCTACCGCCAGAGGAGGATCCGGAGAAGCCGCTAAAGAGCAATTAATCAAGTCTTGTGCTCTTAAGAAGATGGCAACCCTATTCAGGAGGTGGAGGAAAGAGCTGAACAAGTTTGTCGACAAAGAAGAGACACTAGAATTCATCGGCAAATATGAGAAGATCAAAGATCACTGGCCCGCTTTTGTGGACCACAAGACATCGGAAGAGAGTAACAAGATGTCGGAGACAAACAAGAAAAATGCTGCGTAGAAGGAGTTTCACCATCGCACGGTGTTGGGGATACCACTAGGTGTAAACCGGCCAGCTTGGGCCGGGTTAGCTCCGTTAGTGGTGCAATCAGAGAAAGGCCCAAGGCCTATAGTCGGTTTAGAGCTTGTAGCCGTAAACCGGCCAGATGTATGACTTGTGTTGTAAGTTAGAATAGAGAGATACCAACCGATACAGTATGAACCGTTGGGACTCTCTGAACCGACAGGCGTCACTCGTGTATATAAGGGGACGACCCGGCGGCGGTTCAAAGACGAGACAACCACAACTCGAGCCTAGGCGAAGCTTATTTGCTCCCTAGCCATCGAGACTACATCAATTCCATCACAACTAGACGTAGGCTTTTACCTTCATCGAAGGGGCCGAACTAGTATAAAACCCTCATGTCTTTGTGTCCGCTTTAACCCTACAAGTAAACTCGTGGCGATGGCTCCACGACTAAGTCCTTACGCTAGGACATCCGCCGTGACTAATCCATTTACGGTTGGCGCCCACCGTGGGGCTATTGCACGATGGTTTGACGATCTTGGAGGGCAAGCTCAAAGGACTCGAAGGCTACGTCGTGGGCGGATGACCAAGAGTCGTCGCGGCGGATCTACATCGACGACGCGGATGGGGTCCCGAGGCCGATTCGGTCGAGTATGGATACCGGTCCCCTTGGCGGCATACACGCCATTGGCAAGATCGGGAGCACGGCTGAGCCGGACATCTGCACCGACCTCATCGAAACGGCTCAGCGCGCGCAACCCACCCAGGTTAAACCGGCCGTGAAGCATATCTTCGTTGGAGTTACCCATGGAGGGGAGTACGACGCCGGTTCAGAACACGGTAGTGAGACCGCTGCTTATTCAGCGATGAATCTTCAACAGAGAGACCGAGTCATTGTACCAGTGCAGGATGATATGATCGAGGCGGTTCCGACGGTGATGATTCCGCCCCCCAAGCGAAGTTAAACCGGGTTGGTGTATTCATGGCGATCTGCGCAGCAGCAAACCTCTCTTCAACCGCGGCAGCAATGCTTTCCGGTTCAGCGGCGGCAGCAGGGCAGGAGGCCCGGTCGCCCGCCGGTTCAAATTTCGCCGATCTGTTCGATGCACTAGCAGTGCTTATGGCGGCGGACAGCCCAGCTGATCAGGAGGCTCATAATGCAGAAATTGCAAAGGTGAAAGAGCAGATCACGCAAGCCAAAGCGGATCTAGCGGCAGAAAAGGAGCGTATGGCCGCAGAGCGGGCCGCTTTAGATGCGCAAGCTTACAAACTCATGCTCACCGAGTCGCCGCAGAGGTGCAGAGGCGGAAGTATAGATCGCGCCGCCGTCCGGATTTGACCCTAGAAATCTCTTTTCGCACCGGGAGCGGACCCAAGAACCCGCCCCAAAGACAGGAAGTAAACCGGATTGAGGCACTGGGGAGCAGGAGCGACGGTCCAACCGCGCTGATGGAGCCTCCGCAGCGAACATGGTGGTTCCCCGCCGGTCAGACGCCCCAGTGTCATTATTCTAATCCCATGGACAACCTTGTTGCAGCCATTTGACGATTGGAGGCGATCCCATCGAAGGAGATTCCCCACAAGCGCTTGAGACGCGCGGGTTAAGAACTCCTCCGGACTGCACCGACACTGACAGAGGCATATTCATACAGCCGTGATCGGATTCACTCTACACCCCGCCCAAGCCGGAGTTACAGCAGGCGCATGGATGAACCGGCCATATCAAGCAATGCACGTGACCATGAAGCGGCCCGAGGCAATCACCAGACAGGTGGTATTCGCGATGCTCAGGAGGTAGTGGATCGGGCCCGGGCACGTAGGGAGGCCGAGTTAGCAGCACAGGATGGTGCGGATCAACACACACCGGTTCGCCCTACCACCTTCACCGGGCCAGGAGTCGCATCGGCTTTAGGGGTGCCCTGTTTAGTCCCCGCCTTACGCAATGTGCGTCTGCCTAAGGATTTTAAGGGCCCGCGCAAGGTGCCAAATTACACCGCAGATCTGTCCCCTGAAGCGTGGGTTGAAAGTTATGAGATGGCCATGGAGATGCTAGATGTTGATGAAGCCGCATGTGCAAAGTACTTCACCATGATGCTGGAGGGCACAGCCCGTACTTGGTTGAAAGGCTTGCCGCCCAATTCTATCGATTCATGGGGCCGATTCACGGGCCGGTTTATCCAGAATTTCAAAGATACATGTAAGCAACCCAAGTCCATAGTAGACCTGGCGGCTTGTGTTCAGGAAGAAGGGGAGTCAACAACCCGTTGGGTACGCCGTGTGTCTGAGATTTTGCACTCCTCTGACCGGATCAATGCCGACTCGGCGATCATAACATTAGAAGGCAATCGCGGTTTGAGCCTTTGAAATTGAAATTGGGACGATGAAGCGGTTCGCAATGATATGGGAACCCTCATGGCGCTTTGGTAAAATATGCCGATTCGAGCAGTACCAAGGATCCCGTCGACGATGATGAAGCAGGGAAGGGAAATAAGAACGGCAACTCCAAGGGGCAGCATTTCAAACCGGCGGGTCATGGAAACGGGGGCAAGCGCAAGGCTGATGGCAATCCGGATTTCGTAGCCAATACTAATGCACAGGATAGAGGCCCGCGGCGCAGAGGCAAGGCGAATCGGGGTCCAAATCCTAATACAAGCCGTTTGAATTATTTGTTGAATCAGCCTTGCCCCAAGCATGGGACGAAGGAGTCCCCGTCGAACCATCTCTGGAAAGACTGTTATATTATGCAGAGTTCAAGAACTCCAACGCTGCTCCGCATGACCAGGGTCGAGGCGGTTCAGATCCGGTTTCCATGGGCGGGTCAGACGGAGCTTCCGTTCAGGGCCTAGTCAAGGCAATCACCATAGCCGGATGACCAGAGTGGCGGCAACAGCAGCAGCGGTCAAGCATCGAGCCAACCAAAGCAGCTTGAATGGTGGGCGGTATCATGTTTTCACAACCAGTTTGGACAAGTGGGATCGGAAGCTTCACAAACGGGCAGTAAACTCTGTTGAACCGGCTTTGCCGCGGTATTTGCGCTGGTCAGAGCAGCCTATCGTATGGAGCAGAGAGGACCATCCCCCCCGGGTTGATAATCCGGGTCAGCTGGCATTGGTGGTAGACCCTCAGGTGGGGGGCTATAAGTTTACTAAGGTGCTTATGGATGGAGGAAGCAGTATCAATATTTTGTACTATGAAACTTTCCGTCGCATGGGTCTCACAGACAAGGATCTTAGACCGTCCAATACGGTGTTCCATGGTGTAGTACCAGGCAAATCTGCTTATCCTGTTGGTAAGATAGCCCTGGATGTGGCCTTTGGAGACGAGCACGATTCCCGGTCTGAAAAGTTAACCTTTGAAGTAGTGAAAATCCGGAGTCCATATCATGCCTTGTTTGGACGGCCAGCTTATGCTAAGTTCATGGCACGACCTTGTTATATTTATTTGCAGCTCAAAATGCCGGGTTACAAAGGGACGATAACGGTGCATGGAAGCCGCTGAGTCGCTTTGGAATGTGAGGAAGGAGATGCAGCTTATGCAGAGGCGGTCCGTGCCCGCGGAGGAGTTGAAATTTATAAGGACAATGTTGATCCGGCAGATATGACCCTTTGAAGAAACCCACTACTGAGCATGAATCGACACGAAGTTTAAATCGGCACCGAGACCAAGCTTGTTGACTTCGTGCCAAAGCGATTCGTCCCAAGCAGTTCATTGTCGGTGCCAACCCGATCCCAATAGGAAGCGCGCTCATCGAAGTTCATCCGTGAGAACCGGATATCTTTGCATGGAAGCCATCCGACATGCCGGTGTACCGAGGAACTCGCTGAGCACACACTTAATGTGGATCCTAAGTATAAACCGGTGAAACAGTTCCTCCGCCGGTTTAATGAAGAGAGGCGCAAGGCCATTGGGGAAGAAGTAGCCAGGCTTCTGGCGGCTGGTTTTATCATTGAGGTGTTTCATCCAGAGTGGCTTGCTAATCCGGTGCTGGTCCTTAAGAAAAATGGCACCTGGCGTATGTGTGTGGACTACACAGATCTTAACAAGGCTTGTCCAGCGGATCCTTTTTCTCTCCCCCGCATTGATCAGATTATTGATGCCACGGCAAGATGTGAGCGTTTAAGTTTTTGGACGATACTCGGATATCATCGAGATCAAAATGGCGGTTATGACCAGGAGAAGACATCGTTTATAACTCCTTTTGGAGCCTTCGCTATGTATCTATGCCTTTTGGGCTCAAGAGTGCCAGGCTACTTATCGGTGTGTCTGAATTGCTTGCATACGAGATTGGCGCAATGTGCATGCTTACGTAGATGATATTGTGGTGAAATCAAGACAGAGGGAGACACTGGTGGAAGATTTGAAGGAAACCTTCGACAACTTGCGCATTTATAAGATGATGCTTAATCCGGCCAAGTGCGTTTTTGGTGTTCCGGCTGGCAAGCTATTGGGGTTCCTGGTGTCTAACAGAGGAATTGAGGCTAATCCGGAGAAAATTACAGCTATCACTTCCTTAGCTAAACCAAAGTGTATCAACGATGTTCAGCGTCTGGCGGGCCAGATTGCTGCGTTGAGCCGGTTTATCAGCCGCCTCGGAGAGAAGGCCATTCCCTTATACCGATCTTTGAGGAAGATGATAATTTTGTGCGGAGTCCAAATTCCGACGGCTTTTGAGGATCTAAAGCGGCAATTGGCCAACCCGCCTGTTCTTGCGGCTCCGGTTGACAAGGAGCCGCTGTTGTTATATGTGGCAGCCAATGCTCGAGCAATGAGCGTAGCCATTGTGGTAGAGCGCAAGGAGGCAGGAAAGGAATATCCGGTTCAACGGCCGGTTTATTATATCAGTGAAGTGCTTATTGAGTCCAAGCAGAGATATCCGCATTGGCAGAAGCTAGTCTATGGTGTTTTTATGGCCAGCCGGAAACTGAAACAATATTTCCAAGGGCATCCTATTACAGTGGTTAGTTCAGATCCCTTGGGTGACATCATACAGAACCGGGAGGCGACTGGCCGGATTGCAAAATGGGCCATCGAACTTGGGCCGCATGGGCTAAAGTATACACCGCGCACAGCAGTGAAGTCACAAGCACTTGTTGATTTCATTAATGACTGGACAGAGTTACAAGCACCAGAGGAGAAGCCGGATCACACATACTGGACTATTCATTTTGACAGATCCAGGCAATTGGAAGGCTCGAGGGCTGGAGTCGTTTTAACTTCCCCACGAGGTGATAAGTTTTGTTACGTTCTCCGTTTAATGTTCCCTTGTACTAATAATGCAGCTGAGTACGAAGCCTTGCTCCATGGTCTCCGGATGGCTAAGGAGATGAACTTAAGTGCTTTGGTGACTCGGACCTGGTGGCTCAGCAAGTATCTGGCACTTGGGATTCTAAGGACCCCCTCATGGCCGCATATCGTCGGGAAGTGGATAATATCGCAGGTTGCTTCAAGGGCTATCAAGTGGATCATGTGGATCGCCGGAAGAACGAAGCGGCAGACGCTTTAAGCCGGTTGGGTTCTCGGTAAACCGTCCCACCTAATGTCTTTCGGGCGCCTTGCACAACCCGTCGGTTCAGCTCCTGGTGAAGCGGATTTGGCTATTCGATCCGGAGGCTCGGTTGGTGGCAGCATTACACGCTATTCGGATTGGGCGATTCCTTACCTTGCGTATATGACTCGAGGAGTTGCGACGATGAGATTCTCGCCGACAGATAACCCGCGCCCAAATCTATGACAATTCTTAATGGTGAGTTACATCATTGTAGTGTGTCGATGCGTTTCAACGCTGTGTTTCTCCCGAGGAAGGCTGTGAAATTTTAAGGAAATCCATGAAGGGGATTGTGGACATCACGCCGGTTCAAAGTCCCTGGTGGCGAAGGCGTTCCGTCATGGATTTTACTGGTTGACTGCCCATGCTGATGCCGAGGATTTGGTTAAACGGTGTGATGGATGTCAGAAATTTTCAAGGCGTGCTCACATACCGGCTAAAGAACTGAGGATGATCCCAATAACGTGGCTGCCGACACAGGGGCTGGATATGGTTGGACCCTTTAAACGATCCAAAGATAAGAAGACCCACTGTTGGTGGCGATGGACAAGTTCACCAAGTGGGTTGAAGCGGAACACGCCGACCAAGTGTGATGCGCAACAGCGTGCGATTCATCAAAAGGTGATTTTCCGTTTGGCTTTCCACACAAGATCATTACTAACAATGGCACTAATCTGTCCAAGGGGCTATGAAAGAGTTCTCGTGAACGTGAGCATATCCGCTTGACGTGTCGTCGAGCGCATCCCGACCCAACGGGCGGCGTAACGTGCTAATCAAGAAATCTTACGAGGCATCAAACCCCGACTTCGGTTCCGTTCTGAGAGAACACCGGATGCTTGGGTTGAAGAGCTCCCATCGGTGCTATGGAGTATCAATACTACGCCAAATCGGCTCATCGGATATACACCTTTTTTCATGGTTTATGGAGCGAGGCGCTTCTCCCCGATGATATCGAGCACGATTCGCCTCGTGTAGCGGCTTATGTTGAAGCGACAAATAAGTGGCGCGACAGACGCTTTGGACCTATTAGATGAGGAGCGTGATCGGCAGCCGCTGCTCGGCGATTTACCAACAAGATCTTCGCTGTTATCACAGCCGCGGGTTAAAACCAGAGCCTTTCAGAAGGAGATTTGGTGCTTCGTCTCATCCAAGACCGAACATGATATGCACAAGTTATCCCGCCTTTGGGAAGGACCTTTGTGGTCGAGAAGAATCTACACAACGGTTCCTACTATCCGTTGATATTCGAGAGCGTAAAGACTCACGTACATCGAGGAGGAGACCAATAGGCCGTGGAATATAGCTCATCTTCGACCTTACTACACTTGAGTCATCGGCTCGGTTTATGTAGATAGCATGACAATGTATATATTATCTTCGATATAAAAAAATCGAGCCTCAGCTAAAGCGGGTCTCTGTCTTTCTTCTCATGTGTGGTTACATGGAGTGTTTCTCTTTTTAAAGCGGCCTCCGTTTACCCTTGATAGTTATATTTATCACTTGGGGGCTTGGTCGTGTCCAACCAATGCAACACCTCTTGATAGGCGAAAGCCACCAGATCATTTGGGGACACGGTCACGTCTGAACCGTCACGCCTCTTGGTCGGCCAATAGGGCCAGCGTCATTTGGGGGCTTGGTCGAACCCAACCAATGTCATGCCACTTGGCGGCGACTCGCCAAGAGTCTTTTGGGGACTGGCCGACTAGCACCATCGCTTCGCCTTCGGGGCTTGGTTGCGTCGACCATGGTAATGCCATCCGACCAGCTCCATGAAGCTTTACTTTTGCAAAGAGTTATTGCCTTTGTTACCATATTTTCATATAGTTGGTATTCGATTTTTGTTGCGTTTTCAACCCGATTTAATATTTTTATCGGGTTTAGCTGTCAAGAATAAACCGACAGACACGGTTTGGTATTACACCAAAGTTTTTATCTGCCCGGTTTACCTTCTTCCGGTTCATCCTCATGGAGTAACACGGGGGCTTGTGCTGATTCAGCACGACTATATGGGAGTTATTGTCTCCCCAGACGGTCATGGTTTTTAAGGCCTCCGCTTCAAGATTGGCTACGCCAGCTTCATGCCTAGATACAGCAGGTATTTGTATCACATACTAATTGATTTTCGATACGTATATATATTGGATGCCATAAACCGGCTGGCGGTGTCACCGCCGCCGAGGTTCAACTTTTCGGTTGCAGGGAGTATGAATCAAACAAAAGTTTCATCTATGCACGAAGGCATATCCAGGCAGCAAGTTTTCACTAAAGGCTATTACAAAGGCAACACAAGGCCCAAATGAGATCATTGTTCTTTGGGTAAACAGCCCACGACAGCTTGTTTAAACTGCTACGGTTCAAGATCGTTCCTCATCTTCCGCCGCTTCAAAGATCTTCATCTCTACCCATCGGCCGAAATCCACAGTAGTCCAGTCGATTCACATTAGCGCTTGGAAAACAGCCTCTTCGTGAATCAAAGACGACGGTTCAATGTCGGGTGCGTAAGTATGCTTACGGATTGGAGGGATCAAGTTTTCCGGTTCAAAGGTTGGGGCGAACACACGCTTATTCTGCTCATTATATTGGGCTTGGTAGTGCTCCAAATCGGCTTCTTCGGCCAATTGACAAGCCAGCGGGCGTACCGCACGGTTTATCGCCCGCAAGTCCTCTTCACTGAAGTCCGAGCCATCTTCCTTCACGCTGGGATAGCCTTGAGCTGCTTCCACGGGATCAAAATCCGGTACCCATGCCTTGGCTCGGATCAACGCGTTGATGGCTCCGGTTCGTGCAGCAGATTTCTTCACCTCTTCAATCCGGGAAGGAAGGATGGATAGCCGGTTCAGAGTATCTTGAATCAGGGACGGCGCTGGATTGTTATGTGACATTGTGGTGATAACGCGCTGGGCTCCGGTATATAACTGCTCAACTAAAGTGTAGACAGCCTTGCTTTCTTCGCACGCATTTCCCAAGTGCCCAACGCGTGCTCGCATACAATAACGAGGATAGTTTTAAACCGGATTAAAGATGCAGCAGAATAACATATCACACTTATTCACGTGGAGCTTACGAAGATGGCTGCAGTCATAGAATGTACTTGCCGCTTCACGGCTGTCAGATCATCCACCACCGGTTTAAGGGCAGCTTCAGCATTTTCTGCCCGTTTGAGCAAATTGGCCTTTTCAGTGGCCCAGGCTGCCTATTCTTTCTTCATGCTTTCCTTCACCTGCTCAGCAGCGGTCAAGGCACTGGTTAACTCTTTCTTTGCCTTCTCTGTTTCGGCCTGCTGGGTTTTCAAAGCTGCCTGTAAATCGGCAATCCGATCATCCTTGATTTTCACCTCAGCCTGCGCATTGATAGTATGATCAGCCAACAATTCAAGTTAAAGTCTCAACCACACAACACAGTTATATGCTTGACACTTGGGGACTAATGTACCTTCAATCTTTCTACTGCTAATATATGGCAAAGTCCCAAGCTCAATACGAGTATTCAACTCGGCACTTGGGGGCTAATGACTATTTGATTCTACTAATGTGTTGTCAGGAAGTTTTTTGGAGTACCGGTTTAAGTATGCATCGTTAAACCGGCCCTGGTGGTTATGAGGGAAGATTGCAAAATCTATCAAAGAAAATTATCGAGTCCCAGTTTGATCAAAGATTACAAACCGGCCCTTGGGGGCTACAAGGATTACTATACTGGTAATAAGGAAAGGAGTGTTACCTCAAACTTGTCTCTCATTAGTTTCACCAAGCCAGACTTCATAATCACGGCTCTTCAGAAAGCCGGTTCAGATATCCGGAATGAAGGTCTTGGGCGCTCAAAGCGGCATATGTTTCCAGCTCCACATCCCATTTTCCTTTGTTAAAAGTGGAAGAGTCCTCTTTCACAGTATGCCGGGTTAAAATTGCAGGATTCCCCGGATCAGAGTGGCCCGTTCCAGTAATCACAACGTCGTCATCTTTCGATTCGACGGATTGTGTGGGCACAGCTGTTTCAGTAGGACTGCGAGGCTTCTCAAACCGGACAGTACTGGCAGGCGGATCAACAGATATTGAAGTATTCACAGGCCTCTCTTCAGGGATAACCTCCTCTTGAACCGGAGGGTCATTAGGAATATCTTCAGAGGCAACGGTTCCGAGATCCGTCACTCGTTCATGATCTGAAGCGGCAGCTTCTTCAACTGTTTTGTCCAAGCGGGCTTTCTTGCTGGGTTTCGGTTTGGTTCTAAAGAGACAAAAGTCAGAAAAAAAGCATATCCATTACAGAAAGTATCAGAAAGCATATGGCTGTATGGACTTACCCGACGGCTATTTTCAATGGCGGTAGCTGAGTGGCAGAGGATTCGACAGAGGATGAATGGGAAGTAACCTGATAATCGGAGTCGGACGGATTAAGAGGTTGACGGAAGAAACCCGCTTTGAAATTTAAAGCAATAAAAGGGTCGGAAACCTCGGTGCGGCGCTTTCGAACCGGGCTGTTGGGTAAACAGCAGAGGTAACTACCTGTCCATTGTCTTGGGGTGTCGGCGAGCTTCTGTTCTGTGTCTTCATAACAAGTTTGGGATCCAAGTAAGCAAGAGGATGAGAAAAGTTAACTTTCCGTATTGCCCGGCGAAATTTTGGAGAAGGCAAATTTGTTGAATCGGAAGAAAGAATGGTTACCTCAGCAAATCCTGCATTGCTAGCTTCAGCGTCATCCTGACAAGCATCGTCATCAATAAGACGTGTAAAAAACAAGCCAAGAGAATCAAGTTCCGGATTACCCACATCATCGTCAATGGTCGGGTCAGACGAAGCAGTAGTCTTTCTTTTGTGGGCGGATTTCTTGACAACTTTTGTTTTGGGCCGATTTGGCCGCCCAGCTTTGTTCGCTTTGTCTTGAGAGAGTTTCTTGCTCCAAAATGGATTATCGCCCTGGATCCGAAATAATTGAGAGTTGGACATATGAAAGTAACAACGGGTCTTTATGATGGCACAGTCAGAAACTTACCGCAGGTGGTGCGTTGGTGGTGCAGTAAGGAGCCAAGCCGGTTTGAGCACAGAGATGCTCCAGTTCATTCAGCATTTTCCTTCTTGAATCCAGAATTTCATCTTGAGCAGTTCCAGCTTGGTGTGTCGGAGTGGGTCATCGGCGCTGCCAAGATCTCGCACATCAAACCGGAACGCCGGCTCAAAGGTAGTATGCCCCAAGATAACCAGCAATGTGCAAGATCAATTCCAGTCAAACCGTTGGCCATAAAGGCTCGGAGCTTGGACAGTTGGGGGCATATTTGCTTCTCTCTTTGGCGGTCAATCTTTGAGGAAAGGGATGAGTATTGCTTAGCCGCTCGACGGAAGCCGTAAAGGATTTTCACCTTCGAGAAGTATCTTTGCAGAGAACCAAGTCGCATTCCACTCTTTGGGGTGAGTGTGGAGTTTGGCGTGGGGATAGGTGATCTCCTTCCTCTTACGGATAGCCATACCGCCTAATTACGTGTTGGGGCCGTCGGTGAATTCAAGTCGACGGTTTAGGTGGAAGAGATCTCTAACAGTTCAATGAAGGTTCCTCTTGCGAGATATGCTTGACAGACTTGAAAGTGGCACAAGTTGGTAACGGAGTTGGGGCCAATGTATTGGGGACGGAGCTGAAAATTGGCCATCACGTCCCGGTAAAATTTTGACCCGGGCGGTTTGAAACCCCGGGCCAGATGATCCGCGAAAACTACGACCTCCCCTTCCTGAGGTGTGGGAGGACATTCCTCTCCAGGAACCCTCCAATGGATTGTGTTTTGGTCATCTAAAGCGCCAATCGATACCAGTTCATTCAACTGTGTCTCGGAGACGCGGGAAGGAACCCAGTTGCATTCGTACACCTGTTTGGCCATGATAAGATCTACAAGGAGAAGGATCCGGTTTAAGAAAGTGCTTATTACAGAGTGATTGATCCAAGTTATGATAAACCGGAGGCGGTTTCTATAAATCAGTTCATTATGATATGATGTCAGATGTGTTCTGGCGGTTCAACAAGGGGACTAATGGTGTACCTATGCTGGTTTAGCAGCTTTTATTATGGTGAGTTAAACCGCCTAATCTTGGCCTTGGAGATAATTGAAGTCATGGACAGAAACAGGTTTCACAAAATTTCATGTTTACTACGGATCGACGCGGGTTTTGAAAAAGAAATGCGCCATGAAGTAAAGAAGAAACGGAAGTGGACCATAAGGCGTATGTATATATGTAGAAGATCCATGGGATTAAGATGAGAAAGTACAGCGGATACGCAGGAGTCGTCATTGGTACAGAACAAGATTCATAGCATGGTTCAAGGCTAAAAAGATGAAAACGCACGAAGAACATGGTATGAAGCTCGAACCCTAGAAACAGATCTAAATGCAGAAACAGATTGAAGAAGGGGAAGAAGCTTACCGGGAACAGAGGAGATGCGGAGAGAGGCCGCAGTGTTCTGGTACGTCCAGGTTGATGCAGCGGCCTAGGATGAAGCAGAAGCTGATGACGATGGCGGAGCTCCAAGGGCAGCGGCGCGAGGAAGACGAAGAGGAAGCGAAGGGAGGAAAAAGAATGACCCTTCGGTCCTATTTATAAGGCAGTAAAGCTAGGTCAAGCGCGTGAATCCAGGGACTGCTATTAAGGAAGGCGTTATAAAGGATAAACTTCAAGATGACGTCATGCCGGTTTACAGTGACCAGAAGCAACGATGTCATGCCGGTTTACAGTGATCAGAAGCAACGACGACGTGGCGGTTTGTTAAGCAAAAGAAGATGTCCAAGATACAGGCTTGTGAAGGATTGACATGAACCAGTTCAAATCAATCTGGGGCCTAATGTTGGGGATATTACCACTAGGTGTAAACCGGCCAGCTTGGGCCGGGTTAGCTCCATTAGTGGTGCAATCAGAGAAAGGCCCAAGGCCTATAGTCGGTTTAGAGCTTGTAGCCGTAAACCGGCCAGATGTATGACTTGTGTTGTAAGTTAGGAATAGAGAGATACCAAGCGGGATACGAGTATGAACCGGTTGGGACTCTACGAACCGACGGGCGTCACTCGTGTATATAAGGGGCGACCGTGGCGGTTCAAAGACAGACAACCACAACTCGAGCCTAGGCGGCTTATTTGCTCCTAGCCATCGAGACTACATCAATTCCATCACAACTAGGCGTAGGCTTTTACCTTCATCGAAGGGGCCGAACTAGTATAAAACCCTCGTGTCTTTGTGTCCGCTTTAACCCCTGCAAGTAAACCCATAGCGATGGCTCCACGACTAAGTCCTTACGCTAGGACATCTGCCGTGACTAATCCACGACACACGGGGTCAGGTGGCTACCTCAAAGCCCGGCCTAAGTGGTCCAAGGCTGAGAATGATCTGCTTGAAAAAGGGATCGAACCAGAGACAATGAACTGGCCAGACCATTGCCGGAGTTGGTTCTTCAGGGCTGGCGGAACCTTGGA
This sequence comes from Aegilops speltoides, assembly GCA_021437245.1. NCBI lineage: Eukaryota > Viridiplantae > Streptophyta > Magnoliopsida > Poales > Poaceae > Aegilops > Aegilops speltoides. The sequence goes on from CM038143.1 coordinate 496,598,310, forward strand.
CCCTGTATCAGGGAAGTGCCATTGGACGGACGCACAACAGAAAATACCAGTCAAGAGGCTTCAGCACTATATCAATGCAGCGCAGTGAGGGACGTTCGTTCTAGACATGGAGAAGGACGAGCTCACAATGGCCCTCGGGAATCCTGAGCACCCTGGATAAACACGAGGCACGCCAGGCCCCATTCCATGGAAGGTTGGTTTTCCGGACGCAGGGGGTTACAAAACCCACGAGAGGAGGAAGAAACTGGAGCAGGCCCAACTACAGGCGCTGCACGAAAGGGTAATGCGGCTAGAGGAACGAGAAGCAGCAGATCACAGCAAACGACCTGCCGAAGCATCCCCCGAAGCTACCCCGCCATCTCAGCGGAGAAGCAGCGTGGCTTCCACCGAGCTGCTTCAGCCGGAGCATGTCTTGACGGCTCCTGCCAGCTATCCCGTGGATGCTATCATGGAGTCTCAAAATTGCCACATTATGGCGCGATGGATGAATATGAAGGTCAAGGCGGCTTTTGGCTCTGTTTATCCTACTGAACATGGCGCAACTTTTCACTGCCAGCCGATTCCAGAAGGATATGCTAGGGTGATGGTGGATGAAATAACAGAGGGATTTGTGGACCTCCAGCTTGACCACCCTACCGGTGAAGGGGAGACTAGGCTGGGTTCTGCTCTGAAGATTCCATGCCTATGGCGGAAGGAGCTCATCAACCTTCCGAACTGGACGCCTCCGCCTCCTCCTCCTCCTCCGGCGAGTCAGGGAACTCCACCTCCTCCACCACCTCCTCCTCTAACGAGTGACGATCAGGGCACTGGGCCTCCTTCTCCGGCGCGTGGCGGCACTCCGCCTCCTTCTCCGCCTGCGCCGGTGCGCCCGAGTAGCCAGCACCTTCCTCCTTCTCCGCCTCGCCACCAAGGGCGGAAGAGACCCGCCGCCGCCCCGGCTGCTCCGGCACGTCGTAGTCCTTCTCCACCGCCTCGTAAGCAAGCACAAAAGAAGACAGACGCCGTAGCCGCTCCGTCTGCTCCGGCGTCTAGCAGCACAACCAGAGGCGGGAGGCAATACAAATACGGTCCACCTCTCAAGCCTCTCGAGAAGTTACCGTACGAGAGGACCGAGGAGGAAAACGCGACGATCGTGCGGACCCACGTGAAGGAGTTCTTTGAAGGGGTGAAAGCAAAGAGACATCCACCTCCGGAGGAGAAGGTAGATCCGGTGAAAGCAAAGCGCACTCTCGATGCCCTGAGGAAACCGGCAAACTCTCCGCCGAGAACCAACTATGACCGCATTACTGAATAGACATATCTCCTAGGGGAGCGGTCGGGAAGTACTATCAGACATCAAAGGTCAAGAGAACGAGCAGCTGCGAAAAAAGTTGCCCAGCTCGGCGAACAAGCAAATCAATCGTGCCCCCCGCTCAGTGTGTCTAGCGGCGACATCGTCGCTAATGCTCCGGGGATGGTGCCCGGTTATGGCAATCTATCAGATTACCTGCCTGACGATCAATTTCCTGATTTCATGGAGGTGGATAAACACAGATACGAGTACGGGAAGCCTCTCTTCAAAGATGAAAAATCTCTAACAACGATGATGCGAAGATTCCATAATTGGTACATGAAAACCTTCAGAGAGTCTGGGGGGCGAATAGTTTGTATCTGCACATTAAAGAGGAGCACGACCTCGTTGGAACTAATCTATTGTGTGTTCCATTTGAGGAGTTCTTCGCGTTCTTCAATCAAAAGTCCCTCGATAAATTAACGGTCTTTTGCTACTGTCTGTAAGTACTATTTCTGTCATTAAGTCTCTATATATAGCTCGGCTCTTTCATTGCATGTATTTATAATCTATTATCCTCACTATATTATGCAGATTGAAGATCGTCGAGCAGAAAACAAGAAATCTATGATATTGGGTTCATTAACACAAATATCATAGATGATAATTAGATTAAAAAGCACGCCGAAGAGGCCGAGGCCAACTTGCTACAATCATTAATCAAAAATCAAAACAAAGATACCATACTCTTTCCTTACAACGGTGAGTGAGTGTTTCTGTCGTGTGCATATTCGGTTTCCCTTATTACTCGAGCGAGGTTATAGTAATGTAATTGATGAGTTATGCATGCGTGCGCAGCTTCCACTATGTTCTTCTGGAGATTAAGTTTGAGCGGAGACTAGTAACCGTCTTAGACTCGAGAAGGAAAGATCCCGAAACCTATGCGGGCATGACTGAATTGCTCAACAAGTAAGTTCAATCGATCATTATCGCACCATATCGGCAACTTTCATCAATTCCATTTATAATGCTTCATTATCAGTTTGATTGACCTCTATTTCTCGTAAAGTGCTTGTGACAGGAAATAGGGAATGATTTCTATGGATACGTGTGCGAGTTCATCCACAACGTGACTTTGAAAAATAAGCGGGGCTACTCTAAAAGACAATATGAAGTGCGTAAGCAAAAATATTCACAATTTCATTTTATTACACCATCATTTCTGTTGAGTTTCATTCATATATATGTATTAACCCCCTTCTTCAAATTAGACGTGGCAGATGCGGAATGAACTCCTAGAACAAGATCGCATGAAAGCAATTCAAGAGGAATTGGCGGGATTCTTTCTTGACCACGTCATCAATAAAGCCGGAGAATACCATGTGGAAGTTGATTTCAATTGCTAGGGGATTGTAATTAAGAGATCTTACATATTGTACATGTATGTAGCCAGTAGCGTCGGATAGATAATACGAAAACTTGTTGTTCGACCAATCTCTTGGAGAAGGAGAGGTCGATCGATCACTTCTCTCGGTATGCATGACGAACTTCTGTACTTAATGGTTCCCTTCATTTTCTTACTAGCTAGCGTGTCGAGGGCCTCTCTATGTATAGTATGTAGCGTCGACCAAGCACGGACATAAGAAAGGACACTTCTCTCTATTAATTAATTAGCTAGCTAACACAATATATGAAACACCTAAATTAACCCCCCAAACCCCCCCCCCCTTTCAAAAAAAAACAAAAACCCCAGCCACTGGAATGCTGACGCGTGGATGGCTTTTGGTCCCGGTTGGTGCCACCAACTAGGACCAAAGGCCCCCCTGCCTGGGCTTCGCGCACCGGCCACGTGGAGGACCATCTTTCCCGGTTCGTGTTAGAACCGGGACTAAAGGGGGAGGTTTAGTAACGACCCATTAGTCCCGGTTCATGAACCGGGACTAAAGGCCCTTACGAACCGGGACAAATTCCCCCTTTTCTACTAGTGGCCTATAGCCCAAAGAATTGTTGTTTCTAAACAAGGTTGATTTTGCCTTTGGACCTTCTTCTTCCTTTGACAATATACTGATGGAAATATGCTCTAGAGGCAATAATAAAATGGTTATTATTATATTTCCCTAATCATGATAAAGGTTTATTATTCATGCTAGAATTGTATTGACCGGAAACTTAAATACATGTGTGGATACATAAACAAATACCGTGTCCCTAGTGAGCTTCTACCAGACCGGAAACTTAAAGATGGTTAAGGTTTCCTAACCATAGACCTGTGTTGTCATTTGATGTGAGATCATGCAACTGAGATTTGTTAGCTTAGCATATGATCGTTCAGTTTATTGCTATTGCTTTCTTAATGTCAAATACATATTCCTTCGACTATGAGATTATGCAACTCCCGGATATCGGAGGAATACCTTGTGTGCTATCAAACGTCACAACATAACTGGGTGATCATAAAGATGCTCTACAGGTATCTCCGAAGGTGTCTGTTGAGTTGACATGGATCGAGATTAGGATTTGTCACTCTGTGTATTGGAGAGGTATCTCCGGGCCGTCTCAGTAATATATATGACAAGAAGCTTGCAAGCAAAGTGACTAAGGAGTTAGTTGCAAGATGATGTATTACGGAATGACACTAGTGCAGAACCGGCCTTTAGTGCCGGTTCGTGACGGCATTTACTGCCGGTTCGCCAACCGGCACTAAAGAGTGGGGACTAAAGGTCCCTCCCCCCTTTAGTACCGGTTCGTCACGAACCGGCGCTAAAGAGCCACCACGTGTCACGAGCCAGGCCCGGGTGCATGTAGGACATTAGTACCGGTTGGTAACACCAACCGGTACTAAATGTTTGTTTTTTTAAAATTTTTGCTTTAATTTTGTGTTTTCAATTTGGCTTTATTTTCAATTTAATTCTTTTTTGTTTGCTGGTATTTCACGATACTACAAATTGTACACGTTATGCATATATATAAATAGATTTTCTCGTACGTAGAACCGCATATATATATATATGTATGTATATATATATATATATAAAGAATATATATATATATATATATCATCGAATGTCTCACAGCCAACACCATTAACTATTCACACATACACATGTATATACATATACAATTTCTCCTACATGTTGCCTTGGTGCCTTCGGATCATGCACGATGACAAGTGGTTCATGGGGGCGGTAGCGGGTAATAGTATTATCCTTTGGGATCTATGACCTGGTCGAGCAAAAATCCGGCTATTTCCTCTTGAAGTGCTAGTATGCGGTCCGCTGTTAGGACCTTATCCCGCACCTCTCTGAACTGTTAAGAAGGAGATCAATATGCATGTGTATTAGTTGTGTTACAAGATATCGATAATGGTGTAACACTAGTGCAGAACCGGGCAATAGCACCGGTTTGTAAGGCCCTTTAGTGCCGGTTCCATAACCGGCACTAAATTGTGGTCACTAAAGCCCCCCCCCCACGTGGCACGAGCCAGCTCCGGGGGCCTGGAGCCCTTTAGTACCGGTTGGTAAGACCAACCGGTACTATAAGGTTTGGGGGGTTTTTAGTTTTATGATTTCTTTTTCATTTAATTTTGTGTTTCCATTTTAATTCTTTTTTGTTTGCTGGTATTTTATGATACTACACATTATACACATTATGCATATATATATATATATATATATATATATATATATATATATATATAATTTCTAGTAGAACCAATCATGCATATATATATCATCAATGTCTCACAAACCACCATATTAATTAATTCACACATACACACATGTATAGCTATATACAATTTCTCCTACATATGCATGTTGCCTTGAGCCAAGTGGCATTAGCCTTGATTGGTGCCTTGAAGCACGATGACAATTGGAAGTGGTTTTCATGGGGCGGTAGCAGGTAATAGAATTCTCCTTCGATTTATGACCGGTCGAGCAAAAATCCCGCTTATTTCCTCTTGAAGTGCTTCTACGCTCCGCTTTCTAGGAGCTTCTCCGCACCTCTTTGAACTGTTAAGAAGGAGATCAATATGCATGTGTATTAATTGTGTGACTAGATATCGATAATGGTGTAAAAATTGTGAATAGTGTTCTGACAAGTGTACCCATTCCTGTCTTTGTGATCTGCTCCTTTTGGACGCCATCATGCGAATGTTCTCGCAAACGTAGAATGCACACAGATCAGTCCCCTGCGCCTGCTTCAGGGCCTTTACGAGAATGGAATTTGATTAGATAATAATTAATCAAGCATGATATTAAAGAGATGGCAGCTAGCTAGCTAGCTAGTACTACTTAATTACTTACCATGGGTCGAAACCATTTAACCTTTTTTTCCATTCGCCTTCCATGACGCTGATGAACCTTGCCCAAGCCCTGCCCGTCGACAAAGAAAATGAATAAAGGGGTTATTAAATAGTTCATATCATGAAATGACGGACTAAATAGGCCGAGATATATAGTTAATAATGATTGAAATTACCTGTTGACTATCCCATACAAGATGTTATAGTCACTTTTTTTCTGAGAGTAGTGAGTCCAGTACTTCAACTGTTCCGACGTCAACTTTAATGATACACAAGACCCAATGAAATCTGCATGCACACACGTTTGCATGTCTTAATTAAGCGGGCATATGTAAGCAAAAACATGTAGCTAGCTAGTAGGCAAAAACAGAGAATTTGTAGTACAAGGCAAGGTGACTCACTTTGGAAGTTGTAAGGAAGTAGTATATCTTCATTGTATTTGAGGCGCTTCAAGAACTCTAGCATGTTGTCCTCTATGTTCTTTTGTCGACGTGGATTTATTAGCCATGTGTATTCATTAACGGTGTTTGGGTCAATGAACCCAATGCCAAAGCGTCCACCTTTTCTCATTTCATACATCTTCATCCCGCATAATACCACGTAAAAGAATATAGTGAGGATAATTACAGGTAATGATTGATCAAAAGGATCACTACAGCTAGCTTGAGACTTAAATTACGTAAAGAAATCACTTACGAGACAATAGCAACCGATTTATAGATTTGTCGAGTGCGTCTTGATTGTATAACTGAAATAGTTCAGTATACTCAACGGACAGAGCTTTCTCATGGAAGTAATGCTCCTCCTTGACATTCACCATGAGGGACAATCGATCTGAAATCTTGGTAATGTTCATGTACCATTGATGCAATTCATACATTCTTGTTGGGAGGTTCTTGACCTTGTATGGCGCGACCAAAGGTTGGCCCCGGACATATTTCCGTTTTATTTCATCCTCTCTAAGCAAAGGCATGGGCTCGATCTCGAGGAGTTGTCCAACAGTGATGTAGAGAACTTCAGCATGCATTATATGCTCCTCCGTTATTACCACATTGCCCACCTCGAGAACGTGCAATCGTTTGCCCACAATAATATTGGGCCACAGATTATCACGTGTTGTTGGCACAACAAGCGAGGGATCGATTACTACTGTTCTTCCAAATTGGGAATGGTTTTCCGCATTTTTTGACAGCTGCTTCTTGTTTGCTCGATCCCGATGTAGACATGCTCGCCTCCCTTTGTAGACGTGCTCGATTTAACTTCCTGATGTGGCGCTCATAGTCTGTGTCAACAGGCTTGGGAGCTGGTGGTTGAGCCATACGAATGAAGTGGTCAATCGTTTCCTCAGGCACTTTCTCCCTTGGCGGCGGTGGCGGTTTCGGTGCAAAATGGGCTTCCACCTCGGCCTTCGATATGGCTGTGATTTCCTCCTCGGACCTGTCATAAGACCTCTGCGGAAGAGGCATGAGGCTTGGACCATATTTATATCGCTTGCCTCCGCCTGTACTTCCTGTACTACTTCGACTCGTACCGCTACGCACCATAGCTGCCGGGTGTCTGTTCTGCGATTGCTGAGGCGGCGAAGATGGCTGATGGGGCTGAGTTGGACGAGGAGGAGTGGCATGAGGTTGTGCTGGACTTGGAGGAGGAGTGGACGTCTGACGCTGTGGCGGACTTGGAGGAGGAGGAGTGGCCTGACACTTTGCCGGACTTGGAGGAGGAGGAGTGGCCTGACACTTTGCCGGACTTGGTGGACTTGCAGGAGCGGGAGTCTGCTGACTCGGTGGTGGACTTCGACGAGGAGTCGGCTGACGCGGTGTCGGTGGCCTTCGAAAGATGATGCAATCCTTTTTCCATAGGATGATACAATGTTTGGCCTCTCCGAGAAAGCGCTCGCCGTCACCTCCAGGAATGTCAAGCTGTAGCTCCGAATATGGTGGGTCCACCACCTCATCAACCAAGACACGAGCATAGCCCGCTGGAATCAGGTTGCAATGGAAGGTTGCCTCGGGGGGATTTGTAAAAGCAACGCCGTCCGCCACCTTCATGCATATGTTCTTCATTTTGACGTGTAGCTCGCAGTTAGTGTTCTCCGTGATGTCATCCACGGGGTATCTACCTAGCATTGCGTCGTCCGGGACGGAACCCACGCTGCTTCTCGGCATGGATGGGCCGGTGCTATCCAATGCTAGGTCATCCGCTAGCTGCTGCTGCTGCTGAGACCCCCTTTGCTGGGTAAGTGAGTCGATCTGCTCCTGCTGCCGCTGGAATTTGACTGCCAATTCCGCTTGACTTGCTTCTAGGCCTTGAAGACGTCCATAGTCCCGCTTCCTCTGCTCCTCCTCCATCTTCCTCTTCTTCTCTGCCGCAATATTCTTTCTCGCACGGGTTCTGTAGTCGGTGTTCCATTCTGAAAACCCCTCATACCACGGAATAGCGCCCTTTCCTCGTGTTCTTCCCGGGTGTTCAGGATTTCCCAAGGCACGCGTAAGCTCGTCGTTCTCTCTGTTGGGCTGGAACACGCCCGATCGTGCCTCTTCTATTGCAACAAGTATCGCATCGTCGGCTCCCTTTAGACTTGCCCTCGTCGAAACATTGCTGTCTCCGGGTCCAACTCCCCCCCATGCGCATAGAACCAAGTCCTGACCCTGGGGGGCCAGCTCTTAGTAACCGGAGCGACACCTGCATCCTCCATCTCTTTCTTAGACTTATCCCACTTAGGCATTGCCACCGCATTGCCACCTGGCCCCAGCTTATGGAACTTATCCTTTTTTTCGGCATTCTTCTTGTTTATTCTCGACCGTTCCTTAGCTAATTCCGAATCCTTGAATTTCACAAAATCGTCCCAATGAGCACGTTGGTTCTCTAGTGTTCCCTTGAATACTGGAGTCTTCCTTCCTCCCTTGACGTACTTGTTCCATTCACGATTCTTGTGGTTCTTGAATCAACCGCCATCTTCCTAAGAGCAGCGTCCTTGACTTTCTGCACATCTGCTTTTGTGAAATGATCTGGTAGGGTGAAATGTTCCATGAGAGTATCCCAAAGGAGATCTTTTTGATTCTTGTCGACAAAAGTAACATCTGGACGTGGCTTTGCTGGCTCTCTCCATTCTTGAAGTTTGATCGGGAGTTGGTCCTTCACAAGAACTCCACACTGATGAACAAACTTGTCCGCAATCTTCTTAGGCGCTAATGGTTCACCAGTAGGGCTGTATGCCTCGATATTGTACTTTACGCCCTGCTTCAACTTTTTGTTTGGGCCTCGTTTCGTCATTTTGCCTGAAGATTTGCTCGATCCGGATGGCTGAAAGAACAAAGATCGATTCGCTAATATATCTTCAAGTCATTTAAAACATGTGATGATCACCAGATGCCTTCTTATATAAATATATATACCTCACCGGTCTTTGTTGTTTCAGGATCAACATGTTCTTCGTCATCGTCATAATCGTAGTTCATGACTTCATCAATTCGGTCGTCGCGATCGAATATCATATCACCCTCTTCGGTGTTGTTTAGAAATTCGGAGCCGTCATAATCTTCTTCATTCTGATCATCATCTGGCCCGTATCATATCGAACATGGTCATTCTCTCCTCTCTCTGTCGGTATTGTGCGCCATAGCTTTTATTTAACTAATCCAAAAGAAATATAAAATAATTTAGTATTCAAATTACATCGTCTCGAATAATAGATATAATCTCGAATACATCGTCTAGAATAATAGATATAATCTCGAATACATCGTCTCAAATAATATATAATATTGAATAGTACATCACTGGCTAGGTAGCTAATAAAGATCGAATACTAGAGAAGAATCTAGGACACTCGCGGTTCCTGCGGCGCGGGCGGTGGACACCCAAAGAGAAGGAACCCTCACAGGATCATAGCTGAAGTGAGATCCCCGAAGAAACTGCCAGGTATTGGAGAACCTGCCGCCCTCTAACGCAACCATGTAGTGATGGACGTGCTCGTCCTCCTCCCTGACACGGCGACGTACCACCTCCGGCGGGGCCGGGTCCCTCCGCACCGAAACTGGCCCACGCGAACGCCACCAAACAAGATCAGGGTCGACAACGGAACCCGGGGCCGGGTTACTCATCAAGCGGCGCGCCCCCGTAAAGCACCTCCCAATGCCAGCCAGTGAGCCAGTCCGGACATGGGTCGGCTGGGCGTCGTCGCCAGACGGGTCGACGGCGAGGATGCGGGCCGGCATCATCGAGAACAAATACTAGCTATATGCCCATAAAAAGTAACATTTTTTAATGATTGGATTTTGATAACTAAAATTTCTAACATTTCTATATAACACTAATTATGCTATCATTGCATATGTCAAAAATCTATATACTATTTCATACTAATTAAGCATCTAACACTAAAAACAGAAAACACAACTTTTATACATCCATTAAAAAACTCAAAAACAACATTATATAAAAAAATTCCATACTAATTAATCACTAATTATATCCATCTAAGATGCATTCATACATATATAATAGTGAAAAAATAATAATCTAAACTAATTAAACATACAAAATTAAACACTAATAATCTAAATAATCTAAACTAATCTAAACTAATCTAAACTAATTAAACACTAATAATCTAAATAACATTCATTCATACATATATATGCGTTCATCATGCATGCTTGTGTGTGTGTATGGGCCGGCTCGGGGAGGGGCGCCCATGGTGGTACCGGGGCGAGGGAGGAGAGGGTTAGGGGAGCTCACAGCGGGCGACGGCGACGGCGAGGCGACGGCCGGGCGATGACGGGCGGGCATGACGCTGGGCGGCGACGCTGGGACAACACGACGGGGGTGTGCGGCGGCGACGGCGATGGAGACGAGCGGTGCGACGGGACGAAGCGGCGGCGACGGCGGCGCGACGAGACGAGCAGCGATGGGGACGGGGCGGCGGCGGCGACGGAGAGCAGTAAACGAGGAACAAACAGAGGGAAACTGAAATTTTCGTAGTTGTTGTATATATAGAAGGCACCTTTAGTACCGGTTGGAGCCACCAACCGGTACTAAAGGCCTGTTTTGCCAAGCAAGCGGCGGAAGCGACCCCATTTAGTACCGGTGGTGGCACAAACCGGTACTAAAGGCCGCCCTTTAGTACCGGTTTGTGCCACGACCGGTACTAAAGGGGTCTTATTAACACAGTCTTGGTCTTGGCAAGTTTAGTCCCACCTCGCCCGGCGAAGGGCAGCCTGGTGCCTTTTCGAACTCCTCTATATAGCGAGCTTCGGGCCTAACTAGGGCGCGCTGCCTGTGAGCCTGCTTTGCCCTTCCAGGCCTGCATTTGCACACCCTAGGTCTGCAGGCCCACCGGGCAAATACCAACATTTTTTATAATTTTTTCTTTTACGCATTATTTTTTATTTTTTTTTGCTTTATTTATTTTTATGTTGTTTTTTGTGTATTTAGAGTTTCTTTGTGAATATTTTTGCTTTAGGTACAAAATATTACAAACTTTCTGTTAGTGCCCGTAGTTTTCAAATTTGAATATTTAAATTTTGAATTATTTGAAATTAGTGTGAATCACTAGTTTGTGAATAACTTAACTTTGAAAAAAGTTTTTTCAGTGATTCTTTTTTCTTATGTTTAATATTAGTGTGTTTTATCATTATATTCAATTTTGTAATGCTTAGGTTATTTACAAAATGAAATTCCTTTGTAACAGTTCAGTTTTAAATGAAACCCTGATACTTCGAAAGAGATTGTCCATTTTGTACACGAAGTGCATCCAGTTTTTGCCGTAACCCTCTCTACTTGCTTGCACATGCTATTAGTATGAAATTATGATACCATGCCAACTTTCAACCTTTTCTGAGTTCATTTGAAATGCTTTTCAATTTTAGGGTAATTTAGCTGGAAAAAAATCAGTAAATGCATGAAAAGAATTTGTTTGCACATAAAATTTCTTCGCGTTTCAAATGCCAAAACACATAACTACCCTAACTATTACAGACATTCCCTCCTGGGTGTGAAACACAGAAGAAAGTGATGATAGTGAAGCCGATCACATCCCAGATCTTTGGGTGTGAAACTTTTTCTTCGCGTGTGTCCCTTTGCGCCGTAACCATGGAAAATCTTCATCATTTAACGGGATGCTCGGGTCAATATTCACGGTGAATGGAGCAATTTCATCAAACTTTTCATAATCTTCTGACTTGTCTATCTTGTCATCCACTCCCATGATGTATCTCTTCCCAGAAAGAACTATGTGCCGCTTTGGCTCATCGTACGATGCATTCGCTTCCTTCTCTTTTCTTTTTCTTGGCTTGGTAGACATGTCCTTCACATAGAAAACCTGTGCCACATCATTGGCTAGGACGAATGGTTCGTCTGCATACGCAAGATTGTTGAGATCCACTGTTGTCATTCCATACTGCGGGTCTTCCGTTACCCCGCCTCATGTCATATTGACCCATTTGCACTGAAACAAAGGGACCTTTAAACCACATCGATAGTCAAGTTCCCATATGTCCTGTATATAACCATAATATGTTTCCTTTCCCATCTTGGTTTCCGCATCAAAGCAGACACCACTGTTTTGGTTGGTGCTCTTCTTATCTTGGGCGATCGTGTAAAATGTATTACCATTTATCTCGTACCCTTTGAAAGTCATTATATTCGAAGATGGTAACTCGGACAACAAGTACACGTCATCTTCAATGGAGGTGTCATGCATGGTACGTGTCTGCAACCAGCTGGCGAAACTCCTGGTTTGTTCACGTGGGGGGCCAGTTCCTAGTAACCGGAGTGACCCCTGCATCCTCCATCTCTTGCTCATACTTATCCCACTTCGACAATCCCATCGCGTAGCCACTTGGACCCAGCCTATGGAACTGCGTATTTTTTGCGGCATTTGCCTTCTTTTTCATCGACCGTTCCTTAGATAATTCTGAATCCTTGAAGGTCATGAAATCTTCCCAGTGTTCTCTTTGCTTCTCCTGTGTTCCCGTGAATTCTGGAGTCTTCCTTTCTGCAACGAGGTAGTTGGCCCATACAGTTTTCTTGTGGGTGTTGAATGCAATTGCCATCTTCTTAAGAGCAGCGCTCTTGACTTTCTCCACATCTGCTTCAGTGAAATGATCTGGTAGGGTGAAATGCTCCATCAGAGATTTCCAAAGGTCTTTTTTGGCTCTTTCGTCGACCCAAGTAACACCTAGACGTTTAGTCTTTGGCTCTTTCCATTCTTGAATGGAGATCGGGAGTTTGTCCTTCACAAGAACTCCGCACTGACGAGTCCACTTGTCCGCAATGTTCTTAGGCGTGAGGGGCTCGCCACTAGGTTTGGTGGACTCGATGTTGTACTTTACACCATCCTTCAACAATCTGCCGGGCCTCGCTTTGTCCCGCTGTCTGTAGAAGCAGATTTGCTCAATCTGGAGGGCTGAAAGAAGAAAGATCGATTCGTTAATATATATTTAATAAAAAAACATGTGATGATCACCATGATGCATGCTTATAAAAATATACCTCGCCGGTAGTCTTTGTTATTTGAAGATCAGCATTGTCTGTGTCATCACAAACATTGTTTGTGTCATCATAATCATAATCATAGTTCATGACTTCATCGGCTCGGTCGTCGAGATCGAATATCTTTTCATCACCCTCTCCGGTATTGTTCAGATATTGGGAGCCGTCATCTGCTTCATTCAGATCATCTAGCCTGTGAGGGCTGCGTATGGTGTCGAACAATTCCTCTTCTCTCTCTCTGCCGGTATTGTCCGCCATAGCTTTTACTTAACTAATACAAAAGAAATATAAAACAATTTAATTAGTATTCAAATTACAATGCATGGATGCAATCAATAAGGAAAAACTGAATCTCGAATACATTGTCTCGAATATATAATCTCAAATACTTCATCGTCTTAATATATATAATATCGAATACATCGTCTCGAATATTATATATCGAATACATCACTGGATAGGTACCTAATAAAGATCGAGTACTACAGAAGAATCTAGGCCACTCGCGGTCCCTGGTGCACAAGCGGTGGACACCCAAAGAGAAGGAACCGTCACAGGATCATATCTCCGGTCATCTGCCCAAAGAACCTTCCAAGTATTGGAGAACATGACATCCATAGCAGCCATGTAGCGATGGACGTGCTCGTCCTCCTCGCTGACACGGTGACGCACCACCTCCGGCGGCGCCGGCTCCCTCTGCACCGAATGTGGCCCACGCGAACGCCACCAAAGGACATCAGGGTCGACGACAGGACCCGAGGCCGGGTTCCTCACCAAGCGGCATGCCCCTCCAGGTAGCACCTCCTAGTGCTAGCCCGGCGGAGCCTAGTCCCGGACATGAGTCCTCTGAAGCAGGACGTCGTCGCGAACGGGTCGACGGCGAGGATGCGGGCCGGGCATATTGTCGAGAACAAATACTATATGCCCGCAAAAAGTAACATTTTTTAAATGATTGGATTGTGATAACTAAAATTCTATATATATGCAAATTCTAACAATTCGACATTAATCTAATTCATCTAAACAAAACTAGTTATAAAATTTCCTGATTATATAACTGACATTTCTATAACAATTCTAATATATATATAACTAAAAAACAGAAAAAATGCTAAAATTCCTATAACTAAAAAATAGAAAATTTTTATAATATTTCTATATAACTAACATTTCTAATATTTATATAACTAAAAACAGAATAATTTCTAACATTTCTATAACCAAAAAACAGAAAAATTTATAACAAACTAACTAATGTGTGTGTGTGTGTAGTGTGTGTGTGTGTGTGTGTGTAGTGTATGTGTGTGTGTGTGGACATGGCAGCCGGGGCGAGCTCACCGGCGAGGCGATGACGGGGTGGTGACGACGGGGCGACGGGACGGGCGGCGATGACAGATGGCGGCGCGGCGGCAGGGCACGGCGACGGGAGGACGGGACGGGACGGGGGCAGCGACGAAGACGGCGCGGCGAAGCGGCGACGGGGGGAGACGGCCGGGTCGGCGACGAGGGCGGGGCAGCGACATCGACGGGGACGGCATCGATCGGGGCAGGACGACGCGACGGAGGGAAGAAACAGAGATGGAAAGTGAATTTTTTTTCAACGGTTGTATATATAGGATGGACCTTTAGTACCGGTTGGATCCACCAACCGGTACTAATGGTCTGTTTTGGCCGGGCCAAGCTGCGGGAAGCGCCCCCCCTTTAGTACCGGGTCGTGGCACCAACCGGTACTAAGAGGGTCTTTAATACCGGTTGGTGCCACGACCCGTACTAAAGGGGTCTTGTTGGCCTTGATGCGATCTTGACAAGTTTAATCCCACCTCGCTAGTCGAGGGCTACCGTGACCGGTTTATAAGCCCCAGTGTGGTAGCTCTCTCAGCTCCTCTCCTAAGCAGCCCTCTGGGCCTACATTACTGTCTTTGCCATGTGGGCCTACTGGCCCTTTCGGGCCTGCATCCTGGCCCAACAAAAGGTTGTGTTTCTAGTCGTATGCAGGCCGCTTTGGCCAAGTAGGCGGGCTTTTTTATTTTCTTAATTTTTTTGCTTTATTTTTTTTTTGAGTTGTTTTTTTGCTGTATTTAGAGTTTCTTTGTGAATATTTTTGCTTTAGGTACAAAAAATTACAAACTTTCTATTAGTGCCGGTAGTTTTCAAATTTGAATAGTTTAAATTTTGAATTATTTGAAATTTGTGTGAATCACTAGTTTGTGAATAACTTAACTTTGAAAAAAGATTTTTTTAGTTATTCTTTTTTCTTATGTTTAATATTAGTGTGTTTTATCATTATATTCAATTTGGTAATGCTTAGGTTATTTAAAAAATGAAATGCCTTTGTAACAGATGAGTTTTCGTTGGAAACCCTGATACTTCGAAAGAGATTGTCCATTTTGTACAGGAAGTGCATCCAGTTTTTGCCGTAACCCTCTCTACTTTTTTGCACATGCTATTTGGATGAAATTATGATACCATGGCAACTTTCAATCTTTTCTGAGTTCATTTGAAATGAAGGAAATATGCCCTAGAGGCAATAATAAAGTTATTATTTATTTCCTTATTTCATGATAAATGTTTATCATTCATGCTAGAATTGTATTAACCGGAAACATGATACATGTGTGAATGAATAAACAAACAACATGTCACTAGTATGCCTCTACTAGACTAGCTTGTTAATCAAAGATGGTTATGTTTCCTGACCATGAACAAAGAGTTGTTATTTGATTAATGAGGTCACATCATTAGTAGAATGATCTGATTGACATGACCCATTCCATTAGCTTAGCACACGATCGTTTAGTATGTTGCTCTGCTTTTATCCATGACTTATACATGTTCCTATAACTATGAGATTATGCAACTCCGCTTACGGAGGAACACTTTGGTGCTACCAAACGTCACAACGAATCGGGTGATTATAAAGGAGTACTACAGGTGTCTCCAAAGGTAGATGTTGGGTTGGCGTATTTGAGATTAGGTTTTGTCACTCCGATTGTCGGAGAGGTATCTCTGGGCCCTCTCGGTAATGCACATCATCAAGCCTTGCAAGCACTACAACTAATGAGTTAGTTATGAGATGATGTATTAAGGAACGAGTAAAGAGACTTGCGAACGAGATTGAACTAGGTATTGGATACCGACGATCGAATCTCGCAAGTAACATACCGATGACAAAGGGAACAACGTATGTTGTTATGCGGTCGACCGACAAAGATCTTCGTAGAATATGTAGGAACCAATATGGGCATCCAGGTCCGCTGTTGGTTATTGACCGAGAATAGTTCTAGGTCATGTCTACATTGTTCTCGAACCGTAGGGTCCGCACGCTTAAGGTTTCGATGGCGATGTTATTATGAGTTTATGTATTTTGATGTACGAAGAAGTTCGAGTCCCGGATGTGATCACGGACATGACGAGGAGTCTCGGAATGGTCGAGACATAAAGATTGATATATTGGAAGCCTATGTTTGGAGTTCGAATGGTTCGGCGAAAACGGAATTTATCGAGTAGGGAGGTTACCGAACCCCCGGAGGTAAATGGGCCTCGATGGGCCTTAGTGGAAAAGAGAAGGGCCAGCCCTAGGTGGGCGCCCCCCCTTCCCTAGTCCTACTAGGACTAGGAGAAGGGCCGCCCCCTCTCTCTTTCCCCTCAGGAATCCTAGTCCAACTAGGATTGGGGGAATCCTACTCCCTGAGGGAGTAGGACTCCTGGCGCCTCCCCTTGGCATGCCGCCCCCCCCCTTGCTCCTTTATATCACGGGGCAGGGGGCACCTTGAACACACAAGTTGATCTTGAGATCGTTCCTTAGCCGTGTCGGTGCCCCCTCCACCATATTCCACCTCGGTTATACCGTCATGAAGCTTAGGCGAAGCCTGCGCCGGTGAAACATCAAGATCGTCACCACGCCGTCGTCTTGTGAAACTCTCCCTCGACACTCGGCTGGATCGAGTACGAGGGACGTCATCGAGCTGTACGTGTCAAGAACTCGGGCGTCGGAGAACGGCGCCGGATCGGTCGGATCGCGAGGAGAACGTCGACTACTTCCTCTACGTTGTGATCGCTTCGCTTGGTCTACAAGGGTATGTGGACAATACTCTCCCCTCTCGTTGCTATACATCACCATGATCTTGCGTGTGCGTGGGAAAATTTTTGAAATTACTCGTTCCCCAACAAGGGCATCCGAGCCTAGGTTTTTATGGTTTGATGTTTTGCACGAGTAGAACTCAAGTGAGTTGTGGGCGATACAAGTCATACTACCTACCAGCATGTCATACTTTGGTTCAGCGGTATTGTGAGATGAAGCGCCCGGACCGACATTACGCCAGACGCTTTCGCGAGACTGGTTTCACCGCTGCGAGCACTCGTTGCTTAAAGGTGACCGGTGGGTGCTGTCTCTCTCACTTTAGTTGAACCGAGTGTGGCTCGCCGGTCCTTGAGAAGGTTAAACGAGTCTATTTGACGAAATATCGTTGTGGTTTTGATGCGTAGGTGAGACTGGATCTTGCTTAAGCCCGTAGCAGCCACGTAAAATTTGCAACAACAAAGTAGAGGACGTCTAACTTGTTTTTGCAGGGCATGTTGTGATATGATATGGTCAAGGCGTGATGCTATATTTTATTGTATGAGATGATCATGTTTTGTAATCGTTATCGGCAATGGCAGGAGCCATATGGTTGTCGCTTTATTGTATGCAATGCAATCGCTACTGTAATGCTTTACTTTATCACTAAGCGGTAGCGATAGTCGAGAAGCATAAGTTTGGCGAGGCGACAACGATGCTACGATGGAGATCAAGGTGTCGCGCCGGTGGCGATGGTGATCATGGTGGTGCTGCAAGATGGAGATCATGAAGCACAAGATGATGATGACCATATCATATCACTTATATTGATTTGCATGTGATGTTTATCCTTTTATGCATCTTATCTTGCTTTGATTGGCGGTAGCATTATAAGATGATCTCTCACTAAATTATCAAGAAGTGTTCTCCCCAAGTATGCACCGTTGCCAAAGTTAAATCGTGCCCGGACACCACGTGATGATCGGGTGTGATAAGCTCTCGTCCATCTACAACGGTGCAAGCCAGTTTTGCACACGCAGAATACTCGGGTTATACTTGACGAGCCTAGCATATGCAGATATGGCCTCGGAACACGGAGACCGAAAGGTCGGCGTGAATCATATAGTAGATATGATCAACATAAGATGTTCACCATTGAAAACTACTTCATCTCACGTGATGATCGGTTATGGTTTAGTTGATTTGGATCACGTGATCACTTAGATGACTAGAGATGTCTATCTAAGTGGGAGTTCTTAAGTAATATGATTAATTGAACTTAAAATTATCATGAACTTAGTCTGGTAGTATTTTGCAAATTATGTTGTAGATCAATAGCTCGCGTTGTTGCTTTCATATGTTTATTTTGATATGTTCCTAGAAAATTGTGTTGAAAAATGTTAGTAGCAATGATGCGGATTGGATCCGTGTCGAGGTTTATCCTCATTCTTTGCCTGAGAGAATTATGTCCTTGATGCACCGCTAGGTAGCAGACCTATTGCGGGAGCGGATGCGAGGCGTTATGAGCGTTTGGCTAGCTCAATATGATGACTACTTGATAGTTTTGTGCACCATGCTTTATGGCTTAGAATCGGGACTTCAAAGATGTTTTGAACATCATGGACCATATGAGATGTTCGAGAATTGAAGTTAATATTTCAAGCAAATACCGAGTTGAGAGATATGAAGTCTCCAACAAGTTCTATAGCTAAAAGATGGAGGAGAATCGCTCAACTAGTGAGCATGTGCTCAGATTGCAGGTACTACAATCGCTTGAATCAAGTGGGAGTTAATCTTCCGGATAAGATATCGATTGACGAATTCTCTAGTCACCATCACCAAGTTAGTAGAACTTCGTGATGAACTATAGTATGCAAGGATGATGAAAATGATTCCCGAGTTTTTCATGATGATGAAATCGATGAAGGTAGAATTCAAGAAAGAGCATCAAGTGTTGATGATTAACAAGACCATTAGTTTCAAGAAAAGGGCAAAGGGATAGAAGGGAACTTCAAGAAGAACGGCAAGCAAGTTGCTGCTCAAGTAAAGAAGCCCAAGTCTGGACCTAAGCACGAGACTAAGTGCTTCTCTGCAAAGGACTGGTCATTTGAAGCGAACTACCCCAAGTATTTGGCGGATAAGAAGGATGGCAAAATAAACAAAGGTATATTTGATATACATGTTATTGATGTGTACTTTACTAGTGTTTATAGCAACCCCTCGGTATTTGGTACTGGTTCGGTTGCTAAGAGTAGTAACTCAAGCGGGAGTTGCGAATAAGCGAAACTAGTTAAGGGTGAAGTGACGATGTGTGTTGAAAGTAGTTTCAAGATTGATATGATCATCATCGCACACTCCCTGTACTTTCGGGATTAAGTGTTGAACCTAAATAAATGTTATTTGGTGTTTGCGTTGAGCATGAATATGATTTGATCGTGTTTATTGCAAAAACGATTATTCATTTAAGTAAGAGAATAAACTGTTGTTCTGTTTACATGAATAAAACCTTATATGGTTACACACCCAATGAAAATGGTTCATTGGATCTCGATCGTAGTGATACATATAATCATAATATTGAAACCAAAAGATGCAAAGTTAATAATGATAGTGCAACTTATTTGTGGCACTGCCGTTTAGGTCATATTGGTGTAAAGCGCATGAAGAAACTCCATGCTGATGGGATTTTGGAATCACTTGATTATGAATCACTTGATGCTTGCGAACCGTGCCTTTTGGGCAAGATGACTAAAACTCCGTTCTCGGAACAATGGAACAAACTCTTGACTTATTGGAAATAATACATACCGATGTATGCGATCCAATGAGTGTTGATGCTCGTGGCAAGTATCGTTATTTTCGACCTTCACAAGATGATTTGAGCAGATATGGGTATATCTACTTGATAAAACATAAGTCTGAAATAGTTGAAAGGTTCAAAGAATTTCAGAGTAGTGGAAAATCATCGTAACAAGAAAATAAAGTTTCTGCGATCGATCGCGAGACGAATATTTGAGTTCTGAGTTTGGTCTTCAATTAAAACAATGTGGAATAGTTTCACAGCTCACGCCATCCGAACACCACAATGTTATGGTGTGTCCAAACATCGTAACCGCACTTTATTGGATATAGTGCAATCTATGATGTTTCTTCTGATTTACCAATATCGTTTTGGGATCATGCATTAGAGACAGCTGCATTCACGTTAAATAGGGCACCATCTAAATCCGTTGAGGCGACACTATATGAACTGTGGTTTAGCAAGAAACCAAAGTTGTCGTTTCTTAAAGTTTGGGATCGATGCTTATGTGAAAAACTTCAACTGATAAGCTCGAACCCAAATCGAGAAATGTGTCTTCATAGGATACCCAAAGGAGACAGTTGGGTACACCTTCTATCACAGATCCGAAGGCAAGACATTTGTTGCTAAGAATGGATCCTTTCTAGAGAAGGAGTTTCTCTCGAAAGAAGTGAGTGGGAGGAAAGTAGAACTTGATGAGGTAATTGTACCTTCTCCCTTACTTGAAAGTAGTTTGTCGCAGAAACCGGTTTCTGAGACATCTACACCAAGTAGTGAGGAAGTTGATGATGTTGATCATGAAACTTCAGATCAAGTTTCTACAGAACCTCGTAGATAAACCAGAGTAAGATCCGCACCAGAGTGGTACGGTAATCTGTTCTGGAAATCATGCTACTAGATCATGATGAACCTACGAACTATGAAGAAGCGATGGTGAGTCCAGATTCCGCAAAATGGCTTGAGGCCATGAAATCTGAGATGGGATCCATGTATGAAAACAAAGTATGGACTTTGGTTGACTTGCCCGAGGGTAGGCAAGCAATAGAAAACAAGTGGATCTTCAAGAAGAAGACTGACGCTGACGGTAATGTTACTGTCTACAAAGCTAGACTTGTCGAAAAAGGTTTTTGACAAAGTTCAAGATGTTGAATACAATGAGATTTTCTCACTCGTATCGATGCTTAAAATCTGTCGAATCATGTTAGCAATTGCCACAATTTATGAAATTTGGCAAATGGATGTAAAACTGCATTCTGAATGGGTTTCGGGAGGAAGAGTTGTATATGATGCAACGGAAGGTTTTATCGATCCAAAGGAGCTAACAAAGTGTGCAAGCTCCAGCGATCCATCTATGGACTGGTGCAAGCATCTCGGAGTTGGAATATACACTTTGATAGTGTGATCAAAGCATTTGGTTTTATCTGAGACTTACGGTGAAGCTGTATTTACTAAAAAGTGAGTGGGAGCACTCTGACATTTCGATAAGTATATGTGAATGACATATTGTAGATCGAAATAATGTAGAATTATTCTGCAAAGCATAAAGAAGTGTTTGAAAGGAGTTTTTCAAAGAAAGACCTCGGTGAAGCTGCTTACATATTGAGCATCAAGATCTATAGAGATAGATCAAGATGCTTGATAAGTTTTTCAATGAGTACATACCTTGACAAGAATTTGAAGTAGTTCAAAATGGAGCAGTCAAAGAAAGAGTTCTTGCACGTGTTACAAGGTGTGCAATTGAGTAAGACTAAAAACCCGACCACGGCGAAGATAGAAAGAGAATGAAAGTCATTCCCTATGCCTTGGCCATAGGTTCTATAAAGTATGCCATCTTTGTACCAGATCTATTGTATACCCTACACTGAGTTTGGCAAGGAGTACAATAGTGATCTAGTAGTAGATCACGGGACAATGGTCAAAATTATCCTTAGTGGAATAAGGATATGTTTCTCGATTATGGAAGTGACAAAAGGTTAAATGCGTAAGGGTTACGTCGATGCAAGTTTTGACACCGATCCGATGACTCTAAGTCTCGATCTAGATACATATTGAAAGTGGGAGCAATTAGCTAGAGTAGCTTAATGCGAGCATTGTAGACATGAAAAAATTGCAAAATACATAACGGATCTAAATGTGAAAGACCCGTTGACTAAGACTCTCTCACAAGCAAAACATGATCACACTTTAGTACTCTTTGGGTATTAATCACATAGTAATGTGAACTAGATTACTGAATCTAGTAAACCCTTTGGGTGTTGGTCACATGGCGATGTGAACTATGGGTGTTAATCACATGATGATGTGAACTATCGATGTTAATCACATGGTGATGTGATATAGATTATTGACTCTAGTGCAAGTGGGAGACTGAAGGAAATATGCCCTAGAGGCAATAATAAAGTTATTATTTATTTCCTTATTTCATGATAAATGTTTATCATTCATGCTAGAATTGTATTAACCGGAAACATGATACATGTGTGAATGAATAAACAAACAACATGTCACTAGTATGCCTCTACTAGACTAGCTTGTTAATCAAAGATGGTTATGTTTCCTGACCATGAACAAAGAGTTGTTATTTGATTAATGAGGTCACATCATTAGTAGAATGATCTGATTGACATGACCCATTCCATTAGCTTAGCACACGATCGTTTAGTATGTTGCTCTGCTTTTATCCATGACTTATACATGTTCCTATAACTATGAGATTATGCAACTCCCGTTTACGGAGGAACACTTTGGTGCTACCAAACGTCACAACGTAATCGGGTGATTATAAAGGAGTACTACAGTGTCTCCAAAGGTAGATGTTGGGTTGGCGTATTTGAGATTAGGTTTTGTCACTCCGATTGTCGGAGAGGTATCTCTGGCCCTCTCGGTAATGCACATCATCAAGCCTTGCAAGCACTACAACTAATGAGTTAGTTGTGAGATGATGTATCACGGAACGAGTAAAGAGACTTGCCGTAACGAGATTGAACTAGGTATTGGATACCGACGATCGAATCTCGGGCAAGTAACATACCGATGACAAAGGAACAACGTATGTTGTTATGCGGTCCGACCGACAAAGATCTTCGTAGAATATGTAGGAACCAATATGGGCATCCAGGTCCCGCTGTTGGTTATTGACCGAGAATAGTTCTAGGTCATGTCTACATTGTTCTCGAACCGTAGGGTCCGCACGCTTAAGGTTTCGATGGCATGTTATTATGAGTTTATGTATTTTGATGTACCGAAGAAGTTGAGTCCCGGATGTGATCACGGACATGACGAGGAGTCTCGAAATGGTCGAGACATAAAGATTGATATATTGGAAGCCTATGTTTGGAGTTCGGAATGGTTCCGAAAACGGAATTTATGGAGTACCGGAGGTTACGGAACCCCGGGAGGTAAATGGGCCTCGATGGGCCTTAGTGGAAAGAGAAGGGCCAGCCCTAGGTGGGCGCCTCCCCCTTCCCTAGTCCTACTAGGACTAGGAGAAGGGCCGCCCCTCTCTCTCTTTCCCCCCAGGAATCCTAGTCCAACTAGGATTGGGGGAATCCTACTCCCAGAGGGAGTAGGACTCCTGGCGCGCCTCCCCTTGGCCGCCGCCCCTCCCCCTTGCTCCTTTATATACGGGGCAGGGGGCACCTTGAACACACAAGTTGATCTTGAGATCGTTCCTTAGCCGTGTCGGTGCCCCCTCCACCATATTCCACCTCGGTTATACTGTCATGAAGCTTAAGCGAAGCCTCGCGCCGTGAAACATCAAGATCGTCCTGCACGCCGTCGTCTTGTGAAACTCTCCCTCGACACTCGGCTGGATCGAGTCTGAGGGACGTCATCGAGCTGTACGTGTGTCAAGAACTCGGGGCGTCGAGTAACGGCGCGGGATCGGTCGGATCGCGAGGAGAACGTCGACTACTTCCTCTACGTTGTGATCGCTTCCGCTTCGGGTCTACAAGGGTATGTGGACAATACTCTCCCCTCTCGTTGCTATACATCACCATGATCTTGCGTGTGCGTAGGAAAAATTTTGAAATTACTACGTTCCCCAACATGAAATGCTTTTCAATTTTAGGGTCATTTAGCTGGAAAAAATCAGTAAATGCATGAAAGAATTTGTTTGCACATAAAATTTCTTCGCGTTTCAAATTCCAAAACACATAACTACCCTAACTATTACAGAGATTCCCTCCTGGGTGTGAAACACAGAAGAAAGTGATGATAGTGAAGCCGATCACATCCTAGATCTTTGGGTGTGAAACTTTTTGTTCGCGTGTGTCCCTTTGCGCCGTAGCCATGGAAAATATTCACCATTTAAATGGATGCTCGGATCAATATTCACTGTGAATGCAGCAATTTCATCAAACTTTTAATAATCTTCTGACATGTCTGTCTTGTCATCCACTCCCATGATGTTTCTTTTTCCTGAAAGAACTATGTGGCGCTTTGGCTCGTCGTATGATCCATTCGCTTCCTTATCTTTTCTTTTTCTCGGCCTGGTGGACATGTTTTTCACATAAAAAATCTGCGCCACATCATTGGCTAGGACGAATGGTTCGCTCAAGCATCATAAGATTGTTGAATCCATTGTTGTCATTCCGCATCGCTGGGTCTTCCGTTACCCCGCCTCGTGTCATATTGACCCATTTGCACCGAAACAAAGGGACCTTCAAATCACCTCCATAGTTAAGTTCCCATATGTCCTCTATGTAACCATAATATGTTTCCTTTCCCGTGTTGGTTGTTGCATCAAAGCGGACACCACTATTTTGGTTGGTCCTCTTCTTATCTTGGGCGATCGTGTAAAATGTATTCCCATTTATCTTGTACCCTTTGAAAGTCATTATATTCGAAGATGGTAACTCGGACAACGAGTACAGGTCATTTTGAATATCAGCATCATTCAGGGCACGTTTCTGCAACCAACCGACAAAAGTCCTCGTTTGTTCGCGTGTAATCCAGTCGTCAGACTTCTCCGGGTGTTTGGAGTGTAGAAAATTCTTGTGTTCATATACGGAGCCACCAAGGCGGAATTCTGTAGAACTGTGTAGTGTGCTTTAGTGAGAGAATGCCCATCCATACATATTATTTGATGCCCTCCTAGCATGCCTTTTCCATCGATGCGCCCTTATGCCGCGATTCAGAACACCAATCGGCTTAAGGTCGAATAAACTCAATACAAAACTCAATGACCTCCTCATTTTCATGGCCCTTGAGATGCTTCCTTCGGCGAAAGCACGGTTATGAACATATTTCTTCAAGACTCCCATGAACCACTCAAAGGGGAACATATTGTGTAGAAATACAGGACCCGAAACGTTAATCTCTTCGCAAAGGTGAACTATGACGTGCGTCATGATGTTGAAGAAGGATGGTGGGAACACCAACTCGAAACTGACAAGACATTGCGCCAAATCATTCTGTAACCTTGGTATGGTTTCTGGATCGATTACCTTCTAAGAGATTGGATTGAGGAATGCACATAGCTTCACAATGGCTAATCGAACGTTTTCCGGTAGAAGCCCCCTCAATGCAACCGGAAGGAGTGGCGTCATAACCACGTGGCAGTCATGAGACTTTAGGTTCTGGAACTTTTTCTCTGCCATATTTATTATTCCCTTTATATTCCACGAGAAGCCAGACGGTACCTTCATGCTGAGCAGGCATTCAAAGAAGATTTCCTTCTCTTCTTTGGTAAGAGCATAGCTGGCCTGACCCTGATGTATGCCGTCTTTTCCGTGCATACGTTGCTGGTCCTCCGTGCCTCGTGTATCTTTTGTCTTCCCATACACGCCCAAAAAGCCAAGCAGGGTCACGCAAAGATTCTTCGTCACGTGCATCACGTTGATTGCGGAGCGGACCTCTAGGTCTTTCCAATATGGAAGGTCCCAAAATGTAGATTTCTTCTTCCACATGGGTGCGCGTCCGTCAGCGTCCTTCGGAACAGGTTGTCCGCCAGGACCCTTTCCAAAGATTACCTTCAAATCCTTCACCATATCATGTACATCAGCACCATTACGGTGGCGAGGCTTCATCCGGTGATCCGCCTCACCTTTGAAATGCTTGCCTTTCTTTCTTATGGGATGCCTTCTCGGAAGAAATCGAAGATGTCCCAGGTACACATTCTTCCTACAACTCTCCAAATATATACTGTGGGTATCATCCAAACAGTGTGTGCATCCGCGGTATCCCTTGTTTGTCTGTCCTGAAAGGTTACTGAGAGCAGGCCAATCATTGATGGTCACGAACAGCAACGCCTTTAGGTCAAATTCTTCCCGTCGTGCTCATCCCACGCCGCACACTGCTCCATTCCACAGTTGTAATAGTTCTTCAACTAATGGCCTTAGGTACACATCAATGTCGTTGCTGGGTTGCTTAGGGCCTTGGATGAGCACTGGCATCATAATGAACTTCCGCTTCATGCACAACCAAGGAGGAAGGTTATACAAACATGGAGTCACAGGCCATGTGCTATGGTTGCTGCTCTGCTCCCCAAAAGGATTAATGCCATCTGCGCTAAGACCAAACCATACGTTCCTTGGGTCACCCGCAAACTCCTCCCAAGATTTCTCTCGATTTTTCTCCATGCGAACCGTCGTGGTACTCTCAACTTTCCGTCTTTCTTACGGTCTTCTGCGTGCCACCGCATCGCCATTGCATGCTCTTTGTTTTGGAACAAACATTTCAACCGTGGTATTATAGGAGCATACCACATCACCTTGGCAGGAATCTTCTTCTGGGCGCTTCGCCACTCGACATCACCAGGTCATCGCGATGATCTTATAACGCAATGCACCGCATACCGGGCAAGCGTTCAAATCCTCGTACTCACCGCGGTAGAGGATGCAGTCATTAGGGCATGCATGTATCTTCTACACCTCTAACCCTAGAGGGCAGACAACCTTCTTTGCTTCATACGTTCTCTCGGGCAATTCATTGTCCTTTGGAAGCATATTCTTTATCTTTACCAGCAACTTTCCAAATCCCTTGGTAGATACACCATTCTCTGCCTTCCATTGCAGCAATTCTAGTGTGGTGCCCACTTTTTTTTTGTCAGCTACGCAATTTCGGGTACAACAATTTCTTGTGATCCTCTAACATGCGCTGCAACTTCGTCCTCTCCTGATCACTTGCGCAGTTTCTCTTTGCATCGGCAATGGCCCGACCTAGATCATCAGCGGGCTCCTTTGATGCCTCTTCTTCAGCTTCTTCCCGCATTGTCGGCTCAGCTTCTTCCCCCATTGTTGTATCATCGTATTCAGGGAACCTGTCGGTGTCAAAACCGGCGGATCTCGGGTAGGGGTCCCGAACTGTGCGTCTAGGCGGATGGTAACAGGAGACGAGGGACACGATGTTTTACCCAGGTTCGGGCCCTCTCGATGGAGGTAAAACCCTATGTCCTGCTTGATTAATATTGATGATATGGGTAGTACAAGAGTGGATCTACCACGAGACCAAGGAGGCTAAACCCTAAAGCTAGCCTATGGTGTGATTGTTGTAATGTATATTGTCCTACGGACTAAAGCCCTCCGGTTTATATAGACACCGGAGGAGGCTAGGGTTACACAGAGTCAGTTACAATGGTAGGAGACCTACATATCCGTATCGTCAAGCTTGCCTTCCACGCCAAGGAAAGTCCCATCTGGACACGGGACGAAGTCTTCAATCTTGTATCTTCGTAGTCTTGGAGTCCGGCGGACGATGATAGTCCGGCTGTCCGGACACCCCCTAGTCCAGGACTCCCTCAGTAGCCCCTGAACCAGGCTTCAATGACGATAAGTCCGGCGCACATAATGTTCGGCATTGCAAGGCGGGTTCCTCCCTTGAATAATCCAGAGGAGATCATGAACACCAGGATAGTGTCCGGGTCTGGAAAATAAATTCCACATTCCACCGTAGAGAGAATAAAATGTACACCAGTCCAATCTGCTGACGTATTATGCGGCGTGACATCACATCGCTACCAAGCCTTTGTTTGAATCGTTTTTTACTATACCACCTCAGCACGTTTAGCGAAGCGGCTTCCTTGGCACGTCTTGTCGAAGCACAGATCGTGTTCCCCTTATTCCGGGATTCTCATCAATACGGACGTGGGTAACCCAACCGTGCCATTGATGGTGGCGCTTGGGAGATAAGCGAGTTTTACGAGGCCGGCAGGGGGCGCATAGTTTTCGTCCGCCTATATATAAGGGATAAGGATTTACCTTCTCACCTACGCCTTCTTTCTCCTTTGCTTATCCATCTCCTGCGCACTCAAGATCCAACGCCCAAGCTCGCGCATCTCGCCTCGACCTTCTCTGAATATGTCCGGAGCAGGAGGCAAATGGTTGGCCTCCTCCGTTAAGGAGGAGCACATCACCAAGCTGCGCAGCGCCGGATACCTTTCCGGCGATATCGCGCATCGGCTGCCCGACGAGGGGCAGCTCATCCCTACCCCGGCCCCATGAGAGGTCGTCTTCCTTCCCACTTCCTCCATGGATCGGGCTTTCCTCCACCCATTCGTCCGGGGCTCATGTTTTACTACGGCCTGATTTCCACGATCCGCGCCAACTTCATCCTCAACATCTCGGCGTTTATCGTGCGTGTGCGAGGCCTTCCTCTGCATTCGCCCCACTTCGCCTGTGGCTCAAGACCTTCAACGTCAAGCAAGGTTGTGAAGGGTACGCAAGCGGAGTGCGGAGGCACCATGTTGGGTAAGTTGCCCAACGCCCTTTGGCTCGAAGGGGCTTTCGTGGACTCCGTCAAGGGTGGCAATCGAGGTGGTTCTACATCATCCGAGCCGCAGAAGCCCACATGGGCGGCGGCCCCCGAGTTTAGATCTGGCGTCCCCACGCAGCTCACCTCCTGGAAAGAGAAGGGCTTGCTGTGGGGCAATCCGAAGGAGCTGACGGGACTCCGAGCCTATATCCAGAAGCTGGTGAGCAATAAGCTCGGGCTCGTCGACGTGGTCCAAGTCATGCTCATCCGCCGGATTCTCCCATGCCAAGAACGGGCATTCAATCTGTGGGAGTTCAATCCGGAACAACACCAGGCGCTAAGCGGGCTCTTCGATACGACATACGAAGCCGCCTGGAGGGTGCTGTTTAAGGGTGCCGAAGCCCCCGCATCCGCGACGGAAGATCGCGGGTTTCGCTCGCAGCATCCGGCTGACGAGGTAAGTGATTTCAACCCCGTTACGGGACACTTTTGGTAATCAAATTGATTCTAGAAGGGTTTCATTCTTTCTTTTCCTTTGACAAGAATGGATGGAGAAGGCCAAGCAACTCACCAGCCCGGCTCCCATGCCAGAAGACCTAGTGAACGCCCGCTTAGCAGGGCTGCTGGTTCCGGCACCGCACATGGTGCCGGAGAAGAAGGTCAAGAAGGTGGCCGCGGGGACTCGAAAGAGTTCCCGTAATCAGGCGTCCGACGACGAGGCGGACTCCTCCCCCGAAGACGAGGAGGAGGAAGAGGACTCTCTCCCGGAGGAGGGAGAGAAGAAGAGGAAGGCTTCCCCAATAGGGGAGGCCTAAGGGTCCAAGAGGGGGAGAACTATTCCCCCGGATAGTTTCGCCAACACCATCATTGGCGAGGAGGAGTGGCCTTCAAGGGCCAGGCGTCCGGCAAGATCGTAAGCATCCGGATCCTTGATATGCAATTTCTTTCGTGTCGCGTAGTGTCCTTAATGCCGCATTCTGTCCGTAGTCCGGCCGATGATGATCTCCCCGCTTCATCGAGCGGGTCGTTGGCCCCGTCGTATGTGGATTCAATTCTGACTGCCTCTACCCCACGCGCCGACGAGGACGCCGAGGTGGGATCCCAGAGAGGGACCCATCGAGAGGAGGCTCCGGAGGCGCCGTCAGGCAGCCTCCCGGACTTTGCGCCGGACTCTACATCGGAACCCGCAGTGGTCCCAGAGTCCGGCAAGCGGCCCCTTCGAAAGAAGGGCAAGACCATGACACCGGAGGCCTCCTTCCAACCGGAGGCGCCGGATAGCTTGTTGGAGGCGCTTAGAGGCGCTTCCATCGAGGAAGAACACCGCACTATCATGAGTGCGGTGATTCAGAAGGTTCAGCATGCCAAGAGCGGGCTGACCGAAGCCTGCAGCAGCCTTCTAACAGGCTTTGAGGTAAGGAGTTAAAATTATGTAATGTAATACCGCGATTGATGAGCCCCGATGCTCGGTTTGGTGTTCGGAAAGAAAAGCGGACCGAGGATCTAACAAGATATACTCGTGGTTGCTTAAAATATGTCAATATGGGTTTGCAGGCTCTTGCTGCTGACCTCTGCCGCACTAACGGCGGAGGTCGATGTCTTCAAGCAGGCTCTCGAGCGGTCCGAGCAAGAGCTCGCCATGCCAAGAAGCAGCTCGAGGATAAAGAAGGTGAGTCACACCACTTTGAATAGTTACCTTCTGTAAAAGGATTTTGGTTGCAATAAAATTAACAAGGATAATATGGGTATTGCAGGGCCACGAACGAGGTGGCAGCCACGAAGGAGGCCGTGTCCGCGGCGAACACAGTGCAGCCAGCGAGCGGGCAGAGCGAGAAAAGCAGAGACGCAGTGGCGGAAGTGCGGCAAGAGCTCCGTGCTCTCATGGAGAAGCATGAGAGTTTGGAGCGTGACTTCAAGACTTCGAGTCCGAGCTTGCCTCGGCTCTCGAAAGTGCCAAGTCCGCCAAGGCCGAGGCCCATAAGGCCCTTCAGAGGTTGAAGATGTAAAGAATATAGCGGCGGGTAAGGCATTTTTCACGCAGCGTGCATGTTAATGTAAACTACCCGACACTTACCCGCATTCGAGCTCTCGAGGCGCTTGCAGATCTGCGCGTAGTCGTCCGATGCCGCCAGCATTCTATCGTGGCGAGGAGGGAGCTCGACGGAGAAGGTCTTCGGTCTCGAAGACGCTGAGGCCGGCCATCTAGTGCCCCAAGCGATCACCAAGCGGTGGTCGAACTCCACAAGGTAGCCGAGGAGGCCATGAAGGGCCTTATAGTCCGGCCAGGCTCAAGCAGGCCATGCACTGGACCTACTTGGCCTCGTCTGGCGGCTGGTGGATGCGTGCCTCGGTGGAGGTCATCAAGCGCTCCTTTGTATTGAAGGTGCTCGCTGGGCCCTCGCCCGCACAAAGGTGCATTGGGGCAGGTTGATCCGGAGAAGCTTTACGGACCCACCGCCACGGGCAAGGAGTATCGTGACGCCCAAATGTATTATAAAACTGTCTCAAGGGAGCCCGCGATATTGCGGATGAGTGCCCGAAATGTAATCTTTGAGTAAACTCGTTATGTATTATCCTCGCATCCTTTGAAACTTTGTTCATGTGCGCATTAAGCAACGCTTGTTTAATTTAAAATATTACCTTCATGCGGCCGTTTATAAAATCGAGAGATGGCAAGTCGTTGGCTTCAGCCCCCAAGCCACGAGTGCCGGGTGTTCGGATAACCTTGGCGCTCTAGTTCCCATTTTGGGTCCATCTAGGAGGCGCCAACACAACGTAACAAGGTAACCGGACTTATAATGCTTGAACACTCTCACTTAGCCATAGAATTCTATAATTTTAAATTTAGTGAAGCCCTGGTATTCGGAAGGCGAATCCAGGCGCTATCCACGCTTTCGCTCGGACAGTGTCCGAACTTCGCCAAGCAGCGTGAGTCTTTATGACCCGAAAAACCTCTCGAACAGCGCCGGTCTCTCGCCTTATCATGCTAGTCGGTTTTAGCTTTCTCATCGAGGCGCCGCCTGCTCAACCGGGCGCAATCGCGATGGTTCTCCCAGTCACCACCTTAGCCGACGAACGGAATGTAAGGCACCAAAGCGTGGGAGCCGGGCAAACCCAACTATTGACCCAAGACATGATTCGAGCCGATTCATATAATGCTATAAGTTCGGGTGCCACACTTGTGAAAGTGTTCGGACTTATCACACCATAATGCGGGAACATAAGCCCCTGGTGTATTTGGCCGTACCAAAATATACGGGTGCAAGATGTCACGTAATGAACATATATATAAAAAGTAATGCAATTGCGAATGGAAAGTGCTGCGTTATTTATTAAAGAAAGTCTGCTGTGAGTGCGGACTGATACAAATAGTGCGGTAAGCAAGGGATTTGGACTAATTAAACATGTCCCCCTCCAGGGGTGAGCTGCAGACTTGGTGTATATAATCGAATTTAATGCTCGTAATTGAGACCACCTGAGTGTTCGTTGCAGCCTTCTTCCTTCCCTGGTTGTTGCATCATGAGTTCGGTAGGTTCACCGCCGGACAGGGCCTCTGTTTAACGGAGTCCTGTGTACACAAAGAAGTAAAGTAAAAAAGAAAAGAAGGGGGGCACACTTGCGAGCCCTTGGTGTGGTCGAGCCGCACTCTGGGTCCATTGTGATCGTGCCCCTTCCCCTGCGCCCATGGTATCTCCAAAGTGTAGTGATGTACGCGGAGGGTTTGTCTTGCGATCATGCGAGGGCGGGGGTTAGGGCCGCATTGCTACGCGTGCTCTGATCGCGCCAGGTGGTCTTGGTTGGGATTGCTTCGGGCGCGTTTTGCTGTATCCGGCCGTTTAACGGCCGGACTCGAGAATTGCCTTAAAAGGCTGTTCTATACTTCTGCCGCGAGAGCCGCTGTATGTTCCTCCGTTCGGAGGGAGCGTTCCGTATTCCCGTTGACCGTGATGACTCCACAAGGGCTTGGCATCTTGAGATTGAGCTATGCATAATGCGGCACGACGTTGAATTTTGCAAACGCGGTTCGTCCGAGCAGAGCGTGATAGCCGCTGCAAAACGGGACTATGTCGAAGATTAACTCCTCGCTCCGGAAATTGTCCGGGGATCCGAAGACCACTTCGGTGTGGTGAGC
Organism: Aegilops speltoides; assembly: GCA_021437245.1. Lineage (NCBI taxonomy): Eukaryota > Viridiplantae > Streptophyta > Magnoliopsida > Poales > Poaceae > Aegilops > Aegilops speltoides. Next base: position 496,631,054 of record CM038143.1, read on the forward strand.
TCATGCATAGCTTAGCCTCCACACCGGTATGACACCTTTAAAGGTTGTCTTTGTAGGTTTAATTCTTGAGGGGTCTATGCCCATTTTGCGCACTGTATCCTGATAAAGCAGGTTCAGGCTACTACCGCCGTCCATTAGGACTCTCGTGAGGTGAAATCCATCGACGATTGGGTCCAAGACCAATGCGGCGAATCCGCCATGGCGTATGCTGGTCGGATGGTCTCTTCGATCGAAAGTGATCGGACAAGAGGACCATGGATTGAACTTCGGGGCGACTGGATCCATCGCATAGACGTCCCTTAGTGCGCGCTTCCTCTCCCTCTTGGGTATATGGGTTAGGTAAATCATGTTCACCGTCCGCACTTGTGGGGGAAAACCCTTCTGTCCTCTATTGTTCGGTGGTCGGGTCTCTTCCTCGTCGTCGCTGTTTAGCCCCTTGTCATTGTTTTCGGCAATTAACTTACCTGCCTGCTTGAACACCCAGCAATCTCTGTTAGTGTGATTAGCTGGCTTTTCAGGGGTGCCATGTATCTGGCATAAGCGGTCGAGTATTCGATCCAAATTGGACGGGCCCGGAGTGGTTCTTTTGAATGGCTTCTTCCGTTGACCGGGTTTAGAGCCTCGGAATCCGGCGTTGACTGCTGTATCCTCCTTATCGTCGTCGTTAATGTGGCGTTTGTTTTTGTTTCGATGTGACCTGCCGTTGCTGTCCTTAGTATCCGGACTGCCAGAATTTTTACGGAGATTGTTGCTGCGAGCTAGCCAGCTATCCTCTCCCGCGCAAAAGCGGGTCATTAATAATGTGAGGGCTGCCATGGATTTCGGCTTTTCCTGCCCCAGGTGCCGGGCTAGCCATTCGTCCCGGATGTTATGTTTGAAAGCTGCAAGGGCCTCTGCATCCGGACAGTCGACGATTTGGTTTTTTTGTCAAGAACCGTGTCGTAATTGTTTGGCCGATTTGTCCGGCTCTTGAATAATGTGGCTTAGGTCGTCGGCGTCGTGGTGGTAACGACGTGCCACGGAAGTTATCGAGGAATGCGGCTTCCGTGTCTTCCCAACACCCAATTGACTCTGCGGGCAAGCTGTTAAGCCAATGCCGAGCTGGTCCTTTAAGCTTGAGTGGGAGGTACTTGATGGCGTGGAGATGCCGCGCGGGCCATATGGATGTGGAGAAGATAATCTTGATCCAAACCGCTGGGTCTGTTGTGCCATCGTAGGATTCGATGTTTACGGGTTTAAACCCTTCGAGGATTTGATGATCCATTACTTCGCGGTGAAGCATAAGCGGGTGTCTTGGCGCCTCAGATTGAGCAATATCACGACGCAGCTCAAGAGAGCGTTGTCTGCTGTGTTTGGCCCGGCCGGAGTTATTGTATCCGGCGCGACGGTATTCGTCATGGGTCGTGGGGCACCCATGTGATCCGTAGATGGATCTGGATTGCCTTGCTTTGTCCTCCAATATATCTCGTAAGTCCGGCGCGTTCCCTCTTGGCTTCGTACTTTTGGAGCGATGCCGGGGTACGGTCTTGGCTGGGGGCCTGGATGCCTCTCTGTCACGACCATGGGGTGGTCGGTCAGCCGTATCGTGCGCTGGTGATGGAGGTATGTATGCTTCCTCCTCTAATCGGGGAGCAGCTTGCGTCTTGGGTAGCTTTTGGAGGCGTTCGAGTTTATACTCTTGGCCGTGAGGACCTCGGTCCATCGATCGCCAGCAGGTCTGATCAGCTTGAAGTCTGTTGCTGCTTTTCTTTAGGCTGTTTGTTTGTGGCGATAAGCTGCGCTTCAAACGCTCTTGTTCGACGGGATCCTTAGGTACGCATTTAATTCGCCGTCGTGAGGCTTGCTTCGTCTTGGAGGGAGGCATATAGTTATGATCCTCAACCTCTTCGCTCCGCCACCCTCTCGTGAGGGCTTGCTTCGCATCCTCCTGTCTTTGAGTCTTCTTTGGGGATTGTCTTCGACACTCTCGGGGTGTTATTATCTCCGTGCGGAATCTCCATTCTTCTTTGTGGCGGATTTAGAGCGGCGCCACGACGCCGGGCGTTTGGGCTGCTTCTTTAAAGAATCTGCCTCCGTTGCTTCTTCGCCGTCCCGTCTTTTGGGGTGTCCACCATGTATATGTCGATGACGAGGTGGTCTTCCGGTGCCTGTGGCGCTGGTTCTGTTCGCCTCCGGCATCGTCGTCCATAGCGTCGATGTCATCGAGTCGTAGTCTAACATGTCGGTTAGATCGTCGACGGTGGCTACAAACCGGGTGGTGGGTGGGCTCTGAATTTCTTCGTCGTCCGTACCCCAACCATCCTGGCCATAGTCCGGCCAGGACTCTACCGATAACGAGAGATGCTTTAGCGAATCTAGGATGTCGCCAAAGGGCGAGTGTTGGAAGATGTCCGCGGCGGTGAATTCCATAACCGGCGCCCCATCCGAATTGATTGGTAGGGGCGTGGGAGGTTCGGAGTCCGGCAAGGAGTCCGGCACCTCGGAATCACGATTTTCGCGAGGGACAAGATTAGTGTTCGGCTCCATCGCCGTGGAAGTTGAAGCCCCCGAGGTGGTGTCTATCCACCGATCCTCGATCTGGGTGATAGGCTCCGGACTAAAGGCCGAAGCGGATTCATGTGCTGCCACCAAGGCACTGTTCGGCGGCAGAGCTAGATCATGCCCATCGTCGCAGTGCGGTGCGCTTGGCTGTGGCTCAAGTCCTTCGAAGATCAAGTCTCCGCGGACATCGGTCGTGAAGTTTAGACTTCCGAATCTGACCTGACGGCCAGGGGCGTAGCTTTCGATCTGCTCCAGATGGCCACGTGAATTGGCCCGCAGTGCGAAGCCGCCGAACACGAAGATCTGTCCGGGGAGAAAAGTCTCATCCTGGACAGCGTTGTTGGTTGAAGATGCCATCGGGCCTATCGGTGACGACACAGAGGAACTCTCAATGAAAGCACCAATGTCGGTGTCAAAACTGGCGGATCTCGGGTAGGGGTCCCGAATCGTGCGTCTAGGCGGATGGTAACAGGAGGCGAGGACACGATGTTTTACCTGTGTTCGGGCCCTCTCGATGGAGGTAAAACCCTACATCCTGCTTGATTAATATTGATGATATGGGTAGTACAAGAGTGGATCTACCACGAGATCAAGGAAGCTAAACCCTAAAGCTAGCCTATGGTATGATTGTTGTAATGTATATTGTCCTACGGACTAAAACCCTCCGGTTTATATAGACACCGGAGGAGGCTAGGGTTACACAGAGTCGGTTACAATGGTAGGAGATCTACATATCCGTATTGCCAAGCTTGCCTTCCACGCCAAGGAAAGTCCCATCCGGACACGGGACGGAGTCTTCAATCTTGTATCTTCGTAGTCTTGGAGTCCGGCGGACGATGATAGTCCGGCTGTCCGGACACCCCCTAGTCCAGGACTCCCTCAGAACCCATGGCCAGGATAGCCGTCATCGTCCTATTCTTCTTCATTGTCTTCCATCATAACCCCTATTTCTCCGTGCTTGGTCCAAACATTATAGTGGGGCATGAAACCGGACTCAAATAGGTGGACGTGAATGGTTCTTGACGTAGAGTAACTGTGACCATTCTTACAGCCAGGACATGGACAAGGCATAAACCCATCCGCCCGCTTGTTTACCTCAGCGGCAAGCAGAAAAGTATGCACGCCATTAATGAACTCGGGAGAGCATCGGTCATCATACATCCATTGTCGGCTCATCTTCATTACACAACACCGAATAGACCAAATTAATACAAGTTCATACATAAAGTTCATATGCAACACTTAATTAAATGCAACATACAAATAACTCTCTAGCTAAAGAATTTAAATGCAAAAACAAATGCGATCAAGATCACAACTAAGGTAACATTTGATCCAACAGCATAATGATACCAAGCCACACTATCAATGGCATATTTTCTAATCTTTCTAATCTTCAACCTCATTTTCTCCATCTTGATCTTATGATCATCAATGACATCGGCAACATGCAACTCCAATTCCATCTTCTCCCCCTCAATTCTTTTCAATTTTTCTTTCAAATACTCATTTTATCTTTCAACTAAATTTAACCTCTCGACAATAGGGTCGGTTGGAATTTCCGGTTCACATACCTCCTAGATAAAAATATCTATGTCAACTTGATGGGCATAATTTATCATAAACACGAAATGCAACAACTAGTTTTAAAAGAGAATATACCACATCCGAATCATAACAAGGACGAGGGCCAACGGGGACGGATATCAAAACCATGGCACTATGTATAACAAACAACGTACGGGTAAGATAATTATACGAGTAACTTTATATCCAAATCAATCAAACATCAATTTGGTAATGTAAAACATTCATGAACAAGAGCCTCACCACAAGGTGGTGCCGCGACGGACGAGTGCAAAGCGATCGGCGGTGATTTACGATGGAGATTTAGAAGGCACTAAGTAAACCACACCTACATATGCAAACTAAGTGTTATTTTTGACCTCAAATTGCATATAAATCAAATACTAGCAAATATAATTCCTCCCAAATTAATCACTATACAAAGAATTGCAAGAGCTAATCTAGCAATGAGAGTTGAAAGGACAAAGTTGCTAACCTTTGTGATCATTTGAATGGATGGGGGCCTTCAAATCTTGACAAATTTTGGGCAAAATTTGTAAGGAGCTCGAGGAAGATAGGGGAAGAACAGAGGAAGTGAGGGGAAAGGGGAAGAACAGAGCGGCTCGGGTGGACGAAGGGTTTATGTACATCGACCTTTAGTACCGGTTCGTGCCACGAACCGGTACTAAAGGTGCTGGACGGGCCCCAGACTGACAAAATCCTGCCACCACTCTCTTTAGTACCGGTTCGTGGCACGAACCGGTGCTAAAGGTTCGCCACGAACCGATACTAATGAGAGCGGCCGGCTAGCTGTTGGAACCGGCACTAATGGACACATTAGTGCCGGCTCAAAATCAAACCATGACTAATGTGTCTCAGATTTTGCCCTTTTTCTACTAGTGCGAGTAAAGAGACCTGCCAGTAACGAGATTGAACTAGGCATAGAGAAACCGACAATCGAATCTCGGGCAAGTAACATACCGACAGACAATGGGAATTACGTATGTTGTCATGAAGGTTCAACCGATAAAAGATATATATAGGAATCAATATGGGCATCCAGGTCCCGCTTTTGGTTATTGACCGAAAAGGTGTCTCGGTCATGACTACATAATTCCCGAACCCGCAGGGTCGCACGCTTAATGTTCGTTAACGCTAGAGTGGTATTGGGATATTTGATGAGTGGTAACCAAATGTTGTTCGGAGTCCTGGATGATATCCTGTACGTCACGAGGAGTCTCGCAATGGTCGAGAGGTAAAAATTTATATATGGGAAGTTATACTTTGGGTTCCAGAAAAAGGTGCAGTTTTTCGGTAATGTACCGGGAAGCTTCCAGAAGGTTTCGGAGGGGTCCGGAAGTACACAAGTGGGTCTACCACGACCCAATAGCTAGCATGGGCTGCGGGGAGGTGCCCTGGCCTTATTGGGCTAGGAGCACCAAGTCCTCAAAAGCCCATGTGGGTTGGGAAGGCAAAAAAGGAAGCAGTCCTAGTAGGAATTGGATTAGACTTGGAGTCCAAGTCCTCTCCTTGTTAGCTGCGCCCTAGGGCTTGAAGGGGCTGTTTCCCATGTACCTCCACCTCTATATAGAGGGGAGGGGCGCCCCAAGAGGATACACTAAGCCCTTGGCACCCCTCTCTCTCTCTCTCTCTCCCGTTACTCCGTAGTTCGACCGCCTCATCCCGGCGACACTTAGCGAAGCATTGTCGGTGCTCCACCACCACCATCACCACCACGCTGTCGTGTTGGTTGTGATCCCATCTACTTCTCCTCTCCCACTTTCTGGATCAAGAAGGAGGATACGTCATCGAGCCGCACGTGTGCTATACTCGGAGGTGTCGTCCGTTCGGCACTAGATCGGTTGGATCGTGATCGGACCGCGAAGAGTACCGCTACATCAACCGTGTGATAAATGCTTCCGCCTAATGGTCTATGAGGGTACGTAGACACACTCTTCCCTCTTGTTGCTATGCATCTCCGTGGATAGATCTTGCGTGTGCGTAGAAATTATTTTGTTTTCCATGCAATGTTCCCCAATAGTGGCATCCGAGTCAGGCCTATGCGTAGATAGTATGCACGAGTAGAACACAAAGAGTTGTGGGCGGTGATAGTCATACTGCTTAATTACCACCAAACGTCTTATTTTCATTCGGCGGTATTGTGGGATGAAGCAGCCTGGACCAACCTTACATGTCCACGACATGTGACCGATTCCACCGACAGACATGCGACTTGTTTTGCATAAAGGTGGCTGGCGGGTGTCTATTTCTCCTACTTTGCTTGAATCGAATTTGACTACGGCCGGTCCTTGAAGAAGGTTAAAATAGTAAACTTGATAGTCACCGTTGTGGTTTTTGCGTAGGTAAGAACAGTTCTTGCTAGAAGCCCGCAACAGCTACATAAAACTTGCAACAACAAAGTAGAGGACGTCTAACTTGTTTTTGCAGGGCATGTTATGATGTGATATAGTCAAGACGTGATGTGATATACGTTGTTGTATGAGATGATCATGTTTTGTAATATTGACAACCGGCAGGAGCCTTAGGGTTGTCTATTTATTGTATGAAATGCAAGTGCCATGTAATTGCTTTATTTTATCGCTATGCGTTAGCAATAGTTGTAAAAGCAATAATTGGCGAGATGACCCCGACACAACGACGGAGATCAAGGTGTTGAGCTGGTGACGATGGAGATCATGAAGATGCTTCAGAGATGGAGATCAAAAGCACAAGTTGATGGTGGCCATATCATGTCACATATTTTGATTGCATGTGATGTTTATCCTTTATGCATCTTATTTTGCTTAGAACGATGATAGCACTATAAGATGATCCCTTCACTTAATTTCAAGATAAAAGTGTTCTCCCTGAGTATGCTCTATTGCCAAAGTTCAATGTTTTGAAGCACCACGTGATGATCGAGTGTGATAGACTCTATGTTCACATACAATGGGTGTTAGCCAGTTTTGCACATGCAGTATACTTGGGTTAAACTTGATGAGCCTAACATGTACAGACATGGTCTCGGAACACTGGAGACCGAAAGGTCGAACATGAGTCATATAGTAGATATGATCAACATAGAGATGTTCACAATTGATGATTACCCCATCTTACGTGATGATCGGACATGGGTTAGTTGATTTGGATCATGTATCACTTAAATAATTTGAGGGATGTTAATTAAGTGGGAGTTCATTAGTAATTTGATTAATTGAACTTCAATTTATCATGAACTTACTCTGAATAGTTTTTGCATATCTATGTTGTAGATCAATAGCTCGCAATATGGATCCCCTATTTTTGATATGTTCCTAGAGAAAACTAAGTTGAAGGATGATAGTAGCAATAATGCGGATTGGGTCCGTGATCTGAGGATTATCCTCATCGTTGCATAGAAGAATTATGTCCTTGATGCACCGCTAGGTGACAGACCTATTGCAGGAGCAGATACAGACGTTATGAACGTTTGGCAAGCTCGATATGATGACTACTTAATAGTTTAGTGCGCCATGCTTTACGGCTTAGAACCGGGACTTCAAAAACGTTTTGAACGCCACAGAGCATATGAGATGTTCCAAGAGCTGAAATTGTTATTTCAGACTCGTGCCCGTGTCGGGAGGTATGAGACCCCTGATAAGTACTTTGCCAATATGGAGGAGAATAGCTCAGCCAGTGAGCAAGTCCTCCGAATGTCTGGGTACTACAATCGCTTGGTCTTGGCCTTGGCCTTGCCGGCGGCTGATAAGTCTCCAACGCATCCATAATTTTTTACTGTTCCATGCTATTATAGTATCAATCTTGGATGTTTTATCTGCAAGTATATGCTATTATATATCATTTCTGGGACTAACCTATTAACATAGTACCAAGTGCTAGTAGTTTTTTTTTTCCTGTTTTGGTTTTCCGGGAAATCAGTACCAAACGAAGCCCAAATGCCACAAAACTTTTTGATAATTTTGCCTGGACAAAAGAGACTCTGGAAACTTCTGGAGGAGACCAGAAGGAGAACAAGTAGACGGCAATGCACTAGGGCGTGCCCTAGAACCTTGTGGGTCCCACAGGGCTCCGTTAGACCTAATTGCAGCTCTATAAATTTTTTAAAACCGGGAAACCAACAAATAGCCACCCAAAATACTTTTTCCGCCATTGCAAGTTTTTTGTTCTCCCGCGATCCCATATGGAGGCTTTTCCGGTACTCTTCCTGAGGGGGAATCGATCACGGAGTGCCTCTACATCAACCTTACCGCCCTTCCGATGATGTGTGAGTAGTTTACCACAGACCTACGGGTCCATAGCTAGTAGCTAGATGGCTTCTTCTCTCTCTTTGATCATCAATACAATGTTGTCCTCAATGTTCTTGGAGATCTATTCAATGTAATTTTCTTTTGCGGTGTGTTTGTTGGGATCCGATGAATCGTGGGTTTATGATCAGATTATTCATGAGTATTATTTGAGTCTTTTATGAATTCTTATATGCATGATTGTTATAGCTTTGTATTTCTCTTCCCTCTATCAGTTTGGTTTGGCAAACTAGATTGATTTATCTTGCAATGAGAGAGGTGCTTTTTAATGGGCTCAATCTTGCGGTGCTCTATATCCCAGTGACAGAAAGGGACATGACACGCATTTGTATTGTTGCCATTAAGGGGAAAACGACGGGGTTTATTCATATTGGTTGAGTTGACTTTGTCTACATCATGTCATCTTGCTTAAGGCGTTACTCTGTTCTTTATGAACTTAATACTCTAGATGCATGCTGGATAGCGGTTGATGTGTGGAGTAATAGTAGTAGATGCGGGCAGGAGTCGGTCTACTTGTCTCGGACATGATGACCATATACATGATCATTGCCTTGAATATCGTCATAACTATGTGTTTTTCCCTTCAATTGCCCAACAGTAGTTTGTTTACCCACCGTATGTTTTCTGTTCGAGAGAGAAGCCTCCAGTGAAAACTATGGCCCCCGGGTCTATCTTTATAATATATTAAAATCCAAAAATACATTGCTACAATTTATTTATTATTCTTTTATTTTGTGCTTATATTAATCTATCTACCATTATCAGATAAGATCCCTGCAAATAACCGCCCTGGGGATTGACAACCCCCTTGACCGCGTTGGGTGCAAGTATTTGCTCTTTTTGTGTGGGTGTTGTTCACGAGGTTTCACATGGTTCACCTACTGGATTGATAACCTTGGTTCTTAACTAAGAAAATATTTATCTCTATTGTACTGCATCATCCTCTCCTCGTCGAGGAAATCCCAACGCAGCTCACAAGTAGCAGCTGCGCCGGGCTACACTACAAAAAAAAGACACATCCGTGACATATGACACTTCTATGACGATTATTGTGACAAAACCCGGTATCATCATAGATGTGGTGGGCTCCTACTTCTATGACAAAAAATCATGACAGAAAAATGGGCTTTTTGTCCTGGGCGGGCCGGAGACGCGGCTGCATGACATTCTTAGGGCCGTCCATGATGAAAAAAAACCGTGGTAGAAGCGAGGGCGAGGAAATTTTCGGGGAGTTCCCGGTTACGGTGGGAGGTCGGGGGCCGAGTGATGCGCGTTTCTCTCGCACACGTACGCACGTGTGTGTGAGGCGTTGGCTCTAACTGAACCCGAGCAAGGCGTTGGGATCTAATCGAACCCGGCGGCGCAGCTGCGAACTACGCGTTCTTGAACCCGAGCGATCGATCGATGGCTATTAATCGAACCCGATCGGCGATTCGCCGCTCTCGCTGCTAATGAAGCGATCGATCTGCCTCTCTAGATGAGCAGTGAGTGTTGCGGGGGTTGGATGAGCGATGGCGATGGCGTTGCCTCGGATGAACAGAACCCGTGGTGTGGAGGTGCGGATGAGCAGTGAGACGATGGAGGGTGCCCGTGGAGGGTGGTTGAGCGATGGCCGGAGGAGTAGCGGCGGTGGAGGCTGGATGAACATGAGCCCGTGGAGGTGGAGGAGGTCGACGGTGGAGATGAGCGATGCCGTGGAGTCCTGTTTTGCGGTGCCACACCCTCCCGATGAGCAGGACCCCTATTTCGACCGTAGCGCTCCAACACAAGTCCGTTTCGTCCTTTTTGCGGTACGCCACACCCCTCCCAATCAATAGGACCCCCGTTTCGACCGTAGCACTCCAACACAAGTCCGTTTCGTCCGTTTTGCGGTGCGCCACACCCCTCCCGATCAACAGGACCCCCGTTTCGACCGTAAGAGGTCCGTTTCCTCCGTTTTGCGGTATGCCACACCCCTCCCGATCAACAGGACCCCCATTTCAAATGTGGCCGGTCGAACACAAGGCCGTTTCCTCCGTTCTGTGGTACGCCAGGCCTCGTTTCCATCACCTGTTCCGTCCAAGCCCTCCCGATGAACACGACCATGCATTCCGTTCTGACCCAGCCGGTTGGCTCCCCATGAACACAACGACGATGTTGTTTCTCCGTTCTGGCCCAGCCATGTACACGAGCCCTGGCCGTACGTATGTGCGAGTAGGCGTTCGAGACCCTGCCCGTATGTACACATACGTGGCCGTATTTTCTTTCTTGCACACTGGCCGTTGTACGTACATGTGCATGCTACGTGCGCGCCTCTACTACGACACGTACGCGCCTCTACTACGACACGTACACGCCTCTACATCGAATAGTATATATGTACGTACACGTTTGCGACCAGAATAACAACGCTACGTACGCTTGGACCAGGTGGGTCCCGACTTTCAGGCACTTCCTTGCCTGCGAAGATGTAGCTGGTGGGTCCCAGCAGTCAGGGGGGCGAATCTTTTTTTTGCCCGGACACACTTCCTTGCGTGCAAAGGTGTAGCTGGTGGGTCCCAGTAGTCAGGGGGAAACATTTTTTTCGTGAAATACGGTGGCCCGTCCGATGGGTCCCTATTGTAAGGTGGAGGAATAATTATTTTGTGCGTAATAAGGAGGCACGTCCTTGCGGCCGCCGTGGACCCAGCTGTCAGCCTCTCCACGCACAGTACTCTTCAGATGGAAGTCGGTCGTTGACCACATTGACCATGCCGCACCGAGAGCACCACGGGAATGGACGACGGCGAGACCTAGGAAGGGGACGACGCGGAGCCGGGGAAGATGCGGCAGTGGATGCCCACGCGAAGATGAGTACGAGGGTTCACTGGTTCGGCTGCGGTGTGAGGCTACCGTCGCCGCAGAATAACGGGGGTGTGGGTGAGTAGGGGATGGCCTGGCCAGTGGTGGGAGTAGTAGGGGGCGGTGAGGCCTCCGTGGCATCACAGCCGGCCACGGGAGGCAGGAGCATGCGGCACGACCGGCGCTGCTTTGGGCGGCTGGAGCACGAAGACCAGAGGTTGAAGAAGCACTACGGCTGTTGGATGGACATCGTATGGTCACTGGAGCTAGAATCGTTCATATTGACTAAGTTGACAAAGCCCTCCATCCCCGTAAACTTAGTAGGCCCACAAGTCAGCCTCCCACCAAGGTGAGTCCTAGCTAGCAGGGGGAGTATTCATTTTTTTGTGCGTAATAAGGAGGCATTTCTGGTGGGTCTGAGCTAACAGCGGGGGAACGTTATTTTTCGCAAAATACGGAGGCCCTTCCGGTGGGTCCCAGCTATCAGGTGGAGGAATCATTATTTTGCGCGGAATAAGGATGCATTTTCCTGTGTGGGCCCCTACTGTCAGCCTCTTCCGATGGCTGTTGTTTGTTGACCATGTTGACCTCGCCGCGCCGAGAGCACAAACGCGATGGACGAGGGTGAGGCCCAGGAAGAGAACCACCCGGAGCCGGCGAAGCCTCCGCAGCGGATGCCCACGCTGAGGGGAGAACGAGCGCTGACTCGTCGGATGCGGGGTGAGGCTGACGTCGCCGGAAAATAACAGGATGTGTGGGTGGTTAGAGGGATGACCTGGCGGCAGCACAGCCAGCCACGGGAGGAGGGAGCAGGCAGTCCCGTCGGCGCTGGTTTGGGCGGCTGGAGCAGGAAGATCAGATATTGAAGAAGCACGGCGGCCGTTGGATGGACATCCAACAATCACTGCTGTGTGTTGACTAAGTTGACAAAGCCTTGCGTACGCGTAAAAAAAATTAGGACAGCGTCATAGTCAACCTAGTAGGCCCAGAAGTCAGCCTCCAAATCTGTGGAAAACAGCATACAACCCATTAGCCATTATTTTCAATAATTTACAGCCCATTTGCTAATTCTTAAGGATATTTGAAGCCCATATTCTTTTTATTAGCATTACAGACCATATATTCTGAGCACTGCTAACAATTCAAAGAAATTTTGCATATTTCGGTGGGGTCCGAACTCTTTTAATCACGAAATTTTGAGTCACGTTAAAAATAATTTTCAAAAAATTATATCAAAATAAAATTCAAAAAACAATTCTCCGCAAAAAAATGAATGAAATTTAGAATCTTAACTAGCAAGATGCCCTTTCGTTGCACGGAACATGAAGATGCATTTGTATGAGTAGTTTATCTTGTGGGAGAAAAGATGATATTTTAATGTAATTGCTAGTTGGCTTTGGTTTAAAAATTTATAGCCCATTTCTTACAACTTATAGCCCGTTTTTTGGGGAAGCCCATTTCTTACTACTTACATCCCTCCTCATCTTGAAAGATTTGCAGCCCAATAGAGAGAGAAAACAAGTAGGCCTCGGTTTTGGTATTCTCCAAAAAAAAAACTGGGCTAGCCAATTTGGAAAGAAAAATATATCAACTGGGCTCGTCATGTGCTTAATAAAAGCGTAAGCGTGGGCTAGACGGACCACAGCCCCCGCACAGCGTGCAGTTGAGCTCCGTCTCTGAAACTGAAAAACAACTTATAGCCCGTTTTTTGGGGAAGCCCATTTCTTACTACTTACATCCCTCCTCATCTTGAAAGATTTGCAGCCCAGCAGGGCTGAGAAAAGCAAGTAGGCCTCGGTTTTGGTATTCTCCAAAAAAAAAAGAACTGGGCTAGCCAATTTCAGAAAGAAAAAATATATCAACTGGGCTCGTCATGTGCTTAATAAAAGCGTAAGCGTGGGCTAGACGGACCACAGCCCCCGCACAGCGTGCAGTTGAGCTCCGTCTCTGAAACTGAAAAACAACTGGGCGAGCTGCTGGGTCCCTGGTGTTATCTGCTCGTTGTGTAATTTTCTCATTTATTGACTATATTGACAATGGCGTGGAACCTAGTTGTCAAATAATTAGGAGGAAGTATTTTTTTGGCTTGTAATAACGAGGCACCTGCTTGCGAAATGCAATGACCCTGGTGGGTCCCTACTGTCAGCCTCTTCACGTACAGTCATCTCCTGATTCCTCTTGGTTGTTGACCATGTTGACAATGCCAGACGGCGGCGGGCCCAACGAGCTAACCAAGGTGGAGAACGACGGCAAGGCCTCGGACGGGAACGAACAGCAGCCATGGAAGATGCGACTGTGTAGTGGCAGGTGGAGGGGAGTACAGGAAGTACGAGGGCAATAACATGCAAGTCAAGCATACAAATGGTACAAAAAGCCCAAGGATTAATTGTTCATCAAATTTTTAGACAAAACCCAGATTGAAAATGACAGTAACATCTAACCCAACCACTCTTTTTTGCAGTCATAAACAAACGGATCGGTCTGATCCATAAAATCAACATCCTGTGCAAAAAAATTTATTTCAGGATGTCTACAACTTATTGTAAATAGAAGCCGAGCATGTTTAGAAGCCCATTTGTCCACCTGAAACTTCTTTTTGCTGTTCAACATGTTCGTCCATGAGAAATCTCTTGCTGTAAAAATTAAGCCTCATGGACAATAGTAACCTCGCATTCAACAGGAAGAATGTGACAAAGCTTCAGTTTGCCTGGTTGGATGCATATCGTCCCATCGTTATTGTACTCAAACGAATGTCATGAGAACTGAGAAATCCTTGTGCTTATTACGCCAACGATTGGTTATATGTTTTTCTCCATGTGGTTCTGCCTAAGTAGACAGAAGATTGAAGACAGTTAAGGTCTGAGAAAAGAGTATGTCGAAAGAACGACAGCTAAACAGTTAATTCTAGTACAATATATACGGGCTTTCAATGTGCATGAAATCATCACCTCTATGTATAAATTCTTCAGAGATCGAGAGCATCATAGCAAGCCAATAATTATGTCCAGATCAAAACTATACATTCTGATATATATGATCTTGACAGAATCCAGCAGCATTGATAGGCTATCAATGGACGAACTCTTCATTGAGCATATAACATACTGTTAGTACCCAAAGTGTACTCTAGGATGATATAAAACTTATGCGCACAAATGAAAAATGCAGCATATGATTTCAAATGTGTAGATGATAATATACGGTACCTGAAAAAGTGAGGAGCAAACACCAACTCCATGTGATTATTAAACAGGTCACGAATTAGACCCAAGGTCTCCAGTTTGGGCGCAGAGACGAACATTATTTCTGAAGGTGTATAACAATTATGAAGGAGCAACCTTTCAAGTGAAGGGGCATCTTTGATGATGAGCTATTGTCCTTTAAAACAAATTCCAATGTTTGTTAAGGTGGCGACTTTATTTGGAGACAAGCGATCTGATTTCTATTCCCAAAACAATCGCAAGCGCTCCAAGGCGAGGCAACTGGAGTGGATGATCTTTGTCTGATGAGGCCTCCGACAAATAAACCACCACAAGCGAAAGTTTTTTAGCGATGGGAGTCTAAGCATTTGTACCAGTTATGCGGTAGATGGCACCGGGCGAAGGTGGCGGTGTGGAGAGAGGAGGAAAACCGCGAGATGGACAACGGTGGTGTGGGCATGAATTCTTTGTATGTTCGTGGTATGAAACTTTCGTGGTAATTGTAGAATTCAAACTGCTGGAGTTTTTCGAATTCAGGGGATGTCAGCCAAGCGTCCACCTTGCCGAGTATGGACAGCAGGTAGCTTGTCGAGATGCAGAGGCATTGAACGGGGCCCTGCTGGTGAGAACAGACGATGGCTCTGAGGAGATCAAATTCAGGAAGGACAGATATTTGATGACAGTCGAGATTGAGGGGCGCGGTGCGCCATAGAGGCCGCCACCAAGTTGATAGGACTTGTGTGCTGCAGCAATCCTTGGTGTGGAGAAGCGAGATGATCTCCTCAAGGATGACGCCCGGGAGATCGCTGATGCGATCCATCGGAGATTCTACCGGTTCCTCAGATCCGGGTGGGGGGCTCGCCGCTTCTCCCAGCTGCGTCAAGTCGGGATCTACAACAGGCGTCGCCATCAAGGGAGCCTCATCTTCTTGGCGCTGGGGCCAGCCGACTCCATTTTCCTTGTGGGCGTCGCGCCGAGCTCACGGGTTTGAGCAGAGTAGCCAGAGACGAGCCTAGTGGCAGTGTGAGTGGGGAAGGAGGGTTGGGGAATTCTGTAGGAGTGGAAGAAGAGGAGCAAAGTTTTACATGCAGTGAGGAAGAAGGCGGCGGGGTTTTGGACGAGTGAGGAAGATTGGGGAGCGGGGGAATTGGGTGGGGAGGCAGGCGGGAGAGAGCTGTTCATGTTTATAAGGCCCGCTGCACTAACTACTCGCTTTTTCCCAAGAACCGCTCTCTTCTTTTGCGTTGCTGCATTGGAGTTGGCGCATGGGCTTGGCTAACTGGCCATGCATGCAAGATGCATGTGCCCGCCGGCCACTGCATGCGCCTGGTTTGTTACTCGGCCTATTTAATAGGGTGGTTATGGAGTAAATTAAGGTGATTTATTTTCTCTGTGTGCATCCACCAAATTAGAGGATCTGATCTTGGATCTGAACACTCACATTAAACTAACATTCAAGAACAAAAGTTCAGCATGTCTATGCATCTCAATGATTCACCATACTATAACCAATACAAAGCTGTGAGAAGGTGTGAAAATAAAGAAAATCGGTCGATGCTTCTCTGAGCAAAGGGCCTCCCTGCGCACGCATTAATTTCCTGGGCATGCTTCTTTCTTCTCAATGTTGCGAGCACTTTGAGCATATTGGCAACTCCACAGCTGCCTCATCTTGCAATTGATGATGACACATTTGCAGCAAACACATGAGGCAATAGAGATGACACAACATGGGTCCATATTGTGCAGTTCCCCTAAAATCATATTCATTGTCCTGAATCTGAAAAGATAGGAAAACAGTAGCTATACTTAAATGGTGTTGCAAAACAGTAGCACATATCAATAGCTCGGCATGACAAAACACGATCATCTGGACGAAGGCGATACTGACCTGCCTGAGGAAGATTATATATAATTTCATAAGTCCTTGGTTGATTTCCACCTTCGCTGCCTTTGCTTGTTTGCTCCTCCACACATGGCAGGATCGTTCCACCTTGCATTGACAAGTCAACATCTGAATAAGCTAATTTCATCTTGTGGTGGTCATTGTACCTAATTACTGAATGTAGGAATACAGAGCACCATGAGGTTAGTGACAGCAGGTAGATGCAGCCATATAAATTTTGTGCGGTGCTACCAAAATTGAGGTTTGTATCCCTTCCCGTTATGAGAATTCTTCTTGAAGTTGGTAGAATGTGATGGCTTGTTCTTTGCATCAAACTTGTCTTTCCCCTGAGATTTGTTCTTGTTGTTTTGGGGCTGGTTGGGCTGTAAGTTCTTCTCGTGTACCATGTGGGCACTAGAAGCTCCCTCAGTGACCCGAGCACGTGTGTCTTTTGCTCTCGCCTTCTCCTCAAAATCAAGGGTGCTAATGAGATCCAAAACAGAAAACTCATGTCTCTTGTTTTTCAGAGAAGTACCAAAATCATTCCACGAAGGTGGAAGCTTGGCAACAATGGTCCCAGCAACAAATTTGTCTCGCAACGCACACTTAAAGTACTCAAGTTCCTTAGAGAGTGATTGTATCTCATGAGTCTGTTGAACAACAGAGTGCTCATCAGTCATCTTGTAGTCACAGAATTGCTCCATGACGTACAACTCGTTGCCAGCGCCCAAGGGCCCAAACGTGGCCTCGAGTGCAGCCCACATGTCTTTGCCGCTGTCAAACGACATATATGAATCCACAATGGAATCGTCAAGAACACTCAGCTGGGCGGCTTTGAAGAGGTATCCATGTTACAAAATCTTCTGTTGTGTAGGATTAAGATCGCCCTCGGGCTTACCCTTAGCGGCGTCATAGCGATTACATGATCTGAAACCAATATCTGCTCTTGTGCGCCACCTTTATATTGCACCCCTTAAAAGTAGGCCGCTTCAAAAGCGCAGCAAAACCACTCGGAGTAAATTGCCTGTAATCAGGTTTTTGGATTGGATTGTTGAATATATGAGCAATTTAGTATGAGATTTAAACCAAATCAGCAGTAAATAGATCATGACGACAATTGCAAACATCAAAGTAATGATGCGGACTAAATCAGGAGGACAAAATCACATACTGTACAGCGGGAGCAGAACCGATGTGGTTGATGTTGTCACTCATGTCATTGATGAAGAGGTTACCGAGGTCGGGGAAGAAGGCTCTCGTTGAGGAAGTTGTCGCTGGCAGCAGTCACAGGAGTGTGCTCCCCAAAAACCTGATCGCCCCTCTCCCGTACAGGATCACGAAAGGTGGGGTTCGGAGGACTGCTGTCCCTTCTCGCAATGCACGCTAGAAGGAGGGCTGGAGAAGAATTGCGTGGCGGCGCTAAGATCTCGAGCAGTCTTGAAACCATATGATCAACAAGGGCTAGGGTAGAGCATGTCAGGTCGGTCGTGCGAGTATAATAGTAGGCCTTTGGCCCCCAAACCCCACTTCCAAGTTAATAATAGCTCAAAAAAAGTCAATAATAGCCCCACCAAGGTTTGTCTCAAAAAAATGGAGTAATTAAGGCCTCCGTTAGTCCCTTTAGTCTAAATACAATATCATTAATAATGGCTCCACCTTTTGTGTCACAAATTATGTTGGAGTACAACCGGCTACACGTTTACAATCCACTTCTCTTCTCTCTCCTTGAACTAAGCACAAATACTATATTTAAATCCTTATAGCCTCCTTATGTCATCTAATTGTAGTACTTGCTCTAAAGTTACTATCCACTGTGTAGTCTGAAATGCCGGGCGTGCAGCGGGTAGTGCCCTCGGTCGGCGTGCCGTTTCAACGGCGGAAGTAGTGAGAGGTCGCGTCGCCCTAACTTGCCATCAATGTGGAGCGGCGGGCTCAGCTGGCGCCGGGCGGGAAGCGCGCGCGGGAGGGGGAGGGGTTTTTGTTGGGCCAAGAAGGTGAGAAGCCAACTTGGGATTGGTCTGGACGGGGAAATATCATGTGCTCCCATACTCTGCATATGACACTAGTCTATGTTACTACTCCCTCCTTTCCGGTTTATAGAGATGTTTAGAGTAACATAGTAATATGTTGCAGTATAAGTTACTCGCCACTATGACCAGCCTTGGCCTCTCCCAGTGCTCCATCATGTATGGCTGCTAAGTCTGCCACGTAGGCATAAAATATGATGTGGCACCAATAAACTAAGCACCTATGCATACAAGACTTGAGTTACTAAGACATTTAATGCACTTAGCACCTCATCTAAAGAGCATTAATAGTATAGCCAGCTGGTGGCTATAAGCCAGTGCCATGTCATCTACAGCCCATCTTATAGTCAACATGTACAATAGTAGATCAAAAGTGTACTAGTACTTTTTTATTATGTGGCCCACCTTTCATTCTCACAAAGTGCCTAGGAGCACGTGCTAGAGCTGGCTCTTCACGAAGAGCCTGCTTACCTTCTCTCTCCTCTTCTCTTTCCTCCAACTAAGCAGATATAAACTAGTTTATTCCATATAGCCCGCTGACTCAGCTCTATTGTACTTGATCTAAGCACATCTAAGCACTTACTAGCACCCCCCCTTGACCGTGGACCTAGACGGTGTACGTCACCTTGTGTCTCATAATTTTCCTCGTCATCATCTGAGTCCTAGAAGATCTCACCCACATCATCATTAGCATGCAACTGCCTTGATAGACAACGTGCGCAGAAGGAGTAGAGGCGACTGGGGACGCACCACCACCACGTCATGGGCACTCTGTATGTGCTCGTGTGCGTGCAGCGTGCGTGTTTTTCCATCGGTGCTAGCTCTAAGGCCGAGGCTACAGTCGTCTTTGTCTCCGACTAGTAGTTGAGCATTAACGACAAAGAGGTGCTGCAAGAGATGCGTATGTGCTGTTGCGTGCGAGCTTCGTCGTAGCACGACGAACCGGACGTCGCCGCGAATGGCGCATGCCTCCATGCAGCCGAGTGTGTGCGCATGCATGTGTTATTCACGTGCATTCTCCGGTCGAGCGTGTGTGCATGCACGCCTTGTGTACGTGCGTTGTGTGCTCCATGTTGTGCGCGTATGTGCATGAGTTGGATCGGATGGAGTTAGTCCGTTGGCTTGTGTACATGCGTGGCTGCATGCGTCCTGTACATGCGTGGCTTGTTGCGTGGTTATCAATAATTCAATATAAACTACTCCCTCCGTTCCTAAATATAAGTCTTTCTAGCCATTTCTAATAGACTACAACATACGGATGTATGTAGACATATTTTAGAGTGTAGATTCACTCATTTTGTTTCGTATGTAGTCCCTTATTGAAATATCTAAAAAGACTTATATTTGGGAACGGAGGGAGTATAAAGCATCTTCAACTTAGCATCCTGATGTACCATTTCTAGTGGTTAGTGAAAAGTTCATGTTCTTTTATTTGTTTATAGGTGGGCAGGCGGCAAAAAACAGGGTAAAATGCGCAAGGTTCCTTGCAGACGCTCCACTGCGAGGTTCCCTGCTCCTCCTCGGTCGTCGGGAATCTATGCTCTTCAACTCTTTTCTTTTACGTGAGCTTTGTTCATCCTTTTCCCAACACGCGAGATATCTAGCATCAAGGTACACGTGTCATGCAAGAAAATAGAGATAATGAGATAAGCAATGCGTAAGTGAGTCATGCGGGGGGGGAGCGGGGGGAAACCCTTTTTCGTAAGTGAGTCGTGCACTTCGATGGCACCTATGAAATATTTTTTCTCCTCGATGGCACGTGAATAGTGCACGTACTCAACGACGGAGCACGGGATGGTAGCAATGACATGATTAGCCCTTTTTGGGACAGCGTACGTACTAGTAGTAAATAACTTTGATGTGTCCCGTCAACTCACAGAACGACGAGAAGCTTGATTACGCCTTCTCCCATGCCAACGCGTGCGCGGTGGCTCGCAGCATGAGGAGAAACTTTTGCTTACAAGCAGTGGACGTGCAGCAGTTCATTTGGTGTCAGATTGCCAGAAGCACTACTGTAGAACCATCGACTTCCGGAAGAGGCGAAGAGCCAAGCGCAAGGGATACCTCCTTTTTTTCATTCTAGAAACAACCACACGCGAATATCAATGTGCTGGTTATGTAGAACAAATATCCTACAGTCCGTGATCAGCCCTCCTCTATCTCTCTTCTCAGCCAGCCAGCGAAGGCGCAGAGCCCATCGTCTGTTTGCTCACATGCGGTCCCACATGTCAATGAAAACGCAAGAGGACCCACTGAACCTGCACATCTTTCACCTCGACGTGCTAGTGATGAAAAAC
Source organism: Aegilops speltoides (assembly GCA_021437245.1). Taxonomy (NCBI): domain Eukaryota; kingdom Viridiplantae; phylum Streptophyta; class Magnoliopsida; order Poales; family Poaceae; genus Aegilops; species Aegilops speltoides. The sequence continues at coordinate 496,651,691 of CM038143.1, forward strand.
AAATCCAATAAAGATCTTGGTGGCGCTTTTGAGTTACCCAAGAGTAGTAAGATTCTATTCTGATTTAACCCAAGATGCACATCTCGTGGCTTCAACTACCACTCTATTTTCTTTCATGACACGACCGGATCTTTGTATGTCCAGCGATGTCGGCAAAAGGAGGAACAACCCACCAAATCTTGGTTGTGCTCTCGGATTAGACTAGTTGTGCTAACTTAAAAAATTTATTGTGTACTCCCTCCGTTCCAAAATACTTGACTTCCATTCGTCCAAAAATGGATGTACCTATATACTAAAACATGTCTAAATACATGTATATTTTGACAAATAGAAAGCATGTATTGTGCAACGGGGTGAGTAGAATGGATGCAAGTTTTTGTATTGGGAAGAAGAGTACATCCATATATTGATAGAGCGTTGGAGTTGCCCTTACAAGTGGGACCGTAGTTGAGGAAACCGACTATCGGCAAACCCCCACCTCGCCCGCCACGCGATGGCTGAGTTAGAAAAATGATGAGGTTGAAGAGATTGCTCTAGCACGGACTCCAAGAAATATGGTGTCGATGGAAGTCGTCTTTGGTGGTGTGAGCCGTACTCACGGGCGTGAATGCTTGTTACAGCGCATGCCACCCTACTACTCCTACTACCACTATATAGTACTAGTATCGAGGATTCGAGGTGCTGATTACGTACAATATGGCTCTGATAAAACACCCGCACGATCTTGTGAAGCATGTGAAGCTAGTACAAATAGTGTACTACTATTGTTGATTGGCCTCATCCGATAACCTATTGCAATGCACGTACAATTATGTATTTGGAAAATATTTTTTTCCTCGTCGCACCACTCACTCACAGAAGCAACTCAAAAGCGATTCATAAATTTAGTAAGTTTATCACAGGCATACCATTTTATTACATACAACAGGTCATCAACCCATATCGACAACGAAGATACATTATAAATACTAAAGTTTTCACCACACAACAAATAACAAGCAATGAAATGAACTTCAACTCAACCATTCCTCGGTGTCGGAAATGCTTGCTTTGAACCACAAGTGATTCTGTGGGACGGGCCATCTATTGTTGATCTCGAGACCAACGCAGGACTGATCATCCAGGATGAAGCGGCCTACTATATCAATACCAGGGTAGGGAACCACCCAAACGTCCGAGGTATAGACACAATTGCTTCTCATAAATGGTACTAGTAACATTGTGTCAACTGCAGTTGGATCGCCTTTCACCATCATCGGATAGTTTGTCCAAGGAAGAGCGAGTTTTCTCCAAGACTATCAATTCTGTACTAGGGAGAAGGTGTTGGCACTAGCACACTAGTATCCATCCTGAATACCATGCAACGGGTGTTGGAATAGGTCCGGAGATTGCGACCATGGGAGACAACACGTGCTCCCTCCATAGTAACAAACTTAGTGCGCTGTATACACACAAGAAGAGGTGACCCATCGGAATTAGTTGCCAGGCGCCACTGAGTATATACGTTCTGCTCATCCTCATGCTCGTGATCATCACCATCGCCATCTCCCCCTTGGTTATAAAAATTTTCAAGTATACATGGTGGAATGTTCATAGGACCTTGGAAATACAAGAAGAAGGTTAATTAGTAAAGGGAAACTTGCTAACCCGCATGCATGTGGATGAAATGATTATAATTACGGTGGAAGACAAACGTACAGAAACTACGAGGATCCCAGGCAAAAACAGTGCCATGAGCGGTGGAAGCAAACAAAAGACCCTCATATTGAATTGCATCACAGTACACATCCGTGTATAGAAACTGATTTTTGAGCAATATCCATCGAGTCGAACCACAAAGGACGGCAACAAGTGTGTTGAAGATAGCAACAACTTTATAGTTGTTGTAATTCTGAGAGCGATTGGGAACTCGACAAATTGCTATCTTCCGTAGAAGACAGTCACCATGATCGTATTTGAACGTGTGTACAATACCGGTGTGCTCAACCTCTGGGCAGTCTGCTGAGATTTTTGGAAGTGGAACCCGGTCATGAGTGTACACATTCACAAGTTCCCACTCGCAGTTGGACCACCCTCAAGCGATGACATCTTAACATCATACGTATCATTATCAAGTGGCATCAACTTGCACAGGGCGAGGCCTCCGTCGTCCCGGCGCTAGTAGTCATCAGGGTCACGGCAAAGAAGATAGGGGAGATCAAACCGCTCCTTGACTCTTGGGTTCCTTGTAATGATATTATTAGTTGAGTCGAGAATGGGCTTGAACGAACCTGCCATGCTAGCCGAGGTGATGACGTCGCACCAATCAATGAGTTCCTCCACCACGTCATCTTTCAGATTTGGACAAGAATAACGGGGTCGTTTCCGGCCTGTTCCCTCCATGGAGAAGATGATCGAACAATGGCAGAAGAAAGGGTGAAGGGCTAAAGCAAAATGGAGGAGGGAGAGGAAGAGCGTGCGACAGTAGTTCCAAATCGAGAGGGAAAGGCGAAGAGTCGGTGGACGGTTGCCAGTTTGCCACGGTTCACAAAGAGGCGCCCCGGCCTACACGTTCGTTCGGAAATACTACTATTTGTCGTCGTCTCACTAATATGTGGGAAAGGGACCACATGTCAACGAAACATGGTGTGTAATTTCTCGTGCAAAATGCGATTTCGCCGCGTTGGCCCGAGGTGTCGCATTAGTTTTTTTTTGAAAGTTTGCCGCATTAGTTATTGACTTTTATTTTTTTTAACATGCAATCTGAATGGATAGCTCCTGTGGTCATCACATGTGAGCGGATATATTGATGGTTGATTCGCCCGAGCAACTTATTACTGTGGGAATATGGGAGTACCGGCCGATTCAAGGAACAGAAAAATGATGGTTGCTTCGTCCGAGCAACTTACTGTGGCGAAGGTGGGGCTCTGTCGTTTGACTGCTCACTAGTCATTACTCTTTGCGCGCAACAACCGGGGTGAATCTTTCCTGAAGTTGTGTTGTGCACTCAATATTGCTGCATGGCGGGTGGAGCGGATGAAGGATGTCCAACATGTCGGTAAACGAAGTTGAATTGTTTACGGCATTCTTTGTCAATCCTTGAGTTTGTTTATATGTACGCATAATTTTGATGAAATTGTACTGTGATGCTATGAAGGTTTCAATTTTGGTTCCCGCAGGAAAAAAAGTTTCAACTTAGGATTCATGTGTCTTCCCTCGAGATTATCTCGTTACAACATTCCATCAAATACAAATGAAACTACCATGGCTAATGCATCTCAATGGTTCGCAGATCAGCGCCAATATTCACATCACAACTGAAGACAAAGTTGTGAGAAGGTGTACAAATAAAAAAATATAATTGATCGATGATGTTCGTAGGCATGGCTCCATTTCCTTGGCAAAGTGTTCATTGCTTGGCAGCTAGTTTCACCCAGCTCTGTAGCCAAAAAAGAGGTGTATGAAGGACACCACAATCCGATCATTTTGTGCAGCTCCACTAAAATCGGCGGAACATCCTGTTTGCAAAGATATCCAACAAGATGATTACAATAATAGTAGAACTAGATGATGAAACATAACACACATAAATAGAAGCCGATCACCTCTACGATCTCTCTTTAGGACTAACTTCTTGTTGGAGAAGATTAGGCACGGAGTTGGATGAGGAGGATAGCAAAACCAATCCCCCTTTCCGTAGTCCCACAAAAATGTAAAAACGTTGCCCGTGTGACATTTTGGCGGAACTGCACAAAACACTCTTCAGAAAAGTGATTTGTGCAGTTCACCAAAAGGTCGCAATAGCAACGAGGTGAAAATGGATAGCCCTGTTTGCAAAAGGAGGTCGAAAGAAAACAATTACTGCCCAATAACACGAGTTGAAGACACATATGCCGACAAAAAAGAAGCATGTACCAGGGTAAATAAGGGAAATATAGCACATCGTGCTTTATCAAAAATGGTTTGAGGAAGAGATTGCAAGATGGAAAGTACGCCGACCGAGATACGATTTAAGAAAACAACTAAAGAAGATCCACATGCAGCAAAGTGGGAAGATGGGCAGTGGAGCAAGGCCGGAGGAAGCTGTACCTGAGGGTCGTCGGGATGTTACTAGGAGGGCGCCGGCGGCCAGGATCTGCCCATACTGCGGCAGCGAGCAAGTGTCAAAGGCCCTACCACGCCGGAGCTTGGTCAGAGAGAACGGCGGGTACCGCGGATAGGGACGTGCTGCCTCAACGCCGTCGAACGGAGAGACGATGTGTTGGAAATATGCCCTAGAGGCAATAATAAAAGTATTATTATATTTCAATGTTCGTGATAATTGTCTTTTGTTCATGCTATAACTGTATTATTCGGAAATCGTAATACACGTGTGAACACTTAGACCACAAATGACCCTAGTGAGCCTCTAGTAGACTAGCTCGTTGTGATCAACAGATAGTCATGGTTTCCTGACTATGGACATTGGATGTCGTTGATAACGGGATCACATCATTAGGAGAATGATGTGATGGACAAGACCCAATCCTAAGCATAGCATAAAAGATCGTATAGTTCGTTTGCTAGAAGCTTTGCCAATGTCAAGTATCTCTTCCTTCGACCATGAGATCGTGTAACTCCCGGTTACCGTAGGAGTGCCTTGGGTGTATCAAGCGTCAACGCGTATCGGGTGACTATAAAGGTGCATTACAGGTATCTCCAAAAGTATCTGTTGGGTTGACATGGATCGAGACTGGGATTTGTCACTCCGTATGACGGAGAGGTATCTCTGGGCCCACTCGGTAATGCATCATCATAATGAGCTCAAGGTGACCAAGGTGTTGGCCACGGGATCATGCATTACAAGATCTAGTAAAGTGACTTGCCCGTAACGAGACCGAACAAGGTATTGGGATACCGATGATCGAGTCTCGGGCAAATAACGCACCGATTGACAAAGGAATTGCATACGAGGGTTTGATCGAATCCTCGACATCGTGGTTCAACCGATGAAATCATCGAGGCGTGTAGGAGCCAACATGGGTATCCAGACCCGCTGTTGGTTATTTCGAGAGTCGTCTCGGTCATGTCAAGATGTCTCCGAACCCGTAGGGTCTACACACTTAAGGTTCGGTGGCGCTAGGGTTAGTAGGAAGTCTAGTATGTGACTAACGAATGTTGTTGAGTCCGGATGAGATCCCGGACGTCACGAGGAGTTTCGGAATGGTCCGGAGGTAAAGAATAATATATAGGAAGTGGTATTTGCCATCGGGAAAGTTTGGGTCTCCGTAGATGTCTGGACCACGGAAGGGTCCCGGGTCCACCAGTGGGGCCACCTATCTGGAGGGCCCCATGGGCTGAAGTGTGAGGGGAACCATCCCATAGTGGGCTGGTGCGCCCCCTAGGCCCACCCCCTGCGCCTAGGGTTGAAACCTAGGGGTGGGGGGCGCCCCACTTGGCTTGGGGGGCACTCCACCCCCTTGGCCGCCGCCCCTTGGAGATTGGATCTCGGGGCAGCGCCCAGGGGCCTATATAAGGGGGAGGGAGGGGGCTGTTGTACCCATATCCAAGGCGCAGCCCTTCCCCTCCCCAACACCTCTCCTCCTCCGCAAGCGCTTGGCGAAGCCTGCCGAGTCTTGCTTCTCCACCATCACCACGCCGTCGTGCTGCCGGTGGAGCTGTCTTCCTCAACCTCTCCTTCCTCCTTGCTGGATCAAGACGGAGGAGACGTCGCTCGTCCCGTACGTGTGTTGAACGCAGAGGTGTTGTCCGTTCAGCACTTGGACATCGGTGATTCGAATCACGTCGAGTACGACTACATCATCACCTTGCAAGCTTCCGCACGCGATCTACAAGTGGTATGTAGATGAAAACTCTCTCCCTAGACTCGTTGCTTAGATGAACTCATAGATGGATCTTGGTGAAGCCGTAAGAAAATTTTTAATTTTCTGCAACGTTCCCCAACAGTGGCATCATGAGCCAGGTCTATGCGTAGTTCTCTAATGCACGAGTAGAACACAATTTGTTGTGGGCGTGGATCTTGTCATCTTACTTGCCTCTACTAGTCTTTTCTTGCTCAGCGGTATTGTGGGATGAAGCGGCCGGACCAACCTTACACGTGCGCTTCGTGAGACCGGTTCCACCGATTGACATGCACTAGTTGCATAAGGTGGCTGGCGGGTGTCTGTCTCTCCCACTTTAGTTGGAGCGGATTCGATTAACAAGGCCCTTATGAAGGGTAAATAGAAGTTGACAAAATCACGTTGTGGTGATTCGTAGGTAAGAAAACGTTCTTGTTAGAACCCAATCGCAACCACGTAAAAGATGCAACAACAATTAGAGGACGTCTAACTTGTTTTTGCAGCGATTGATCATGTGATGTGATATGGCCAGAAGTTGTGATGAATGATGAATTGTGATGTATGAGATCATGTTCTTGTAATAGGATTCACGACTTGCATGTCGATGAGTATGACAACCGGCAGGAGCCATAGGAGTTGTCTTTATTTTTGTATGACCTGCGTGTCATTGAAGAACGCCATGTAAACTACTTTACTTCATTGCTAAACGCGTTAGTCATAGAAGTAGAAGTAGTCGTTGGCGTGACAACTTCATGAAGACACGATGATGGAGATCATGATGATGGAGATCATGGTGTCAAGCCGGTGACAAGATGATCATGGAGCCCAAGATGGAGATCAATGGAGCTTTATGATATTGGCCATATCATGTCACAACTATATAATTGCATGTGATGTTTATTATGTTTATGCATCTTGTTTACTTAGGACGACGGTAGTAAATAAGATGATCCTTACAAAATTTCAAGAAGTGTTCTCCCTAATTGTGCACCGTTGCTACAGTTAAATCGCTTCTAAGCACCACGTGATGATCGGGTGTGATGGATTCTTATGTTCACATACAACGGGGGTAAGACAGTTTTACACACCGAAAACAATTAGGGTTAACTTGACGAGCCTAGCATGTGTAGACATGGCCTCGGAACACGGAGACCGAAAGGTCGAACACGAGTCGTATGGAAGATACGATCAACATGAAGATGTTCACCGACGATGACTAGTCCGTCTCACGTGATGATCGGACACGGCCTAATCGACTCGGATCGTGTAACACTTAGATGACTAGAGGATGTCTAATCTTAGTGGGAGTTCATAATTTTGATTAGAACTTTATTATCATGAACTTAGTCTAAAACCTTTGCAAATATGTCTTGTAGATCAATGGCCAACGCTAATGTCAACATGAACTTCAGCGCGCTCCTAGAAAACCAAGCTGAAAGATGATGGCAGCAACTATACGGATCGGGTCCGAACACGAGATCATCCTCATAGCTGCCGAAAGCAATATGTCCTAGAAGGACCGCTAGGTGGCGCTCCGTCGAGAGAACCAAGGCGTTATGAGCGCTTGGCGAGCTCGTCTTGATGATTACTCCCTCGTTCGATGCGGCATGCTTTACAGCTTAGAACCGGGCTCCAAAAGCGTTTTGAGCATCACGGAGCATATGAGATGTTGAAGAGCTGAAACTAGTTTTCCAAGCTCATGCGGGTCGAGAGATATGATGTCTCCGACAAGTTCTACAGTTGTAAGATGGAGGAGAACAGTTACAAGGAGCACATCCTCGAAAATGTCCGGTTGCACAACCGTATGACCCAATGAACATTAACCTCCCGATGAGGCGGTCATTGACAGAATCCTCGATCGCTCCCACCAAGCTACAAGAGCTTTGTGATGAACTACAACATGCGGGGGATGGTAAAGACCATTCTGAAGTGTTCTCGATCTTTGAAGTCAGCAGAGGCTGAAATCAAGAAAGAAGATCAAGTGTTGATGGTCAATAAGACCACTAAGTTCAAGAAGGGCAAGGGTAAGAAGAACTTCAAGAAGGACGGCAAAGATGTTGCCGCGCCCGTAAGCTTGTTGCCGGAAGAAGTCAAAGAATGGACCCAAGCCCGAGATCGAGTGCTTTTATTGCAAGGGAAGGGTCCTTTGGAAGCGGAACTGCCCCAAATACTTAGCGGATAAGAAGGCCGCAACACCAAAGGTATATTTGATATACATGTAATTGATGTGTACCTTACCGATTACTCGTAGTAACTCCCGGTATTTGATACCGTGCCGTTGCTCATATTTGTAACTCACAGCAGAGCTGCGGAATAAGCGGAGATTGGCGAAGGGCGAGGTGACGATCTTGGCGTCGGGAATGGTTCCAGAGTCGATGTGATCGCCGTCGACACGCTGCCTCTACATTTACCCACGGATTAGTTTTGAACCTTAATAATTGTTATTTAGTGCCATGTTTGAGCATGAACATTGTATCCGGATCTCGTTTAATCTGAGATGGCTACTCATTTAAGTCTGAGAATAATGGTTGTTCGATTTATATGAGAGATATGTTTTATGGTCATGCTCGATGGTCAATGGTTTGTTCTTAATGAATCTCGAGCGTAATATTACACATGTTCATAGTGTGGATGCCAAAAGATGTAAAGTTGATAACGATAGTCCCACATACTTGTGGCACTGCCGCCTTGGTCACATTGGTGTCAAGCGCATGAAGAAGCTCCATGCTGATGGACTTTTAGAGTCTCTTGATTATGAGTCCTTTGACACATGCGAACCTTGCCTCTTAGGCAAAATGACCAAGACTCCGTTCTCCGGAACAATGGAGCGAGCAACCAACTTGTTGGAAATCATACATACCGATGTAAAGCGGTCCAATGGCGTTGAGGCTCGCGGAGGATATCGTTATGTTATCACTCTCACTGATGACTTAAGTAGATATGGGTATGTCTACTTAATGAAACACAAGTCTGAGACCTTCGAAAAGTTCAAGGAATTTCAGAGTGAGGTAGAGAATCAACGTGGCCGAAAGATCAAATTCTTACGATCAGATCGTGGAGGAGAATACTTAAGTCACGAATTTGGTACGCACTTAAGAAAATGTGGAATCATTTCACAACTCACGCAGCCTGGAACACCTCGGTGAATAAACGGTGTGTCCGAGCGTCGAATCGCACTCTATTGGATATGGTGCGGTCTATGATGTCTCTTACCGATTTACCGCTATCATTTTGGGGATACGCTCTAGAGACAGCTACATTCACTTTAAATAGGGCACCGTCTAAATCCATTGAGACGACACCGTATGAATTATGGTTTGGGAAGAAACTAAGTCGCTGTTTCTAAAAGTTTGGGGATGCGATGCTTATGTCAAGAAACTTCAACCCGAAAAGCTCGAACCCAAGTCGGAAAAATGCGTATTCATAGGATACCCTAAAGAAACTGTCGGGTATACCTTCTACTTAAGATCCAAGGCAAGATCTTTGTTGCCAAGAACGGATGCTTTACGGAAAAGAGTTTCTCTCGAAAAGAAGTAAGTGGGAGGAAAGTAGAACTTCGATGAAGTACTACCTCTCGAACGGGAAAGTGGCGCAGCGCAGAAACCGTTCTGTGATGCCCACACCAACCAGAGGAAAACAATGATGATGATCAAGGTACTTGGATCAAGTTACTCTTGAACTCGAAGGTCCACAAGGACACGTTCCGCACTGAGTGGTACGGCAACCTGTCATGGAAATCATGTTGTTAGACAACAATGAACCTTCGAACTATGAAGAAGCGATGGCGGGCCCAGATTCCAACAAATGGCTTGAAGCCATGAAATCCGAGATAGAATCCATGTATGAAAACAAAGTATGGACTTTGACAGACTTGCCCGATGATCGGCGAGCGATAGAAAACAAATGGATTTTTAAGAAGAAGACGGACGCGGATGGTAATGTTACCATCTATAAGGCTCGACTTGTCGCTAAGGGTTATCGACAAGTTCAAGGGATTGACTACGACGAGACATTCTCTCCTGTAGCGAAGCTGAAGTCCGTCCGAATCATGTTAGCAATTGCCGATACTATGATTATGAGATATGGCGATGGACGTCAAAACGGCATTCCTTAACGGACATCTTAAGGAAGAGCTGTATATGATGCAGCGGAAGGTTTTGTCGATCCTCGAAATGCTAACAAAGTATGCAAGCTCCAGCGATCCATTTATGGACTGGTGCAAGCATCTCGGAGTTGGAACATTCGCTTTGATGAGATGATCAAAGTGTTTGGGTTTATCTGCACTTATGGAGAAGCCTGCGTTTACAAGAAAGTGAGTGGGAGCTCAGTAGCATTTCTCCTATTATATGTAGATGACATACTATTGATGGGAAATGATACAAAACTTCGACAGCATTAAGGCCTACTTGAATAAGTGTTTTTCAATGAAGGACCTTGGAGAAGCTGCTTATATATTAGGCATCAAGATCTATAGGGATAGATCGAGGCGCCTCATAGGTCTTTCACAAAGCACATACCTTGATAAGATTTTGAAGAGGTTCAAAATGGATCAGTCCAAGAAGGGTTCTTGCCTATGTTACAAGGTGTGAGATTGAGCTCGGCTCCACCGCGACCACGGCAAAAGATAAAGAAGAGATGAGTGTCATCCCTATGCTTCAGCCATAGGATCTATTATGTATGCCATCTTTGTGTACTGCACCTGATGTAAACCTCGCCGTAAGGTTGGTTGCAAGATACCAAAGTAATCCCGCAAGGAACACCGGACAGCGGTCAAGAATATCCTCAAGTACCGAAAAGGACGAAGGACATGTTTCTCGTTTATGGAGGAGACGAAGAGCTCGTCAGTAAGGGTTACGCCGGCGCTAGCTTTGACTCAGATCTGGATGACTCTAAGTCACAAACCGGATACGTGTATATGTTGAATGGTGGAGCGATGGCTGGTGCAGCTGCAAGCAGAGCGTCGTGGCGGGATCTACGTGTGAAGCGGAGTACATGGCAGCCTCGGAGGCAGCGCATGAAGCGATTTGGGTGAAGGAGTTCATCACCGACCTAGTGAGCAACACCAGAACTCTATGGGTGTTCGATTCATCACAATGTAACTAGATTGGTGACTCTAGTGCAAGTGGGAGACTGTTGGAAATATGCCCTAGAGGCAATAATAAAAGTATTATTATATTTCAATGTTCATGATAATTGTCTTTTGTTCATGCTATAAGCGTATTATTCGAAATCGTAATACACGTGAACACTTAGACCACAAATGTCCCTAGTGAGCCTCTAGTAGACTAGCTCACAGTGATCAACAGATAGTCATGGTTTCATGACTATGGACATTGGATGTCGTTGATAACGGATCACATCATTAGGAGAATGATGTGATGGACAAGACCCAATCCTAAGCATAGCATAAAAGATCGTATAGTTCGTTTGCTAGAAGCTTTGCCAATGTCAAGTATCTCTTCCTTCGACCATGAGATCGTGTAACTCCGGTTACCGTAGGAGTGCCTTGGGTGTATCAAACGTCACAACGAATCGGGTGACTATAAAGGTGCATTACGGTATCTCCAAAAGTATCTGCTTGGGTTGACATGGATCGAGATCGGATTTGTCACTCCGTATGACGGAGAGGTATCTCTGGGCCCACTCGGTAATGCATCATCATAATGAGCTCAAGGTGACCAAGGTGTTGTACGGGATCATGCATTACAAGATGAGTAAAGTGACTTGCCCGTAACGAGACTGAACAAGGTATTTTGATACCGACGATCGAGTCTCGGGCAAGTAACGTACCGATTGACAAAGGGAATTGCATACAGGGTTTGATCGAATCCTTGAGATCGTGGTTCAACCGATGAAATCATCGAGGAGCGTGTGGGAGCCAACATGGGTATCCAGACCCCGCTGTTGGTTATTGCCCGAGAGTCGTCTCGGTCATGTTTGCATGTCTCCCGAACCCGTAGGGTCTACACACTTAAGGTTCGGTGACGCTAGGGTTAGTAGGAAGTCTAGTATGTGACTACCGAATGTTGTTCGGAGTCCCGGATGAGATCCCGGACGTCACGAGGAGTTTCGGAATGGTCCGGAGGTAAAGAATAATATATAGGAAGTGGTATTTGCCATCGGAAAGTTTGAGGTCTCTGGTAATGTACTGGGACCACCGGAAGGGTCCCGGGGGTCCACCGGGTGGGGCCACCTATCCCGGAGGGCCCCATGGGCTGAAGTGGGAGGGGAACCAGCCCATAGTGGGCTGGTGCGGCCCCCTAGGCCCACCCCCTGCGCCTAGGGTTGAAACCTAGGGGTGGGGGGGGCGCCCCACTTGGCTTGGGGGGCACTCCACCCCCTTGGCCGCCGCCCCCCCTTGGAGATTGGATCTCCAGGGGCCGGCGCCCCCCCCAGGGGGCCTATATAAAGGGGGGAGGGAGGGGGGCTGCTGTACCCATCTCCAAGGCGCAGCCCCTCCCCTCCCCAACACCTCTCCTCCTCCGCAAGCACTTGGCGAAGCCCTTTCGGAGTACTGCTTCTCCACCATCACCACGCCGTCGTGCTGCCGGTGGAGCTGTCTTCCTCAACCTCTCCTTCCTCCTTGCTGGATCAAGACGGAGGAGACGTCGCTCATCCCGTACGTGTGTTGAACGCGGAGGTGCTGTCCGTTCAGCACTTGGACATCGGTGATTCGAATCACGTCGAGTACGACTACATCATCACCTTGCAAGCTTCCGCACGCGATCTACAAGTGGTATGTAGATGCAAACTCTCTCCCTAGACTCGTTGCTTAGATGAACTCATAGATGGATCTTGGTGAAGCCGTAGGAAAAATTTTAATTTTCTGCAACGTTCCCCAACACGATGCACATCCTCCCTTTCTGCCGACGAACGGTATGCGGCCGGATCAATGACCAACGCTGAGAGAGAGGCCACGGCGGCCTTGTGTGAGATGGTGTGACGAGAGACAAACCCATTTTTCCATTTTCCCCAAGGCAATCTTTTTTATATTCTGTACGTGAAATTGAGGAATATATAACTTTATTTAATGCTAACGCATCAAGTCGAACTTTGTTCCGTCTAGGCGTGGTACCCGACCCTCCTTCGAGTAAACTCTACACGCTTCAAATTATCATGTGGGCTGCCTTTTCGTACAGAAACGAACTCCACCGTGTACCCACGCGGGTGTGGCCGGGAACAAGACGTGAGTACGTGCGTCCTGCGTGCACTTCTTCTTTAGGTGCAGGTACGTACGTGGGTGGGTGTGAGAGAGATGGTTTGTGCGAAATAGAGGCAATGTGTTGATGATATCTCAATCAGAAAAACGTAACATATGCAATGTGTGTGAAACGGAGTCATGGACGTGAGATATCGATAGAATTGAAAACAGAGATGAAGTGTGTGGCTGCGCGATCGATAAAGAGTGCCATAGAATTTGTGTTTGCCCACGTCAAAGATACAGAGCGGCTGGCCTACTGGAATTTGAGAGGGCAGAGGTGTAGTTTTTCTCCATGGCATGGATACCTACCTACAACGTTCGACTATCGGTGTGTGTGGGGGGGAGGGGGTAGAGACCGATCGACTAGTATATGTGTGGGGAAGGAGAGAGACCTAGCTTTGTATTGAGGGAGATCGATCGACATCCATGGATATGTGTAGCAGAGGAATAAGGTTGGGAAAAAGACAAAGGTAGAGCGTCGGAGGGTTGGTGGTGGAGTGGCGTCTCACAAATGGTGGGAGAGGCCTGCTAGACAAACGGAGGGTATGAGTGCAATATCAATAAGAGAGGGCGGGGGATGTCTGTCTGTCTATGAACGTGCGTGTGAGAGACGGGTCAGGAGGTATTCAAGGATGATGAGGGGAGAAGATATGGTTGTGGTAAGCATACGTAACTACATAGGAAGATCAACGTCGTGTGTCCGAGAAAAGGAAAGACATAACTAGCGAGGTAAGTGTATTGGTGCTTGGTGAAAACGAATTATAGTCGACTTGGCTATATGTAGGGATATCAGTTCATATACACACCTGCATGTGTTAGAAGCAAATAAGGTCCGGAGAGGCAGACAGCAGGAGACGGTTTGGCTAGGAGGTGGTGCGAGTGGCCTACCATGTTGAGGGCGCAGGAGTGTGCGAGTATGTGATCAATGAAAAGAGGGACGGGAGTGTGCACCTGCGTGGAATTGTATTGGAAATATGGGGGCATGGACGGTGAGAAGAGAAGTGGGGAAGTATATATCTGTTTGTTGTAGGCATACTTGGCTAGAGAGGTATATCGACCGGTGTGTGCCGGAAAGAAGGAGCCGGGGGCCTACACACACCCCTGGTGGACGACCTAAAGAGAAATAATGAACGTGCGCGATGGAGGGGACGCTAAGGGTGTGTGAGAGGGGGGCGGGCGTGTGCATGCACGATAGAAATTTAGCGCTAGCTAGCTACAAATAGAAGAGGATCGTGAAGGTGTAAAAGACGAACAACGATCATAATTCATTATAAAAAAGTGGATACGGATACTTGAAGAAGATATCATAATGTAGAACATTGATTATAATTTGGGCTAATGTGTGGCTTTTGCAACTCAGGTCTAAATACTTGTCATAATGTAGGGGGCGGGGCACTATACTTTGTGTGATAAACACGGTGTACGTATGGAACATGGTTTAGATTATGAATATATAGTTAGTACATCAAATGTACTATTATTGGGAATCAACATCAAGTGTGTTCAAAAAATATAATTCGAGTTCATGTAGTACACATAATTCATATCTATCTCTATAGTAATCATGTGGTGTGTTATTAAGGTAATACACGAATGATGGTTGAAGTCGGCAACAATCATGATTGTAGATTCTTATTGAAATAGATAAACGAATTCAAATTTAGTTCGGATTGCAGCGGTAGTATAGATATTTGGAATGCACTAAAATGTTGGTATGAGTAGGTTACATGCATTATACAACAAGCGAAAAAATTTAATCGGACATAACATGGATTCATACTCCCTCCTTCCATCTATATGGGGCGTAATGAGATTTTTAAGACCGCCTTTGACTATTGACAAGATTAATAGTACATGACATGCACAATGTGAAAATTATATCATTGAAAGAACCTTTCACAGACGAATTTAGCGGTGTGCTTTGTGTAAGTTGCATGTCATACATCATTCCTCTAATATTTGGTCAAAGTTAGCATCGAAAAACGCATTAGGCCCTATATATATGGAAGGAGGGAGTAGCTTTGAATAGCATTTGTATAGTAAAACGGGGCAAGACTCTCTCTTTGTGTGGTGTGAATAGTTTTATTTTTTTCGTTTTCTTTTTGGTTGAGGGAAGTGCGAATTGATTTGGTACGTACAAGTACAATATTACTACACATTAGGCGTGTCCCTTAAATTTAACCCGCATCTTGTTATATCCCGAAAATTTAGATATCGTGCTCCCAAAACTGGCGCCTTCACAACCCGCGCCTTGCTATCCCGAAATTACAACGCGCGCGAAAACTCCCTCCAGCTGCCAAATCCCGACACTCAAAATCCCCCTTCTAACCCTGAGCCGAAAGGGCCGCTAGTTCAAATCGGTGGGGGGTACTTTTGTAACACACCCTACATTTTGGACAAGTGCGTCCCTAAGTCATGCTTCACCCCCTCCCATCGCCCCCTTTTCGCCATTCGAAATCCCAGGCCGCCATAACCTCTCCACTCCAGCCGCAAAACCCCACCCTCCTCCATCCGCCACGTCACCGCTGCCCAGCCGGGCCTCTTCCCCGATGACGTCATCCACCGCAACAGCTCAACGTCCCTCATCCACCTCCCCGGATGAGGATCCGTCGTCCATCTCGCCGTCCTGTCGGTTCAGCCGCCCCATCCTCCACCTCCAAGGAGCTGCTCTGATGATCGCCTCGTCTATCGCGACTGCTCCATCCCCACAGCGCCGCCTTAACCTGCTCCACCGGAACCGCAGCATCCTCACCGAATCCTCGGACGAAGCCGAGGCCTACTCGATGCCACCAAAGAGGTTGTACACTCATCGCATTGCACCTTCTCCTTAAATCGACCTCCCGGCACCGACGGTGCTCCATCTCGCACCCCCATGGAGCGTCTAACTTGAAGCCGGCGCCGCGGGCGACATCTCCACGGCGGGTCTCCCCCAGTGCGAGGCCCCTTCGGCGGCGGCGGCCATACCAGCCGGATCTGCTGCTGCTCCGGCTCTCGCTCGCGCTGCTGCTGCTACTCCGGCTCTCGCTCGATCGCTCGCTCGCTCAGCTGCTGCTGTTGCTCCCTCTCACTCGTGCTGCTACTCTGCTCTGATTAAGCCACACTTCAGTCGACTGAATCGACTTTTGGGTCAATCGATTTTCAGGGGTTGGGGGGCTCGCCGAATTTAAGGAAGAACCACCCGCAGCGGGGACGGGGGCTCGTCGGAGAGGTACCCCACTATCTATCTTAGGGTTCAGGGTGGGGGGCGGGGGGCCTAGAGGCCTGGCCGGGGCGGTGGTGGGGAGTTGTTTCGGGGCGTCGAGGCGGCGCTGGGGCCGGCGGTTAGGCCGGTGGTGGCTGGCGGCTCAGGGGGGGTGTAGGTTGAAGATGAACTGGAGGCCCTTCTTAAACTACATGTCAAGTGCCTCTCTGCTACCATTGCGTTCAGTTTCGACAGTAGCATTCAGATTCCACAGTAAATTTCAGTTTCGATAGTGAAGTTCAGAGTCAACAGTTTTTACCTCATCCGTTGTAGTTAGGTGATTTTTGGTGATGTAAATTTTACATCATCTATTGGAGATGCTATTAGAATTCCACTTGAGATTGACGATGTATGTCTTGTGCTGCTTCAGCCTTGACGTCTTACGGCTCACCAGAGCTGCTCCAACGACAAAACGATCCATCACAACAGAGCGAAGCCTAGGCGCCATCTACTGATTCCTCGAGATCTTCCTCCACACCTCCGACAGCCACCTCTGCCTCAAGCGCTTCAAATACCAACCCAATGATCTTTGAGGTCGGCACGGCTCGACAAATAGGTTGTACACTTGTTGCATCACTTATTACTATACATTCACGTCGATCCATTAGGGCTATTTTGGTTCAATGGAAAAACATAGCAATAGGGAATTTTCAATGGCACTCTAATATTCAATTATTCATGCATTTTGTTGAAAGGAATGAAGCAAAAATCCACCGGACCTACTTTTCAAAATCCTATGCATGAAAACAAGACCAAGTGCATTAGTGCGAAATAACATTCTAACTGTACACGCTTTCATATGTTTTCACTTTATTTTGGCCATGTTTCTTTGCATTCCTCTGCTCTTCCAATTCACGTAAACCAAACACCCAAGTTGATGAAATCTGTGTTTACAAATGCTCTGTTTACCATGTGCATTTTCCTATCATATTCCGGTGTTTTTCCTATCCCTGCATTTTAAGAATCATGCAAGCCAAATGATCCCTTACGAAATTACTTCAGTTACAGGTACGTGTCGAAGGGAATTTTGTGTGGTTTGTCCTGCTCCTGCCGCGACGTCGTCCACCTCACCTGAGATGCTCCATCGACAGAAGCATCCACCAAACCAGACATCATGACTCCTGACCGTCTTTTGCCGCCTCAGATCTCCTTCCCTATCGCCGGCACCCACCGCAACGGCATCACCATCATCGACTCAGCAGATGCACCTGAGGAGTACACGGGTCCACAACAGAGGTCGCACTCTTTTGTTTCTGCTTATGTTATGCATTGCTTAAACTTACCTACTACTTTATCGTCCTTTTCAGCTCTTGGACTCCCAAGTCAGGTCCAAATTAATGTTCAAACTTGAGTTCTAAATTAGTTGTGGGGCATATATCGAGGCAGCAATGAATAGTATGTATGTCTAATATCTGGTTCACCTAGGGTATGCCTATGTTGTTCATCTTGGGTGGGAAACAAACAGTAAAGCAATCATCATCTGTCTTTTTATTAATTTAAAGCAATCATCAGCATGCTATCATTATTTTTGGATCCATCCACTGGTTGTTACCATCACTCTAAATTTCTGCATGCTCTCCTTACATCATCTCACCATATTTTTTTCGTATGCATGTCAGATATTGTACACAGTCATGATGAACATGTAGAGAAAAAGAGAAGAGTTTTGCGCGGCAATACAATGTCATGCAGACATTGCTCCATGGTGGGTTCAATGGCAAACCCTCCCCACCCCTCTCCAGATTGTAATCCAGAGGAAGATATCTGTTCTATGCGGATTCAGACGCCGTTGACCACTCCTATTTACCCCCAAGGTGTTTGCTCTACCTTGGCATGATGATGTTAGTCATATCATGCATATGTTGCCTTGCAGTGCCTACTTTTGACATCATATATGTCATCTGCTTAGTTTAGACATGTTCTGTAATGCCACCTGTTTAGTTTCTATATCATATATGGGAATTATGCAGTCTCATGTCTTTTAGCCAGCCATAATATATGTGAAATGTGCAATGCCATCCTGTTTAACCAGGCATCATATATTTGAATGATATCTTGCCCATCCTTCTCTTCATTATATTTCCATTTGTCGACAATGTTTGTACATTAAACTACTCTTCCTGTGAATCAGCCATTTAGGTGGAAAATGGAAAATTTTGGAGTGAAGGCAAGGCCTTCAGAGCAGACAGTGCTACCTGTCGAAGCAGATCTCTTGTTGGGTCCCGATAGCTCCTCGGAGATGGATTTAGAGACAGATGACCAGTCATATTCCCCCATTGAGGTGTATGCTCTAACTTGGCACGGTTATACTGCTCATATCATGCATACGGTGTCTTGCATTGCATAGCTTAGACAGCATATACACAATATTCAACACCATGTTCTTAGTTTGGACATCATATCGAATGCCCTCTGTTTAGCATATAAATCACATATGTGAATTAAATGATGCAATCCTGATTACTTAGATAACATGTAGGTGAATTATGTCATGCGATCATGTTTAGTTATTCATCATATCTTTGAATTATGTTATGCTATGCTATCCAATTTAGATAGACATCATATATGTGAAATTATGTCATGCTATCCGTTTTAGTTAAACAATATACATGTCAACTATTTCATGCCCTCTTTTTTCCACACTATCTATTGCATTTGTCTCTCATACAATGTCTGTACATTCAACTTTGTTTCCTGTTTATCAGCCATTTGAATTGGAGCAGGTGATGCCAGTATCTAGCGGACTAAAAACACGGTCTTTAAATAAAACAGTGCTACCTATTGGTGGAGATAGCACCATGATTGTACTTGCACAAGAACCAGCCCTACCACACATAACCCAAACTCTCGCAGATTGTACCCCTACTGTGATGGACAGAGAACCAGCTTCACCCAATCTAACCCCAACCCCAGCCAATAGTAACCCAGTTCCTGTTGACACAACACCATCTCCACCACAGGGCTCCCAACAAGAGCAGTTAGTAAGGCAGCTCCAGTGCCCATAGGGCCAGTACTATCACGGCGAACCCCAACTCCACCAGTTAGTACGCCTATTCTTGTGGAGGAAGCACAACCAGCTAGTCGTAGTTTAACATCTATCGCATTTGATGTTGTTAAATCGTATGTGCATATCTTCCCATCTTGGAAATATTATACTGAAGATGAAGGAAAATGTCAGTTGCAGGTGTTTGTCCAGGAGTTATGTGTAAGTAATGTTATTCATGGCAATTACTTTGCTTCGTCCCATACATCCTACCTCCATGTTGGTTATAATACAGCAAATTTTCCCATTTTTCTCTATAGAGAAGGACAGATTTGGAAACTCAAGATGAGGTAATCTGTGCTAATACCTCTGCTATCTTCAAGAATGTTTGGTGGCAGTATCGGAATTACCTGAAGAAAACGTACTTCACCGGCATAGAAACTCATCAAATTCCCTTACGTTCTCCTGAGACACATTTATTGGACGATGACTGGGAACGCCTTGTTCTGTGTTGGTCCCGAACCAAGAATGTGGTAAGGTCTATGAGCTCATTTTCTATTTTTAAGTATTATATTCTTGTGTCTTACTGTACTTTGTTCATGTAGAACAAGTGCCTAAACCTGAAGAACAACCGTTCTAATTTAAGATTACATTGCTATCATAGTTCAAAAAAGCGCTAGGCGTTAATTGTGCGTTTTGCCACCGCCTTGTGCTTTACTGACCAAAGCGCATGCTTATGCACAGTTATGCACAGATTAAGCGTAGTTATGCACAATGCGTTTTGCCAACGCCTAGAGCCTAGGCGCTCTTAAGCGCTCACTTAGGCGCGCCTTTTTTAACTATGATTGCTTTGCTTTTGTATCACTGTATTTACTCATACAAACTTATTTTTAAATTGAAGGATCCAAACGAAACTCCAATGGCATAGCAGGTATGTTCACGCATGTTTCTTTAACAGGTTTGGTCTTATCAATAGCTCTTTTGATTTCAATTTCAATTGTGTATATATTTGACTTTCATATCATGCACATTACTAGCATCACAACAGAGCCAATAGTGTTGTTGTACATGTAGACCCGTGGTACCCATCTGAAATCTTGTTGTGCCATGTAGTTTCCCACGCTTTGTATTCTTTCACTGTTGCTTTGTCTTGAATTGATATGATTTGAACCGTGTCTCTATTTTAATTTGACAAGACAATGCAGTAACCATAGGACATAGATATATGTTTGTTTGATACTTTTATTATGTACTAGTACTTGGCAATAGTAGACTTGGTAGTTTAATCCTGTCCACCTTACTAATGAACTGGTTCATCGAAATGAGTTTCATATACTAGTACATGCTAAACTTGTTATGTGTCTGCTTGTTTCTTCTTTTAGAATGCTGAAATAATATTGGGGAAGAGTGCATTATTAAGCAATGGTAAAGGAAGTAATGCAGATAAGGTTCAGGATAGTGACACATCCTTGTTGGTCTCTAACAAAGCCGATAAAACAGCTAAGGAAGACTATCTTGAAGACAGCGAGACAACCCCAAAGTCCTGTCTTGGTTTAGTGTTCGAGTTACTGGCCACTACCGCTTGCACAAGCTATTCAAACTCACTGTCTAAATCAGTTTGGATTCTTGAGTCTCAACTACAAGCTGAAAGACATCGATCACCAGTGGTGCGACAAGAAGCGAAGGATCTGAAGTCCGGGAGCATTCACATGCATACTTTACGGTGCAACAACAAGCGTTGGAGGATTTTAGCGCCAAGCAGACAAAGCTAATAAGCTTGCTAAGCTTATTGCCGGCATGGTGGATACCGGATAACGTTTCTTGAGCTCTTCCGAAGTTGTTTCATTATGCTCTTGTTTTGTTGCCGCGTTTATTTGCAATCGGTGGCCAATTTTGACGGCCAGTGTATGTAATATGATGCTTTGTTCCCTATATTTGCACTGGTGGCGAACTTTCATGCCCAGTGGATGTAATACGTGTAATAGCGGTGATAGGCTAGCGCTAATTGCTTGCTTATTTATTTCCTTACTGTCTTGTTTAGTTGTTTGCTTGTAGTCACTGCAGTTCTTTCTCTGTGTTTTTCTAGTGGCCACAATAGCCTATTTTTGGTAACTAGGCCAAAATAATCATGGCAACACACGAACTGTTGTAACCATGGGCCTCCTGCAGGCTGTATGATCCATGGGCCTTCTTCCGGTCGTAGGATCCATTGGCCTTCTATACGGGCCTTAGGATTCATGGGCCTTCTACGGGCCATAGGGTCCACGGGCCTTCTACGGGTCGTACAATCCATGGGCCTTCTACGGGCCGTACTATCCATGGGCCTCATACGGGCCGTAGGATCCATGGGCCTTCTACGGGGCGTATCATCATTTCGCCAATCATGGGTTGTACTATTCATGGACCATAACGGGCCGTTGATAGACCGTATTTGGTAAATCTATGAAAACAGCCCAACGGGTTTTTTTTTGACATGAAAACGGCCCAACATATTAACGGTCCGCAAACAGGCCGACTGTAATGACGGCCTGAATTTAGCCCACAAGCAGAAAATGATAGTAACGGGCCGTATGTAACCGAATGCTGCAAATGAGCCCAAGAATCAATGGGCCCTGAGAAGGCCGAAAGATATCTTGGGCTGGAAACGGCCCTATAGAATAACGGGCCGTTAATAGGTATAAAGTGATACACTGTTCAATATGGGCCAGTTTCACCACGGACCGTTAATGGGCCAAGAGTTACAAAGGGCCTCATATGGGCGAAGAAGTCATGGGCCACATGGGCGGGTTAAAACGGCCGGAATCATATTGACGGCCGATGGTGCTCTTGGGCTTAATTCGGATAGGCGTAACGGGCCCCGGGTTAGCGGGTAGTAAATGGGCTATATACAAGCAGTAGTTAACGAGCTTTCAATGGGCGACCCGCCACCTTTTGACCAGGTCAAATGGTCCGGCCTTTTTACAGGAATTGGCCTCTGTTGGGCCGTGCCACGTGTCACCGTATCATAGGCGCCTTCGGTCCAATGCGTGATGACATTTGTCCCAATGGTGAGCCGACACGTGTTTCCTCCAGCCAATGATGATTTTACACGTGAAAAATCCCCATTGGTCGGGGCTTTTAACGGGTTATCGAAACCAAAACCCGAAACGATAGCTTAACGGCGTCCCGTTACGGTGGATGCCGCGTGTCGGTCACCCTTGACGAAAGCACTTCTGTGACGCGTGATTTATCGTCATGGAAGTGGACACTTCCGTGATGATAATTTTGGTAAGTCATGAAACACTTCTACGACAGCACAGGTATGAGTATCTTGATTCTGTCATAAAATCGTCATGGATGTACATGCATGACAAAAGACACGACCTACTGTGACAAACACGTATCATCACGGAAGTGTATTTTTTTGTAGTGCTTGGACTTGGCCTTCCACTTGAGATCGAAGACGTCTTCGTTGGGGGGAGGCAAGCTCCGCCTCTCACTTGAGCGCCCGACCCCCGCCACGCGCCTTCTCCTCGGCCGTCCACTTCACCTTGCGGCCCCAGGAAGGTGGCGGCATAGGTGTGCTTGTGGTTGGCTCGCTGCGACCCCTCGGGGAGGCGGCGGCGCGGGAAGAGAGGGCCGCAAGCTCGAGCACAGTGAGGTCGTGCAGGTGGGCGTACGTGGTGGGGCAAAGGAGCTGCGGCGAGGTAGAGAGGCAGCTGCGGCGACAGAGAGGAGAGGGAGAGGGCGGCGACAGCGAGCGAGCGAAGGGGCAAAATTGGAAAGTAAACAAAAAAATGAACCTGAAAGATATTGAACTGGCTCGGCGACAAATATTCTGCTACTGAGGGAGTAGTGGCCAAGCATGCATGCACTGCAAGTAATCCACATTAATGCACTAGTTTTGTAAAGTACGAGGTATATCTCTTCACTCATCATCTGCCTTGGTTGATGAGATTTCAGATTTGAGACCGTAAACCCAAAAAGAGGGAGTAGTTTACAACTGCATGTCTCCTCTCTTTTTTAAGATGGGTAAATTAGTCGGAGACCAGATTACAAGTACCATCGTTTTGCAGTATATAAACTGTACATACATGTGTGGCGCGCGCCCATGAAAAAATATGCATCCATTGCATGGTCCCGGATCGACGGGCAATTACCCGTGTCTCATAGTAATCCGGCAAAGAGCAAATTAGCCTTGATTCGTAAGCAACGCGTATAAAACAAGATGATCAGTGCGAACCAAGGTGCGACCAGGAGTTAAACAAAACCAAAACGTCAGCTGTACTTTGGGACTCGGTCGCACGTTGCTAGCTAAGTAATCAAGTACACTAGGCCTGGCATAAACATATCGTCAACACAATTAACAAACAAGGAGTACTAATTAGATAAGTGTACGTACGTACTGCCATGCACGAGTATCTAATTCGTTTCGCCAAGTTGATTAACAGTATACAACATGCAAGGTGGCATGCCTGGTCCATGGTCCATGGAGCGAGCATATGTGCCAGGGCTACTGGTCCCTTGACATAGGTTCAATAATCTCGTGTTAGTGAGTGCAGGCGTACTAGGTTACCAGCAGGGCGGACCACAGGAAGGTGGTAGTAGAGACAGATACTAGTATAGGAGTAGATCAAGTTACAAGGTTCATTAATCAGCAACGTACGCTAATTGGACCACACATACAGTATGGTAGTACAGCCCTGAACCGCTAAACTAAGCCGGCATTGGTAGTTCAGCGACATGAATAATCAGTAGTATGCGGAAAAGTTGGCCAGACGCAACCGTGCCTGCACCTGAGCTGAATTGGTCGTTCTGAAACCAAGCGCATAACCTCCATCTCCGGACGTGGAGTTTTTTAACCCCAAGCTCACATGTTCCCCTATAAACAGTAAAATCAAACGAAACAGTAAAAAGGAAAAATAAAAAGCTTCTGTTTTTCTTGTGATCAACATTGACAAATGTTTCATCTGGGCGCAAAATTTTGTACGAGAGGACATCTGTGGAGGTCTGGACAAATAATAATAATTGATGCTCTCAAAACACTATTGTTGATTGCATGCATTGGTTTTTTTTTTGCGGGATAAACTTCTGATCTATTCATTTTCAATCATGGTAGTACAACAAACACTAAAAATAATAAAAATTACATCCAGATCCGTAGACCACCTAGAGACTATTGTTGGTTTCTTTTAATCCTGCATCGGTTGGGTTCTTTTAATCCTTGCACGTATCAATTTAATGCACCTTGAATGTGAACATGTGGTGAAAAAAAAGGTGAAAATAGAACTTATAATATGAAAAAACCAAGAAAATTATATGAGCCCAATAAACCGGAAAGAAGGGAGTAGTCGCGTACGCACTCTAGCTTGTGCTTGGAGGTCCTAGCCCTAGCTAGAAGATAACATCAAGCTAATTAAACAACTCTTACAAATTAAAGCCTAGTACTAATTAGTTTATGCATGCATGTCTCTCTTTGCTGCCCGTAGATCAAGGACCACTTTGATGGCGAGGAAGAGCTAGAGTGCAAAGAACCCATCAACAAACAAGCGGCAGCATGCAAAGCATCTCAAGTTCCTAACCAATGATCGCCATGCTTTGACACACTCTCTCTCGAGTGCAGGCATCACTAACTAAACCAGCTTTAAGCTAGGCTTTAACCACCCGCAGGCCGCAAGCTTGCTACCACCCTCGAACCGCCCGCAGATGCCTGAATTGAGGAGGGAGCTGATCAAATATGGATGCAGATCCACCTCCTTTTGACAAACACTAACCCACTTTTTGCAAAGCGGAGATATACTAAGCGCCACCACGCCCCATTTGCGCGCCTAGATTAGCTCAAACAAGTCACTTGGCCAATAATGGTGTCGGGGCTGTATGGCCACACGTTTGTTAATGAATTATTACGCGTAAGCACCCTCTCCGTTTTCAAATGTGGTGGCAGGTTGGATTCCCTTGCCGTGCTTTTTCGAAACATGCATGGGGCTGTGGGTTGGTAATAATTGGCGCGCTGCTTTCTCGTTTTCTATACTCCACCAAGTACCGATACAGTGGCTACATATAGTTATTGTTGGCGTCTACGAGCGGTAGCACATGCGCGTCAGAGTCCCAGATCTACCATATCCAGTAAGGCGAAGACGCATGGGTAGTACGACAGGCAGATCGATCGCTGGATCTATAGCCGGTACTAGGGCTTAACTAATCCTGGTCTAGACAGAACACCACTTGACCTAATCCGACATGCCAAATCGGAGAAGTAATACAAAGAGAGCGAACTAATTAGAGCAGTGCAAAGTACACACAGGTTTGGCAACAAGAATCACGTCTAACGGAATGGATCATGCATATATTTGCTGATATGCAGTCTTATTTTATACTACATATTTCTCCCGCAAAAAATAATTATTTTGTGCATATTGACAGCTGAAAGAGTATTCCTGAAAGGCTGAAAGTTTAAGTAGTGCATGTACGTAGATAGGATTGATGGATGGACTGAGACACACGACGCGACCCAACAGCGCTGATCGACTGTGATCATGTCGATCTTCTGCTCTGGTAGTAACAGTGTCACACGCGCTGCGCGCTCGTCCGCTCATTTTGTTCTTCTCCTTCTTTGCTGTGGCCACGGAGCCACAGTGCCGCGCAGGCTCGCTCACATAGGCGCAGACATATCGGGCGTGTTTGGTTGGTTGCATGAGGTCCAACCAGGCCCGCGCGAATAGAAAATGGATTGTTTGATTGTTTGGTTTTATTATTGGGTCTGCATAGTATGAAACTTAAAACACCTCTGGGCCTGGCTCGCTGGGAACGCTCAGATCAGCAGTTTTTCTCGAGCCAGGCTGAGGCGAGCGCACAAGGTGGGCCACTTGCATCAAGGGAGATGGGAGGGATACGAGCTGGTATGCAGCCTGTGCGTGATTATCTTCTCCTACCTCCAGTAACCTTTCCTTTAATTCTGTACTTCCTAGCCCCTTCCGATCTACACAACGGTGCTCCGATTCGAGATAAGCTCTACACGAAAAGATGCACCTCGATGCTACGGTTACATTCACGTGATTGGTTCGTAGTTTCGTTGGTTGTAAGTTCTTAATTTCGTCTTCCCGTTTGAAGTTATTCTTGACAAATTTTGTCAGATTCATCGCGCACGATCGATCCTTTAAATTTTCCTTTGACCAGCAGCCTAATCTCGCAGTTCCTCACAACATTCGTGTTGTAAGTTTTTGGTTTAGACAATCGTAGCTTCATCTCTCTTTAAGCAGCAGTCTACTGCACTGATGCCGCCATGTCAAGCTCCTCCGCTCCGAGCCCTCCTATTCGTCCCTCTCGACGCTGAAGCCCTTCCCCTTGATCTCCTTGCCCACGTCCTACTACACTAGAGTCGTTTCCGGCGTCGCTCATCTCGGCCTACTCTCTGTCGTCCTCCTACAGCACTGACGCTGCAATGGCGTGCACACTGCTTTTTTGTGTCCTCTGCCTCCGTGCACACTGCAGTTCGCCGCGCTGTCGACGGGGTCGATCATCTTGGGCTCCTCTCTCTCACCCTACTACACTGGAGTCATTTTCGATGTCGATCATCTCGGCCTCCTCTCTCGTCCACTGCATTGACGATACCATGGCGCGGGCACTGCATTCTCTTCCTTTGTCAGTTGTCTTTGCGCGAGCACCGCAACTAGTTTTGCCGACGGTGTCGCTTGCCGTGCCGCCGACGAGGTCGCTCGTCCACGACTTCATGCTCGCCATGTCGGACACGGCGCCACGACCATTATCCACCGCAGTCGCCATGGTCTGGCGCACACTGCATTTCTTCTCCCACTTCCTCTCCTATCGCTGATTCCAGTGTGCTAAGTGCAAGTGTTAGCTCTTAATCATACCCCATGCGGGCAGCCAAACAACGTGTAGTTGCATGCGCCGAGACAATGCATGCAACCAAACAACATGCCAAAGTTGATCTTCTAATGTAGGCACTCTGTATGCAGGCAACCAAACAACTCCCAGATGTCACGTATGAGGCTATTTTTTTAGAGCCAGGCCGAATGAAGATGTGTATGCAACGCGGGTACTGTACGCGACGACGGCAACCAAACACGCCCATCGTTTCGCCATGCAAACTAGTAGTAGTACAGCTCCTTGGATTGCCTTTTTTTACCACGAAATCGCTGCGTGAACTCTGTGCCGTCAACTCCGTCTTCTCTTCGTAACTGTAGATCGACCCTCGCCCCGCAGAAGCCATCGCGTGCTGTGGACGGTGGCGGACCGGCGGCCGAGCACGAGTAGTAGTAGCAGCATGACTGCTGCATGAGATGCCTTGCCGTGGCAGACGGTGGTGTCCACGACCACGATTCCGAGTGCGCGCCAGGAACAGTGCGAGCGCTGACGGCCGTGGCGCCTTGGAGGAGCAGAGGCGCGTGCATGCACGGCGGCGGGGCCCGAGCTACCGAGCACTGTCGTGGTGGTGGTGGTGGTCGTCGCCTCGCCGGCGTGCGTGTCGTGTCGCCGGGGCTCGGGCCAGGCCGCATTGCGTGCATGCATGCATGCACGACCGACTTGGCAAGTCGTTGCGCGGCACGGCGTCCAGACAGACGCGCCTCCCGGTAGGGCCAGCAGCAGGAGCAGGAGTACTATGTGGGGACTGGCCGGGCGAGCACGTGCGTGCGTGCATGACGGTCGGCAGCGGCCCCTGCGTGCACGGCTCGCCCGGGGAGAGACGTCCGTCGGGTCGTGAACAGTGGCATGCTGCTGGGCGGGCTATTGGTTGGTGCTCGGCGGGCCCACTTTGTAGCCGTGGATGTCTGTGTGTACGTAGCTCCTGTTCATGGACGGGATGGGCTAGATTTAATTGCTACCGCTGACTGCATGCCGTGTCTGCTCCCCCTCTCGCTAGATCTCACGCAGTCTCCGGCTTGGTTCAGCCGGTATCCACTGCATGCAGACTGATTCCCACCGTCCCCAAGCTATCTTTGATCGACGAGTCCAGTCGTCCGCCAGCCATCGGCGCCTAGAACGAACGGCCGGCCATGTCAGTTCAGATCTGGTCATCACGCGTTCAAATTAACGAGGGAATCTGACGACGCCATGACGGACGTGCCAGGCGTCGAGATTGACACGCGCGCGCATCGGTGGATGGTCTATCACAATCACATGGCAAAGTGGTGGCCGCCTGGCCGGGCCGTTTGAATCTCGTCCAAAGGAAAAACTGCATGAACGGAGGGACGCACGCGCGGCGCCTGGCCGAGCTGTGATCTTGCCGGCAGGACGGGCGGGGGCGGTGCATGCATCCGGCAGCGCCAGGGCGTCGTGTTGGCGCCTGGCGACTGTGCTAGATTTGCCACGGAGAATGCTGCAGATACTGCGTCCGCATGTGCCATTTATTCCATTCAATGAATATTATTCTTGTTACCTCATATACGAGGCAAGACGCTATAAATGATGGATTATGTTTTTTTTAGGTAAAAGCCTTTTTATTGATTAAACTCTACGGTGTGTGGGATACAAATTGGGTCATGTGGCTGGCCAAGCCACACATGACGCCCCTGAGCTAAAGTAAGAGCAAATTTAGCTAGTTTATGAGCTTCAAAATTAACTACACGACTTTCATAAATGAAATTACAAGCAAAGGGAGCCGATCTGGCTTGAATCTCGTTGATGATAGCTCCGTACACTCCTTGGCTGCCCCTCAAAATGTCATTGACGACCTGTTTTGAGTCTGATGATATGACAAAATTTTGAATTTGAAGGTCTTGTGCCAATGAGATGGCTTCTCGGCAGGCTATAGCCTCCTTTGTTGCAGGGTCATGCACTCCATCAATTACCAATGCCGCACTGCCCAAGTAGCTGCCCTGACAGTCACGACAGATAGCGGAAGCTGACCCTCTCCTCTGTGCCATGATCCCTGCGTTCACATGAAACTTGGCAAAATTCGCCGGTGGTGCAGCAGGTCGTCTAGGAGATGCAGCGGGTGCTCTTGTCGCCCCATTGGTAGGGATCGAAGCTCCCTGCTCCTTCACAACCCCTAGATCCCCGATGAAACAAGAGATGAACTCCTTAGTTGCATGGGGGGTTTGAAAATCGCCTCGTGGATAGCTTTCCTCCTGGCTGTCCAAATGGCCCAGAGCGTTACCGCCATGAGCACAAATTTATCATGCGGTAATTTCTCCATCATTGCAAACAACTAGTTCTTTGCCCCAGGTTCAGAAGTGGTCGCCATGTCGACACCCAGATCTTCCTCCATTAGCGCCCAAGTACATCGGGAGACCGTACATTCTATTAGGGAATGTTTCCATGAATCTGGCGCCCCGCACAATCCGCACGAGCTTGTATCTGACATATGTCTATGTGCTCTAACATCTTCAGTTGGAAGGGAGTGTTTTGATAATCTCCAAAGGAACATACGTATCTTTGCAGGAACTTGAATCTTCCAAAGTGCTTTCCAAGATCCTTCCTCTGAATTTATGTCCGATGATCCTGCTCGGCCATCCAACCAAGCCTCTCTGCGCTGTCTAGTAGAAACTAGCATGCGGTATGCCGACTTAACAGAGAAGTTGCCATTCCTCTCGTGAGCCCAACTCTAGAAATCTGGCATATTCATTGTGCAAATCGGGATATTGGCTATGACTTTGGCATCGAAGGCCAGAAAGACCGTCCAAAGCCGCTGCATGTCCCATGTGGCCGTTGTTGAGTCGATTAGCTCAGATACTAAGGTTGGCGGGTTGGGATGAATGCATCCATATGGTCTCATCATCTCTTCTCTAGGGATCCAATTTTCACCCCAAATATTTGTACTCTGGCCGTTTCCAATCCTCTTGATGAGACCTTGTTTTAAAGTATCCCGACCTTCAATGATGGCTCTCCATATTTGACTTGGGTGACCCCCCAACGTGGCTTGTAGTATGGTTGAGTCTGGGTAGTATATACCTTTAAGCACACGCGCCGCCAGAGAATCGGGATTCTGGAGCAACCTCCACGCCTATCGGGCGAGCATAGCCATATTAAACAGTTCAAAATCTTTAAAACCGAGGCCCCCCATACCTTTTGGTTGTGTCATGGCTTTCCAAGAAACCCAATGTGGCTTGTGATGTCCTCCCTTGCTCCCCCACCAGAATTTCCGGATCAACATGTTTAGATGCTCACACAGCCCTCTAGGTAGTTTAAAGCATGACATTGAGAATACTGGCACTGCTTGGGCCACCGCTTTCACCAAAACTTCTTTTCCAGCAGTAGACATTGTCCTTTCAATCCATCCCTGTATCTTACTCCACAGACGGTCCTTAAGATATTTGAACGAACCATTCTTCGATTTTCCAATATCTGATGGCATGCCCAAGTATTTTTCATTTAAAGTTTCATTTGGGATATTTAATAGGCCCTTTACCTCAGTACGAGTGCTTTCAGGTACTCCTTTGCTAAAAAAACAGAGGACTTGGCTGCATTGACACGCTGCCCCGTGGCTAAGCAATATGTTTCCAACACCTGGTTGACCTCGGTAGCTCCCCCCGGCATTCACCTTGATAAGCAGCAGGCTGTCATCTGTAAATAAAAGGTGGTTTACTTGCGGCGCTGACGGTGCCACTTGTATCCCCCTCAGGTTTGATGACTCACTTCTCGATTTTAAAAGGCATGAAAGGCCCTCTGCCGCTAACAAGAACAAATATGGAGAAATCGGGTCCCCTTGTCGGATACCTCGTGAAGGCTTGAATTCCTGAAGCTTCTTTCCATTGAACATGACTGAAAATTTTACCGAGCTGACCATCCCCATGACTATATTCATCCATGATTCAGTGAATCCCAACTTAAGCATTATGGCCCGCAGGTATGTCCATTCTACCCTGTCATAGGATTTCATCATATCGAGTTTCAAAGCACAAGTTTGATGTTTCTTTGCCTTGTTGCGCTTCATGAAATGTAAGCACTCATAGGCAGTTATGATATTATCAGTGATAAGTCTGCCTGGCACAAAAGCTGACTATTCTTGGGATATGATGTCAGGCAGGATCATCTTTAATCTGTTCGATATGACCTTGGATGCAATTTTATAGAGCACGTTGCATAGGCTTATCGGGCGGAACTGTGCTAGAAGTGTTGTGTTTTTTACCTTGGGGATTAGGACAAGCACCGTCTCGTTGATACAATCAGCCAACTCTGTTCCATCCACAATTCTGAGTACTACCTTGGTCACATCCGTGCCACACACATCCCAATGACACTGGAAAAAGTGAGCCGGAAACCCATCAGGCCATGGAGCCTTGATAGGGAACATCTGAAAGAGAGCCTTTTTGACTTCATCTTGGCTGTACGGAGCGTTGAGTATATCATTCATCTCAGGAGTAACTTTAACTGGCACCGTGTCAATAACCT
This sequence comes from Aegilops speltoides, assembly GCA_021437245.1. Lineage (NCBI taxonomy): Eukaryota > Viridiplantae > Streptophyta > Magnoliopsida > Poales > Poaceae > Aegilops > Aegilops speltoides. The sequence continues at coordinate 496,683,268 of CM038143.1, forward strand.
GATCCATATTTTGTACCCCCTCGGACATGTATAAATTTTTGTAGAACTCAGTAGTCATCTCCTCCATCTCTGCTCTTTATTCTGTCATCCGGCCGTCCGGTCTCTGCAGCATTTTTATTTGGTTTTTCCTGCGTCTACGACTTGCTCTCAAATGAAAGAAATAGGTGTTCTTGTCCCCATGTACTAGCCAGTCCAATCGCGCCCTTTGTCGCCAGAGGTTATCCTCTCGATGGAAGAGTTCAGTCAATCTGTCACAAACCTTAACTTCTTCTCGACTTGGTGCAGTGCGCCCGGGGACAGCTCACAGGATTTGAAGTGAGTTATTTAATTGGCGGATCTTTGTCCTCACTGAACCAAAATGATCTCGGTCCCAGCTCAAGATATCTCCGGCCAGATTGCTCAGTTTTCTGCGAAGCGAATCCATTGTTCCCCCTCCTGTTGGGACCACCTGGCGCCCACCACATTGAACAGATTCTCATTCCTCTCCCACGTGGTTTCGTATTTAAAAGCTCTAGGCCCACTGCTGCATGCATGCATATCACGTAACCGGAGGAGGATGGGTATATGATCAGACCCGGCTGCCGTTTTGTGCTCAAGGGTAGTGGATGGGAAAGAAAGGAGCCATTCTAGGTTTACCACACATCTATCCAGCCTGACTCTTGTGTATGTGCCTCCTGCTACTCTTTTCTTGAAGGTCCAGTTTAATCCTGAAAAACCAATGTCAGACAAGCCGCACGTGTCCAAGGCATCTCTAAAGGCATCCATCTGGGCTTGGCTCCAATTGCCCACTCCGTCGTGTTCGTGACCATGCAAAACTTCATTGGAATCTCCTATAACTGCCCATGGCTTGCTGTGAGAGCCTGCAATACCGCGAAGCATGTCCCAAGTTTTATATCTTTCAGGAACTTGAGCCTCCCCATATACAAAAGTAACTCTCACTTGGGATTCAGCTAAATCATCAATTAAGGTGTCAATATAATACTTCGAATAGCCAACAACTTCAACCTTTATTTCATCATTCCAAAAAATACTGAGTCCACCACTCCTACCAGAACTACTGACCGCATAACTTTTATTAAAATCGAGTGTATCTCCTAGATTCTCCACTCTCTTTCCCTCTATTTGAGTTTCTAAGATACAAAGAATAGAGGGGGCCAAACGCCTCGTGAGATCACGAAGCTCTCTAACTGTCGCGGGACTGCCAGCCCCGCGACAGTTCCAACATACGAGACTCATTGCACTAGGCGCGACTGAGGGAGTCCTGGATTTGGGGGTACCCGGACAGCCGGACTATGTACTTTGGTCGGACTGTTGGACCTTGAAGATACAAGACTCAAGACTTCGTCCCATGTCCGGAGGGGACTGTCCTTTGCTTGGAAGACAAGCTTGGCGATCCGGATATTAGATTTCCTTCCTTGTAACCATTCTGTGTAAACCCTAGCCCCCTTCGTTGTATATATAAACCGGAGGGTTTAGTCCATAGAGGGACAATCATAATCATCATAGGCTAGCTTCTAGGGTTTAGCCTCTACGATCTCGTGGTAGATCAACTCTTGCAATAATCATATCATCAAGATCAATCAAGCAGGAAGTAGGGTTTTATCTCCATTGAGAGGGCCCGAACCTGGGTAAAACATCGTGTCCCTTGCCTCCTATTACCATTAGCCTTAGACGCACAGATCCGGACCCCCTACCCGAGATCCGCCGGTTTTGACACCGACATTGGTGCTTTCATTGAGAGTTCCTCTGTGTCGTCGCTGCAAGGCCCGATGGCTCCTTCAATCATCAACAACAACGCGGTCCAGGGTGAGACTTTTCTCCCCGGACAGATCTTCGTATTCGGCGGCCGCTTTCGGGCCAATTCGCTTGGCCATCTGGAGCAGATCGACAGCTACGCCCCTTGGCCATCAGGTCAGGTTCGGAAACTTGAACTACACGGCCGATATCCGCGGAGACTTGATCTTCGATGGATTCGGGCCTACGCCAGGAGCGCCGAATAGTCATGACGAGCACGGCTTAGACCTGCTGTCGGACACTACTCGGATATCGCACCTGCAGGAGCTCTGGACGTAAATCCAGGGCAGATTACGTCGTCCGAGGACAGGTGGATGGACCCCGCCCCGGAGGCCGCACACTCATCGGCGGTAGAGACGAACATAGACTTCACCTCCAAGGAAGCCTGTGTGTCCGGACCCCCGGACTTGTGTCCGGCTGTAGGTACCAGACCGCGCGCCCCCGGGCCTGCCGATTCTGGTTGGGCTCCGGTAATGGAATTCACCGCTGTGGATATCTTCTACTACTCGCCCCTCGGCGACATGCTGAATTCACTAAGGTCTCTCTCTTTGTCAGGAGACGCTTGGCCAAACTATGTCCGGCTTAAGGGGGAAGAAGGCGACGAAGAAATTCGTTCCCCACCCACCACCCACTTCATAGCCACTCTCGACGACGTAACAGACATGCTTGACTTCGACTCCGATGACACCAACGGAACGGACGTCGACGCAGGGGACGATTCTGAACCACCACCCATGGGGCGCCGGACCGCCACCTCATCATATGATATATACATGGTGGACACGCCTAAGGAGGACGATGGCGACAAAGCGGAGGACAAAACCCCCGGACAAAAGCCAAAACGACGGCGCAGACGCCGCTCTAAGTCCTGCCACAGTAAAAACAGCGATAACAGCGCTAGAAGGATCGACACCCCAGACAACTCCAAAGGCAACAATGACCATATGGACCCAGCGATGGAGCAGGGTGAGCCAGTTCACGCCAAACACAGCCCGGAGCACACGCCCGATCATGGTGATCCCGAGGGCCGAACTCATCAACCCGCCCCAGGAGAGGAGCACAGTCCGGACGACGATGCATTCATCATCCCGGAAAAACGTTTGGAACGAGATAACCTCCACAGAAAGCTTATGGCCACTGCGAGAAGTCTAAAGAAGCAGAAGCAAAGGCTTAAGGCCGCACAGGAAATGCTTAATCGCAGATAAAGTGCTAGACACTAAAGAAAAATACGGCGATGATCGCCACACAAAGAGCTATCCAAAGTGCAAGCTGCTGCCAGAATTCGACGATGAGGCCATTCCACCAAAGAACAATAGGACCAGTAGGCCGGACCAACCACTTCATGACCGCAATAGAGCAGCTACTGACGCCGCACACGATTTACGGGAGCTCCTGGACGAAAAAGCCGGCACGACCAGGTCCATCTATGGATCTAGGGGACACGCTCCAGCGCATGATCATGGTCACCAAAACGATCAGACTGATCGAGTACCAGTTCGGAATCAGCACCGGACACAACAACAGTCGACAGCATGCCACAACATGTCCAGATACATAGGGGCCGCTCACCCTCTGTGCTTCACTGAAGAGGTACTGGACCACGAATTTCCACAGGGCTTCAAACCTGTGAACATAGAGGCATATGACGGAACGACAGACCCCGGGATCTGGATTGAGGATTTTATCCTTCACATCCACATGGCTCGTGGGGATGACCTCCACGCCATCAAATACCTTCCCTTCAAGTTAAAGGGACCAGCGCGGCACTGATTAAAAAGTCTCCTCGAAAACTCAATCGGAAGTTGGGAGGAACTTGAGGATGCTTTCAGGGCCAATTTTCAAGGAACCTATGTCCGACCTCCGGACGCTGACGATTTAAGTCACATAATTCAATAGCCCGGAGAGTCCGCCCGCAAGCTTTGGAATAGATTCCTCACTAAGAAGAATCAAATTTTCGATTGCCCGGATGCCGAAGCCCTAGCGGCCTTCAAGCACAATATTCGAGATGAGTGGCTCGCCAGACACCTCGGCCAAGAAAAGCCGAGGACAATGGCAGCCTTAACAAGCCTTATGACCCGCTTTTGCGCGGGTGAAGACAGCTGGTTGGCCCGTAGAGGCACCAGCGACCCAGGCACATCCGAAATCAGGGATGGCAACGGGAAGCCACGACGCAACAAAAACAAACGTCGAAACAAGGAAGAAAGTCCGGACAACACAATGGTCAACGCCGGATTCAGGGGCTCCCGACCTGGTCAACAAAAGAAGCCATTTAAAGGCAGCAAAGAGGGACCGTCTGGCCTGAACAAAGTCCTGGACAGACTGTGCCAAATTCATGGCACCACCAAAAAACCTGCAAACCACACTAACAAAGAATGCTAGGTCTTTAAGCAGGCCGACAAGTTAAATGCCGAACACAAGGGAAGGGAAACGCCAAGCGAAGACGAGGATGAGCCTCGCCAGCCGAACACTGGGGGACAGAAAAAATTCCCACCAGAGGTAAAAACAGTAAACATGATCCACGCGGCTCACATTCCCAAGAGAAGGCGCAAACGCGCACTCAGAGACGCATACGCTGTAGAGCCCGTCATCCCCGAACTTAGCCACTGGTCGGCCTGCCCGATCACCTTGATCACAGGGACTACCCGACTAGTATGCGGCATGGCGGATCAGTTGCCTTGGTACTCGACCCAATAATCGACGGATACCATCTCACTCGCGTCCTCATGAACGGCGGCAGTAGTCTCAATCTAATATACCAGGACACTGTCCGCAGGATGGGGATAGACCCATCCAGAATCAGCCACAGTAACACCACCTTTGAAGGGGTGATACCAGGCATTGAAGCCCGCTGCAGGGGCTCCCTCGTACTAGAGGTGACATTCGGTTCCCCAGGCAACTCCAGAAGCGAAGAACTACTCTTCACCATCGCCCCCCTCCAAAGTGGTTATCATGGCATCGATTCGCGATACGACACCAAGGAATTGCTGCACTAAACCAAAATAACTGTCCGGCTTCGGTCCCTTCGGCCATAGATGGTCTATTATAGACCTCATTGCAAGACCGGACAACCTATGGAGCTCGGCCACAGTAGCCATCCTTTCACTCAATGGCAACGGGCGCATTGGAGCACGGAATTGCGACCAGAACAGCTTTTCCACTTCATTATCTTTATGATCCTCGAAAAACTTGGCCGCATCAACCGTACTCTTCGCCAGATCCGCATACGCATCTGCAGGGCTCCAGCGTCGGTCCAGAGGAGCGTACTTTGGATCCAAGAACTTCATCCGCAACAAATAGGGGTTTCCAGCCGTGATTTCTCCGGCCTGTCGAAGCTCCTCCCGTGCATCCCTAATTTCGAAACGTCTCCTTGGCCGAATCAAGGGCCTTCTTCAGGTCAGCCGAATTAGCCCGATTCTCTTTTTCAAGGAGCTCATAGCGGTTGGCAGCGTTTTTCAGCTCCACAGCCATCGCGGCTATTTTATCTTCGCTTCGGTGATGAGCAACCTGTTCGGCTCTCAACTCTTCGGCCGCCTTTAGGGCAGACGCATTGCTAGCCCGGGCTTGTTCCTTGGCTAAGGCAAGTTCCGCCCTCAGGGCCTCCACGACAGCAGCTCCGCCTACAGTCCAAGCATATCACATTAACATTATGCTCCTCTTAACATTTCCTATAAACAAAATAAGGAAAGCAGAGCACATACTTTGTGCCTCGTTAAGCCGCTCGTTCACAAGTGTGGTATCGGCATCCACAACTCCAATTTGTCGCCTTAGTTCGGCGACTTCCATGGACTGGTCGGCTGCCGGACCCTTAGCCACCTGCGCATGAATACAGTGCGATCATTACTCAACAATGTGATCCTCCATTTGCCGCATAGGGCTGGCAACCAGAGTCTCAGGGGCTACTATCCATATGGAGCACACCCAGCGCGTGTGCCACAATCAAAAATTACGTATTACATACCTCAAAGCCTTTGAGCAGGCTCGTAAAAGCTTCATTCAACCCGCTTGTGGCGGATGAAATCTTCTCAAGCACCGTGCTCATTAATGAACAGTGATCCTCCGAGAGAGCAGCTTGCTCCAAGAAGGCCCATCAGCGTATCCGGCCGGTCTCCGAGTTGTGTCGGACCCTTCTTATCACCCCCCGTGGGAGCGGAACTAAGGATGGCAATGGGTCGGGTTTGGATCGGGTTGAACAATATCAAATCCATATCCATATCCATGAAGACAGTCTTTGCCCGCCCATCAAAAAATCCATGGGTGAAAAATTGTGTCCATGTCCAAATCCAATGGATATCCATATCCACTGGATATCCATTGGGTCATCTCGAGACATATAAATAAGACTTAACACAATATTAACATAAACTCTTCCATTCTTCACCTCGTGGCAGGCTAGGCTTCACTTATGGTAAATCAACATCCAGTAACAACCTAAGATTATTTAATATTTTTTAACAGATGAGAGTGACGAGTCATTTAAGAAGGAGATAAAAATAAGGGAAGGGGTGTTGGAGTATGTTACGGAGGGGATTGACTATCAACTTATAAAAGTTACGATGGGGATTGTGTAATTTCTTATGTATGTTTTAGATAAAAAAAGTGTAAAATTGCAATGGGACATGTGAACGTGGGGCAGGGATAGCAGATTTTTTTCCCATTAAGTCATACTATCGGGTTGGGTTTGGGTATATCCATGGGTACAAGATTATATCCATGCCCTACCCACGTACAATCGGGTCGGGTTTGGGCGCCGCCATGGACACAAAAGCATATCCAAACCCTATCCATTCGGGTCGGATATCCATGGATATCCATGTCCATGGATAAAATTGCCATCCTTAAGCGGAACACTCCGGGCTCAGGGCGGCCAAAGTACTAGCTTCTGGCCTCGGCAAATCTGGACTCCTCCGTGACGACACCTCGGGGTCGCCCGCCCCATGAGGCGGAGAGGCTGGTGGGGTTTCACTCTCCATCATCTCCGGAAAGAGATCCCCCGAATACAAACTCTGTCGAGAAGAGCTGCTAGCCGGACTGCAAAGAATGGATCCTGGTTATTGTTCTCAGAGGAGGAAGCAGTAGCTTTGTATTTACGATTAACTTACAGCTCGGCTGAGGGATGGCCCGTTTGCGGGCATGGCACGGTGAGGACGCCCTTCGGGGCAGGGCCCCGTGGTGAAGTTTACTTCCCTTGTCTGGGCACCTCTGTCTCCAAGTCTTCGGAGGCGGCCCTTTTCTTCCCGCGAGGGGAGGAGACCTTAGATTCCCCTCCCCGACTATCCTCCTTTGTGGTGGTAGCAATTCCCCCGATTTGGATGTGCAATATGTGAAGTTCTGCTTCTCTGTTCTTCCCTTTGTCTTCCCCCGAAGGCACTTGACTTAGCACACGACTAAGCATCTTGGCTATGGCAGGACTAGGCAAGCTTTCGGGAAGTGGCGCCAGACACGTGATTCTCTCCGCCTTGCTGAGCCATTCCTAGCCGCATATGGTTTTTAGAATAATGTTATGATAAATATAAACGAAGTGTTCGGTTTCTGGGTCACTTACTCGGGTATCTGGGCGGTTGCAGCTCAGGCCCGCATCCTTGGTGGTGTCTGGACACTTCACTTGTGGTCCAAAGAATAACTTACACATCCCTTCGAGCGTCATGCCGAAGAAGTGCAGAATAGTCTGCGGACCTTACGAATTGAATTCCCACATCCGAAGAGGCTGGCGTTTGCACGGCAAGATCCATCGGACTAGCATTACCTGAATTACACTGACAAGGCTATTGTCCCTCTCAAGAAGCTCCCGAATGCGGCTCTACAATGCTGGTACATCATTAACAGGCCCCCAATCCAGTCCCACATTGGCCCACGACGCTAGTTGAGGCGGAGGGCCCGAACGAAAGTCGAGGGCAGCCACCCACTTTGTGCCTCTGGGAGCCGTGACGTAAAACCACCTCTGCTGCCATTGATTGGACACCTCCGGGAAGCAGCCCTCTGTCCACGGGGCGTCGGCGTTCCTGCTTATTACAGCACCTCCGCACTCCGCGTGTCACCCCTCAATCATCTTCGGCTTCACATTGAAGGTCTTGAGCCATAAGCTGAAGTGCGGGGTGACGTGGAGAAAGGGCTTCACACACGATGATGAACGACGAGATGTGGAGGATGGAGTCTGGAGCTAGATCATGAAAATCTAGCCCATAATAGAACATGAGACCTCTCAAAAAGGGATTAAGGGTGAAGCCTAAGCTGCGGAGGAAGTGAGAAACAAACACGATGCTCTCGTTAGGCTCGGGAGTAGGGATGACCTGCCCTGGAGCAGGAAGCCTGTGCTTGATGTCGGCGGTCAGATATCCGACCTCCCTGAGCTTCACAATGTCCTCTTTTGTGACAGAGGAGGCCATCCACCGGCCTTGAAGGTTGGATCCGGACATGATTGAAGATCCAAAGTGCTTAAGCTTGGGCTTCGGGTGTTGGAACTCGAGATGCGAAAAGGCGCAAGCGTGGTAGAAAAGAGGGATAGGCCTCGGCCCCTCTATAAAGGGGGTGAATATCAAGCGTCCTCAGCATAACCGCTTGGGACTTACCTAAAAACACGGAGTCATGCCAACAGGCGTCGTGGGGTTACACGTACCCGTATTGATGGAGGATCCCGCGATAAGAGGAACACGATCTCTGCTTTGGCAAGGCGTGCCAATGAAACCGCCTCGCAACGTGTATCGAGGCAGGCCAAGAAAAATCGGTTCGTGTTGGGCCAGGCCACGGCGTAAGGGCACACTGTAAAAGAAATTTTGTCAGCAGATCAGATTTGTGAAGTGTTATGCTCTCTACGGTGGTGTGCGGAAATTATCTCACAGAGCAGGACACAATCCTTAGTCTGCTTTGGAGTATTCGGAGATGGAACCCGCCTTGCAATGTCGAAGACAATCTACGCGCCAGACTCGTCGTCATTGAAGCCTGGTTCAGGGGCTATTGAGGGAGTCCTGGATTTTGGGGTACCCAGACAGCCGGACTCAAGACTTCGTCCCGTGTCCGGAGGGGACTCTCCTTTGCGTGGAAGACAAGCTTGGCGATCCGGATATTAGATTTCCTTCTTTGTAACCGACTCTGTGTAAACCCTAGCCCCGTCCGGTGTCTATATAAACCGGAGGGTTTAGTCCATAGAGGGACAATCATAATCATCATAGGCTAGCTTCTAGGGTTTAGCCTCTACAATCTCGTGCTAGATCAACTCTTGTAATACTCATATCATCAAGATCAATCAAGCAGGAAGTAGGGTTTTACCTCCATCGAGAGGGCCCGAACCTAGGTAAAACATCGTGTCCCTTGCTTCCTGTTACCATTAGCCTTAGACGCACAGATCGGGACCCCCTACCCGAGATCCGCCGGTTTTGACACTGATAGCGACCCACTCTGGGGGCCCGCCAAAAGCGCATCATTGGTTTTTGAAACTGTACTCTTCACCAGTGCATTGTCAGGTGTTGCTGGACTGGGTTTGTTCCTCTTAGTTTCCTGCTTCGGTGGAGGACTCTGCGGGATCTCAGGTGGCGGCAGTACAGGTGGTGCTGTTGTAAAAGTCAGGGATGATGAAGGATTGTGGGAGCTCTTCAACGCGGCCGTGGACACCCCCCTTTTCCTGTTTCTCTCTGCATCTGCCATTGTCACATCAAAAGCCCTATTGTCTTGCTCCTCGTACTCTTCCTATTCAAAAGGGTCAAGTTGAGAGCTTGCACTCCCACAGGCCCTTCCTGCTCTGCCTCTTCCACGACCTCCACTATTGCCCGATCCTTTGCCCGGGCCTCTCCCCGGTCCTCTGAACCAAGTAGCTTGGAGCTCTTTAAAAACTAGGGCTTTGGAGAATGCACTCCATCCCCCACATTCCTTGAACGTATGTCGAAGATGTCCACACACCGCACACGAATCGGGTAACCTTTCATATTTCACCCTGAATATGACCCTCTCAAGGGTATCCTTCTTCCTTATCACTAGCCAAACAACGTTCCTGTGGGGCTTTGTGACATCCAGCTTGATCCTAACACGAACAAAATTTCCTTCAAAATCCTGGGACTTTGGTTCAGCATAGATGAAATTGAAGGAAATATGCCCTAGAGGCAATAATAAAGTTATTATTTATTTCCTTATATCATGATAAATGTTTATTATTCATGCTAGAATTGTATTAACCGGAAACATAATACATTTGTGAATACATAGACAAACAGAGTGTCACTAGTATGCCTCTACTTGACTAGCTCGTGAATAAAAGATGGTTAAGTTTTCTAACCATAGACATGAGTTGTCATTTGATTAACGGGATCACATCATTAGTAGAATGATGTGATTGACTTGACCCATTCCGTTAGCTTAGCACTTGATCGTTTAGTATGTTGCTATTGCTTTCTTCATGACTTATACAAAGTTCCTATAACTATGAGATTATGCAACTCCCGTTTACCGGAGGAACACTTTGTGTGCTACCAAACATCACAACATAACTGGGTGATTATAAAGGATCTCTACAGGTGTCTCCAAAGGTACATGTTGGGTTGGCGTATTTCGAGATTAGGATTTGTCACTCCGATTGTCGGAGAGGTATCTCTGGGCCCACTCGGTAATGCACATCACTATAAGCCTTGCAAGCATTGTAACTAATGAGTTAGTTGCAGGATGATGTATTACGGAACGAGTAAAGAGACTTGCCGGTAACGAGATTGAGCTAGGTATTGAGATACCGACGATCGAATCTCGGGTAAGTAACATACCGATGACAAAGGGAACAATGTTGTTATGCGGTTTGACCGATAAAGATCTTCGTAGAATATGTAGGATCCAATATGAGCATCCAGGTTCCGCTATTGGTTATTGACCGGAGACGTGTCTTGGTCATGTCTACATTGTTCTCGAACCCTTAGGGTCCACACGCTTAAGGTTTCGATGACAGTTTTATTATGAGTTTATGAGTTTTGATGTACCGAAGGAGTTCGGAGTCCCGGATGAGATCGGGGACATAACAAGGAGTCTCGAAATGGTCGAGACGTAAAGATTGATATATTGGACGACTATATTCGGACTTCGGAAAGGTTCCGAGTGATTCGGGTATTTTTCGGAGTACCGGAGAGTTACGGGAATTCGCCGGGGAGTATATGGGCCTTATTGGGCTATACGGGAATAGAGGAGAGAGGCCAAAAGGAAGGAGGCCTGCGCCCCCCCTCAGGTCCGAATTGGACAAGGGGTGCAACCCCCTTTTTCTTTTCCCTCTCCTCCTCTTTCCTTCTCTCCTACTCCAACAAGGAAAGGAGGAGTGGCGCGCCCTCCTCTTGGCCGGCCGCCTCCCCCCTTGCTCCTTTATATACGGGGGCAGGGGGGCACCTCTAGACACACAAGTTGATCTTCGTGATCGTTCCTTAGCCGTGTGCGGTGCCCCCCTCCACAGTATTCCACCTCGGTCATATCGTTGCGGTGCTTAGGCGAAGCCCTGCGTCGGTAGAATATCATCATCATCACCACGCCGTTGTGTTGATGGAACTCATCCCCGACACCCTGCTGGATCGGAGTCCGGGGATCGTCATAGAGCTGAACGTGTGCTGAACTTGGAGGTGCCGTACGTTCGGTACTCGGATCGGTCGGATCGTGAAGATGTACGACTACATCAACCGCATTGTCATAACGCTTCCGCTTACGGTCTACGAGGGTACGTGGACAACACTCTCCCCTCTCGTTGCTATGCATCACCATGATCTTGCGTGTGCATAGGATTTTTTTTTGAAATTACTACATTCCCCAACAGTGGCATCCGAGCCTGGTTTTATGCGTAGATGTTATATGCACGAGTAGAACATAAGTGAGTTGTGGGCGATACATGTCATACTGCTTACCAGCATGTCATACTTTGGTTCGGCGGTATTGTTGGATGAAGCGGCCCGGACCGACATTACGCGTACGCTTACGCGAGACTGGTTCTACCGACGTGCTTTGCACATGTGTGGCTGGTGGGTGTCTGCTTTCTCCAACTTTAGTTGAACTGAGTGTGGCTACCCGGTCCTTGCGAAGGTTAAAACAGCACTAACTTGACGAACTATCGTTGTGGTTTTGATGCGTAGGTAAGAACGGTTCTTGCTCAGCCCGTAGCAGCCACGTAAAACTTGCAACAACAAAGTAGATGACGTCTAACTTGTTTTTGCAGGGCTTGTTGTGATGTGATATGGTCAAGACGTGATGAGATATAAATTGTTGTATGAGATGATCATGTTTTTGTTAAAGTTATCGGCAACTGGCAGAAGCCTTACGGTTGTCTCTTTATTGCATAAGATGCAAGCGCCAAATAATTGTTTTACTTTATCGCTATGCGATAGCAATAGTTGCAAGAGCAATAGTTGGCGAGATGACCATGTGACGACACATTGATATAGATCAAGATGATGGAGATCATGGTGTCATGCCGGTGACGATAGAGATCATGACAGTACTTTGGAGATGGGGATCAAAGGCGCAAGATGATCATGACCATATCATGTCACATATTTTGATTGCATATGATGTTTACCTTTTATACATCTTATTTTGCTTAGTTTGACGCTAGCATTTTAAGATGATCTCTCACTAATTATCAAGAAGTGTTCTCCCTGAGTATGCACTGTTGTGAAAGTTCTTCGTGCTGAGACACCACGTGATGATCGGGTGTGATAGGTTCTACGTTCAAATACAACGGGTGCAAAACAGTTGCACACGCGGAATACTCAGGTTAAACTTGACGAGCCTAGCATATACAGATATGGCCTCGGAACACGGAGACCGAAAGGTCGAGCGTGAATCATATAGTAGATATGATCAACATAGTGATGTTCACCATTGAAAACTACTCCATCTCACGTGATGATCGGACATGGTTTAGTTGATTTGGATCACGTGATCACTTAGATGACTAGAGAGATGTCTATCTAAGTGGGAGTTCTTAAGTAATATGATTAATTGAACTTAAATTTATCATGAACTTAGTCCTGGTAGTATTTTGCAAATAATGTTGTAGATCAATAGCTCGCGTTGTTGCTTTCATATGTTTATTTTGATATGTTCCTAGAGAAAACTGTGTTGAAAGATGTTAGTAGCAATGATGCGGATTGGATCCGTGATCTGAGGTTTATCCTCATTGCTGCACAGAAGAATTATGTCCTTAATGCACCGCTAGGTGACACACCTATTGCAGGAGCAGATGCAAACGTTATGAACGTTTGGCTAGCTCAATATGATGACTACTTGATAGTTTAGTGCACCATGCTTAACGGCTTAGAATCAGGACTTCAAAGATGTTTTTAACGTCATGCACCATATGAGATGTTCTAGGAATTGAAGTTAATATTTCAAGTAAATACCCGAGTTGAGAGATATGAAGTCTCCAACAAGTTCTATAGCTAAAAGATGGAGGAGAATTGCTCAACTAGTGAGCATGTGCTCAGATTTTCTGGGTACTACAATCGCTTGAATCAAGTGGGAGTTAATCTTCCAGATAAGATAATGATTGACAGAATTCTCTAGTCACCATCACCAAGTTACTATAACTTCGTGATGAACTATAGTATGCAAGGGCTGACGTAAAAGTTTCCTGAGCTCTTCGTGATGTTGAAATCGATGAAGGCAGAAATCAAGAAAGAGCATCAAGTGTTGATGATTGACAAGACCACCAGTTTCAAGAAAAGGGCAAAGGGAAAGAAAGGGAACTTCAAGTAGAATGACAAGCAAGTTGTCACTCCCGCAAAGAAGCTCAAAGCTGGACCAAAGCCTGAAAATGAGTGCTTACACTGCAAAGGAAATGGTCACTGGAAAAGGAAATGCCCTGAATATTTGGTGGATAAGAAGGATGACAAAGTGAACAAGGGTATATTTGATATACAAGTGTTTGATGTGTGCCTTACTAGTGTTTATAGTAGGCCCTGAGTATTTGATACTTGTTCGGTTGCTAAGATTAGTAACTCAAAACAGGACTTACATAATAAACAGAGACTAGTTGAGGGGAAGTGACGATGAGTGTTGGAAATAGTTCCAAGATTGATATGATCATCATCACACACTCCCTATATTTTCGAGATCAGTGTTAATACTAAATAAATGTTATTTAGCGTTTGCGTTGAGCATGAATATGATTTGATCATGTTCATTGCGATAGGGTTATTCATTTGAAGTTAAAGAATAATTGTTATTCTGTTTACATGAATAAGACCTTCGATGGTTATACACCCAATGAAAATAGTTTGTTGGATCTCGATCGTAGTGATACACATATTCATAATATTGATGCCAAAAGATGCAAAGTTAATATTGATAGTGCAAATTATTTGTGGCACTGCCGTTTGGGTCATATCGGTGTAAAGCGCATGAAGAAACTCCATAAAGATGGATTTCGAAATCACTTGGTTATGAATCATTTGATGCTTACGAACCGTGCCTTTTGGGCAAGATGACTAAAACTCCGTTCTCCGGAACAATGGAACGAGCTACTGACTTATTGGAAATAATACATACTGATGTATGCAGACCAATAAGTATTAAGGCTCGTGGCGGGTATCATTATTTTCTGACCTTCACATATGATTTGAGCAGATATGGGTATATCTACTTGCTGAAATATAAGTCTGGAATAGTTGAAAGGTTCAAAGAATTTCAGAGTGAAGTAGAAAATCATCGTAACAAGAAAAAAAGTTTCTGCGATCTGATCGTGGAAATGAATATTTGAGTTACGAGTTTGGTCTTCATTTGAAACAAAGTGAAATAGTTTTGCAACTCATGCCACCTGGAACACCACAATGTAATGGTGTGTCCGAACGTCGTAATCGTACTTTACTAGATATGGTGCAATCTATGATGTCTGTTATCAGTTTACCACTATCGTTTTTGGGTTATGCATTAGAGACAGCTGCATTCACGTTTAATAGGGCACCATCTAAATCTGTAGAGACGACACCTTATGAACTATAGTTTAGCAGTAAACCTAAGCTGTCGTTTCTTAAAGTTTGGAGTTGCGATGCTTATATGAAAAAGGTATTCAACCTGATAAGCTCGAACCCAAATCGGAGAAGTGCGTCTTCATAGAATACCCAAAGGAAACTGTTGGGTACACCTTCTATCACAGATCTGAAGGCAAAACATTCATTGCTAAGAATGGATCCTTTCTAGAGAAGGAGTTTCTCTCGAAAGAAGTGAGTGGTAGGAAAGTAGAGCTTGATAAGGTAATTTGTACCTTCTCCCGAATTGCAAAGTAGTTCATCACAGAAATCAGTTCCAGTGATTCCTACACCAATTAGTGAGGAAGCTAATGATAATGATCATGAAACTTCAGATCAAGTTACTATAGAACCTCGTAGGTCTTCCAGAGTACGGTCCGCACCAGAGTGGTACAGTAATCCTGTTCTAAAATTCATGTTACTAGACCATGATAAACCTACGAACTATGAGGAAGCGATGATGAGCCCAGATTCTGCGAAATGGCTTGAGGCCATGAAATCTGAGATGGGATCCATGTAAGAGAACAAAATGTGGACTTTGGTGGAGTTGCCCGATGATCGGCAAGCCATATTGTATAAATGGATCTTTAAGAGGAAGACGAACATTGATAGTAGTGTTACTATCTACAAAGCTCGACTTGTCGCAAAAAGGTTTTCGACAAATTCAAGTTAAGTACAATGAGATTTTCTCAACTGTAGCGATGCTTAAGTCTGTCCGAATCATGTTAGTAATTGCTGCATTTTATGATTATGAAATTTGGCAAATGGATGTCAAAACTGCATTCCTGATGGATTTCTGGAAGAAGGTTTTGTCAACCCGAAAGGTGCTAACAAAAGTGTGCAAGCTCCAGTGATCCATTTATGGACTGGTGCAAGCCTCTCGGAGTTGGAATAAACGCTTTGATAGTGTGATCAAAGCATATTGTTTTATACAGACTTTTGGAGAAGCATGTATTTACAAGAAAGTGAGTGGGAACTCTGTAGCATTTCTAATATTATATGTGTACGACATATTATTAATTGGAAATGATATAGAACTTCTGGATAGCATAAAAGGATACTTGAATAAAAGTTTTTCAAGGAAATACCTCGGTGAAGCTGCTTACATATTGAGCATCAAAATCTATTGAGATAGATCAAGACGCTTCATAAGTTTTTCAATAAGTACATACCTTGTCAAGATTTTGAAGTAGTTCAAAATGGAACAGTCAAAGAAAGAGTTCTTGCCTGTGTTTCAAAAGGTGTGAAATTGAGTAAGACTCAAATCCCGACCACGACAGAAAATAGAAAAGAGAATGAAAGTCATTCCCTATGCCTCAGTCATAGGTTCTATAAAGTATGCTATGCTATGTACCAGACCTATTATATACCTTGTTCCGAATTTGGCAAGGGAGTACAATAGTGATCTAGGAGTAGATCACTGGACATTGGTCAAGAATATCCTTAGTGGGGACTAAGGAAATATTTCTCGATTATGGAGGTGATAAAAGAGCCCGTCATAAAGAGTTACATCGGTGCAAGCTTTTACACCGATCCAGATGACTCTAAGTCTCAATCTGGATACATATTGAAAGTGGGAGCAATTAGCTAGAGTAGCTCCGTGCAGAGCATTGTAGACATGGAATATTTGCAAACTACGTATGGCTCTGAATGTGACAGACCCGATGACTAAGCTTCTCTCACGAGCAAAACATGATCACACCTTAGTACTCTTTGGGTGTTAATCACATAGCGATGTGAACTAGATTATTGACTCTAGTACACCCTTTGGATGTTGGTCACATGACGACGTGAACTATGGGTGTTAATCATATACAGATATGAATATTGGTGTTAAATCACATGGCGATGTGAACTAGATTATTGACTAGTGCAAGTGGGAGACAGAAGGAAAAATGCCCTAGAGGCAATAATAAAGTTATTATTTATTTCCTTATATCATGACAAATGTTTATTATTCATGCTAGAATTGTATTAACCGGAAACATAATACATGTGTGAATACATAGACAAACAGAGTGTCACTAGTATGCCTCTACTTGACTAGCTCGTGAATCAAAGATGGTTAAGTTTCCTAACCATAGACATGAGTTTTCATTTGATTAACGGGATCACATCATTAGTAGAATGATGTGATTGACTTGACCAATTCCGTTAGCTTAGCACTTGGTCATTTAGTATGTTGCTATTGCTTTCTTCATGACTTATACAAAGTTCCTATAACTATGAGATTATGCAACTCCCGTTTACCGGAGGAACACTTTGGGTGCTACAAAACGTCACAACGTAACTGGGTGATTATAAAGGAGCTCTACAGGTGTCTCCGAAGGTACATGTTGGGTTGGCATATTTCGAGATTAGGATTTCTCACTCCGATTGTTGGAGAGGTATCTCTGGGCCCACTCGGTAATGCACATCACTATAAGCCTTGTAAGCATTGTAACTAATGAGTTAGTTGTGGGATGATGTATTACGGAATGAGTAAAGAGACATGCCGGTAACGAGATTGAGCTAGGTATTGAGATACCGACGATCGAATCTCGGGTAAGTAGCATACCGATGACAAAGGGAACAACGTATGTTGTTATGCGGTTTGACCGATAAAGATCTTCGTAGAATATGTAGGAGCCAATATGAGCATCTAGGTTCCGCTATTGGTTATTGACCGGAGACGTGTCTTGGTCATGTCTACATTGTTCTCGAACCCGTAGGGTCCGCACGCTTAAGGTTTCGATGACAGTTTTATTATGAGTTTATGAGTTTTGATGTACCGAAGGAGTTCGGAGTCCCGAATGAGATCGAGGACATGACGAGGAGTCTCGAAATGGTCAAGACATAAAGATTGATATATTGGACGACTATATTCGGACTTCGGAAAGGTTTCGAGTGATTCGGGTATTTTTCGGAGTACCGGAGAGTTACGGGAATTCGCCGGGGAGTATATGGGCCTTATTGGGCTATACGGGAATAGAGGAGAGAGGCCAAAAGGAAGGAGGCCTGCGCCCCCCCTCAGGTCCGAATTGGACAAGGGGTGCAACCCCCTTTTCCTTTTCCCTCTCCTCCTCTTTCCTTCTCTCCTACTCCAACAAGGAAAGGAGGAGTCCTACTCCCGGTGGGAGTAGGACTCCCCCCTTGGCGCGCCCTCCTCTTGGCCGGCCGCCTCCCCCCTTGCTCCTTTATATACGGGGGCAGGGGGGCACCTCTAGACACACAAGTTGATCTTCGTGATCGTTCCTTAGCCGTGTGCGGTGCCCCCCTCCACCATATTCCACCTCGGTCATATCGTTGCGGTGCTTAGGCGAAGCCCTGCGTCGGTAGAATATCATCATCATCACCACGCCATTGTGTTGACGGAACTCATCCCCGACACCCTGCTGGATCGGAGTCCGGGGATCGTCATCGAGCTGAACGTGTGCTGAACTCGGAGGTGCCGTACGTTCGGTACTCGGATCGGTCGGATCGTGAAGACGTACGACTACATCAACCGCGTTGTCATAATGCTTCCGCTTACGGTCTATGAGGGTACGTGGACAACACTCTCCCCTCTCGTTGCTATGCATCACCATGATCTTGCGTGTGCGTAGGATTTTTTTTTGAAATTACTACTTTCCCCAACAGAAATCTCCCACCGTCGCCGCCAGTGCCTTGACTTTGGGGTAGAAGCCATCGGGTAGGTCATGTATTTGCAGCCAAATATCAATATTGTTGAGCTCTATCAATGAGGGCTTCGTGAAACCATCATACGTTGCCAAGATCACAGCTTTCCCTTTATGCTGCCACGGTCCTTCCTCCATCACACGTTCCCAGTCCCCAGACAAGAAAACTGCAGTGTATAGAGATTGTCCTCCAGTGGCCTGATCTTCGCTTCCTGTGCCAAGTCTCAAGCCACCATCATGTTCCTGTAAAACCAGTATTAACTATAAGGTTTATCCGTGTGAACCTTCGCAAGTGCCATCCATCAGGTTGCCTCCCACGGCAGTTCCTCCTCTTCAACCAAAACATCTTGCAGATCATCTTCTTTCAAACCCAATTCCTCCATCATTGCTTCAAGATCGGCAGTAGCCCCCGATCCCGTTGTAGTCTTCGCCATAGTTCTCTTACCCGAGGTCGTTTTGTCCGCGGGCGGTTTGAACCCTAGCACAAACCCCTCACCCACGTCGCCTCCGAGCCCCTGCGAGCCCTGGCAGCCGGCACGGTGAGGAGGAGTAGGGGAGATGAGGTCTCTACGGAGGGGCTGCCGCCACCGCCGAGAGGATGTGAAACCCTATCGAGAGGGGAAACAACTCATTCCGGGATCCTAAATGATGGATTATGTAAGGCTAGTAATATCTGTTGGATTTTGCTAGATGGCCTTTGGACCAAAGCCCATCTAAAATTCTGAAATTCTCTTGGCCCATTCATGCACACATGTGAGTGGTGTGAGTGAGACTAAAATTTAGTCTCATCCCAGAAGTTGAGAGAGACTTGCACCTCTTTATAAGGTCAGCTCTTCTACCACTTGTATGGGAATGAGAAGAGGAGACCTACACGCGCACTCCTCCTCGCTCGCCTCGCCATAGGTTGCGGGAATGAGCCGAGCCGAGGACAAAGCTATGCACGTTGTCTATATTTTTGCTGCTCGGAATAATTAATGAGTCATTAATTAATAATTAATGGACGCATTAATTACTGAACCGTTTTTGATTCTTTTGGATCGCGATGACTCAGGCGTGGGGCTTACTCCCACGACCTACCCGACCCGCACTATATAGTCAGACAGACATCTACCCTAGCTGCCGCTGTATCGCATGGTTTCGCATCACCGTTCCAGATCATTCCGCCGCCACGCAAGTCTTATCCATCCCTCCTTTCGGCTTGCACCGCGAGAAGGGACAGCAGGCCTCTGGAACCCCGCCTCTTGTGATCCTGTATGGGAGAGGGGCGATCTGGTTTTTGGGGAGCGCACTCGCACGACTGTCGGATATCGGGTTCTGGCAAAACCCTTAAGGTTTGAACTCTGGGGTGCACATGAAGATCTACTCCCTACCGATCCACGCCCCAAAACCTCGCCGCGAATCTAAGCTACACGATGAACAACACAAGGGACACAAGGTTTATACTGGTTCGGGCCACCGTTGTGGTGTAATATCCTAATCCAGTGTGTGGTGTGGTAGATTGCCTCTGGGGCTGATGATGAACAGTACAGGGGAAGAACAGCCTCGCGAGGGGTGTTCTTGAGCTGGCGCGGTGTTCTACTTGGGTGGATTCGATCTCTGTTGGCTCTAGGTGAGATCCCGATGCCTTCTACTGTGGTGGCTATCTCTATTTATAGGGGCCCTGGTCCTCTTCTCAAATATTGAGTGGGAAGGGAACCAACAACGGCCATTTTGAAGGGGGACAGCTAGTACAAGCTATCCTGACTAAAGTTGGTCTTCGACTGCCAAAGGCACTGGCGATGATGCCGTCTTGGGCTCCACGGTGACCTCCGTCATGCCGCTCTGCTGGTCTTGGCCTCGTTGTGCCAATATGGTAAGCTTTGCTCGATGCCTCGGTACTCCGCGCCTGCGCTTGCCCCCTTTGCACAAAGAGGAAACGAGGACACTGCACCGGCTGGCGCCCGCCTGCTCTCGATCGTCATGGCTTGCGTCACGAGCACCTCGCGAGGTACTCCTTGCCTTGATCTCTCCGCCTCCTCGCGAGCCAGCCTGGTGAGGCCGCCCCTGAGGAAGCCTTGCGTCGTCCGTCCCGCGAGGCTTGGCCCCTCGAGAGGGTCTTGAGCTTGGGTTGATGAAGACGGGCCATACTGGGCCACTGCTTGAGCCATGCCGCAGGCCGCAGGCAGGCAAGTATGGGGACCCCCGTTCCCAGAACGCCGACAACGACTTCTTCCCCGACTCGGCAACCTCTTCCTCAACAACATGGGCGACAACATCAATGCTGACGGTCCTGCTCCAGCTGCACCGTATGTGACCTTGTCCTCCTTGTTCGAGATCGTGCTAGAATTCTTAGTTCTAGTCTACGCCCTAGTTTTGATATGTTCATCTACTGTGCTAGTCCACATGATTAGTTTAATCTTTGTTATAGCCGTCATGATTTATTTTGTGCTTATTCGGATAAAATCTCGTAGTAACTTGCTCATATATTCAACAATATCAACTTTACACTTGTACTATAAAAAGAAGAGAAATTGTAACATCAACTAAACACAAAAGTAATCAAGGAAATGATTAGCAGTTATAGCTAATATTACCTCAGTCGGACGCCAATTTTTGGGACATGGTTCGGGGCACACCTGCTAAAGCATTTAATTTTAGAAAATGTAGAAAAAAATAAACAATTTGAAAAACTTTATGTGGCGAACTGGTCGAGGTTCTACTCACATATGAAGTTTTGCCAAGAAATTACTTCCGTGTTCTCCTTGGTGGAAAAACAAAATTGCAACTTTAAGAAACTTAAATAGTACTCACTTCATTCCAGAATATAAGGTGTATCGATTTTCGTGCAAGTCAAATTTGTGTTTGTTTAACCAAGATTATAGAATAAAATATCAACATCTACAATACAAAATTAATAAAATATGAAAATAATTTTCGTGACGGATCTAATGATACACATTTGGTACTGTAGATTGATATATTTTTTCTAAAAACTTGATCCACTTCATCGGTCAGAGTCATCCACTGAGCAGGACAACACCATCAAGGCAAACATGCGGAAGAAAATTCCAGATTTCACAAAAAGATTAGTAAGGAAACTACTAAATTTGCCCTCTGCTAAAAGAAGAGTGGTTTAGAGGCATGCAGTTGTGAGAGCGGACGTGTACTCGATGATGAACGAGATGCAAGCTCGGTAGACGAAGAAATGGATAAGAGCAACACACAACGTCCCGAGCCTTGACAACCAAATGATATTGTTTAAACATGTTCGCTCACATGCATTAAAGTGGATCAAGCGCTTCCCTCCAGGAGAAATGTTGCCTTTGCCTGCCGGCCAGGAGTGCTGCAGCTTCAGGGCTGTGAGCTTGCCTTTCTCTCTGCCTTTTACGTATACAACACAATCTACTTGGACGACAGTGGAGAGTGGGCAGTCAGAGATCAAAGCCAAGCCAGTGGATCACCTGGAATGCCGTTTTTTGATGATGGCTAATTACTACTCTTGGTAGTGCAGTACTGCTTCACTTAATTAAGTGCAGTGCCAGCTGCGTGCTTTTCTATGTACTATTTGTCGAGATATGGCAACTTGATGGGGCGTAAGATTGTGGGAGTTACTCCAACGTAAAGTACAATGCGTAATCTTTAAATTAGTTTGCCCGAAAATTAGACCAGTACGACATGGCTCACGTGACAAAAAAGCAACACTTGCTGCAAAATGCTTTTGAACGGGAATGAACTGTCAATGTTATTTTTGTCACATATCCACCAAAAGTGGATCTTAAAATGCTTAGTTTTGAGAGTAGACAGTCAGGCATCACTGATCAGAGCCATGCCAGTGGATCACCTGGGGTTGCCACTTTTGGATGATGGCCAATTACTACTTTGGGTAGTGGAGTAGGAGTTCCTAATTAAGCCAGTGCCAGCTGCATGCTTTTTTATTTTCCCAATACCTTGGATGGCGGTACTCGTTTGGAGGGTTTATGCTTGCCAAAAAAAAACTGCTACTCCTTTTTTCCGAGCTACAGTGCTTAATCTCTAAGGCCAACTCCAGTGCACGACCCCAAACGGACGTCCGTTTTGCCTGGATTCTGCCCGTTTTGGTAGGGCAATGAGGTCGTGTTCGGGCCTTTCGTGGGATGCGCCGGCGGTGCGCCCAACGCGCAGACGCATCCCGGCCGTATCCCCGTCCGCTTACATTTTTCTTTTCAAGCAAATATCTTTTTTACATCATTGATTTTTGATACATGGAAGTACATCACCAAATTTTGACTAGAAAAGTAAGACCAAAGAAAACAAGAACCACAAGAAGACATTTTAGAAGATAACCAACTTCCATATCTGCTCCCGTAAGTTGGACTAGTGTCTTCTCGATGCATTCATTGTTGATCTGTGGAGACTCGATCTTGCGTGCTCCTTTCTTTTTCGAATCTATAGAAGTAGACGTTGCTTCCTCGCATCTAGTCTCATGTCTAGCCACTATTCTAGCTTTTACAAGTGCAGTAGTCTCATATCTAGCCTCTATTCTAACTAAAAGTGCACGAACATCTACTAACTTGCGCTTTATCAATATATCGATGTAGTCCTTCTTCCTAATAACAAAAGTTGCATCCATTCTACACAACAAAAATTTAAGTTAGCACAACTAGTCAAATCGGATAGCACAACCGAAACTAAGTAGCACATACCCCATCGGTTGAGCACTTGATGAACACCCATCCGGGATGCTCCGGCGTTGTAGACACGCGGCGCAAGACCTTCTTTGGGCAGTGGTCGCACTTAATGAGTGGCAAGGGTGCGCCGACAAGCTTTTCGGCCTACAACGAGCCCGACTGGTTGCCGTTCGTGTATCTGCCGGCGAACCGCCGACGGTGTAGATCCGAGCGGCTCGAGGAGGAGTTAGTACCTGCATGCGGCATTGCGGCCTTGACAGGCCTCCGGCCGGTGCCGGCCATCCATGGCACTTCGCCAGCAGCCAGCGAGCTCAAGTCCGGTCGAATCCGCTCCAAATCCGACCGCCGGGAGCGCATATCAGGTGGTCGTGGTTGGGTAGCTCGGGTCGTCGAGTGCTGCGACAAGGGTTGGGCCGAGCTGCACAACGGCAATGGCAGCGGCGGCGGCGGCGAAGGACGAGAGTGGCGGTGGTGCGGCTGGAGTGCTCGGTGGAGAGGGGGGATAGAAAAAGGGAGGCATGTGCCACCGACGGATGGGTCCAGGGGAGGACAAGCGGGCGCGGCCTGGCCGTCGACGCGGTGTCCGTTTCACCTCAAAGGCCGCCCAAACTTGGGCCGGGATGGGGTCAAAAGCGGACACAAGACGGACAAAAGTCTGTTTGCGCCCGTGTGATGGGCTGCCTGCTATGTCCGTTTTGCCTCAAGCGAACGCACCCGAACAGAATCTCGTTGTGCGCTGGAGTTGGCCAAATTCAGATTTGCCAGGAAATTAAACCAGCACGACAAGGCTCATCTGACTCAAAAAGCAGTCCCATAAAATGCTACCACAAATCTGCACCGTCAATGTTAGTTTTGTTAGAATCAACCAAAAAGTGATTCTTAAGCCTCCTTCGATTTGGAGGATTTTATAGAAAAAAATACGAACAAGGGATTTCAGAGGAAAATTTCTTAGGCCCCCTTTGATGGGGCGTAAGATTGTGGGTGTTACTCCAAGGTAAAGTACATTGCGTAATCTTTAAATCAGTTTGCCTGAAAATTGAACCAATACGACATGGCTCACGTGACACAAAAGCAACACTTGCTGTGAAATGTTTTTAAAAGAAGAATATGAACGGCCAATGTTATTTTTGTCACATACCCACAAAAAGTGGATCTTAAAATGCTTAGATTTGAGAGTAGACAGTCAGGGATCAGAGCCAGGCCAGTGGATCACCTGGGGGTTGCCACTTTTTTTTTTTTTTGAATGTTGGCAGTTGGTCTGCCAAATTCATTGCTCAGTGGAAAGGGTACAGAGAACAGGCCCAAGTGGGCAAGCACCTAGAGAAGAGGTGCAAAGGGAAGAAACAGAGGGGAAAGAGAAGAAGCAAGAGAGAGGTTACAACAGCTCAGCCGGGATCAAAGGGAATGCCAGCACCAGCCATGTTCCACACCCTAATCTCATCCCTAATTCGACGAATGAGCACTGCCTTGCTCAAGAATTCCTTCTGAAAAATGCGTCTATTCCGCTCCCGCCAAATTTCCCAGAAGGTTAGTTGGACGAGCGAGATGGTGCTTTTCCTGCTATCCGCCGGAGCCGAAATATAGCATCGGTTCATCCAATCCTTGATGTCCGAGGCGCCGTTCCAAGTTGCAGGGCTGAGCGACGGGAAGCTCCCAGTGGTGGCAACAGCCTCCCAAATGTCCCTAGACCATGAGCAGTCCACCAGTAGGTGGAACGGGGCTGGGAAAACAACTACTTCTGCCCATTATGCGAGCGCAATTTGGGGTTGCCACTTTTGGATGATGGTAAATTACTACTCTGGGCAGTGGAGTAGGAGTACCTAATTGGCAGTGGGCATAACATGGTACTCCTTTGGAGGGTGTATGCTTGCCAAAAAAAACTGACACTCCTTTTTCCGTAAGGTACAGTGCTTAATAATTCATATTTGCAAGTAAACTAAACCAATACGACAAGACTCACGTGACATAAAAAGTAGTACCGTAAAATGTTACTCCCTCCGTTCCATAATGTTGTGTGTACAGATTTTTTTTTTGAAAAGTCAAACTTTTAAAACTTTGACCAAATTGTTAAAGATAACTACTTATATCTGCAATACCAAATATGTAAAATATGAAAGTTCATTTTATAATGAATCTAATGACATAAGTTTGGCATTCTAGATGTAAATGTTTTTCTCCACAGATTTGGTCAGAGTTTGTGATGTTTGACTTTTCAAAAAGTCTATATGCACTACTTACACTAGTAGAAAACAAGGCACCAGTCCCGGTTTCAGAGGGCCGTTAGTACCGGTTCGCCAATCGGGACTAATGCTCACAACTTCTAGTCTCGGTCGTGTTACGAACCGGGACTAAAGGGGCTCCACGTGGCTGCTGTTGGGCGCCCACGCGGGAGGACTTTTAGTCCCAGTTTGTAACACCGACCGGGACTAAAAAGGCAGCCACGCGTCAGCAGCTGCGGGCGCTAGGCTTTTTTGAGGGGTTTATGCTTTTTAAGGGTTTATGGGTTTTCATATTGTGTTTCCCCCTTTAATTTTTGTGTTTACCCTTCAATTCTTTTACATTTAGGGTTTCATTTTTATTTTATGTTTTTTATTCAACTCGATGCTAACTACTACATATAGCAATGAATGAACCATTACACAACATCGTCATGAACATATATAGAGAGAAGTGACCTCTCTTTCTCCGTGCTTGGTCGAACAACAAGTTTTTGTGTATCTATCCGGCGCTAGTACATATAGTACACGATCATGCATATATACAATGGAACATCTCATAAGATCCCTAACATCTACCAAAATCGCATTGCAATTCCCGATGGTATTCTCCGTCTATAGGTATGATGTGCTCAACAAAGAATCCTGCCAATTCCTCTTGAATTGCATTTATGCAATCATTTGGTAGGAGTTCGTTCCGCTTCTCCCAGATCTGATTTAAAGAAGGGGGTCAATGCGAATAGAGTTCAATCAAAACGATAATCAAGCATGATAATTGTATTGAAACTAGAATCAATGAGAGATGCGCGGAATTAACTAGTACTACTTACTTTGGGGTGTGAAAATCGCAACTCCTTTTTCCATTCACCCGGTACCTTGCTGGTGAACTTTTTCCAAATCCTGCCTGGCAAAGAAAATGATTACTTGATATCAAGAAATGAACAAAAGTTGCCGATACGATGCAATAATGATTGAACTTACTTCTGAAGCATTTCACTCATGTCCGCACACTCCATAGACTCTTTACATCTCGAGTCCAACACAATTACTAGTCCCGCGTCATGCTGAATGGCTAGCAGAATAAAGTGGAAGTTGCGCATGCACACATCATCAGTTACACTTAACCTCGAGTAAGCGAAATAGAATATGCACAAGACAGTAACACTCAACTTGAAGTTGTAAGGGAAGAGTATTTCCCTTATGTTTTGTTGTCGATGTAACGCCTTTAGCAAGTTTTTCTCAGTTCCGTTGGGGTTCTTTTGTACCGTATATTCATTTACTATATTTGGGTTGATGAACCCAATGTCATAGATTTGTCCTCTTTTGCATTCAAGCATCTTCAACATGCATAATATAGTGATGATAATTATACATAATGAACGAGCTGAGGTAGAGACTTAATTACAGAAATAATACTTACAGACAATAGCAACTCATGAGAGTTTTGTCAAGGGCGTCTTCATTGTATAACTAAAATAGTTCTTCAAATTCAATATACAACATGTCGACTCCAATGAAGTCGTGCTCATCTTTAATTCCCAGCAAGAAACTGTCGGTCCCATACTTGTAGGTTTCCAAGTACCAGTTATGTAACCTTTGCATCATCGTTGATAGATGCGGAAGCTGCTCAGGTTTGATGAGAGGCTTCTCGTGCTCATATCTAAAGGCTACTACCTCAACCATTTCGAATTGTACATCATCGCCTAAGTAATGACCAAGAGTGTTGGCAAGACCACCGTCTGCTACCCCCGGATCATTAGCGATATCGGTGAACACCTTGAGCTGGGGGGAGGGCACGATTGATTTTCCTGTTCGTCGAGCTGGAGAATTGTTTTCCCACTTATTGCAGCTCTACTAGTACTTCCCGACTGGTTCTCATATGTCTTTACAATACAGTGGTCATCGTGTGATAGCGGCGGAGGCGGTGGTGGTCGCCTAAGGGCATCCAGACAGCGCTTCGCTTTTATCGGATCAATCTTCTCCTTTGGAGGTGGACATTTTGGAGCAAGCTGGCGCTTCACATCAGCAGCCACGATGTCCTTGTTTTCCTCATCAGTCATCTCATACGGTAACTTGGCAGGAGCCTTCTTAACGCGTGGACCAACTCTGGATTTCTTCCCTGTTGTACTCCTAGCCACCGAAGCAGCAGCGGCTCTCTTCCGCCGTTTCTAAGGCGGCGGAGTCCACTGACGCAGCAGAGACAGCTAAGGCAGAGAAGGATTCTGCTGAGGGGCCTCCTTCGCCGGAGTCTGCTGAGGTGGCAGAGACCGTTGATGCGGTGGAGACGGCTGAGGTAGTGGAGATAGAGCTGGACTGTGAGGAGTCTACTTAGGGGCCTCCTTTGGCTGAGTCTGTTGAGGCCGCGTCCAGTTTGTAAGCATGATGTTTTCCTTTCTCCATAGAATGATAGTCCTTAACGCATTTTCCAAATGATTATCCCCTTCACCTGTAGGGTAGTCAAGCTCCAGCCCCTCGAATCCATTGGTAACTTCATCCACCCCGACAACAGCAAAGCCATCTGGAATCGGAGCGCAATGGAAAGTTCCATCAGGTCGACGATGTAAAACATAGCCGACCGCCACCTTCAATGTTAGGTTATGGTATTTCGTAATTAGCTCACAATGTTCCTTCTTCGTGATATCATCTACGGGCAGCGAGGAGCCATGATATCAGGTTGAACTAGCTTCGTGGAAGCCACACTGCTTTTTCGCTAAGATGGTGGGGTAGCTTCGTGGGTAGTATCGAATGAAGGATTTTCGTGCTACTGAGATGGTGGGCCGGTAGCTTGTTGACTGGTAAGTGCCTCTAGTTTCTTCTCATGCAGAGCTAATTTTTCTTCCATCTTTTGCATTCGGTCTACCTACTCTTTCTTCTTTCTCCCCCGACTTTTATAACCAGTGATGTCTGGAAACCCATACTTCCACGCAATGCAGCCTGATGTGCCTCGCGTTCATCCAGGGTGTTCAAGATTCCCGAGGGCCTTTGACAGCTTATCCTTTTCTCTCTTGAGATGGAACCTCTTTTCCTGCACTTCCTTGATTGCTTCCTGAATCTTTATGACGGGTGTTTCAAGTTGATTTTTCGTGAAAACACACTTCCCTGTTTCTGGATCCAAAGATCCCCCATGCGCAAATAACCAAGTCCTTGCCCGTTCAGGCCAGTTCAATGTTGCTAGTTGGACCCCTTTAGCAAGTAGGTCGCTCTCTGTTTTATCCAACATAGGCCGGGCTTTGCGGTAGCCACCTGACCCCGTAACATGGTGATACAACTTCTTTGCAGCATTTTGCTTATTTATCTGTGACCTTTTAGCTTTCTTTGATTTCTTGTACGCCACAAATGCGGGCCAGTGATCTTTTATCTTTGCATATTGACTGGTGAATTCTGGAGTCTCGTCTTTGTCGACAAACTGTTTGTTCAATCTTTTCTTCCAGCTCTTGAGTAGTTCTGCCATCTATTTAAGAGCCCACGCCTTGACTTGTCGCTGTATAACTGGGTTATTTGGAACCTCCTCTGGTGGTAAGCTGAAATTTCTCATGAGTGAGTTCCAAAGCTCATCTTTTTTCCTATCATCGACATAAGATACTTGAACGTCCTTCTTCTTATTCCATTCTTGGATGCTGATCGGGATGCTGTCGCTAACAATAACTCTGCACTGATGTACAAATTTGTCTTTGGTCCGCTTGGGAGCTATCGGTTGGCCATCTAGAGTGACTTCTTCGATCGTGAATCTTTCATCCTAGCCCAACCTTTTCTTCAGGCCTCGTCTCCTTATAGAAGTTTGGCTTGATCCGGAGGGCTAAAATAAGAAAGAAGTATTAATATATGTACATACAAAATAATTAATGCATCTATTCATTAATTAATATTATATACCTCGAAGGACTTTGCAATAGTTAAGGCTCCAACACCGGCAAAGCCGTCATCTCCTCCCTCCTCCATTCGATCACAGGAGTGGTCATCCTCTCTTCCCTCACCATCGGTCTCGTTGAGAAATGACAAGGTTATATCATCACCTCCGTCGCAGATTATATCCCCCAACAACTCTTCTTGCTCTAAGTATATGTCGTGTTCCATAGTTTCTGGAAATATTACAACATGGGAATATACAACCATGAGAGATGGATTAGTGGCAAACATAGACCTAATCACAACAAGGAATCATATGCATATGAGCAATGGATGGCAAACATAATGCAAAGTTGACAAGTTTTGTAACAGTCAGTTTCAAACGATCGTCCATGGCTCCTCCCCCCTCATGTCAAAGTTATACCGAAATTATCGGGATTATGTTTTAACGACCCGCCCCCTCATGTCGAAGTCAGTGAACAACATGAAAATTGCTAAGTGATTGCTAAACTTGTATGCTTCATTTATATGAAGATCAATTATCCAATATAGGTTTAGGGTGGCAGAAAGCAGAGGATACTTTTGGGAGAGGATACTTTGTGGACCACCTCTCTTTCAGGATACAAAATGAATACAAGATGAATACAAGATTTATACACAAAATGAATACACAACTCAACAAATGAACCAACCATCATCATATGAACAAAGCTCAACATACAACAAATGGAAACCTTTTGTCGAACAATAGAGAGGGACGATCAGGGACCAACTCCATGAAGATGCAACAACACAACCTGTAATTCCACCGAGTGAAAAAAATTAGACAAAACCCAAGTATGCTACTGGATAGAATGGAAGATTTTAGTTGAAATGGACTTAAAGATCATGGGAAACTTGTAGCTAGATACCAATTTGAAAGCAAGTTTCATACTTAGAGAAAAATACCAAGGCATTGTAGCTAGATACCAATTTGAAAACAAGATTTGAACATGCTACATAATTTCTACATGGCAACAAATGGCATGACATGAATGTGCATGTAACACATGGCAAAACATGCTTGCTGAACTAATTCAAATGACCCCTATAGATCAATGTAAATCATCATGATCAAGTTGACAAGTATTAACAGAGTTTCAGACTTAGTGATATTTGCATAGAGTGGCAGAAAACAGATTCATGATGCAACCTTTGAGGCAAGTAAGATATATGATACATCAGTTTTTCATGGCAACAAAGAGCATGGCAAGCATGTACGAATTACCCTCAACAAAACACCCTTACTACTCATGATCAAAGATGCACAGATTTGTTGCAAACCTTAGGCAAAATGCAAAGTATTAATACTGCTAGTTTTAGACTTAGAGAAAAATAGCATGGCATGGCAGAAATGAATAAATAGCATGTTTGCAAGCTTGTAGCACTCACTGCAGGTCCTAACATGGCAAGAACTAAAATTTACCAGCAAGATGACATCGAAATGCTCCTACTTCATGTTCAAAGATTACCCAAAAGATGCTTGCATTAAAACATACAAAAAGACAAAATGAACTCTAATGCAAAAAATTGTTCTTCAATTTGTTTTAGCAAGATCATCATGAACAAAAGTTTCTATGAACAAAAATTTCACACTAATTTCTATGACCAAGTTTATATACATCATAATTTGCCATGGCCAACAACACATATTAAGTTGGCATGGCAAATTTGCATGATGTATCAAGGAAAAAAACAAAGTTTGGAACGTTATGTTCAATAAAAATACTAGCTTCACATTTTGTCATCTAATCAATACTATATATTTTTGTTATAAGAACAAATTGTGAACTTGCCATCTGATCAATAATAAACATTTTTATCATCTAGTATATATCAACTATAGGAATGGGAGGGCCATTTAGCACATCATCTCCATCTAGACCTAGAACTTGAAAACAAATCCATCCATCCATGTCCAGTTAGCACGTCATCTCCATCCATACATACATCCATATAATCAAAATTGTTGAAGGAACAATTTCTAAAACCTGCCATCTGATCAAAAAAAAATTAAGGAACAATTTCTAAAAAAAGTTATACAGCGGCGGAGGCAAGCAAAGCACGCAGCGGAAGTGGGAGAGCGGGGGAAGGGGGAGCTCACTGGGGGCAGCGGCTGATAACCCACAAGTATAGGGGATCACAACAATTTTTGAGGGTAGAGTATTCAACCCAAATTTATTTATTCGATGCAAGGGGAGCCAAAGAATATTCTCAAGTATTAGCAGCTGAGTTGTCAATTCAACCACACCTGAAAGAATTAATGTCTGCGGTAGAGTATTTAGTAGCAAAGTAGTATGGATGTAACGGTAACAGTGGCAAAAGTAACAGTAGCAGTTTTATAGCAGTCGTAACAGTGGAAACAAAAAAGTAACATAGCAAAGATCAATATGAAACAAGCTCGTAGGCAATGGATCAATGATGGATAATTATGTCGAATGGCATTGATCATGCAACAGTTATAATATACGGTGAGACAGAACTAGCTCAAATTCATCAATATAATGTAGGCATGTATTCCGAATATAGTCATGCATGCTTATGGAAAAGAACTTGCATGACATATTTTGTCCTACCCTCCCGTGGCAGCGGGGTCCTAATGGAAACTAAGGGATATTAAGGCCTCCTTTTAATAGAGAACCGAACCAAAGCATTAGCACTTAGTGAATACATGAACTCCTCAAACTACGGTCATCGTCGGGGAGTGTCCCGACTATTGTCACTCCGGGGTTGTGGATCATAACACGCAGTAGGTGACTATAACTTGCAAGATAGGATCAAGAACACACATATATTCATGAAAACATAATAGGTTCAGATCTGAAATCATGGAACTCGGGCCCTAGTAACAAGCATTAAGCATAGCAAAGTCATAGCAACATCAATCTTAGAACATAGTGGATACTAGGGATCAAACCCTAACAAAACTAACTCGATTACTTGGTAAATCTCATCCAACCCATCACCATCCAGCAAGCCTATGATGGGATTACTCACGCACGTCGGTGAGCATCATGAAATTGGTGATGGAGGATGGTTGATGATGACGATGGCGATGAATTCCCCTCTCCGGAGCCCCGAACGGACTCCAGATCTGCCCTCCCGAGGAATAACAGGGCTTGGCGGCGGCTCCGTATCGTAAAACATGATGAACCTTCTCTCTGATTTTTTTCTCCCCGAACGTGAATATATGGAGTTGGACTTGAGGTCGGTGGAGGCCAAGGGGGCCCACAAGACAGGGGGCGCGCCCCCCACCCATGTGGATAGGGTGTGGGTCCCCTTTGGTTGATTCTTTCGCCAATATTTTTTATTTATTCCAAAAGTTATCTCTGTGAAGTTTCAGGTCATTCCGAGAACTTTTATTTATGCACAAAAATAACACCATGGCAATTCTGCTGAAAACAACGTCAGTCCGGGTTAGTTCCATCCAAATCATGGAAACTAGAGTCCAAAACAAGGGCAAAAGAGTTTGGAAAAGTAGATACGATGGAGACGTATCAACTGCCCCAAGCTTAACCCATTGCTTGTCCTCAAGCAATTTACTTGACAAATTGAAAGTGATAAAGAAAAACTTTTACAAACTCTGTTTGATCTTGTTGTTGCAAATATGTAAAGCCATCATTCAAGTTCCAACAAAGATTACGAACTAACAATATTCACAATAACATTTAGGTCTCACGTTTACTCATATGAATGGCATAATCAACTAGCGAGCAATAATAATAAAGCTCGGATGACAACACTTTCTCAAAACAATCATGATATGATATAACAAGATGGTATCTCGCTAGCCCTTTCTGAGACCGCAAAACATAAATGCAGAGCAGCCTTGAAGATCAAGAACTGACTAGACATTATAATTCATGGCAAAATATATCCATTCACAGTCATACTCAATATCAATTAATAACAACGCATACAAATGACAGCTGTGCTCTCTAACTGGTGATTTTTATAAGAGGATGATGACTCAACAATAAAAGTAAATAGATAGGCCCTTCGCGGAGGGAAGCAGGATTTGCAGAGGTGCCACAGCTTGAGTTTTTGAAATAGAGATAAATAATATTTTGAGCAGCATGCTTTCATTGTCAACATAACAACCAAAAGATCTCGGTATCTTTGATGCTATATACATTATAGGCGGTTCCCAAACAGAATGGTAAATTTTATACTCCCCCACCACCAACAAGCACACTCCACGGCTGGTCCGAAACAATGGGTATGGTCCAACTAACAACAATCCTGGGGGAGTTTTGTTTGCAGTTATTTTGATTTGATTCGAGCATGGGACTGGGCATCCCGATTACCAGCCATTTTCTCGTGAATGATGAGCGGAGTCCACTGATCGTGAGAATAACCCACCTAGAATGGAGGATATAGACAACCCTAGTTGCTACATTAGCGATTCGAGCATACAAAACAGAATTTAATTTGAAGGTTTAGAGTTTGGCACATGCAAATTTACTTGGAACGGCAGGTAAATACCGCATATAGGTAGGTATGGTGGACTCATATGGAACAACTTTGGGGTTTATGGAAGTGGATGCACAAGAAGTATTCCCACTTAGTATAAGTGAAGGCTAAAAAAGACTGCGAAGCAACCAACTAGAGAGCGACAATAGTCATAAACATGCATTAATATTAACCAACATTGAGTGCAAGCATTAGTAGGATATAAATCACCATGAACATAAATGTCATGGAGGCTATGTTGATTTTGTTTCAATTACATGCGTGAACATGTGCCAAATTAAGTCACTCAATCATTCAAAGGAGCATACCATCCTATCATACTACATCACAACCATTTTAATAGCATGTTGGCATGCAAGGTAAACCATTATAAACTCCTAGCTAATTAAACATGGCATGAATAACTATAATCTATAATCGTCATTGCAAACATGTTTCATTCATAATAGGCTGAATCAGGAATGATGAATGATAACCCACAAGTGTAGGGGATGACAACAGCTTTCGAGGGTAAAGTATTCAACCCAAATTTATTGATTCGACACAAGGGGAGCCAAAGAATATTCTTGAGTATTAGTAGTTGAGTTGTCAATTCAACCACACCTGGATAACTTAGTATCTGTAGCAAAGTATTTAGTAGCAAAAGTGGTATGATAATAAAGGTAACGGTAGCAAAAGTAAAGATAAATGTTTTTGGGTTCTTGTAGTAGTTGTAACAGTAGCAACGGAAAAGTAAATAAGCGAAGAACAATATATGAAAAGCTCGTAGGCAATGGATAAGTGATGGATAATTATGCCGGATGTGATTCCTCATGTAATAGTTATAACATAGGGTGACACAGAACTAGCTCCAATTCATCAATGTAATGTAGGCATGTATTCCGCAAATACTCATACGTGCTTATGGAAAAGAACTTGCATGACATCTTTTGTCCTACCCTCCCGTGGCAGCGGGGTCCTAGCGGAAACTAAGGGATATTAAGGCCTCCTTTTAATAGAGAACCGGAACAAAGCATTACACATAGTGAATACATGAACTCCTCAAACTACGGTCATCACCGAGAAGTATCCCGATTATTGTCACTTCGGGGTTGTCGGATCATAGCACATAATAGGTGACTATAGACTTGCAAGATAGGATCAAGAACACACATATATTCATGAAAACATAATAGGTTCAGATCTGAAATCATGGCACTCGGGCCCTAGTGACAAGCATTAAGCATAGCAAAGTCATAGCAACATCAATCTCAGAACATAGTGGATACTAGGGATCAAACCCTAACAAAACTAACTTGGTTACATGGTAAATCTCATCCAACCCATTATCGTACAACAAGCCTACGATGGAATTACTCACGCACGGCGGTGAGCATCATGAAATTGGTGATGGAGGATGGTTGATGATGACGAAGCGACGAATCCCCTCTTCGAGCCCCGAACGGACTCGAGATCAGCCCTCCCGAGAGAGATTAGGGCTTGGCGGCGGCTCGTCGTGAAAACGCGATGAAACTTTCTCTCGATTTTTTTCTCCCGAACGTGAATATATGGAGTTGGAGTTGAGGTCGGTGGAGGTCCAGGGGCCACGAGATAGGGAGCGCCCTCGAGGCGCCTGCCTCGTGGACAGGCCCCGGCCCCTGGTCTTGATTCTTTTGCCAAAAATTCTTTTAATTCCAAAAAGTGCCTCCGTGGATTTTCAGGACATTCCGAGAACTTTTCTTTTCTACACATAAAACAACATCATGGCAGTACTGCTGAAAACAGCGTGAGTCCGGGTTAGTTTCATTCAAATCATGCAAGTTAGAGTCCAAAACAAGGGCAAAAGTGTTTGGAAAAGTAGATACATTCGAGACGTATCAATGAACTAATCATATTTCCTCATCTCAATCATTTCATCATATATCGTCATTATTGCCTTTCACTTGCATGACCAAACGGTGTGGATAATAATAATAGCACACGTGCATTGGACTAAGCTGGAATTTACATACATTTATTCAAAGGAGAAGACAATGTAATATGGTCTCTTTGTTAGATCAACAATAATGCATATGAGAGCCACTCATCATTTTCATCGTGGTCTTCTCCTCTCAACCTAGAAGAAAAGAAAAGAATTTCAAAGAAACACACTGAAATGTTTTTGGAGTTTTTGTTTTTCTGAAGAAATTAAACAAGAACGAGAAAAACTATTTACACGGGAAAGCTATCACCAAGCAAAAGAAGAACGAGAAGTCTTTCGAGGTTTTCTTCTTAATACTACTACTACATAAACATGGAAAGTAAAGTAGCTAGAAGCTACAACTATTTTTTTGGTTTTTCTCAAAGTCTTTCAAACACACAAGAAGAAAGCAAGAAAAGAAAATAAACTAGCATGCATAATACAATTAAAAAGTATGAACACCGACAACTAGAATGAGTTTGTGAACATGAATGTAATGTCGGTGAGAAATACGTACTCCCCAAGCTTAGGCTTTTGGCCTAAGTTGGTCTAAGTCCACCACTGTCCTGGATGATATCCTAAATCATAGTTGGGGTCAGACTGTGCTGCGGCAGCTACCGCCTGGCGAGCTGCTTCCTGGAGGCGAGCGGCCTCCGCTATTCTCTCGTACTCGTTTTCCTCCTCCGTGGTTATAAAATATCTCCCATTTCCCTGAAAGTTAAAGAAGGCAGGAGTGGGAAGTGTAATATGGACAACATGCCGTCTGTCAAAGATTAGTCGGTACTGGAGGGACTGATCGTTCCTCTCAAGAAACTGGTAGTGTACCATATATAGCATTATAATCTAGAAAAGCGGGTGGCAACTCAATGTAATTCTCTCTTATAGGTACACCAAGATAATTAGCTAAATGAGTTGCATAAATCCCACCAAACAAATCTCCATCTTTAGCATTAAAATGTAACCTCCTCGCAACAATGCCCTCAAGTTATATCGCTTATCTCCCAACACCGCACTCTTGAGGACACTAAGATCTGGGACGCAAAGGTGGCTATGCTCATGCTTACCGTAAATGCATCTTCCTATAAAAATACCAAAGTAATGTATGGCAAGAAAATGAATGCTCCCTATGATACCTTGTGTGATATTCTATTTTCTCCCACAGTGATGCTAGTAAGGAAATCATTATATTCAAATTTGTGAGGCTCACTAAGAATGCCCCACTGTGGGATTTTGCAAGCAGTATTAAAATCTTCAAGGTCCATGGTATATGATTTATCATAAAGATAAAAAAAATAGTATGAATATTGCGCTTAGATGAAAATTCGAACCTCCGCACAAAGGAATCGGTGAGGTAATAATATTGTTGGCTCTTATCTGATACGAAGTCCTCAAGATCAACATTACGTACATACGCCTCAAATTCATCCTTGAAGCCTGCATGAACCATAAATTCATCCGACTGCCATTCACAAGGCCGCACTTGAGCTTCCTTTTATGGTTCAAGGTCCGGCTCACGTATCGCGAGCCTCGGTGCTTGCTTCCTCAAAGAACCACCTTGGTACATTTTCCTAAACATTTTTCTTCCTCTGAAAAATTTCTAAAAAAATTCGTGACTCAAAATAAAAGTGACCAAACTCAACAAGATTGATAGTAACTACTCCTACAAGTGCCTAGAGATTATATCATGCATCAAAACTAATTTGGACCACATAAATTTCCCATGCAAGCTCAAGAACAGGGTCACCACAACAGCAAATATTTTCAATAAATAAAGCACTAGAACAAAAACTAATTGTACCATTGGAGGAG
Organism: Aegilops speltoides; assembly: GCA_021437245.1. Classification (NCBI taxonomy): domain Eukaryota; kingdom Viridiplantae; phylum Streptophyta; class Magnoliopsida; order Poales; family Poaceae; genus Aegilops; species Aegilops speltoides. The sequence goes on from CM038143.1 coordinate 496,720,660, forward strand.
TCACATATCGAAGAACAATCCCCCAAAGCAGTTTTATGAATGGACCTTTGAGCAAGAAGATCGAAAATGGCAGCAAAATGAGCAACAACACGGGTTTGAGCTACGGGATGATTTTTTCTGGAGGAAGACGGAGTGGATGGGTGCTGGAATAAGTGGAGGGGACACACATGGAATATAAACTTAATCACATACTTCTCAAAAAGATGTGATTCTTGATTATATCTTATGTCGAAGCTTTGATCTATATGTTGTTACAAATTACAAAAAACGGGGAGATTGGAAGTGCATCTAATGCCCTAGGGGTTTTGGTAATTCATAACAGCATATATCTCACTGAATTAGTGCCAACTCAAAGAATATTTCAAGAAAATTCAATTTAGGTACAACAATTGGGATATGAAAGTGGGCCCTCTAAAAGCTAAGGGGAAGTCTTGGCAAATCCCCAAGACTCTCTATTTTCTAATAAATTGATCCAAGATCACATTTAATCCATAGGAAAGTCAATACTATTTATAGAGGATGAGGTTTCGATGATGGTCTAACTCCTCAAGTGCTTAGAGATATTGCTCCAACCTCACTCACACTCTCGCTTTCCACTATGTCCAAACCCGTCAAGTCCATCTCGTTCCCACCGAACAACATACACCCGGACTCACTAAGATACACATGACATAGCCAATGCCTCAACCCTAGCACATCGGTCCCACTGAGTTGACCCCTCGGTCCCGACAAAACACATTAGAGCATCTCCAATAGATGCAGATGCAAAAATACCTAACTTTTGCATCTTCAGAGGCCAAAAAATTGCCTCCAACGGATGATGTAGATGCAAAAAAATTACATCTTCAGGTATTGGACACGTATAAAGAGCAGTCGTGCGCCAACCGCCAATGGCCGTTCATCCCACTTCTGCGTCCCCAATCTTCCGCCTCTCGTTCGACCATCGTCGCCCCACTGCTCGGCAGACGTCGCTCCTCCCCACGCCGCGGATTCACCTCCGCCTCCCCCCATCGATTCTGCCCTCAATGCCCGCCACCCGCTGTCGTACGGCTCGGATTGAGCCACCACCGCTCCGCTCCGCCGCGACCCGGCCGCCCTTCCCGACCCCGTGCCGCCATCGCCCCACACCGCAGCCGCCATGCTCTGCCCTGATACCGACCACATCCGCTAGCCACCACCACCACGTCGCCGCGGTGTTTTTGTCATGGCGCCGAAGAAGACACTAAAGGGCAAGTCCGGGTTCTTCGGCATGAGGGTGAAGCCCTCCGTCAGCTTCGGGGTGAAGTTCTTCGACGCCGGCCGCCGCTGGTGGCTCGGCATGTACCCCACCGCCCACGAGGCCACGCGTGCCTACGACATGGCGATGTGGCGTGCCGGAAGGCCCAAGGAGCACCTCAACTTCCCAGAGATTGAGAGCTAGGAAGATGCGGAGATGCTTGCGCAGCAGGGCATCCGGATGTAGGAGACTACGACGAAGAAGGTGAAGAAGAAGTCGGCGGTTGTCGTCTGTCAGGCGAGAGCAATGAAGCAGAGATGGCGAGGTTTTCCCGAGAGCATCCGAAGTACGTCCAGGCTAAGATGGACCACTACTGGAAGCGTGACATCGAGGCGATTAAGAAGGATGACGAGGCCGACCCCTCGACAGTGATCCCTGTCGAGTCGGCGGAGGAGGACCGGGGTGACTCCAACGGGAAGGATGAGGGGTGCGAGGGATGCGATGACCCGGACAAAGACATGTTTTGGGAGCAATTCCGCAACTCCAACGATGAGGAGTAGTTTCATCTAGTAGTTCGAATAAGTAGTAGTTGAATTTATGTATGAAACTATGTTGAATTTCATGTTTGAACTATGTTGAAATGAAGTAGTAGTTGGCCGTTTTCAGACTTTTTACATCTCCATTTACATCATCTGTTGGAGTTGCTGTTTTACATGTCCAAAATACATCATCTATTGGAGTTGAGACTTATTTGGAGATGCAAAAAAGCATTTTTAGAGATGTAAATTTTTACATCTCTTGTTTACATCTCCAGAATTTGCATCATCTATTGGAGATGCTCTTAGCCAGCATTCTATTGCTAATAGAAAGTCAATCGGAATCTCCGGAAGGTATCAGTCGGTGACACCAAAGTGTGAAAAGTGCTTAGGTCAGCACACCTCGCCTCATCGAGAGATTTTATCTGATCTCATAAAATAGTCTAACCGTTTGTACAGGTCGGTCTCATCGAGTGGTTTCACCTGTTCTCACCGAGCTCTGGATAAAGGTGTGCAACGGTTGCATTTTTGGTGCTACCTATATATACCCCTACCCATTCCACCAACTCCCAAAGAGCCACCCGAGTGAAGCCCTTCCAATATCATTTTTTCTGAGTGACATCCCCAAATCCTTGTGTCTGGCCAGACGATGATGGATACCGTGACATTGAGAGGGCCCAAAGAGTATCTCTCCATCACTGGAGGAGCAAATCCCAATCTTGAGCTATCAAGTACCTTGTCACACTTTTCCATGAACCCACAAGACGTCGTAGTAGCCACCCTCTTATGGATGATGTTTAACTAACCCAAAAGTTTATGAAGCAAGTATGAAGGAACTTGATACTCTCACGGTCTAAAAATTTATGCAAATGCTAACTTTCTATGTGTTATAAAACCATTAACTTGTGACGAATGTATCTCATAGCATAACATCAATATGGGTTGATTCAACACAAATGTTCTTTTAACCTACATTGTGTCCTGAAAATTGCCAGCATAGTCATGCACATGATCAGGAAAACATGACCATCATGCAATACTTGAGCTAGTCTTAGATGCACGAATAGGAGTACATTTTACTTTTCATTATTCTACATGTGCATATAGGGTTCTCTCTAAGACTTTATGAATATAAAGACTCAAGAACCATTGCAGTTATAGCATGGAATATAAACTTAATCATGAACTTCGAGATAAATAACAGGTGTTATTATTGCCTCCGGGGTATATCTCCTATAGTGGGGTGGTCTTGGATGCCGGGACAGTAGCTCTGGTGGTGGGAGCACGGGGCTCATGGTTGGAGCACATGCTCAGGAGCTGCTCAATGGCCATGACGATGTGGTCAGCGTGGCAGCCAGGGTAGGACCATCTGTGGCGGTGGTGCGGCGTTCATACCTATGCAGAGGGTGATGAGTGTGGGCCGGGGTGAAAACTTGTTCTGTCTTCGGGCAGCTCGGCCGGCGATGTTCGTTCTCTTCTTGAAGGCGTCGTCGTGGTCCTCATCGTCCGTCATGTTGTTCGAAACCCTGATGCTCGGTTCAGGTGGTGGCGGCACTCTGGTGGCATATCCTTCCTGAAGGCACCGCTTTGGAGCTCAGGGTTGTCGTATGCAGTTGTGTCTCTTCGCGGTGGCATCTTCATAGTTGAGGACCGCGATAGCTCTTGTAGTGGTAGGGGTGCTGTTGTTGCCGCTCAGAACAAAACAACAAGTCCCATCTCCGAGCACATTACTCAACAGTTAATCAACACTGCCATTATCAACCAGCTATCGACCTACAAAACGACTTTTAGGGGCAGAGAAATTTAGAGAGTGGTCTGCGTCCACATAATTGTTGAACCATTTTTGCATGGCCAAGTAGGAGGGTTCAAGACTTGGACTCTATGTTAGTTATATGTTTTTGTTAGTTCTTGTAGGCCATGTTTAATTATGTAGTTCGACGAGCGTTGTAAAATTGTCGGCCGCCACGAACATGTACGCTTCAATAGAGAGAGACAAAATGAAAGTAGGGTTCCTCTTGAGGGTTTCTGCTACCGTCGGTTCTCGTCGTCTCCAGGTGCCTTCTGGTGTTAGCATGGCATGGGAAACCCCAATATGGTGTGTCTGTGTAGTTTATGTTCATACTAGCTTTAGTTAGGATTACATCTAGGTGTATGGCTGGCGGTGGTCGTGGCGCCATCGACGATGAGGAAGTTTATCTTTTAGTACCGACCTCATTTCGACTATGTTTTTTGGCATCGACGATGTGCATGCTAAGCTTTGACGATAAAGGGTTTCCCCTTGCTTTATATTATAAAAAACATCCCATAAATCCAGCTCGCTGGGGCGCAACACAGATACACCCAAAAGGAAAACAAGAAATAAGAAAGAGAAATAAATGCCTACAACGGCGGATTAACGAAGAAAGGAAGACTGGCAGCAACTCCACCCTCCAAAGAAGTACGACCATGCTCCCAGCATCCCGAAGCATCGTGCACCAAGCAACACCTTTAAGAAGGCATGCACTAACGCCGCCACTGTTGCCCGAACAAATTCTAGGGTTTCCCCGGTACGCGGGGGTTAGTGGGGAGGGGATACACCCAACGCCCCTTAGGAAGGTCCGATGGCGCTCGCAGGTGTCACTGTGTTGGTGCCAGACAAGCCGACATGAATTTCTCCCAATCCACAACCACTGCCACCACCACCCGAGGTACTTCGAAATGCACAATCCCAACAGCCACCCACTAGCCTGTGCCACCACGATTACCAGACCACCCTCGCTGCCTCTCTGGAGCTGCCAACACGAGATCTGAAGAGGGAAAGGATACACCAACCACTGGAGCAACCACAAATCGGCCGGAGGGAGGATACATCCTGCACCGTCGCAGCGGAGCCGACCAGACCCGGCGACGAGGACTTGTCGGGCCCCGATGGCCTGGCCGGGCCCACTTGGACCCGGACAGTCCTGTTACCTGCTGCAACTTGCCGACTGACGAAATCCTCACCGCCCGCAGACCGCCGCCACCTCACCACCACCAAGGAGTATCGCCGTCGAACACTGAGCCACTAGCCTGCCCCAACTCAGATGGGGCCCAAATAGGCCCAGATCTGGGCTAGGCGGGCACCGCCCCGTGGCCAACGGCCGTGCCATCGCGTCTAGAGCCACCGTGGCACGCGACACCACCGCCGCCAGGCCACACCGACACTAGCCAAAGGACATCGCCGCCAGCCACTGCCGCCCGAGCAAGGGAGCTGCACCTGGGGAAAAGCAGACCCGTCGCTGCCAGCACCACGCGGGCAAGACCCAGCGGCACTCGTTGGCGGCGGCGGGAGGAGGGAGGAGCGAGGGGGAGCGTGATGACCCACAAGTGTAGGGGATCTATATTAGTCCTTTCGATAAGTAAGAGTGTCGAACCCAACGAGGAGCAGAAGGAAATGATAAGTGGTTTTCAGTAAGATTTTCTTTGCAAGCACTGAAATTGTAGGTAATAGATAGTTTTGTGATAAGATAAATAGTAATGAGCAACAAGTAAATAAAGTAAGTAAAGTGCAGCAAGGTGGCCCAATCCTTTATGTAGCAAAAGATAAGCCTGGACAAATTCTAATAATGATAAAGGAGGTCCCGAGGACACATTGGGAATTATCGTCAAGCTAGTTTTCATCATGTTCATATGATTCGCGTTCGGTACTTTGATAATTTGATATGTGGGTGGACCGGTACTTGGGTACTGCCCTAACTTGGACAAGCATCCCACTTATGATTAACCCCTATTGCAAGCATCCGCAACTACAAAAAGAAGTATTAAGTAAACCTAACCATAGCATTAAGCGTATGGATCCATATCAGACCCTAACGAAGCAACGCATAAACTAGGGTTTAAGCTTCTGTCACTCTAGCAACCCATCATCTACTTATTACTTCCCCATGCCTTCCTCTAGGCCCAAATAAAGGTGAAGTGTCATGTAGTCGATGTTCACATAACACCACTAGAGGAAAAGATAACATACATCTCATCAAAATATCGAACGAATACCAAATTCACATGACTACTAATAGCAAGACTTCACCCATGTCCTCAGGAACAAACATAACTACTCACAAAGCATCACTACTAGGGAAAAGCCTAGCAGCAGCGCGGGTTTTGGGCCTATCAGTAGCGCGGGCACAAGCGCTACTGATAAGGCGCTACAGCTAATGCTTAGCAATAGCGCTGCTTGACGCCGCCATCGCTAAATTGACTTACTAGCAGCGGTTCTTTGGAACATCGCTATCGTTAATTAGTAGTAGCGCTTCTCTAACCCGCTACTACTACTATTTAGTATTTTATTTCTTTTCTATTTGATGTTGTATTCGTACACCTTTACACAAGTTTTCATACAACAGGAATTTAGAGATTGTTTTACATCATAATGAGTTATTACATCATGGGGTGAAAGAATCAGGACTAGTTTCAAGTGGATGTCCATCCACTTGAAACTAATCCGCGGTTCTTTCACCCAATGATATAATAATATCATCATCATCATCATATCATTAACAACTTAGCATCATAATACATCATTGTCATATAACACCTCCTCAATATCATCATTTTCATCATTGACATCACATAACACCTCCTCAAGATCATCATTATCAACTCTAACACATTACCACATAATAAACATATTGTACCTCATAGGACCTATTACATTCGATTAAGACCTACTACATTTTCTAAGGTAAAATAACAAAAACAAGATAGCCCCGACTCTCCATTATGGAGAATGGAGATTAGCCTGTCTCCCATTCTTGCCTTTCGCTGAATGTTACTTCCAAGAACCTCCTTGCGAATGTCCATACATTTCTTCCATTCTCGATGATCATGTGTTCACGGTTTTTAGAAATCCGATATGCACAGTGAGCTCCCTAGATTTACTCGGCAAGATGTTCAGAATCGAGAGGCGACCATGCAGACACATCGATGAGGCACACAATCCATCGGGAGTTTCATTGAAAAACATAATAATAACTTTGTAGTTAGCAATGATGTACTAGTTTTAGAAGTATGAAAAAATGCACTAATGTCGTAATAGTAAAAAATCTTACCAGGTATCTCCAGAGAAGTTATCGTTGTTCAACACATGCACTAGTGGCACGTATTCACCATAATTTGGAGGAGTTCGATAATAGGCATTGTAATTCTCAAGAAGAGTACAAAATGCGATCGATGATTTTTCTCCTTATATGTTAATTGGGTGCCTTGATGTAGTGGGTTTTATCTACCATCTTCCGCACAGTCTTTGAAGAATCAAAATAAGCTGTCAATGGAAATAAGCTATCAACTATTTTGAAATAAAGAATATAAATTAAATAATAACTATGTTTGATAAACTCACATAGCGGTACAATCGGCAGCGATCAACAAGGACCCAAATGTCCATATTGTCTTCCTCATTGTCGATCACCAAGATCCATGGTGATAATCATACCCTCATCAAAACCATACATTTTGCAAAGTGCTTCCCAATTTTGGCAACCAAAATGGGTTACGCTCTGAGCATTATACAGATTTACTTCAAAATCCATATCATGATGGGTCCTTAGGTGTATTTTCTTTGTTTCAAAATTTTCATGGTCTTCAAAACCCATCCTCTCCAAGACATAGCGCCTTGCATGGCATGGGATAAGCTAGTCGAATTGTAAAATATGAAAATTAGACGTTGAAATAGTTGAAGTCATGCTTAATGGAGAAAAAACTATTGTCGCTGCTATGCATCAGTATGAACATCGCAGGTCTCCTCGAGCTTAATGTGAAGCGGCGATCGTCGTCCACCGAACGAACTGTCGCACATACCTCGATCGTCGTGGCACCAGCTACACTCCCCGGGAGACCGTCGTCGTCCGAAAGTACGACATTTCCTACAATCATAATTCAAAGATTAAACTTGTACATATTCTAGCACAAGTCATGTCGAATTCACGACAAAATCCGGCATGACCTTTGCTAAAAAAGGACATATCGAGCGCCTGAAATTTGCCGAACGGAAATTAATCAACACTCCGACAAAACATAGGCCACTCGGAGATGTAAACTGAACATGAACGGCCACTTGGGCAACCACATATCCTATTTGAGCAACAACACAAAATATACAAGGATATTTGGCTGGTCTCACCTCGATGTCGGAGGGGGTACGTCGGTGACTGGGATGACGGCGGGATTGTCGGAGGGGGTCGGTGACGGGGACGACGGAGGTCACCTGAAACCATATAAGTTATCACTAGCAACAAAACATGTTCAACTAGTTTTATTAATTCAACTAGTTCTTACTAAATATAAACTTACTATAAATAGAAAAAAGAAACTAGTTCTTTCTAAACATAAAGTAGTTCAACTAGTTATATTAATTATCTTACTAAAAATAGATTAGTTCAGTTAATTCAACTAGTTCAACTAGTTTATTAATTTACTTACTAATTAAACTAGTTCAACTACAACTAAAGTAGTTCAACTACCACTACTACTACTAAAAATCTAGTACTAACTAAGCTAAATTAACATCTACTACTACTAAATTAACATCTAGTACTAGCTAACCCTAAATTAACATCTACTACTAAATCTAGTACTAACTAGTGGCAGGGGTGGGGGCGACGGAGAGGTAGCTAGGGGCGCGAGGTCGAGGGCGGTGGGAGGCGGGCTGCCAGGAGGAGGGAGGAGGGCGGCAGAAGCGGATGGAGGAGGGCGGCAAGGAGGAGGGAGGGCGGCAGCAGCGAGGGGAGGATGTGCGAGGAGGATGGAGGAGGGACGGAAGGAGGGAGTACCTCGGCGGACGACATGCATGGCGGCGACGACATTTACGCCATGCCAGAAGCGGGCGAGAGTGAGAGTGTGAGTGAGGCCGGTCCTCCGTGGGGATAAGGTAGGGATAGTTGTAGCGTTTGGCAAAATGCGCTACAGCTAACGCAAGTAGCAATGAGCGCTCTACATTGTAAGCGCGCTATCGCTATAGCTAGCGGGGCCAAGGTCATGGCAACTATAGCAAGAGGCCAGATGCCTCAAACGCGCATCGCTACTTCCAAGTCAAGAGCGCTGCTGGCGACACGCTGCTGCTAAGTAGCAAGCGTGGTATTTTGAAGCGCGCTGCAGATAAGATTCTGTGTATAGGATTTTCCCTAGTAGTGCATATTCATGTTCATAATCAGAGGAGTAATAATATGCATAAAGGATCTGAACATATGATCTCCACCAAGTAAACCAATTAGCATCAACTACAAGGAGTAATCAACACTACTAGCAACCCACAGGTACCAATTTGTGGTTTTGATACAAGATTGGATACAATAGATGAACTAGGGTTTTGAGAGGAGATGGGGCTGGTGAAGATGTTGATGGAGATTGAACCCCTCCCGATGAGAGGATCGTTGGTGATGACGTTGGTGATGATTTCCCCCTCCCGGAGGGAAGTGTCCCCGGCAGAACAGCTCCGCCAGAGCACTAGATTGATTCCGCCAAGGTTCCGCCTCGTGGCGGCGGAGTTTCGTCCCGTAAGATTGCCCACGATTTTTTCCAGGGTAAAAGCGATGATATAGCAGAAGATGGATGCGGAGGCCCACCAGGGGCCAGAGATAGGGGCGCCCTATAGGGGGCACCCCTATCTCCTGGACGGGTGTGGGCCCCGGCATATTTCTTTCGCCGAAATTTTATTAAATCCAAAAAGTTGTTTCGTGGAGTTTCAGGACTTTTGGAGCTGTGCAGAATAGGTTTCCAACGTTTGCTCCTTTTCCAGCCATAATTCCAGCTGTCAGCATTCCCCCTCTTCATGGTAAACATTGTAAAATAAGAGAAAATAGCAACAATTATTGAGATATAATGTGTAATAACAGCCCATAATGCAATAAATATGGATATAAAAGTGTCGGTGTACTAAGGTAGGGGTACCTCAAGACTTAACTTGTGCACGGCAGCCCCACCCCCGCAGCTAGATCCATCAAATGCTTGCCGGAGACCATCTCCGCCCACACCAAGCCATTCAAGAACAAAGTGTACAAGGCAGAAGATTAAGACCCGGCAAGAGGAGCTTGCCGGAAGGCCGCTCTGTGCTCAAGACTACATCGCTTATGCAAGTCCCTGGCGAGAGGAGCTCGCCGGGGAAGCTAGAGGATCGCGCCATAGAAGACACGCCTCGGCGCTATGCGCGTCCCGGCGAGGGCCCGGGGAGCGGCAAGTCATAGAGCCCGACAAGCTCCCGGGCCCGGCAAGATCAAGGCCCCGGCAAGGTGCTTGCCGGGGAGAGCTATGCTACGTGCCCACACTCCAAGTCATCTGCCCACGCGTCGCCTTCAGCTTTCTCCAGAGACGCGTGGCGGGTGGCTGGGCTGCATGGAGGGTGCGGTGGCACTCCACGGTGGTGGCTCCATCGCCGTGGCAAACGGAGACGCAATGGCGGGAGCTTTTGGGGCGACGGCGACGGGCATTTAATGCTCTTGTCCCCCTCTGTCAAAAGTAGGTAGAATCCACTGTTCAAGCACTGTAGCCGCACTGTTCCCGCACTGTTCCAACTACCACCTCTTTTACGCTTTTACCCCTCTACCTCACGTTGACACCTGTCGGTGACCCCTTGCCCTATAAAAGGAGGCCCATGCACAACGTAGGGGAGGTTCGACTCATTTGCAACTCCCACGCTCGGGTAGCTACTGTAGCTCTTCAAGCTCCCGAACACAATACAACACAATGCAGCAGTAGGGTTTTACGCGACCATCGCGGCCCGAAGCTGGGTAAAAATCCCCTGCGTGCTTCGCCTCGATCTGCTCTCCGCGCATCCTCCGCCCCCGTACCGAACACACGAAGGGGCCGCCCGGGCCCCATAGGTGCCGCGCCGCCCATTCGGCCGCGACAAAAAGCATGATGCAAAATGGACGTATCAACTCCCCCAAGCTTAGACCTCGCTTGTCCTCAAGCGGAAGCCGAAATCGAAAAATATGTCCACATGTTTAGAGATAGAGGTGTCGATAAAAATACAATACGGACATGAGGGCATCATGATCATTCTAATAACAACAACATATGTAGATTTTGTCATATGATTTCCTATGCTCAAGTAACAAGCAATTCACAATGTCAAGTATGGTTCAAAAAACTTCATTGGGAACTAACAAACTATAATATCGGTCATTGAAGCAATTGCAATTTATCGTAACATCAGAAAGAGTCCGTAATAGATCTTTTCAGCAAGCTCACATACTCAACTATCTCGTAGTCTCCTACAATTGCTAACACTCACGCAATACTTGTGGTTATAGAGTTTCAGCCGTACACTGAGAAAGATAGGGGCTTATTGTGTTGCCTCCCAACGTATTCACCTTTAGGTGATGTCAACAATAATGGCCCATGCTAACTTACATCCAATTGGATATATATATATATATATATCATGATCTTTCAAACACGAGGAGCTTGCCAAAGGATAAAATGAAAAAGGGAAAGGTGAAGGTCACCTTGACTCAAGCATAAAGTAAAAACATAAAGCAAAAGATAGGCCCTTCGCAGAGGGAAGCAGAGGTTGTCATGCGCGTTTAGGGTTGATGCACAAAATCTTAATGCAGAAGAACGTCACTTTATATTGCCCCTTGTATGTGGACCTTTATTATGCAGTCAGTCGCTTTTATTACTTCCACAACAAGTTTGTACAAAGTTTATTTTCTCTGCGCTAATAAGTCATACATATTTAGAGAGCAATTTTTATTGCTTGCACCGATGACAACTTACTTGAAGGACCTTACCCAATCCATAGGTAGGTATGGTGGACTCTCATGGCAAAACTGGGTTTAAGGATATTTGGAAGCACAAGTAGTATCTCTACTTGGTGCAAGGAATTTGGCTAGCATGAGGGGGAAAGGCAAGCTCAACATGTTTGGAAGGTCAATGACAATATACTTTAACTGAGATGTCGGAAAACATAAACCATTACGTTGTCTTCCTTGTCCAACATCAACTCTTTTAGCATGTCATACTTAATGAGTGCTTCACAATCATAAAAGATGTCCAAGATAATATATTTATATGTGAACCCCTCTTTCCTTATCACTTCCTATTAATTGCAACGATGACCAAGGCTACGTTCATCAACTCTCAACGATTTTTATGCCTCATACTTTCTATGTGTGAAGTTATCACTATCCACAAGATCAATATGAACTCTTTTATTCTTTCTACTTTCTCAAGATCGTAGCAACATAGCAAAGCCCTTGACTCAACACTAATATTTATTATAGATAGCACACGGACTCGATTACATAAAGAGATCACAAAGCAAAACTCAAAACTACTTGATATCAAAACTTTAAACTACTTGATCAAGATACTACTAAAAGGATCGAACTAAATAAAGCAGTAAAGATAGGAGTGTGATGGTGATACGATACCGGGGCACCTCAAGCTTGGCAGTTGCCAAGGGGAGTGCCCATACCCATGTGATTATGTCCTTGGAGGTGATGGAGGTGGTGATGATGACGGGGGATAATCGCACATCGAGCGTAAAAGCTCCTCCAACTTGCGGATAATGCCCTTGAGTCCAACGATATGATCCTTCAACAGGATATTCTCCTCTGTAAGATACTTGTTCTGTATGCGAGCTAACTCAATCATCTTGAAAGCTTTAATCTCTGTTGGAGTGAAAAGGGTAGGTAATGGTTGAGGGATATGTTCTTCTTTCACCGCCGTAGCTTGAACCTCCATGGCCTTCTTGGCCCATTCATCCTTGTTGATCTCTTCTGGTTCTTCTCTTTTCAGCTCTATCTTCAATAGCCAAGCATCCTTGTCTTTGTTGTTGAAGGAGGGCGACGTCATGTTGCTCCTAGTCTACCACAGAAATAGCTCGAAACGAAAACAGAGGATATTTGCGTGATACGGTGGTCGAAACCTTCGGGAGTATATATAATGAATTTTTACCGACCAAAATACGTGATGTGCAAGAAAACGGAGTCCGGGAGGCACACGAGGTGCCCACGAGACAGGGGGCGCGCCCTACAGGGGGGCATGCCCTCCTCTCTCGTGGGAGCCTTGTGTCCCTTTCGGACTACTTCTTTCTTCCTGAAATTCTTAAATAATCCAAAACAGATAAAAATTGTCATTGGAGTTGTTTTGGAGTCGGTTTACTTACGGTACCACATACCTATACCTTTTCGGAGTCTGGAACGTTCTGGAAAGTGTCCCTTATGTATTCCTTAGGGGTTACGGTTTCAATAATATTAGTTTCAACATTGATAGGATTACCTGAAATATAATGTTTGATTCTTTGACCGTTTACCACCCTCGGATTTGTGCCTTCGAAGTTGTTGATTTTTATAGCACCAGAACGATAGACCTCCTCGATAACGTAGGGACCTTCCCATTTTGAGAGAACTTTTCCTGCAAAAAATCTTAAACGAGAGTTGAATAATAACACATAATCTCCTACGTTAAACTCACGCTTTTGTATCCTCTTATCATGCCAGCATTTGACTTTTTCTTTGAAAAGCTTGGCATTCTCATAGGCTTGGGTTCTTCATTCATCAAGTGAGCTAATATCAAACAACCTCTTCTCACTGGCCAGTTTGAAGTCATAATTGAGCTCTTTAATAGCCCAATATGCTTTATGTTTAAGTTCAAGAGGTAAATGACATGCTTTTCCATAAACCATCTTATAAGGAGACATACCCATAGGATTTTTGTATGCAGTTCTATAGGCCCATAATGCATCATCAAGTTTTTTGGACCAATTTTTTCTAGATCTATTCACAGTCTTTTGCAAAATTAATCTGAGCTCTCTATTGCTCAACTCTACTTGACCACTAGACTGCGGGTGATAAGGAGATGCTATTCTAGGATTGACATCATACTTAGCAAGCATCTTACGGAAAGCACCATGAATAAAATGTGAACCACCATCAGTCATAAGATATCTAGGGACTCCAAACCTCGGAAAAATAACTTCCTTAAGCATTTTAATAGAAGTGTTATGATCAGCACTACTAGTTGGAATAGCTTCTACCCACTTAGTAACGTAATCAACAGTGACTAAAATATGTGTATAACCATTAGAGGCAGGAAAAGGTCCCATATAATCAAAGCCCCAAACATCAAATGATTCAATAACAAGAGAATAATTCATAGGCATTTCTTGACGTCTACTAATGTTACCTATTCTTTGACATTCAAAGACAGATAAGACAAACTTACGAGCATCTTTGAAGAGAGTAGGCCAATAAAACCAGATTGTAGTACCTTGTGTGCGTTCTATCTCCAACAGTAGTGTCCTCCATAAGATTCAGAGTGACACTTACGTAGAATTTTTTCCTGTTCATGCTCAGGCACACAACGTCTAATAACACCATCTACTCCTTCTTTATAAAGGTGTGGATCATCCCAGAAGTAATGTCTTAAATCATAGAAGAACTTTTTCTTTTGCTGGTATGTGAAACTAGGCGGTAAATATTTAGCAACAATGTAATTAGCATAATCAGCATACCAAGGAGCAGTACGAGAAGCATTGACAACCGCTAATTGTTCATCAGGAAAGATATCATTAATAGGCAGTGGGTCATCAAGAACATTCTCTAACCTAGACAAGTTATCTGCAACGGGGTTCTCAGCTCCCTTTCTATCAATAATATGCAAGTAAAATTCTTGGAGCAAGAGAACCCATCTAATGAGTCTACGCTTAGCATCTTTCTTTTCCATAAGATATTTAATAGCAGCATGATTAGTGTGAATAGTAACTTTGGAATCAACAATATAAGGTCTAAACTTATCACATGCAAACACAACTGCTAAGAACTCTTTTTCAGTAGTAGCATAATTTCACTGGGCAGTATCAAGAGTCTTACTAGCATACTGGATAACATTCAATTTCTTATCGACTCTTTGCCCTAAAACAGCACCTACAGCATAATCACTAGCATCGCACATAATTTCAAAAGGTAAATTCCAATCGAATTTGAACAATAGGTGCAAGGATCAAAGCTTTCTTAAGTACTTCAAATGCTTCTACACAATCATCACCAAAGACAAAAGGAATATCTTTTTGCAATAAATTAGTCAGAGGCCTAGAGATTTTAGAAAAGTCCTTAATGAACCTCCTATAAAAACCGGCGTGACCAAGGAAACTTCTTATACCTTTTATGTCCTTGGGACATGGCATATTTTCAATAGCATCAACTTTGGCTTTATCAACTTCAATATCTCTCTCGGAGATCTTGTGCCCCAAGACAATGCCTTCATTAACCATAAAGTGACACTTTTCCAAATTCAGGACGAGACTAGTGTCTTCGCATCTCTGCAAAACTCGATCAAGGTTGCTCAAACAATCATCAAAAGAGGATCCATAGACTGAGAAGTCATCCATGAACACCTCACAAATATTTTCACAAAAATCAGAGAATATAGCCATCATGCATCTTTGAAAGGTAGCAGGTGCATTACATAAACCAAAAGGCATACGTCTATAAGCAAAAGTACCAAAAGGGCAAGTAAAAGTAGTTTTAGATTGACCCTTCGCTGACACAGGTATCTGAGAGAAGCTAGAATAACCATCTAGAAAGCAAAAATGTGTGTGTGTTTGGATAGCCTTTCTAGCATTTGATCAATGAAAGGTAAAGGGTAATGATCTTTCTTAGTAGCTTTATTTAACTTACGGAAATCAATTACCATCCTATAGCCTGTAATAATTCTTTGCGGGATCAATTCATCTGTATCATTAGGAACAACGGTAATACCTCCCTTTTTAGGGACACAATGGACAGGGCTTACCCATTCACTATCAAAGAACGGATAAATAATACCTGCCTCAAGGAGCTTTAGTATCTCCTTTCTTACCACTTCCTTCATCTTGGGATTTAATCGTCTTTGAGGATCTCTAACTGGTTTGGCATCTTTCTCCACTGAAATTTTGTGCTGACATAATGTGGGACTAATGCCCTTAAGATCATCCAGAGTATATCCAATAGCAGCTCGGTGCTTCTTCAGAGTTTTTAATAATCTTTTTTCTTCTTTCTCTGAAAGGTTAGCACTAATAATAACAGGATATATTTCTTTTTCATCAAGATAAGCATACTTAAGATTATCAGGTAAAGGTTTGAGTTCAAACACGGGATCACCCTTGGGTGGAGGGGGATCCCTAACAATTTCAACGGGAAGGTTATGTTTCAGCATAGGTTCCTATTTAAGGAATACTTCATCTATTTCTTCCCTTTCCTTCATAAACATATCGTTTTCACGGTCTAGCAAATATTGTTCTAAAGGATCAGTTGGAGGAACAGCAATGGAAGCAAGACCAATAATCTCATCCTTACTGGGTGGTTCCCTTTCACGAGGTTGTCTACTAAACTTAGTGAAATTAAACTCATGAGACATACCATCTATGCCAACAGTGACAATATTCTTTTCACAATTAATCTTAGCACTAGCAGTATTCAAGAAGGGTCTACCAAAAATAATGGGACAAAAATCATCTTGTGGGGAACCAAGAACAAGAAAATCAGCAGGGTATTTAACCTTCCCACACAAAACTTCAACATCTCTAACAATCCCAATAGGTTTAATGGTATCCCTATTAGCAAGCTTAATAGTAACATCAATGTCTTCTAATTCAATGGGTGCAATGTCGTGCATGATTTCTTTATAAAGATCATAAGGTATCGCACTAGAACTAGCACCCATATCACATAAGCCATGATAACAATGATCTCCTATTTTAACAGAAACAACAGGCATGCCTACAACAGGTCTATGTGCCTTAGTATCAGGTCTAGCAATATTAGCAGTCTCACCCAAGAAAGAAATAACATGCCCATCTAAGTCCTCATCCAAGAGATCTTTAATCAAAGCAATACTAGGTTCAACATTAATTTGCTCAGGAGGTGTATAAGTCCTAGTATTACTCTTACGAACAACAGTCAAAGCTTTAGCATGATCTTTTATCCTAACAGGAAAAGGAGGTTTTTCAACATAAGCGGTAGGAATAATAGGATCACTATAGGTAATAGTCTTTTCTTCGACTGTAATAGGTGCAACTACTTTGACTTCAACAGGAGGATTATATTTAAACCACTTCTCTTTAGGGAGATCAACGTGAGTAGCAAAAGATTCACAAAAAGTAGCTACTATCTCAGAGTCAAGTCCATACTTAGCACTAAATCCACGAAAAGCATCGGTATCCATAAAAGGTTTAACATAATCAAACTTAGGTGTCATACCTAACTCCTTACCATCGTCGGAACCCCAATCTTCAGAGTTGCGTTTAATTCTTTCCAATAAGTCCCATTTGAAATCAATAGTCTTCAGCATATAAGAACAAGCACAGGAAGTATCGAGCAGGTTGCGATTATCAAGAGAAAGCCGAGCATAAAAATTCTGAATAATCATTTCCCGAGAGAGCTCATGATTGGGGCATGAATATAACATTGACTTAAGCCTCCCCCAAGCTTGAGCAATGCTTTCTCCTTCGCATGGCCAGAAATTATATATGTAATTACGATCACGATGAACAAGATGCATAGGATAGAACTTCTGGTGAAATTCCAACTTCAATCGCTTATAATTCCAAGATCCCGTATCATCACATAGCCTATACCATGTCAATGCATCTCCCTTCAAAGATAAAGGGAAGACCTTCCTTTTGACAACATCATCGGGAATACCTGCAAGCTTAAATAATCCACAAACTTCATCCACAAAGATAAGGTGTAAATCGGGATGCAATGTTCCGTCTCCTGCAAATGGATTAGCTAGCAGTTTTTCTATCATACCCGAAGGAATCTCAAAGTGAATATTTTCATAAAGTTCAGTAGGTTGAGGAGCAACAAGTTGAAGACTATTTTGTGCTCAGGAGGTGTATAAGTCCTAGTATTACTCTTACGAACAACAGTCGAAGCTTTAGCATGATCTTTTATCCTACAGGGAAAAGGAGGTTTTTCAACATAAGCAGTAGGAACAATAGGATCACTATAGGTAATAGTCTTTTCTTCGACTGTAATAGGTGCAAGTACTTTGACTTCAACATGAGGATTATATTTAAACCACTTCTCTTTAGGGAGATCAACGTGAGTAGCAAAAGATTCACAAAAAGTAGCTACTATCTCAGAATCAAGTCCATACTTAGCGCTAAATCCACGAAAAGCATCGGTATCCATAAAAGATTTAACACAATCAAACTTAGGTGTCATACCTGACTCCTTACCATCATCTGAAGCCCAATCTTCAGAGTTGCGTTTAATTCTTTCCAATGAAATCAATAGTCTTCAGCATATAAGAACAAGCACAGGAAGTATCGAGCAGGTTGCGATTATCAAGAGAAAGCCGAGCATAAATTTTTTGAATAATCATTTCTCTTCAGAGCTCGTGATTGGGGCATGAATATAACATTGACTTAAGCCTCGCCCAAGCTTGAGCGATGCTTTCTCCTTCGTGAGGCCAAAAATAATATATATAATTACGATCACGATGAACAAGATGCATAGGATAAAACTTCTGGTGAAATTCCAATTTCAATCGTTTATAGTCCCAGGATCCCATATCATCACATAGCCTATACCATGTCAATGCGTCCCCCTGCAAAGATAAAGGGAAGACCTTCTTTTAACAACATCATCGGGCATACCTACAAGCCTAAATAATCCACAAACTTCATCCACATAGATAAGGTGTAAATCAGGATGCAATGTTCCATCTCCTGCAAAGGGATTAGCTAGCCGTTTCTCTACCATACCCGAAGGAATTTCAAAGTAAACATTTTCAGTAGGTTCAGTAGGTTGAGGAGCAACTCTTTGCTCTACTGGTCGGGTGAAGATACCCCGAACAAGCCCCTCAAAGGATTAGTTTCCATAGTAACAAGTGACAGTAAATTTCAGCACACTATATAAATGATTCCTTACCAAGTTCCACTTACCAAAGGCGCTTCATTCCCCGGCAATGACGCCAGAAAAGAGTCTTGATGACCCACAAGGATAGGGGATCTATCATAGCCTTTCTATAAGTAAGAGCGTCAAACCCAATGAGGAGCAGAAGGAAATGACAAGCGGTTTTCAGTAAGGTATTCTCTGCCAGCACTGAAATTGTAGGTAACAGATAGTTTTATGATAAGATAATTTGTAACGGGTAACATGCAATAAAAGTAAATAAGGTGCAGCAAGGTGGCCCAATCCTTTTTGTAGAAAAGGACAAGCCTGGACAAATTCTTGTATAGAGAAAAGCGCTCTCGACGACACATGGGAATTATCGTCAAGCTAGTTTTCATCACGCTCATATGATTCGCGTTCGTTACTTTGATAATTTGATATGTGGGTGGACCGGTGCTTGGGTACTACCCTTTCTTGGACAAGCATCCCACTTATGATTAACCCCTATTGCAATCATCCGCAACTACAAAAGAAGTATTAAGGTAAACCTAACCATAGCATGAAACATGTGGATCCAAATCAACCCCTTATGAAGCAATGCATAAACTAGGGTTTAAGCTTCTGTCACTCTAGCAACCCATCATCTACTTATTACTTACCAATGCCTTCCTCTAGGCCCAAATAATGGTGAAGTGTCATGTAGTTGACGTTCACATAACACCACTAGAGGAGAGACAACATACATCTCGTCAGAATATCGAACTAATACCAAATTCACATGACTACTAATAGCAAGACTTCAGGAACAAACGTAACTACTCACAAAGCATATTCATGTTCATAATCAGAGGGGTATTAATATGCATTAAGGATCTGAACATATGATCTTCCACCAAATAAACCAACTAGCATCAACTACAAGGAGTAATCAACACTACTAGCAACCCACAGGTCCAATCTGAGGTTTTGGTACAAAGATTTGATACAAGAGATGAACTAGGGTTTGAGAGGAGATGGTGCTGGTGAAGATGTTGATGGAGATTGACCCCCTCCCGATGAGAGGATCATTGGTGATGACGATGGTGATGATTTCCCCCTCCCTGGGGGAAGTTTCCCCGGCAGAACAGCTCCACCTGAGCCCTAGATTGGTTCCGCCAAGGTTCCACCTCATGGCGGCGGAGTTTCATCCCGTAAGCTTGCTTATGATATTTTCCAGGGTAAAAGACCTCATTTAGCAGATGATGGGCACCGGAGGGCTGCCAAGTGGCCCACGAGGCAGGGGGCGCGCCTAGGGGGGTAGGGCGCGCCCCCACCCTCGTGGCCAGGGTGTGGGCCCCCTCTGGTACTTCTTCCTCTCAATATTTATCATTAATTCCAAAAATGACTTTCGTGGAGTTTCAGGACTTTTGGAGCTGTGCAGAATAGGTCTTCAATATTTGCTCCTTTTCCAGCCCAGAATCCCAGTCGCCGGCATTCTCACTCTTCATGTAAAACGTGTAAAATAAGAGAGAATAGCCATAAGTATTGTGACATAACGTGAAATAATAGCCCATAATGCAATAAATATCGATATAAAAGCATGATGCAAAATGAACGTATCAGGTCGCAGCTAAGCCCCCGAATGGGAGGATTGCTCCCCACTCGAATTGTTTTTATAAACTTAGGCGAGTACGGGGTCAGAGCTAAGCCCCCGAATGGGAGGATTGCTCTCCACTCAGAGTGTTTTTAAACTTAGGCGAGTACGGGGTCGCAGCTAAGCCCCCGAGTGGGAGGATTGCTCTCCACTTTTTTAAACTTAGGCGAGTACAGGGTCGCAGCTAAGCACCTGAATGGGAGGATTGCTCTCCACTCGGAGTTTTTGTTAAACTTAGGAGAGTACGGGGTCGCAGCTAAGCCCCCGAGTGGGAGGATTGCTCTCCACTCGGAATTTTTTTGAAACTTAAGCGAATCAGGTTCGCGGCCAAGCCCCCGTGTGGGAGGATTGCTCTCCACTTGGAGTGTTTTTTTAAACTTAGGCGAGTACGGGGTCGCAACTAAGCCCCCGAGTGGGAGGATTGCTCTCCACTCAAAAAAGTTTTGAAACTTAGGTGAATCAGGTTCGCGGCCAAGTCAGCCACTGGGGGATTTGAACACAAATGATTATGGGAAATCAATCATTAAGATACTGCAAAAATCTTGTCTTTGGTAAGCAAACTTAAAGACTCTTATTACAACTCGTCGATCCGAGTGGTTTAGGTATAGAAATGACGAAGTAGCTCTGCGTTCCACGTGCATGGCTCGTCCGCTTTCTTGGCTACGTTGTATAGGTGGTACGCTCCGCTGTGAAGCACCTTGGTGATGATGAAGGGACCTTCTCAGGCTGGAGCGAGCTTGTGATACGTCTCCGACGTATCTACAATTTTTTATTGCTCCATGCTACTTTATCTACTGTTTTGGACTATATTGGGCTTTATTTTCCACTTTTATATACTTTTGGGACTAACCTATTAACCGGAGGCCCAGCCCAGAATTGCTGTTTTTTTGCCTTTTTCAGTATTTCGAAGAAACAGAATATCAAACGGAGTCCAAACGGAATGAAACCTTCGGGATCGTGATTTTCCAACCGAACGTCATCCAGGAGACTTGGACCCTACTCCAAGTAGTGCCCGAGGAGGTCACGAGGGTGGAGCCCCCCCCCCCCCGGGCGCGCCCCCTACCTCGTGGGCCCCTCGGAGCTCCACCGACATAATCCTTCCTCCTATATATACCTACGTATCCCCGAACGATCGTAACAGAGCCAAAACCTAATTCCACCGCCGCAACCTTCTCAGATCCATGAGATCCCATCTTGGGGCTGTGTTTGAGCTCACGAGGGGGCATCCACCATGGAGGGCTTCTACATCATCACCATAGCCCCTCCGATGAAGTGTGAGTAGTTTACTTCAGACCTTCGGTCCATAGCTAGTAGCTAGATGGCTTCTTCTCTCTTTTGGATCTCAATACAATGTTCTCCCCTCTCTCGTGGAGATCTATTCGATGTAATCTTCTTTTTGCGGTGTGTTTGTTGAGACCAATGAATTGTGGGTTTATGATCCAAGATTATATATGGAAAATATTTGATTCTTCTCTGAATTCTTTTATGTATGATTGAGTTATCTTTGCAAGTCTCTTCAATTATCCTTTTGGTTTGGCCAACTAGATTGGTAGTTCTTGCAATGGGAGAAGTGCTTAGCTTTGGGTTCAAACTTGCGTGTCCTTACCCCAATGATGTAGGGGCAAAGGCACGTATTGTATTGTTGCCATCGAGGATAACAAGATGGGGTTTTATCATATTGCATGAATTTATCCTCTACATCATGTCATCTTGCTTACGGCGTTACTCTGTTTTTAACTTAATACTCTAGATGCATGCCGGATAGCGGTCGATGAGTGAAGTAATAGTAGTAGATGCGAATCGTTTGATCTACTTGTTTTGGACGTGATGCCTATATACATGATCATTGCCTAGATATACTCATAACTATGCTCAATTCATCAATTGCTCGACAAGAATTTGTTCACCCACCGTAGAATACTTATGCTCTTGAGAAAATCCACTAGTGAAACCTATGGCCCCGGTCTATTCTCATCATATCAATCTATATCACTTTATTTACTTGCTTTGTTTTTACTTTGCCTTTACTTTTTACTTTGCAACTATCTATCAAAAATACCAAAAATATTATCTCTATCAGATCTCACTCTCATAAGTGACCGTGAAGGGATTGACAACCCCTAAGCGTTGGTTGCGAGTTGCTATCGTTTGTGTAGGTACGAGGGACTTGTGTGTGGTATCCTACTGGATTGATACATTGGTTCTCAAAAACTGAGGGAAATACTTACGCTACTTTGCTGCATCATCCTCTCCTCTTCGGGGAAATCCAACGCAGTGCTCAAGAGGTAACAAGAAGAATTTCTGGCGCCGTTGCCGGGGAGGCTCACGCAAGCAAGTCAACAATACCAAGTACCCATCACAATCCCTATCTCTCGCATTACATTATTTGCCATTTGCCTCTCGTTTTCCTCTCCCCCACTTCACCCTTGCCGTTTTATTTGCCCTCTCTTTCCCAATCTCCTCCTCTCTTTCCCGTTTGCCTTTTCTTTCGTTGCCTTTCTGCTTCCTCGTGTGTTAGTTTGCCTATTTGTTGCGATGGCTGTACCTAGATTTGGTGACCTTCACCTTAAAAGGCTAGAGGAGATCGAAAGCAATGTTAGAAAGTTTATGGTTTTGCAATTTGAGCATAATAATTTCTTTAGAAACGAACTTAAGGAACAAAAAAGTTTTATGAGCTTTATGAATAAAGAACTCGATGATATGTCTAAAGAAATTGATGGTATATGGGCCCAAATTGCTCGTCTTGAAAAGATGACCGCTGAAATTTCGGATATGCAAGCTACCTTAGTCAATAAGATGGCCGCTAAACCGAATTCCTATGAAAATCAAGATGAAGATCTAAAAGTTATTGATGTGTCCCCCATTAAATCTTTTGTTTTGCAATATGAATCTTGATGAATCTGAAGATTATCTTCCTTTACCTAGAAGGCGTTCTAAGAATTCGGAGTTTCTAGATCTTGATGATGAAATTGATGAAAGTGGGATTGAAATAAATAAAAACCGTGATGTTGCTAAACCCACTATTTTGGATCTCAAGGAATTTAATTATGAAAACTGCTCTTTGATTGGTTGTATTTCCTTGTTGCAATCCATGCTAGATTCTCCTCATGCTTATAGTCAAAATAAGGCCTTTACCGAACATATTGTTGATCCTTTGATGCAATCTTATGAAGAAAAGCTTGAGTTGAAAGTTTCTATCCCTAGAAAACTCTATGATGAATGGGAACCTACTATTAAAATTAAAGTTAAGATTTTTAGTTTCATGCTTTGTGTGATTTGGGTGCTAGTGTCTCTACTATCCCCAAAACTTTATGTGATTTGCTAGAATTCCGTGATTTTGATGATTGCTCTCTAAACTTGCATCTTGCGGATTCCACTATTAAAAAACCTATGGGAAGAATTGTTGCAAATAGGAATTATGTGCCCGTAGATTTTATCGTTCTTGATATAGATTGCAATCCTTCATGTCCTATTATTCTTGGTAGACCTTTCCTTAGAACGATTGGTGCAATTATTGATATGAAGGAAGGGAATATTAGATTCCAATTTCCCTTATAGAAGGGTATGGAACACTTCCCTAGAAATAAAATAAAATTACCATATGAATCTATCATGAGAGCCACTTATGGATTGCCTACCAAAGATGGCAATACCTAGATCTATCCTTGCTTTTATGCCTAGTTAGGGACGTTAAACGATAGCGCTTGTTGGGAGGCAACCCAATTTTATTTTTTGTTTTTTGTTTTTGCTTATGTTTAAGAATAAATAATCCATCTACCTTCTGTTTGGATGTGGTTTTATGTTTTAATTAGTGTTTGTGCCAAGTAGAACCTATAGGATAACCTACGATGATAGTTGATTTGATTCTGCTGAAAAACAGAAACTTTGCGCGCACGAATTTAGTTATGATATATCACAGGAACGTGCTTGTGCGTTGATTCTTTTTTCTGCTGATCACTAAACAAACTTTCCAGGACTTCCTATTTTGGTAGAATTTTTAGAGTTCCAGAAGTTTGCGTTAGTTACAGATTGCTACAGACTGTTCTGTTTTTGACAGATTCTGTTTTTCGTGTGTTGTTTGCTTATTTTGATGAATCTATGGCTAGTAAATTAGTTTATAAACCATAGAGAAGTTGGAATACAGTAGGTTTAACACCAATATAAATAAAGAATGAGTTCATTACAGTACCTTGAAGTAGTCTTTTGTTTTCTTTCTCTAACGGAGCTCACGAGATTTCTGTTGAGTTTTGTGTTGTGAAGTTTTCAAGTTTTGGGTGAATTCTTTTGATGGATTATGGAACAAGGAGTGGAAAGAGCCTAAGCTTGGGGATGCCCATGGCACCCCCAAGATAATCCAAGGACACCAAAAAGTCAAGGCTTGGGGATGCCCTGAAGGCATCCCTCTTTAAATCCACTTCCATCGGTAATTTACTTGGAGCTATATTTTTATTCACCAACATGATATGTGTTTTGCTTGGAGCGTCTTATATTATTTGTGTCTTTGCTTGTTAGTTTACCACAATCATCCTTGATGTAAACATATTTTGAGAGAGACATACATGATTTGGAATTTGTTAGAATACTCTATGTGCTTCACTTATATCTTTTGAGCTTGATAGTTTTGCTCATAGTACTTCACTTATATCTTTTGAGCGTGATAATTTTTGCTCTAGTGCTTCACTTAGATCTTTTAGAGCACAGTGGTGGATTTGTTTTAAAGAAACTATTGATCTCTCATGCTTCACTTAGATTATTTTGAGAGTCTTTAATAGCATGGTAATTTGTGTAATGTTTATATACTTGGTGTTCAAGATATGTGAAACTTTCTTTTGAGTGAGTTGAATACTAAGATAAGTTTGATGCTTGATAATTGTTTTGAGATATGGAGGTGATAATATCAAAGTCGTGCTAGTTGGGTGATTATGAATTTGAGAAATACTTGTGTTGAAGTTTGCAAATCCCGTAGCATGCACGTATGGTTAAAGTTGTGTAACAAATTTGATACATGAAGTGTACCTGGCTTGTGCATCCTTATGAGTGGCGGTCGGGGATGAGCGATGGTCTTTTCCTACCAATCTATCCCCCTAGGAGCATGCGCGTAGTACTTGAATTTTTGATGACTTTTTCAATTTTTGCAATAAGTATATGAGTTCTTTTGACTAATGTCGAGTCTATGGATTATACACACTCCCACCTTTCCGCCTTTGCTAGCCTCTACGGTACCGTGCATTGCCCTTTCTCACCTTGAGAGTTGGTGCAAACTTTGCCGATGCACCCAAACCCCGTGATATGATATACTCTATCACACATAAACCTCCTTATATCTTCCTCAAAACAGCCACCATACCTACCTATCATGGCATTTCCATAGCCATTCCGAGATATATTGCCATGCAACTTCCATCATCATCATCATGACATACATTACTTTTGTCATATTGCCATTGCATGATCATGTAGTTGACATCGTATTTGTGGCAAAGCCATCATGCATTATTTTCCATACATGTCACTCTTGATTCATTGCACCATACCGGTACACCGCCGGAGGCATTCATATAGAGTCATATCTTGTTCTAAGTTTCGAGTTGTAATCCTTGTGTTGTAATCAATAGAAGTGTGATGATCATCATTACTAGAGCATTGCCCAAATAAAAAAAGGAGAAAGGCCAAAAAAAAGAAAGGCCCAAAAAAATTAAAAAAATAATAAAAAAAGGGCAATGCTACTTTCTCTTTTTCCACACTTGTGCTTCAAAGTAGCACCTTGTTCTTCATGTAGTGAGTCTCATATATTGTGCTTCAAAGTAGCACCTTGTTCTTCATGTAGTGAGTCTCATATATTGTGCTTCAAATTAGCACCTTGTTCCTCATATAGTGAGTCTCATAAGTTGTCTTTTCATACTAGTGGGATTTTTTCATTATAGAACTTGGCTTGTATATTCCTACGATGGGCTTCCTCAAATGCCCTAGGTCTTCGTGAGCAAGCGAGTTGGATGCACACCCACTAGTTTTCTTTTGTTGAGCATTCATAGCTCTAGTGCATCTGTTGCATGGCAATCCCTACTCACTCACATCGATATCTATTGATGGGCATCTCCATAGCCCGTTGATTTGCCTAGTTGATGTGAGACTTTCTCTTTTTTTGTCTTCTCCACACAATCCCCATCATCATATTCTATTCCACCCATAGTGCTATATCCATGGCTCGCGCTCATGTATTCCGTGAAGGTTGAAAAAGTTTGAGATTATTTAAGTACGAAACAATTGCTTGGCTTGTCATCGGGGGTATAGAAGTTGGGAACATCTTTGTGTGACGGAAATGAAGCATAGCCTAACTATATGATTTTGTAGGGATGAACTTTGTTTTGCCATGTTATTTTGAGAAGACATGATTGCTTTGATTAGTATGCTTGAAGTATTATTATTTTTGTGTCAATATGAACTTTTGTCTTGAATCTTTCGGATCTGAATATTCATATCACAATTAAGAAGATTTACATTGAAATTATGCCAAAGTATCCCTCTGCAGCAAAAATTATTTTTTATCATTTACCTACTCGAGGACGAGCAGGAATTAAGCTTGGGGATGCCTGATACGTCTCCGACGTATCTATATATTTTGATTGCTCCATGCTACTTTATCTATTGTTTTGGACTATATTGGGCTTTATTTTCCACTTTTATATTACTTTTGGGACTAACCTATTAACCGGAGGCCCAGCCTGCATTGTTGTTTTTGCCTTTTTCAAGATTTCAAGAAATGAATATCAAACGGAGTCCAAACGGAATGAAACCTTCGGGATCATGATTTTCCAACCGAACGTGATCTAGGAGAGTTGGACCCTACTCCAAGTAGTGCCCGAGGAGGTCACGAGGGTGGAGGGCGCCCCCCTGGCGCGCCCCTACCTCGTGGGCCCCTCGGAGCTCCACCGACGTACTCCTTCCTCCTATATATACCTACGTATCCCCGAACGATCAGAACAGGAGCCAAAAACCTAATTCCACCGCCGCAACCTTCTATATCCACGAGATCCCATCTTGGGGCCTGTTAGGAGCTCACGAGGGGCATCCACCATGGAGGGCTTCTTCATCATCACCATAGCCCTCCGATGAAGTGTGAGTAGTTTACTTGAGACCTTCGGTCCATAGCTAGTAGCTAGATGGCTTCTTCTCTCTTTTGGATCTCAATACAATGTTCTCCCCTCTCGTGGAGATCTATTCGATGTAATCTTCTTTTTGCGGTGTGTTTGTTGAGACCGATGAATTGTGGGTTTATGATCCAGTATTATCTATGGAAAATATTTGATTCTTCTCTGAATTCTTTTATGTATGATTGAGTTATCTTTGCAAGTCTCTTCGAATTATCCTTTTTGGTTTGGCCAACTAGATTGGTAGTTCTTGCAATGGGAGAAGTGCTTAGCTTTGGGTTCAATCTTGCGGTGTCCTTACCCAGTGACAGAAGGGGCAGCAAGGCACGTATGGTATTGTTGCCATCGAGGATAACAATATGTTTTTTTTTATCATATTGCATGAATTTATCCCTCTACATCATGTCATCTTGCTTACGGCGTTACTCTGTTTTTAACTTAATACTCTAGATGCATGCTGGATAGCAGTCGATGAGTGGAGTAATAGTAGTAGATGCAGAATTGTTTCAATCTACTTGTTTTGGACGTGATGCCTATATACATGATCATTGCCTAGATATACTCATAACTATGCTCAATTCTGTCAATTGCTCGACAGTAATTTGTTCACCCACCGTAGAATACTTATGCTCTTGAGAGAAGCCACTAGTGAAACCTATGGCCCCCGGGTCTATTCTCATCATATCAATCTTTATCACTTTATTTACTTGCTTTGTTTTTTTACTTTGCCTTTACTTTTTACTTTGCATCTATCTATCAAAAATACCAAAAATATTATCTCTATCAGATCTCACTCTCGTAAGTGACTGTGAAGGGATTGACAACCCCTAAGCGTTGGTTGCGAGTTGCTATCGTTTTGTGTAGGTACGAGGGACTTGTGCGTGGTCTCCTACTGGATTGATACCTTGGTTCTCAAAAACTGAGGGACATACTTATGCTACTTTGTTGCATTATCCTCTCCTCTTCGGGGAAATCCAACGCAGTGCTCAAGAGCTAGCAGCTTGTGAGGCCGTTTCTGATCCACTAGGAGCACAAGGTCTCCTTCCTGGAACGCTCGACCTCTGACATTACGGGCATGGAATCGACACAGATCTTGCTGATAGATGGTCGACCGGATCAGAGCCATCTCATGTTCCTCTTCCAGGAGATCAACTACGTCTTGGCGTGCCTGCTCAGCTTCAGCTTCTGAGAAAAGTTCCACTCGTGGAGCGTTGTGCAGCAACTCATTCGGAAGCACAGCTTCAGCACCATACACCATGAAGAAAGGGGTTCGGTCAGTTGACCAGTTCGAAGTTGTTCTTAGTCCCCATAAGACGGATGGCAACTCAGTCACCCAAGCTCCAGCAGCGTGCTTGAGTTCACGCATCAATCGGGGTTTCAGCCCCTGAAGGATCAAACCATTCGCCCTTTCTGCTTGCCCATTCGACTGCGGGTGCGCAACGGATGTGTAGTCGACCCGAGTGCCTTGGGAAGCACAGAACGCCTTGAAGTAATCAGCATTAAAGTTGGAGTCGTTATCTGTGATGATGCTGTGAGGAACTCCATATCTGAATATCAATTCCCTGATGAAACTGACGGCAGTGCTTGAGTCAAGGTTTTTGATAGGCTTGGCTTCGATCCATTTGGTGAATTTGTCAACTACTCTAAGCAAATGGGTGAAATCACTTCTTCCGGTCTTGAAGGGTCTATCCAACCATATCCAACCCCCTGACTGCAAACGGCCAGACGAGTGGAATAGTTTTCAAGACAGACGCAGGCTTGTGAGACATGTTGGAGTAGAACTGACAACCTACGCACTTGTCGACTATATCCTTTGCCATCTCATTTGCACGAGGCCAATAGAATCCCACTCGGTATGCTTTGGCCATGATGGTCCGATAGGACACATGGTGACCACAAGTCCCCAAGTGGATCTCATTTAAGATCATTCGACCTTCCTCTAGGGTGATGCAGCATTGAGCCACTCCTGTGACACTTTCTCTGTAGAGCTTCCCTTTTATCACAGTGAAAGCTTTTGATCGATGAACTATCTGGAGGGCCTCATCTTCATCATATGGGAGTTCTTGCCTGAGCAGGTACGTGATGTACGGCACCGTCCAGTCGGGCGTGATCACTAAGACTTCCATGATCAAGTCGACCACAGCTGGGACTTCAATCTCAGTCGGATTGGTTGAACTTATCGGTTGCGAGGGGCTCTTCTTTGAAGGGATCTTCTTGTACTAACAGGGTGTGGAGATGTTCCAAGAACACATTACTGGGGATAGGCTTCCGAGTGGAACCTATCTTCGCCAGATCATCAGCAGCTTGATTCTTGATTCGGGGTATGTGGTGGAGCTCTAACCCCTCAAACTTCTTCTCTAGCTTTCTTATTGCATTGCAATAACTGGTCATTGCTGGATTCCTGATGTACCATTCCTTCATTACTTGATTAACCACTAAGTCTGAGTTGCCGTAGACCATCAAGCGCTGGACGCCGAGTGAAATGGCCATACGCAACCCATACAACAGTGCCTCATACTCAGCTTCATTGTTTGAAGAATCAAAGTGAGTCTAGAGGACATAACTGAGCTTGTCTCCTCTTGGGGATACTAAAACCACTCCTGCACCAGAGCCATTCAACATCTTGGATCCATCAAAGAACATAGTCTAATGTTCCGATTGAATCTAAGTCGGTTGCTGCTGTTCAATCCACTCTGCGAGGAAATCTGCTATTGCTTGAGACTTGATGGCTATCTTTGCCTCAAACTTGATATCTAAAGGAAGGAGTTCAATGGCCCACTTTGCCACTCAACCAGTTGCATCTCTATTATTCAGAATTTCTGACAATGGGGCGTCGCTGACGACTGAAACCGAGTGGTCTGAGAAATAGTGAGCAACCTTCTTCATGGTCAAGTAAATTCCGCAAACAAGTTTCTGATAATGAGGATATCTCTGCTTGGACGTACTCACGACTTCATAAATTTAGTACACATGGTGCTGAACTTTGTAGGCTTTGCCTTCTTCTGGCTTCTTCTGACTTCAGAAATGTAGTACACACTATGCTGACAACCTGTCCAGTGGCTGCGATGTAAAGCAGTAAGGGCTCCTTGCTAACTGGAGCGGCGAGCACCGGTTGGGTGGAAAGCAAGGCTTTGAGCTCTTCAAACGTTGCTTCAGCTTCGTCATTCCACTGGAATTTGTTAGACTTCTTCATCAGTCGGTAAAAGAGGCAATGCCTTTTCACCGAGGCGTGAAATGAATCGACTCAATGTAGCCAAACAACTAGTAAGCTTCTGAACATCGTGCACGCGCACATGGCATTTCATTTGGAGGATTGTGCCAATCTTCTCTGGGTTTGCATCGATCCCCCGTTCGGAAACAAGGAAACCGAGCAACTTTCCACCTGGGACTCCGAATGTGCACTTTGATGTATTGAGCTTGATATCATATCTTCTTAAGTTGGCAAAGGTTTCAGCGAGGCCAGTCAGCAGGTCGGAACCTTTGCGTGACTTAACCACTATGTCTCCATGTATGCTTCCACATTCCGACTGATTTGAGTGAGCAGGCACTTCTGAATCATGCACATGAACGCGGCACCAGCATTCTTGAGGCCAAAGGGCATAGTAACATAGCAAAACACGTAAATGGGGTGATGAAAGCTGTCTTTATCTCATCGGGTCCATACAGTCGGATCTGATGACCCAGAATAGGCGTCCAAAAAGGACAATCGCTCACATCCCGCAGTTGGATCGATTATCTGGTCAATGCGAGGCAGAGAAAAATGATCTTTCGGGCAGACCTGATTGATATGCTTGAAATAAATACACATTCGAAGTGGCTTGTCTTTCTTGGGGACCATCACGACATTGGTGAGCCACTCGGAGTGGTATATCTCGCGGATGAACTCGGCAGCCAGAAGTCGAGCCACCTCCTCACCAATTGCCTTTCTCTTCTCCGCAGCGGACCGGCGGAGATGCTCTTTAACGGGTTTTGCCTTTGAGTCGACTAGCAAATGGTGCTCATCCAGTCCCCTCGGTACACCTGGCATGTCAGATGGATTCCATGCGAAGATGTCCCAGTTCTCACGGAGGAACTGGATGAGCGCTTCTTCCTATTTGATGTCGAGTGTTGTTGACATATGAGTCGGAGCAGCATTGGGATCGGTCGGGTGAATGTGAACCAGCTTTGTTTCACAGGCCGACTGAAATGCGGACTCTGAGGCAGGCCTCTTGGCACGCAACAAATCACTTGGATATGCATTCTTCTGGTATTCCTGAAACTCTACTGCTGCCATCTGCTCATCGGTGTTCTTTGAACCATTCTAGAGACAATCTTCTGCTCTCTGCCAATTTCCAGTGACTATGATTACACCTCCGGGACAAGGCATCTTCAACTTAAGGTACACATAACATGGTTGAGCCATGAAACTAGCATAGGCAGGTCTGCCTAGAATGGCATGATAGGCACTGTCAAAATCCACTACCTCAAACGTCAACTTCTCCTTGCGGTAATTCTTGGAATCACTGAAAACCACATCAAGAGTGATCTGACCGAGTGAATCGGCTTTCTTCCCTGGAATGATACCATGGAATCTCATGTTGCTCTCACTGAGCTTGGACATCGGAATGCCCATCCACCGGAGGGCCTCAGCGTACAATATATTCAGTCCACTGGCACCATCCATCAAAACCTTGGTCAGTCAGGTGCCACAACGACTGGGTAGACCACCAACGCTTGCCGCCCAGGGGTAGCAACGTGCGGCAGGTGGTCGGACTAGTTGAATGTAATAGGGGTTTTTGACCACTTCAAATATCTTGGCATTGTCGGAGCAACCATGTTCACCTCTCTGTTAACAACTTTCAGTCAACTTTTGCTCTCGAGGTCAGCAAAAATCATCAAGGTGGCATTAACATTGGGTTAACCACCATCTTCTTCTTTGTCTTCCTCCTTGTCAGACTCTTTGTCCTTTTCACTAGGCTGGCTCTCTCAGAAGCTCTGAATAAGGAGTCGACATTGTCGAGTGGTATGCTTGGGGAGAATCAGATTCCCCTCTTCATCTTTTTTGGTGTGTATATGACACGGTAAATCAAGCACATCATTTCCCGCTTGATATTTCACCTTTTTAGGGGTCCAAGGCCCTTTAGGCTTCCCTTTGAACTTTCCTTGGTTCAAAACTGCTGCCTCAGCAGGGCCTGCAGCCTCCGTTTTTCGCTTCTGCTTCCGACTGGAGTTTCCTCCTCCGGTGTCCTGGGCGACTGGTCTGTTCTTGCGGCTCCGGAGTTGGTCGTCTTCTTCGCCATTAGCGTAACGAGTGGCAATCTCCATCATCAGAGTCAGAGTCATGTCTCCGGTCCGACCGAACTTCAGACTGAGCTCTCTGTAGCGAACGCCTTCTTTAAAGGCACAAACTGCTTGGTGATCCGACACATTCTCCATTGTGTAGTGAAGAGTGGTCCATCTCTGGATATAGTCTCTCAAGGTCTCATTTTGTTTCTGCATGCAATGCTGCAATTCTGTCAAACCAGCAGGTCTCTTGCAGGTGCCCTCAAATGTTTTGGTAAACACTCGGGCCAACTCATCCCAACTGAAAATGCTTACAGGGGCCAACTGATTCAGCCAAGCTCTAGCAGAACCTTCAAGCGTCAAAGGGAGGTGCTTCATGGCCACCTCACCGTTGCCGCCACCAATATGCACGGCCACTCGGTAGTCGTCCAACCAAGTGTCAAGCTTTGAATCCCCTGTGAACTTACTGACGCCAGTCGCCAATATGAAGTTGTGAGGGATCTCAGCGGCTCGGATGGCTCTTCCGAAACACTCAGGGCCGGAAACATGTACCCTGCTTCCACCGCCCTGTATCTATCCAACCCTTCTCTTTATGCTCTGTTCTGGTCGACCAAACCTTGTACAAGGACTGACCTTGCGTCAAACTCGGGCTCTCTTGGGTCGACTGGAACTCTGCGGTCATTACCATACGGGCGCCTGTCATCATACCGCTGGGGCGCATACAATCCATCCCTTAGAAGGGGAAAAGGCACTCAACGGTGGTTGTCATGGGCATACTCACGATCAAACTCTTCATGAGCTCTTCCCAGGTGCCGATCTCGACGGTGATCACGATCTTCACGTCGCAAAGGAGACCCGGGACTGTGTGCCGACTGAACTATATCTGCCCTTACTGACCTGCTGTGGATCCTGTTCCACGACTGGGAAACGGCGGAGTTCAGCTCTCCTGCTGCTTGGAGCAGCGGTCAGATCTGTTCCAAGCCCCTTCCAGCTTCTGAACAGGGCGACTGAATAGACTCTGCTATATGTGCAGTAGCTATAAGATTTTGGATTGGAGTGCGGTATACCTGAAGTTCAGGCAGAAACAAATGTCGTTGACATCGACTGGATTCGGGGATCAGTCAACGGGCGCATTCGTCGAGAGAATGTTGGAGATTCTCCAAACGTGTGCACTCAGCCAGCGTGGCCAGGCGCGCAACCTCCAAGGCCCGAGCCTCGGCGGTTTCCCCTATGGTGGGGCTATGGAGGGCCTCCATGTTGCGGCGGTGCAGCTCTTCCCTCTGCTGCGAGTTGAGAGGTTGAGGTTCATACTCCTCCTGGCCAAACAACGGGCAGTCGCCGTCACCGTTGCCGCTGTTGCGGCGAAACCCGGGTGGGCTGCGACGGGAGCCGACCACGAGAACTTTTGCCACGGGGTCACAACTCCCGCTCTCAGAGAGCGTATCCGCCGAGCCAGTCGACAGTTCGACTGGACCGCGGGGAAATTCGTCGGGCTCGATCGCCGCGACTTGTGGGATGGCCGACTGACGGGCCACCGCATGCTTGACCGAGCGATGGAGCCGCAACCGACCGGATCGCTTGTGGCGGCAACCAGCGGAGTGAGCAGACGATATGAGGGCCGACTGATATGGAGTCGACGGCTGTCGTAGGAGAACGCCGCAGGCACTCGCGCGGAAGTGCGATGCCCCGCGGATCGGAAGGGCCTCAACGCGACTCGGATGTGGGGTTTACTCCCACGACCTACCCAGCATGCACTATATAGTCAGGTAGACGTCTACCCTAGCCGCTGCCACTTCGTATGGTTTTGCACCACCATTCCAGATCATTGCACGACCACGCAAGTCTTCTCCATCCCTCCTTTCAGCGCGCACTGCAAGACGGGACAGCAGGCCTCCGGAACCCCGCCTCTTGTGATCCTGTATGGGAGAGGGGCGATCAGGTTTTTGGGGAGCACACTCGCGCGACTGCTGGCAGCGACGACTTCGCCAACGATGAATTCTTCCCCGACCTCGACAACCTCATCCTCGACGACATGGGCGACAACACCAACGTCGGCGGTGATGTTCCCGCTGCATCGTATGTGATTCTATCCTTCTTGTTCGAGATCGTGGTTGAACTCATGTTTCTAGTATGTGCCCTAGATGTGATCTGCTCATCTACTATGCTAGTTTGCATGATTAGTTTAATCTCTGCTACTGCTGTCATGATTTATCTTCTGTTTATTCATATTAAATCTCGCAGTAATTTTTTCATATTACCAACAATCCAAAAACCTGATTATAGGCAATTTACTCTGAGTGGTTTTGCTGCGCATCTGAAGCCGCCTGCCTTTAAGGGGGTGCAATATAAGAGGTGGAGCACGAGAGCAGTCTACTGGTTTCAGACCATGTGCTGCTATGACGCCACTAATGGCAAGCCTGAGGGCGATCTTAATCCTGCACAACAGGAAGCTTTTGAGAAGATCGATACCCTCTTTAAAGGCGCCCTTCTGAGTGTTCTTGATGATTCCATTGTGGATTTGTATATGTCGTTTGACAATGGCAAGGACATGTGTGCTGCGCTCGAGGCCAAGTTTGGGGCCTCGGACGCCGACAGCGAGTTGTACGTCATGAAGTAATTCTATGACTACAAGATGACTGATGACCGCTTTGTTGTACAGCAGGCTCATGAGATACAGTCGCTCGCGAAGGAACTTGAGTACTTCAAGTGTGTGTTGCCGGACAAATTTGTTGCCGGAGGCATCATCGCCAAGCTTCCACCTTCATGGAACAATTTTGCTACTTCCCTGAAACACAAGAGACAGGAGTTTTCCATTGCGGATCTCATTGGTACTCTTGATGTTGAAGAGAAGGTGAGAGCAAAGGACACACGTGCTCGAGTTGCCGAGGGAGCTTCTAGTGCCCACATGGTACAGAAGAAGAACTTCCATCCCAATAAGTTTAGAAACAACAAGAACAAAACACAGGGCAAAGGCAAGTTTGATATGAAGAACAAGCCGTCACATTCTACCAACTTCAAGAAGAATTCTCATAAGAAGGGGAAGGGACTTTGCCATGTCTGCGGTGATCCTAATCACTGGGCTCCTAAGTGTCCTAACCGCTTTGAGGAGTGCGATCATGAGAAGAGCGGCAAGTCCGCTAATGTTGTCATCGGTGATACTGATATGAAGGAATCCGGGTACGCTATTCTTCCTACCATCCTTTTAATATTTCAATCTCCTGATTGGTTAATTGAAACCGGTGTCAATGTACATGTTTGTGCTGACGCCTCTATGTTTTCTTCTTACCAGGTCACAGGGACTTCTCCCGTGTTGATGGGGAATGGGTCACATGCCATCGTTCGAGGTGTCGGTACGGTCGATCTGAAGTTTACTTCGGGGAAGACCATGTGTTTGAAGAACGTTCATCATGTGTCGTCCATCAATAAAAATCTCGTTAGCGATTCTCGTTTATGTCGAGATGGTTTTAAGTTGGTTTTTGAGTCCAATAAAGTTGTAATTTCTAAGTATGGACAATTTGTTGGAATAGGCTATAAGAGCGGAGGCTTGTTCGGCCTGTCTTTGTCAGATATTTTTCACTAAAGTTATTAATAATGTTTGCCACAATAATGAGTCTGATATTTGGCATTCACGACTTTGTCATATTAACTTTGGTTGCATGACGCGGCTAGCTAATATGAATTTAATTCCGAAAATCTCTACTATAAAAGGCTCCAAGTGCCAAATATGTGTGCAAGCTAAGCAACCTCACAAGTCCCATTAGACTGCAGAGGCAAGAGGCTTGGCGCCACTAGAGCTAATACATTCTGATCTTTGTGACATGAATGGCGTGTTGACAAAAGGTGGAAAGAGATACTTCATAATGTTGATTGATGACTCCACTAGATATTGTTATGTGTATCTTCTAAAATCAAAAGATGAGGCTTTAACTTTCTTCAAAAACTATAAAGCTGAAGCAGAGAACCAACTTGATTGAAAAATTAAACGGCTTACGTCTGATCGTGGTGGAGAGTACTTTTACAATGAATTTGATTCGTTTTGTGCGGAACATGGTTTAATCCATCAGAGGGCGCCTCCCTACTCACCTCAGTCAAATGGGGTAGCCGAAAGAAAGAACCGAACTCTAACTGATTTGGTTAACGCCATGTTAGACACATGGGGTATTTCCAAGGAATGGTGGGGGAGGCACTGATGGCTGCATGTCATGTCCTAAACCGAGTTCCCACAAAGCATAAGACCATGACTCCGTTTGAGGAATGGGAAAGGAAAAGGTTGAAACTCTCTTACCTACGTTCTTGGGGTTGTTTGGCGAAAGTCAATATACCAATTCCCAAGAAGCGCAAGCTTGGACCAAAAACTGTGGATTGTGTTCTTTTGGGCTATGTTTTTCATAGCATTGGCTATAGATTTTTGATAATAAAATCTGAGGTATCCGACATGCATGTGGTACGATTATGGAGTCTAATGATGCAACTTTCTTTGAGGACATATTTCCTATGAAGGATATGTCGAGTTCATCAAATGAGGAGATACCTACTCCATCTAGTGAGGAATTCGCTATAATTCCTGAACCCACCATTGTGATGGAACACGTTGAGAATCCTGTTGAGGGTGACAATGAAACTCCTGTAAGGAGTAAGAGACAAAGGACTGCAAAGTCCTTTGGTGATGATTTCACTGTGTACCTTGTGGATGACACACCCAGGACTATTTCAGAAGCATATGCATCTCCTGATGCTGACTACTGGAAGGAAGCTGTTCGTAGTGAGATGGATTCCATCTTAGCTAACGGAACCTGGGAGATCACTGACCGTCCTTATGGGTGCAAACCTGTAGGATGTAAGTGGGTGTTCAAGAAGAAGCTTAGACCTGATGGTACGATTGAAAAGTACAAGGCACGGATTGTGGCTAAGGGTTATACCCAGAAAGAAGGTGAAGACTTCTTTGATACTTACTCACCCGTGGCTAGACTGACCACAATTTGGGTGCTACTATCACTGGCTGCCTCACATGGTCTTCTCGTTCATCAAATGGATGTTAAGACGGCTTTCCTCAACGGAGAGTTGAAGGAGGAAATTTACATGGATCAGCCAGATGGTTTTGTAGTACCTGGTCAAGAAGGAAAGGTGTGCAAGTTATTAAAGTCTTTATATGGCCTTAAACAAGCTCCTAAGGAGTGGCATGAGAAGTTCGAAAGAACATTAACTGCTGTCGGCTTTGTAGTAAACGATGGTGACAAGTGTGTGTACTATCGCCATGGTGGGGGAGAAGGAGTTATTCTTTGTCTGTATGTCAATGACATACTGATCTTTGGAACCAAACTTAATCTAATCAAGGAGGTTAAGGATTTCTTATCTCGCTGTTTTGAGATGAAGGATCTAGGAGTAGCTGATGTTATCCTGAACATCAAGCTGTTGAGAGATGAGAATGGTGGGATCACACTGCTTCAATCTCACTATGTGGAAAACATCTTAAGTCGTTTTGGGTATAGAGACTGCACGCCTTCTCCAACTCCATATGATGCTAGTGTTTTGCTTTGAAAGAATCGACGGATTGCTAGAGATCAAATGAGGTATTCTTAGATTATTGGCTCGCTTATGTATTTGGCGAGTGCCACGAGGCCTGACATCTCTTTTGTTGTGAGCAAGCTGAGTCGGTTTGTGTCAAAACCGGGAGATGATCATTGGCATGCGCTTGAGAGAGTTATGCGCTACTTGAAAGGCACTACGAGCTATGGGATTCACTACACTGGGTATCCAAGGGTACTGGAGGGTTATAGTGACTCGAACTGGATATCTGATGCTGATGAGATTAAGGCCACAAGTGGTTATGTTTTTACACTTGATGGTGGCGCTGTTTCCTCGAAGTCTTGCAAGCAGACCATCTTAACAAGGTCAACTATGAAAGCATAACTCGCAGCATTAGACACTGCCACGATTGAAGCAGAGTGGCTTCGTGAGCTATTGATGGACTTACCTATGGTTGAAAAACCAATACCCCCTATCCTGATGAACTGTGATAATCAAACTGTGATCGTCAAGATAAACAGTTCTAAGGACAGTATGAAGTCATAAAGGCATGTGAAGAGGAGACTAAAATCAGTCAGAAAATTGAGGAACTCCAGAGTTATTACGTTGGATTATATCCAAACGTCGAAAAACTTGGCAGATCCCTTCACAAAGGGTCTATCACGTAATGTGATAGATAATGCATCGATGGAGATAGGTCTGAGACCCACCGCATGAGTTGTCCATAGTGGTAACCCACTCTATGTGATCGGAGATCCCGTGAAGTAGAAGTAGGAGACGAGCTGTTGGTCAGCTAGGAGGAGAGTATCCCTATATTAATTATCCCACTCCGTGAAGATGCACTCTCCAAATCTGCATGGCAGGTTGATACTTATCTTAATGTGTTCCAAGTGGCTTATTCGGGTAAGCAGAGATGTTGTCCTGCAGAGCATCTCCTGAGGAACACACATATATGAATTTGACTGTTAACGTCACAGTCTGTGAGAATTGGGTGTTCTCTAATAAATTCATGAAAGGTCCTGGAGTATGACGTATACACTCCACCCGCGGGGAAGCCTTGCGGCAGCCCAGTATCGGTCAAAAATTTGTGTGAAACTAGTCTCGCAGAAAACTTGTAGTTCAAGGCATAGTCCACTATTCAAGTTGTGATCTAGTGTAGCATAATCTCTGAGTGGAAGTTCAACTTTACAGTCTCCACTGAGCACCGGTATATAAACAATGTTTTGGAACTAAATGATGAGTGTGCCAATGAGACTTTGTGGGGGATTGTTGGAATTTTGCTAGTTGGCCTTTGGCCCAAAGCCCAACCAAAATTCTGAAATTCTCTTGGCCCATTCATGCACACATGTGAGTGGAGGGAGTGAGACTAAAGTTTAGTCCCATCACGGAAGTTGAGTGAGAGTTGCACCTCTTTATAAGATGAGCTATTCTACCACTTGTATGAGCATGAGAAGAGAAGACCTACACGTGCGCTCCTCCTCCTCCTCGCTCGCCTCGCCTCGCCGCGCCGCGCTGCGGGTTGCGGGATTGAGCCGAGCCGAGGACAGAGCTATGCACGTTGTCTATATTTTTACTGCTCGGGAAAAATTAATGTGTCATTAATTAATAATTAATGGACGCGTTAATTGCTGAACCGTTTTCGATTCTTTTGCATCGCTACTCGGACATGGAGTTTACTCCCACGACCTAACCGACCCGCACTATATAGTCAGGCAGACATCTACCCTAGCCGCTGCCACTTCGTATGGTTTCACACCACCGTTCTAGATCATTGTGCCGCCATGCAAGCCTTCTCCATCCCTCCTTTCGGCGTGCACCGCAAGAAGGGACAGCAGGCCTCCGGAACCCCGCCTCCCGTGATCCTGTATGGGAGATGGGACGATCAGGTTTTTGGGGAGCGCACTCACGCGACTGTTGGCAGCGACGACTTCGCCAACGACGACTTCTTTCCCGACCTCGGCAACCTCATCCTTGACGAAATGGGCGACAACACCAACGCCGGCGGTGCTGTTCCCGCTGCATCGTATGTGATTCTATCTTTCTTGTTCGAGATCGTGGTTGAATTCATGCTTCTAGTATGTGCCCTGAATGTGATCTGTTCATCTACTATGCTAGTTCGCATGATTAGTTTAATCTCTGCTACTGTTGTCATGATTTATCTTCTGTTTATTCGGATTAAATCTCGTAGTAATTTGCTCATATTTCCAACAGTTTTGAGATTGCTTTTCGAAGATCAAAGTCTTCAGGATCGATTATTGTTGCCCTTAAATTGCACGGTTAATTATATGGTTCTCGATCGATATCGTTCTGGCAAGCTCCACCAGCCGCCGAATTTCGAACGTCTTCCACGATCCCAGAGCATTGTGCACCTATCAGTGTGCCCCACGTCACGTGGAGCTTAGCGTCGTCTAGCGCGAGGAAACGACGAGGTCCGCGGAGGCAAATTAATGCCGGGTTTCGTAGGCGAAACAGCCCGCCCGGAAGACAAATCAAACTCTAATCTGCACCACGAAAATGTGTCCCACACTTTGCGGAACGTACGTGGCCATTCGTCCAAAATATCCATCCGTCCATCTGTCCACCTGAGGCAAGCTTTGAATCCGACGTCGTCCTCTTCAGTTCAAAAAAAAAATAAAATCCGACGTCGTCTACGGCGGGGCAAGGGGTCCCGATCGACGCGCACGCACCCTCGTCATCCTTCGTGCGGTTTCTGCTAGTATGCCATTGCGTCTAGAAACATTGGCGTCTCGGGTCAAACTCGCCCGACATGATACAATGATGGTCCGTATGTGTCGCATACTCTCGAATAGCACGGATATCATATGTGTCGCATACAGTTTGTCGCACGCGAAACTGCCCGCCCGGAAGGCTGATCAGACTCTCTAATCTGTCCACGCGTCCGGGCGCGCGCGCAGTCGGCCGTCGCACACCTCGAAAATGTGCGACAAACTTGGCCGACGTACGTGGCCTGTCGTCCAAAATATCCGCCCACCCGTAGCAAGCTTTGAAATCCGACGTCGCCGTCCACGGCGGCGCAAGGGGTCCCGATCGACGCGCACACACCCTCGTCATTCTTCGTGCGTTTCTGCTTGCGACTTTGGGGGTCTTTGTCGCCCACGGATGATGATGGTCCGTATGTGTCGCATACCCTCGAGTAGCACGGATATCATATGTTGTTGTGTGCTCCCACACCATTGTGTCCAGAAACATTGGAGTCCCCGGCCAAACTCCCCCACAAAGTCACAAACCGTCCCTCGTCGTCGTGCTGCCCTGCCCGTACCATCTATTATTGGGAAAGAAGAAGAAACGTATGAAACTATGAGTGAACAGACAGCCAAATGCAAAATATGATTGCCACATAAAACACAGGCACATATCGCGTAAAGAAAACACACGGAACACGAGCGGTGCCTCTTCTTATCAATGATCAGGACACCAAAAGCAAATTGATCTTGTTGTGGTCTCAATCTCTCTCTGATTGATATGCCTCCTACAATTTTCAGGGAAAAAAATTTATAAGCTAGGGAGGATCTAGGCTGCACCATTATATGCACAAAGGGAAGCAGGCAGGCGGAAAGCAAGCAGTTCGAATACAGTTCTTCTACCACAACCAATTAGCCCAGGATGCCGGAACAAAACAACAAGTCCCATCTCAGAGACAGTACTTAACAGTTAATCCACACTGTGCCATTATCAGTGACCTATCGACCTTTAGCTCCACAAAAACGACTTTTAGGGGGCAGGCATAGCAGCACAGAAGAGACCAGAGAGTGGTCTGTGTCCACGCAGTATGTAAGGCCAACTTCAGCGCACGACCCCAAACGGCCGGTTTAGCCTGTATTTGTCCGTTTGGGGCGGCAATGGGTTCGCCCATGTCCGTTTGGGATCGTTGGGTTGTCGGTGCGTCCAACGCGCGGCCGCATCCCAAATCATGTCCGGGGTGGACGTGATTAAAAATAACGAAAACTAAAATGAATTCCAATAAAATAAAATAAACGCAAACATAAAAACATAAAATATAATTAAACATCACGGCCACAAAACGGCCCAGCTCGCGCGCTCCTGCCGTGCCTGTCGATGCCGTGGTCGTCGCCATCTTCTCAGTGGCCACCGTTGTCTTTGTTGTCGCTGAGGAGGTCGAAGTAGTCCGGCGGTGCCTGGTACACGGGGGCAGCCTGGAAGGCGGGAGGTGCCTGCACCACCTCCTCCCGTGGTGACGCCTTCCGCTCCGGTGATTGCGGCGGCTTGGGGCACCAGTTCACACACCCCACGGCGTCGGCCATCTCCGGAGCCATGCACGACCAGCTCCACCCCTGACCCACCAGCCCCGGGTGGAAGGCGGCGTGGGCTGCTCCTCATTGACCTCCTCCTCAACGTCCACCATCTCCAGCTCAGGGATGGCAACGTCGGCAGCCGCAGAGAGGGACATCATCTCCTCGAGGCCCTCCCACTGGCGCTCATCGTGCGTCTTCATGGAGTCCTTCATGACACGTTGCATGAGTCGGGCCTCCTCCTCTGTCATGCGAGGAGGTGGTGGTGGCGACAGAGATGGTGAAGGTGACGGTGTGGGCGTGAGGTCGCGCACCCGCGTACACCCGCGGACCTGGGGAGCAGCCGCTCCGTGCTCTGGAGATGGACGCTTCGGCCCGACGAGGTGCCGACGAAGAAGGAGGCGCGCCGCACGTCGTGCTCGTCCCTTAACCACGTGTCCCAGAGCCCGGAGTCGGGGGCGTACCTGGGGTCGTAGAAGAGGTCGTCGAGGAGGAAGCGGTGGCGCTCGATCTCCTGGCGCCGGGCACGGCCGCTCGTTGGGACCGGCGGGATCGGCAGCCGGTCGATGGAGAGATGCCAATTATCGGGGAGGTGTGTGTCGCTCCAGGAGAGCGGCGTCCTCGTCTCCCAAACGCCGACATACATCCGCGTTGATGTAGTGCCGGTCGCGCTCGCCGGCGGTCGTGGGTGCGATGGATAATGCGGGTGGCGCGGGGGGCGACGCGGTGGTGATGCGGGCTCCTCTTTGATGCCGCGGTCGCGGCGGCCCGAGGACGAGCTAGCCTCGCGGTCGTGCTTC
Organism: Aegilops speltoides; assembly: GCA_021437245.1. Lineage (NCBI taxonomy): Eukaryota > Viridiplantae > Streptophyta > Magnoliopsida > Poales > Poaceae > Aegilops > Aegilops speltoides. The sequence goes on from CM038143.1 coordinate 496,763,887, forward strand.
CCCTTACAGCCGGTGTTCCAGAACCCCATGGCTGCGAGGCGGCCGGCCGGCGAGATCGAGGATGGGGAGAGGGAGAGCTAGGGTTTAGGCCGTGTTGGGTTTCGAGGAGGCAGCACGGGCTGGAGTGGGGAGTGTGGACTGCGGCCGGTCCACGGCTTCCCATTTAAGAAGGATGGCTACCGTTCGTCTGGGCGGGTGACAGGTGGGGCCGACCGCGCGTGCGCATTAATGTGGGGCGGGGGAGGTAGGTGGCCGCCTGCCACGCGGCCCCGACGCGGACGAGCGACACGTCCGTTCGTTGTCCGCCGCGACCCAAACCCGATGCATGTTTGCGCTCGAAATGGGTTGGCCCGAACACAAAACGGACCGGATGGGTCCTGACCGTCGCGTGCTGGACCGTCTGGTTTGTCCGTTTTACCCCGATCGCACGGGTCCGGACGGGACGGATAGTGCGCTGGAGCCTAATTGTTTAACCGTTTTCACGTCGACTTCTCCAGAGACGTCCAGACGGGCACGTACGTAGGCGCGCATGCAGGGCGGCAGAAAGGCGACCGAGGCGATGCGAGGCGATGGAGATCACGACGCATTATCTCGGTGTCGTGTTGAGATCTGCGAATGACCAATCGGATGGACGTGAGACTCTGACGACGGACTTGACCACTCGATTTTCATTTCGGGAGGGGAGGCAGACAGGCATGCATGCAGGCATGCACTGATGATGCACGGCAGTGACCTACCTATGCTGCCTGCCTGCCTGCCTGTGGCTGCCAGGGGGCATCGTGCTTTACGGGAACCCAACACCAGAAACCTGCTCATTTCCGTGACGTGATCGATCAAGCCTACTGTCACGTAGTAGCATTTGTTTCCGTTTAGGCCCTGATTGTTGGATTGGCGTTTCGCGGCCCAACACCCCTGTAAAAAATACAATATACAGACCTTCATTGGTATTATACACCTGTAAAATCAAGTGTGACCGGTATTATACACATGTACAATAAATACAGATGTATAAAAATACCCTATGCCAAGCGCGGCCTTTGTTTTCGGCAATTTTCTGCATAACTTGTATGTTTTTTTTGGAAGAATGTTCCAACCCCTATGACTGTATCATTGTGACGCACACAGCGAATTTTCATTATACTTGATGCAAGGCGACAAAGCCGAAAACATCAACGAACAGAGGACAAAACATGGCCAACCATGGGCGAATCATTATAAGATGTCAAATTAGCAATTACGACTGGGTTGACTTCCTTCGCAACAATGCCTCAAAGAGGAATAACCACCCTCACATTGTCGTTGCCACATCCGAATGAAATGGTATGGATAAGGATTTTCATCCCGACTGTCAAGACCAATCAATGAAGGTTAGCACAAGAGTAAGGAGATAACACCTTCAACAAGGTAGCGATGCAAGTTTGTGGCTGCTGAGCTCGATCAATAGAGGCTAGGACAGTCCTCGCCCCGAACATAAAGTAGTGCTCCAGTCACCATCTTGTTGCCGAATCTTCCCATGGTTGCACCGATCACCGAGCCACCGATCAATACTCAAAGTCAGGGCCAAAACGACACTAGTAGTTAAGTAGGATGACTTCCCACCATAGAACACCGCCACAACCATCGGGGGTCGCCCATGTCACGGTGTCAGGAACGCCGTCTTCTGTAGCCACATCAATGATGTTGTACACGGCAAGATGCTCCTTGTGGTGAATCTTGACACCGACGTTATCCACATGTTGTCCTTCCAGTTCGCGAAGGATAGTGCCAGCAACGCGCCGCGGGGTAAAACCGACATGATGTCCTAGGCCAACTAGCTGTCGTTGTCCGCAGATGAAGCCTTCGGCTCTAATGGGATCATGGACACCTCTCCAACCACGGGACGCCGCCACCACAGCATCTGCCGGCGGCAACATATGATGAGGGAAGAGGCGAGGGTAGCAGAGAGAGCGACCTGCGGCTGGTTGGCGCTGCCGCAAGAAACTTCATCGGAGGGATGTGCATGTGGGAAGGAATTCCTATGTTTTTTTTGTGAAAATCATCTCAGAACTATATTAAAGAACAACAGTGATACAAGGCACTCCACAGATAAGAAAATTATAATCGGGTCCCTAGGAAGCCCGACCAACCACGACACCACAATGTACTGAAGGCGCGCCGTCCCGCCGTCGCCGCCGCTCCCTCGGAACCGGTCTGACCTTGGATCTGGAGACGGATTTGTCGGAGACGGGAAGTCTTCAAAGTTACGGTCCACATGGACCAGCACATCAGCGAGGTAGTAGATGAAACCGCCGCCATCTTTATCGCCTCCCTCGCCGGCGAGCCAGAGAGACACAGTCCAGGAATCACTGTATAGAAACCGCATACCTTGTCAACGGCGCCGGAGCAAACACCAATGAAGCGGGGAAGGAGCCGCAACACAAAATCCTTTGCCTTGGTCACCGCTGCCGCCACACCGGCAAAGAACAGGAACCCTAGCCTCACCGCACCGGAGGTATGGCAGGAATCGACCTCCCCGAGCCCAACAACATCGCCAGAAAAGGACGACGCCAGGAAGAGGAATGAGATCGAGGAACGTTAGCGACCGTGCAACCAACACCTCTTCCAAATCGACGGCGCACCACACACACCTATCCTCCACAGCTCGCCGGCATCGTCGAAGACAACCACACCGGGATGGGGGCGAAGCTGCATGATTTATTCCACTCGACGTTGTCCCCGCCATCACGGCGGCACCCGGTGACGCACCAACCCCAACACCTATCTACAAAACGGAAACAGAGGACCGGGGTTCCCCAACCCTCACACCGCCGGAGCGGCGGACGAAGGGAAGGGGAACCACCGGCACTCGACGGGGGAGGGAAACAATGACCTCTGGTTTCGCCTCTCTAACTGTCGCAGGGAGAGGGAGGAATTCCTATGTTTGTAGGAACAATTATTTCGATTGGAAATTTATGAGGAATTTCTGCATATGTGATTGGTGGTTTAACTCCCCACCCTATAGTGCACAATGGACAGTATAATTCCAAAAAGAAAAATGATCAGTACGAAGAAGTACATGTACATCGCTGACATGCCTCCGTTGCCTTGCTAGTAGTGCAATAGTACAAGTCTCTCAGCTGCTGCGTGCGCCTGACCAAAAACCCAAAATACTGTACACAAAGAAGTCACCTCAGGATCTAGGAAATGCCCCTCACGACCGAGATCGTTTCCCGTATACTCCTACTCCTACAAAATCCAAGGCCGAAGAAGAAAAAAAATTCCATTCTACTCAAATTTGACTCCTCTACTCCTTGGACCAAAGCTTTGACCCCCGAATCTCGAGGTCACGCATTTCCTACCGTCCTTGGAGTAGTACAAACAAGCTTGCATGCAGTGCAAGATCTAGGTCTTGGTGAACTAAAGATATGACTTCACAGCACTACAGGAGTAAAGAAATGGCTCTTGACCAATGGTCGATCAGTGTGTGAGTATAGCTAATTAGGGGTTGGAACTTGGACCTCACATAGCTGCGTCGGCAATGACGCTAAAAAAAATCCCATTAGGCGACTAATCAACTCCCGCAGGAATACCTTTGCTAGAGGGACCACACCGCAAGCACATAGCACAATGTATGAAAAAACCCTGCGGTTTCAGATGCTTTAGAATACTTCCACCTTAGACATATTTATAGAAAAGCTGTCGCGCAGTCGCGAATAAGTTATCAGTTTGTTCTCGTTCCATGAAACCTCATTTGTTGATGGCGTATAATTTATTTTCACGGGCTGTACTTTCGTCGTTGGAATGCAAAAACTAATACCGACATGTTGTTATTCCTAACGTATCTTCTTGACCATATAATAATATCACGATCCTTGCATAGTTTTCCACACCCGTCGCTGTTTCCTATGATCCTCATGCACGCTACTCCAATTTATTAATTCACGTACATTATTAAACTCGCAGATATAGCCCACTTGCGTATAAAACCCATCGATCAAACCTAAAAACCGTGGCTATAAATCTGTGTTTGGTTAAACGAAGCATATAAAACCCATCGATTGAACCTAAAAGCCGTGGCTATAAATCCGTGCTCGGTTAACCTCAAGCATATAGAACCCATGGATCAACCCTGAAAACCACGGCCACAAATATGTGCGTGATTAATCCAAGCATATAAAACACATGGATCAAACCTATAAACCCACGGCTATAAACCAGTCCTTGGTTAACCCAAGCATATAGAACCCTTGAAACGAACCTAAAAAAAACCACGGCTATATCTTAGGATGTGCAAAAAGCAATAATCATAATCATGAGACGAGGGAGTGGTTATGATTTGCTTTCATTTTTCCCTTTTATTACGATTTGTGAACGAACATATCATGTCAGCTGAGACGAGGCAGCAAAACACTCCGCACACACAGAGAGATACAAAGTACAAAACGCAGAAAAGCATCCAGCACAGCAGCTAGCTCCTCTCTCTTTCCCTGCGGCCATGCACCCATCCCTGTCCAAGCTTTCTCTGTACGTACTTCTTTTTCCTGCGTTCGTCCGCCCGTCCATCCGTCCATCCATCCCCTACAAAAGGTGAATGAAAGGCCCTCCGCCCAGTCACCCCTCCCTCCCTCACATGCCCTCCCGTCCTCTGAAGTCTGAAGCCAAGTGACGGTGAAAGAAGCCCCCCGCCCGTCCATCGATCCCCTAGAAAAGAGCAAACCGAGCCCCGAACAGGCAAAAGAAACGCCACGCTAGGGGGGTAGCGCCCAGCACCAAACGGAAAGGAAGGAAGGAAGGAAAGGAATCCTCCTCCCTCTTTCTTCCTTCCATCTGCACTCTCTCTCTCTCTCTCTCTCTCTGTGCCCTCGCCACCAACTCCTCTTCTTCCCTACCGCGCTGACGCAGCAGCAGCGCTGGTTTCTTTCCTCCGTCCCGTCCTCGCTCGCTCACTCTCTCTCTACATCGCAGGCGTACCGAAAATAACTCTGGTACTCTGGCCGTGGAGTGGTAAAACCTAAAGCGAGCGAGTGAGTGAACAGTGCAGGCGGCAGCGGCAGGGGTGGGTGTGGAGGTGAGGTGGTTCCCTCTCCGCCCGCCCGTCTCGGCAATTATTGCCACCTTTGGAGTTTGGAGTCCTCCAATAGGAGTCTCCTCCTGTGTTGTCTGCAACCACTGTCCCTCCCCCCTCTCTCCCCATATCTCCAACTTCCTCTCATCGGGGTTGGTGCTGCTGCTCTCCTCTTCTTCACTCACTCGCCACTGTTCTCTTCCTTCTCCGCCCATCCATCCGTCCTCCGTCCCCGCTTTAAAGCTTAAACCGCCCCGGCAAGCAAGCTAGCAGCAGCAGTAGACCAGTAGTAGTAGAGCAGCTCACTTCCTCCTCTCCTCTCCTCTCCCTGGTGGTGGTGGTGGTGGTGGGTGGCCTGGCTACCGGGTGCTTAATTGCATGCTCCTGCTTTGATCTCTCCGTCCGTCCCGCTACCCGCATCCATCGATCGATCTCACTTTTCTCCCGTCCTCCCAAGCTCTTGCTTCCAATCAACTCCTCTTGCTGGTGCGTTGCTCACTGTACTCTCTCCCTCCTCTTCTTCTTGGGCGAGGAGAGAGCGGTGAGCGGTTCTTGTCCGGGTACCACCAGGAGAGGAGAGCCTTTTTAAGCCCCACCATTTCTTTGATCGTCCGTCGGCGGCACAAGCAAGCTCCCCGGACCGTGCAGGCCAGGAATTCTCTCAACGTGCGTGCGTGCGAGCGTACGTGTGTATTTGGATTTTGGCATGGATTCTTGGGAGCCCAAGATGCCTTCTTGGGACCTCGGCACGGTGGTCGCGCCGACCGGCGGAGGAGGAGGAGGCGGCGGCGGCGGCGCGCTGGACCTGAAGCTCGGCGCGCCGACGAGCTGGAGGCCGGTCCCGGCGGGGGCGGCCGCTGCGGTGGTATCGGTGCAGCAGCAGCAGCCGCCTTCCGCGGCGCCGGCGAAGCGGGCCAGGGCGGGGCAGGGGCAGCAGACGGTGCCGCCGTGCTCCGTGGAGGGGTGCACGGCCGACCTGTCCCGCTGCCGCGAGTACCACCGCCGCCACAAGGTCTGCGAGGCGCACTCCAAGACGCCCGTCGTCGCCGTCGCCGGCCAGCAGCAGCGCTTCTGCCAGCAGTGCAGCAGGTACACCCGTTCCCTTATTCCATTCCTCGGCCGTGCATTCCCTGCCGATTCGTCCCCTCTGACATCCATCCGTGATCCACGCTCTCAAAACTTCGTCCGTCAGCAGCAGCAACATCTTTACTACCGTTACCGTCACACGAGGCGAGAGTTGCCGTGGTTTGTTTCAACTCCGGCGAAAAGCTCGCCGTGGTTGCTGTAGCAGCGGCGGCACAGTAGTTCGCGTTAACCAAGCAAGCAAGTGCGGCGGCCGTTTAGTCCCAGCTAGCTGGATTAGTTCGTTCGGCGGGCGAGCAACAATTCGCTGTCAGGCGGAGCAGTTCCCTGTCGCTTTGGCCATCATGGCTCGCTTGGCGCTAGCGATTAATCATCCGACGTGCACCTCACCGAAAACCTCTGTTCGCTGCCCCCATCTGTTCCCCACTCACCGTAAAAATTCACAGCAAAAGGAAACCCACTTTGAAAAACACAAAAACCCATGTCAAAAAGCATATTCACCATGGAAAACATCTGTACTCCTCCCTGAAAACAAGAGGAGAAGAGGAGAATTTAACCAAGCTGGAGGGAGACTGATAAATTCCGGGCAGCGAGCGTCTGGTCCCGGACTGCGTCTGAACGAGACAAGCGCACACGCGCCACCATTAAGGTGCTGTGGCGCGGCCCGACCCAGCCCGTGCCCCCCCTGCCCTACAACGACTCGGCGCGCGCTCACGCTGGCTGGAACTGGACCTTTCAGGTCGTCGTTCTCATGGCTGCCGCTCCATTCGTCCTCCCCAACGGCCGCGTCCCTGTCCTCCACCGCAACCTGTCGCCGCCGCCTGTTGGCGCGACGCGCCGTGCCGCACGCTTTCCACATCCTCGGTGGTTTTCAAACACAGAATTCCTCCCATATGCTTGTTCTAGAAGACAGGGATCAAGGATCTCAACGGTCAGCCATGATGTGGCCGTGTAATTAGGTTTTAGCAAGATTCTCGCGTGAAGGTTACGGGTGTAATTAAGCTCGTGTGCAGAGAAGCTTGGGAAATTGCGACGTGTATCTCCATCTCCATTTCCATGTGCTTGATTTGGCCTAGATCTGTGGCATGTGGTTCGAGCATTTGACCGGATCTATGTTGTTGTTTTTCTACAACTTTGTTGATGAAGAATTTTTTTCATGCAAATTTTCGATCTGTATCTTGAGAAATCATTTTGACCCGAGGAAATTGTTGTTTGCAGGTTCCATTTGCTCGGGGAGTTCGACGAGGTGAAGAGGAGCTGCAGGAAGCGCCTCGACGGCCACAACCGCCGCCGCCGGAAGCCGCAGCCGGATCCCCTCAACCCTGCCGGCTTGTTCGCTAATCACCACGGTACTCCATCAATCCCTAATACTCCTACCAATAGTAACACTTTCGACACCACGTGGAAATCAAGCATGCGGCCTAGGTAACAAAATGTAAGACGATTGTTGAAACCAAAACTCGTCTTACATTTTGGTACAAAGGGAGTAGATTGTACTAAGATCTAACAGCTGCAATGAGCAAGAAAGTTGAGATTTTTAGCGCTCCCATTTTGTCGGAAACAAGAGAGTGGAAAATGTGATGCACTTGATCCATCATGTGCTCCTAGTTAATTTTAATTCTATTCTCAACTAGTATATCCTCTTTCTGTTTATTTAGACTGTTTAGTGTTTCCCCTTTCAGTTGACTGCTAGTAGCACTATCCAGAAAAACACTTCACACGTGCTTGCTGAGTAGCAGCACAAAGTTTTCTTCTTTCCGAAAAGGATGGGAACAGGAGGCTTGACTATCAGTATGAACATCTTGCCGGTGTAGCAGACCCGAGATAGTTTTTCAGTCTTTGGCTGGCATTTCCAGGAACTTCCTGTGGGATCCAAAGCAAGGGAATATCTAGGCCTGAAGTTTCTTCTGAACTTTCTGCCCTGATACAGCCGTATTCATGTGAAAGCCAGTTAATGATGTCACAGTGAATTGAACACCTATGACATGATGAAACCACTAGCAGTCTACTACTAGTAGCACTCCTATACCTGTGAAGATTTTTACCTGAAATTTACCATATTACACTTCAGTAGCAGGGTGGATGCACAGGGAATTTACAGATTGTCTTTGTAATTTTGGTCTTTTGTTTTTTTCTATCAGTGGGTCGACATGGCTACTGTCATAGGTTTGCAACGCTGACGGCCGAACTAACTGTTAGCTCCCCATCATTGTTTGTGAACAGGAGTGACAAGATTCGCGTCGTACCCGCAAATCTTCTCCCCGACGTCCATGGCGGAGCCCAAGTGGCCCGGCGGCATCGCCGTGAAGACGGAGGCCGACGCGTTCCACGAGCAGTACTACTCCTTCAGCGGCGCCGCCTCCCTCTTCCACCACGGCAAGCCGGAGAGGAAGCACTTCCCCTTCCTGACGGACGGCGGCGGCGAGGCCACGTTCGGCTGCCAGCCGCCGGCCTTCACCATCACCCCTTCCTCGGAGAGCAGCAGCAACAGCAGCCGGCACAGCAACGGCAAGACCACCATGTTCGCCCACGACGGGGGCCCGGACCACAACTGTGCTCTCTCTCTTCTGTCAGACAGCCCGGCGCCGGCGCACATCATGGTCCCCGCGGAGGCGCATCATCTCGGTGGCGGCGGCGTGACGATACAGTACGGCGGTGGCGGCGGCGGCAAGGTGGCGCGGCTGCACAACAACGGCGACGTCTCGCTCACCGGGCTGTCTTACGTGAGCCTGGGAGACAAGGGCGCGTCCATGTTGCACGCGTCTAACAGATCGCAACACAACGGTGCTACCGCCACCACTGCCGTTACTACCAGCACAGCGGCGGCTCCGGCGGCATCCCAGCTCCAGCAGCAGTACCAGGGCTACTACCACCACCAACACCATGTGAGCGCCGATCAGGGGAACCACCCGGAGGCAGGTGGGATGCATGCCCTACCCTTCTCGTCATGGTAGTCGTCTCATCAGTCAGACTCAGATCCTAGGCAGTCGGTGTTGGTTATCAATCATCAGATATGTCCAATGATAGTGTTAGCCCTGATGATCCTCAAGAAATCACCCAAGATGTGTCCATTTTGCAACTTCTCTTGATACTCCTAACTTATGGAAAATCGCCCTCTACTTATGATTCAGAATTGGGTTACGATGGTTCTATTTGTATCGGTTGGTTTGTTTATTTTGGCCGGCGTGCACTTGGTTTGGTAGGGCAGCCTCAGCAGAAAGTACAAGGAGGATTTATTTAACTGTACTAAATAGTGGAGTTAGCATAAAAATATTCAGGTCATTGTTATTTAAATCATGTGCGGCTGCCTGTTTCTCACATGTTGTGCATCATTAGAGATATTGTTCAGGAACAGAACACTAACTAAATTATCCAGGATTATGGACCACCTCCATCTCCATAGCCTCCGTTCTAGTAATAGCTAGGAGCATGTGTTCGGAATTCAGATAGCTACGCTCTATCTAGTGGAACTGTGCTTGTTTGCATGTACTCTTTGTCAAAAAATACACAGTAAAGTAAGTGTTGAATATGTGGCAAATGGAGGTCCACATATTTCGTCTGAAGTCCATGTTCAAGGGAGGCATGATGCCAAGTAACCAAAAAGGCCAAAGGTGGAGTATCTGGTAAATAAAGCTGTAGTTTTACTATGCCGTGGCGATAATATAATAAAGATGGTTGTATGCATCGCTTGATGCAGAGGCCAGGGGTTATCCTCCTTCTCGAAAAAAAAGTTCAAAACCTGTAGCTTAACGGATCATATTCGTGTAAGCTTGTGCTCTATTGCAAAAATTGTTGTAAATGCGAAAATTGTTGTGGTAACATTTATTCAAGGTGCTTGAACTACGCCGGCGGAGGTTAATGCCAACCAAACGACTGTTTATTTTACAGTCTGAAGAAAGACAAGATAAAATTGTTCAAAAAAAAAGTTATTATTGTTACTTTTTTTTTTGAGAAAGTTCTTGACATCTAGAAAGAAAGCAAAATGAAAAAAGAGAGATTGTAAGATGGTCCCAGTTATTATGGACCATTCATTATTTTCCATCCAATGGCCTAGATTGAACGTCGTGACCTATTACCTTCCATGGATTAATAGATCACCCACGAGAGGTACTAGGCCGTATTTGATAAATGTTCGATTTTTTTTGTAAAAGCATTACTACACGAGTAAAGGAAAATATTGAAAACATAAATGTGACTGAAGCTATTAAATGTTGTCGTTTATACATGAAAATATTGTGAGGTTGTAGAAAATAGGAATTATTTTATGTTCCCCATAATATACTAACTTTTTTAAAGAAAAACTTATATTGTTATGTACAATTGTGAACTTCATTAAATAAAGAGCATGTAAAGAAATACACTTATCGGTCTGTAAATTTCTTCTATGTGTATTTGACGTGATTTGCGCTTAAATTGTTTTTAAAATTCAGTAACTTCTTTAAGAATTCATGATAATTAGCAAAATGAACATGAACTTGAAAGATCATGATAAAAAAAATCTGGTTCTTAGCGGTGCATAAATGTGAGCATGAGTTATTCTCTAAATATTAAAAGTAATTTTTCTATGGTTCTGCAACAGCCAATTAGTTTGCACATGTTTGGGCCTACTATTTCACGAAATCAATGGCTCAACTCTTTTATGTGCTCTCACCTTTCGTGAGTTAAAAGGGGCCATATTGAAACTGCTCATAATATTAAAAAAAAAAACCTTTGAGCGGTAGAGATGAAGTGCACGTTCGGCTAACAAGAATGGACGGTGGAGATCACCCATGATATGTTTGCAACTTTTCATGACACTCCTAATAACTCATGGAAAATTCCCCTACTTACAGTTGAGAACTGAATTACAATTTAGTTTGTAATGGTTGGTTTGTTAATTTTTGCCGCGCACTCTGTTTGGTAGGGTCAGCATAAAGTACACTTTGGGGATTTAACTGTACTGGACAGTGGAATTAGCATAAAAATATTCAAGTAAATGATTATTCTAATAATAATGCGCCTGCCTGTTTCTCACATGTTGTGCGTCATCAGAGATATTGTCCAGGAACAGTAACTAGATTATCCAGGATTTTGGACCACCTCCATAGCTTTTGTTCTTGCTGGGAAGATAAATAGACGTTGAAAATTCAGATAGGTACGCTATAGCTAGCGGAATTGTGCTTGGTGAGTTGGTTCTTCGTACCCTTTTCCAGAAAATAAACAGTAAAGTCCTTGTTGAAGATGTGGCAAATTGGAATCCACATAATTCCTTCGAAGTCCAGTTGAAGGGGAAGTGATAACTTGACGAACTAGGAGAAGCATGCTGCCAAGTAACCAAAAAGGTAACAGGTGCTATCAGGTAAAGATAGCTGTGATTTATTACTACCTCTGTCCCTTAATATAAGAATTTACCAACGCGTGGCGATAAATACTCATCAGTTCACAAACTGTAGCTAAATAGATCTTGTTTGCATAACTTTATGCCAAATTAAAATACTTTTGTAACTGCGAAGGAACTAAAATCTTCGACTTGTCTTATATTTGTCGAGATATGAATGTACCTAACATTAAAACGTGTCTAGATACATACGTATATTCACAAATCTAAGACAATTAATTCGGGATAGAGGGAGTAGTATATAATACTACCTCTGTAAGGGAATCTCCAACGCCAGCCCTCAAACCGTCTCTGTTCTTCCATCCAACAGGTCCTATACGGTTCGCTCGGTAGTCTAGACGCACTTTTCCCACAAATGGAAGACAAAAATTGTGGGGTGGGGGGGTGGTTGCGGGCTTTAGGACCACTGCCTTGGCCCACCCAAACCCCCCTCGCCCACATGCGTTCCCACCCGGCGCCAGCTACCTGCATTCATGCCGCTACAGAGCAGCAGCTCCGCAATGACGCCGGTCTAGAGCGGACACGACCTCTCACTGACATCAACCCAGAGCGGACACGACCTCTCATTGACGCCAGCATTGAAGCGTCGTGTCGGCTGAGAGAGCCGCTCGTGCCGCATCCCCGGTGTCCGCATGTTCAATGTCGGAGCGACATTTGTTGTACGGGACGGGACAAATATCTACCATGCCTGTCCAATGCCCGTTCGTCCGTATGCCGCCATTAAGTAGGCTCGCAGGCCGAGGAACCAACTCCGGCGCCGCGCATTGATGCCCCCGGATGCTTGGCCTCACCAGAATTTGCTATTTAAAGGCGGCCACACCTGGCTAAACTCCACACCACAACACATCCGCTCCACATCCTCCTTCCTTGCACCACATCCACCATGACCTAGAGCGAAGTGGGAGAGCCTATCGTCGGAGCAGAAGCACGATGTGGACACACTTGAAGCCGCCTGGCAAACCTGTGATGAGTGATATTTTTACACTCATTTACCCTTTGTTTAAAGTGAGATATTTAATTAACACTGAGATATTCAATCCGATATTGCTACTAATGACTAATAAATGCAAAGGATACCACAAATTCTCTCTTTGTTGTATTTCCACATGAAATGGGCTACAATGAAAAAAATCAAGTGTGAACATGGAAAGGAGTGGAGGAGATAGAAGAAATCAGGAGGAGGCGCACCAGAAGCCACGGAGCAAATGACGGCGTTTCATGCGATCGCGACCGCTCGCATGAGCGGTCGTATGGCGTGGAAACTGAGGCTCTTTGTCCACCCGAACAACTTTTATAAAGGGGATTAGGCCAAAATGTCAACAAATGCCCTCGAACAAAGCCAAAACAGACTCAACTTCATCCCTGTCCACAAACCCTAGCCGCCGCCATTTCCATCTCCATAGGCACCATCACCACCATAGTGCTTCCTCTCTAGTTGATACTTGTAATCGTGCATCCCACACAACATCCATTTTAAGACATATTATCAATCAACCTTCATGATGTGTTATTCAATGAGTTTTTCATGCGATTTGATCTCCATGTGTGAGTAGTTCGGTAGGTGATACGTCTCCAACGTATCTACTTTTCCTAATGCTTTTCCTCTTGTTTTGGACTCTAATTTGCATGATTTGAATGAAACTAACCCGGACTGACGGTGTTTTCAGCAGAACTACCATGGTGTTATTTTTGTGAAGAAATAAAAGTTCTCGAAATGAAACAAAACTTTGCAAGGATTTTTTATATCAAATAAGAGAATTTCTGGAACCAGGAAGGACCTGAGGGGGGCCCCTGGGTGGGCACAACCCACCAGGGCGCGCCAGCCCCCCCAAGCGCGCCCAGGTGGGTGCTGCCCACCTGGTGGCCCCGCTGACCCTCAAACCGACGCTATAAAATCCCATATTTCCAGAAAAAAAATCAGGGAGAAAGAATTATCGCGTTTCACAAGACGGAGCAGCCGCCAAGCCTTGTTCTTCCTCGGGAGGGCAGATCTGGAGTCCGTTTGGGGCTCCGGAGAGGGGGATCTTCGATCTTCGTCATCACCAACACATCTCCATCGCTAATTCCATGATGCTCCCCACCGGGAGTGAGTAATTCCTTTCGTAGGCTCACTGGTTGGTGAGGAGTTTGATAAGATTCATCATGTAATCGAGTTAGTTTTGGTAGGGCTTGATCCCTAGTATCCACTATGTTCTAAGATTGATGTTGCTATGACTTTGCCATGCTTAATGCTTGTCACTTTGAGCCCGGGTGCCATGATTTTAGATCTGAACCGTTTATGTTATCACCATTATATCCATGTTCTAGAACCGATCTTGCAAGTTATAGTCACCTACTACGTGTTATGATCCGGTAACCCTGGAGTGACAATAGTCGGGACTACTCCCGATGATGACCATAGTTTGATAGCAACTACTCATAGGGATGTATAGAGGCCATAACAAGCATTTAAACTACTTAGAACTCTAAGAATTCAACATGCAAACTCATCTACAGCAGCACCAAGAGTAGCTAATTAATCTAAATATAAACCACTAAAACAAAAACTAATTGGATACGTGGAGGAGTCACATACCAAGCAACAAATCCCCGAAACAGTTTCGAAAACGGAGCTTCGAGCAAAGAGATCGAAATCCGCGGTCTCGGGAGCAAGAACACGAGAGAGAGTGTGTTGGTGATTTTTTTTCTGGGTGAATGGAGTGGTGTGGGAGGAAGAAGTAAGTGGGGGGCTACGGTGGCAAAGACCCACCAGAGTGCGTGCTACTGCTAAGCGGCTCAGATGGGCTGTGCCCACCTGGTGCACCTTCCTCTGATATTATTTGCACCGAAATTCATAAATATTCAGAAAAAAATCGTATCAGATTTTCAGAGCATTCTGAGAAATTCTATTTTTGGGTCATTTTTTTATTGCACGGAAAACTCAGAAAACAGACAAAGCATGGCATTTTATTTTATTTAACTAATAAAAACAGAAAACAAAAGGTAAGGACATAAGGTAGTTCTTACTAAATTCATCAACTTCATACCTCTCAAAAATAATCCATTAATAAGGTTGATCAAGTCTTATTAACAACCACTTTCGATTAGCATGAAACCGAAGAACTTTCATAAATCACTAAGTTACCTCAATGGGGATATGAATGTCCCCAACAATAAGCATTTCATATTTCTTTTTGACAGTAGGTAGAGGTAGTTGAAAACTTCCAATAGTGATTGTTGGAGATTTTTCAATAACATTGATACCATTCACTTGGAATTGTTTCTTCGGAAAGTGCACCGTATGCTCATTACCATTGATATGAAAAGTGACCTTGCTTTTATTGCAATCAATAACAACCTCTATGGTATTAAAGAAGGGTCTACCAAGGATAATCGACATGTTTTCATCCTCGGGCATCTCAAGTATAACAAAGTCAGTCAAAATAGTAACATTAGCAACAACAACAGGCACATCCTCACAAATACCGATGGGTATGGCAGTTGATTTATCAGCCATTTACAATGATATTTTAGTAGGTGTGAGTTTATTCAAATCAAGTCTTTTATATAAAGAGAAAGGCATAACACTAACACCATCTCCCAAATAACATAAAGCAGTTTTCACATAGTGTCTTTTAATGGAGCAAGGTATAGTTGGTATTCTCAGATCTCCAAGTTTGTTAGGTACTCCATCTTTTAAAGTATAATTAGCAAGCATAGTGGAGATTTCAGCTTCCGGTATTTTTATCTTATTAGTGATGATGTCTTTCATATACTTTGCATAAGGCGGCATTTTCAAGATATTAGTCAAGCGAGTGTGCAAAAAGACAGGCCTAATCATTTCAGCAAAGCGTTCAAATTCTTCATCCTCCTTCTTTTTAGTTGACTTAGGTGGAAAGGGCATAGGCTTTTGAACCCATGGTTCTCTTTACTTTCCATGTTTTCTAGCAACAAAGTCTCTTTTATCATATCTTTTATTCTTAGGTTGTGGGTTATCAAGATCAACAGCTGGTTCTATCTCAACATCATTATCTGGTTCTTTATCATTAGGTTGAATGGTTTCATGAACCTCATCATTATCTTTTTCATTATCAGAAGGTGAGTGTTCATTCCTAGATTGAGTTTCAGCATCAGAGATAGAAACTTCATTATCATTATCAGGAGGATTTCTACTTCAGGTTCACTATAAGCAGACAAAGTTTTATCATTTTTCTTCTTCTTTTTATTTTTAGAAGAACTAGGTGTAGTGGTATTGTTCCCTTGAGAATCTTGTTTAATTCTCTTTGGATGTCCCTCGGGATAAAGTGGTTCTTGAGTCATTTTACCTCCTCTAGTTGCTACTCTAACAGCAAAGTCACTTATATTATTGTTCATTTCATCAAGTAACTCTTTTTGAGATTTAGCAACTTGTTCTAATTGAGTTTGAACCATAGAGGCATGTTTTCCTACATCAAGTAACTCATATCAGAGTTGTATTTCAATTGTTTCATAACATTTGCATTGAAGTGATCTTGCTTTCTAATGTAATTATCAAACTCATAAAGGCATTGACTAGGATGTTTATTATGAGGATCATCACTATCATTGAATTTCATTAAAGATTTTACCTCTACCACCTTAGGTGGTGGTGATGCTTCAAGCCCATGTATTTCTTCGATAGGTGGTAAATTTTTAACATCCTCGGCCTTAATACCTTTTTCCTTCATAGATTTCTTTGCCTCTTGCATATCTTCAGGACTGAGATATAAGATACCCCTCTTCTTCGGAGTGGGTTTAATAGGTGTTTCAGGAGGGGTCCAATCATGATAATTTTTCAATATGTTATTCAATAATTCTTCAGCTTGCCCAATAGTTCGTTCCCTGAAAACACAACTAGCACAACTATCTAGGAAGTCCCTAGAAGCATCGGTTAGTCCATTATAGAAGATATCAAGTATCTCATTTTTCTTAAGAGGATGATCAGGCAAAGCATTAAGCAATTGGAGAAGCCTCCCCCAAGCTTGTGGGAGACTCTCTTCTTCAATTTGCACAAACTTAAATATTTCCTACAAGGCAGCTTGTTTCTTATGAGCAGGGAAATATTTTCCAGAGAAGTAATAGATCATATCCTAGGGACTACACACACAACCAGGAGCAAGAGTATTGTACCAAGCTTTAGCATCACCCTTTAATGAGAACGGAAATAACTTAAGAATATAGTAATAGCGAATCTTCTCATCATGAGCAAAAAGGGTAGATATATCATTCAACTTAGTAATATGCGCCACAACAGTTTCAGTTTCATAACCATGGAAAGGATCGGATTCAACCAAAGTGATTAACTCTGGGTCGACAGAGATTTCATAATCCTTATCAGCAATAACAATAGGTGAGGTAGCAAACTCAGGATCACATTTTATTTTAGCATTCAGAGATCTTTCTTTATACTTGCATAGTAATTTCTCTAGATCATCTCTATCCTTACAAGCAAGAATATCTCTAGTTGCCTCCTCACTCATAGTATAACCTTCCGGTACCTTTGGCAATTCATATCTAGGAGGACTAGTTCTAATAGGTGTTTCAGTAGTTTCAGTTTCAAGTTCATCATCAGATTCAACAATATCATGTTGTCTTACTCTAGCAATTTGTTCATCAAGAGATTCGCCTAGTGGCACATCATCAAGCAAGGTACTAGCATCATCATGAGCAGCATTCATAGCAGAAGTAGCATCATCAAATAACTTGCGACATATCAGGATTAATAGCATGTTGTGGAGTTGCAAGTTTATTTATAACAAAAGGTGAATCTAAAGCAGAGCTGGATGGCAGTTCCTTACCTCCCTTCATTTTGAGGGAAAAATCTTAGTCTTAGCATCCTTCAGATTCTTCATAGTGATAATATGATAATAATATCAAGTGACTCAACAAATATAGCTATGCTCCGCGGCAACGACGCTTGAAAAAGGTCTGATAACCCACAAGTATAGGGGATCGCAACAGTTTTCGAGCGTAAAGTATTCGACCCCAATTTATAGATTCGACACAAGGGGAGCCAAAGAATATTTGAAGGTATTAGCAGCTGAGTTGTCAATTCAACCACACCTGGAGATTAATTATCTGTAGCAAAGTTATTAGTAGCACAGTAGTATGATAGTTTTGATGATAGCAACAGTAGTAACGGTAACAGTAATAGTGATAGCACTGATATTGTAGCAGTAATGATAGCAGTAGCAACGGTAGTAACTTAGCAAGAACAATATAAGATAAATTCGTAGGCATTGGATCGGTGACTTGTTGGATGATATTCATCATGAGACAGTTATAACCTAGGGCTATACAAAACTAGCTCTAGTTCATAAATATAATGTAGGCATGTATTTCGTAAATAGTCATACGTGTTTATGGAAAGAACTTGTATGACATCTTTTGTCCTACCCTCCTGTGGCAGCACGGTCCTATTGGAAACTAAGGGATATTAAGGCCTGCTTTTAATAGAGAACCGGAAAAAAACATTAACACACGGTGAATACATTAACTTCTCAATCTTGTGAAGTTTTGTTAATGAATTTTTCATGACCAAAAATTTTCAGAAAATTGTACGCGAACATTATGAACTTCTTTGGAAGGAGTTCTTCGAGGAGGAGATCCTCGGAGGCATCCTCTAGTAGCAGCTCCGTTCGCCGGTCCTATGTTAACCAAGAAAAAAAATCCATTCGAAGTGCCACAACTAAAACATGCTTATGGCCATGTGATGATTACATGGTGAGAGTGGGTATTAAGGAAGAATTTGAGCAACTAGTTCACAATGCCGAACTCGGTCCCTACATTTCAGATAAGTGCGACCAATGCCGCATCCTCACTGAATTATTCGAAGAATTTAAATTCTTCCCCCGGGAGTCTAGGGTGTCTTTTAAACTTTATGATAATCCATTTACCATTTCTCTAGAAAGGTTTGCTCACCTGTGCAAAATCCCATTCTGGGGTTTACTCGATGAGCCACCTAGGTCTGAGTTTGAGTCTTTCTTAACTAGTCTTTGCTTTGGTGAAAATAGGGGGTGGCACAAGGTATAATAAAGAGCATACATTTTCCTGCAATTTAGTACTTCACATTATTCAATGGAAAAATGCATAGTAGGCAAGCAAGACTGTAGTTCACTTTATGCTCCAGACTTGAGCCTCATATGTGCCGCTCTCACCGGTGAAAAGGTTTATAATCTTGCAGCGATTGTTGCACGCAGACTGCAACACAACTCTAGCAGTGGCTATTTTTATGGCGGAATTTATGCCACACATTTAGCACGAGAGCTGGGTGTTTCACCTTTGCCCTTTGACCCTTTCCTACCCATGCAGTATTTAGATTTTGAGTCCTTAAAAGGCCATAAGATTCTCAAGGGAAAAATTCATGACTTCACGTATAATTTGTTGTTTAACCAAACCTCTGTTGTGTACACATATTTGCCTGCGCCTGCCCTTTTTGACTATCACAGCAATGGAAGATATGATGTTCTGGAGGGCGAGGCTTGAGCTCACAACGCAGTAGTGGAGGCAGCGTGGCGGGCTGAGGCATCGGCGCCGAGGGCCTCCGTGAGCTACCACGCCAACTACCACCCAGGCTATTCACTGATTACTAAGCTAGGCCAAAAGCCTAAGCTTGGGGGAGTACGTATTCCCACCGACATTACATTCATGCTCACACATTTCACTCCAGTTGTCGGTGTCCACACTTTTTCCTTGTATCATCCATGCTTAAATTATTTTTCTCGCTTTCTTCCTGTGTGTTTGAATTTTTTTGAGAAAATCCAAAAATATGTTTCTTGCTTCTTTTTTATTTTTCTTTCTTGTTTAAATTATTGTAGCACTAAAAAGAAAACTCCACAAGACTTCCTTGTTCTTCTTTACTTGTTGGGAGCTTTCCCGTGTAAATAGTTTTTCTTGTTTTTGCTTTTCCCTTTTTCGTTTGCTTGCTTTCGAAAAACCAAAAACTCCAAAAATATTTCAATGTGTTTCTCTGAATTTCGTTTTCTTTTCCCGAGTCATACCGAGGAGAAGACCACGATGAAAATGTTGAGTGACTCTCATTTGCATTATGTTGATCTAATAAATAGCCCGTATTACCTTGTCTTCTGCTCTTGAATAAAATGTTTGCAGATTTCAGCTTAGTCCACGACACTCTTGCACTATTGTTATTTCAAATCATTCGGTCGTATAATGACGATATTAGATGAACTGGCCGTGGCAGAGAGAAACGGGTATGAACTCGACTTGTTCTGTTTTTGTAAATATGTTTAACCCAGTATCCATGCTTCAGCCTATTCTGATCTAACATGTTTGCAATGGCAATTAGAGATTATAGTTTCTCATGCCATGCATAGGTAGCTAAAAGTGAATAATGACTTACCTTGGATATCAACATTGCATTAAATTGATTGTGATGTAGTATGATGATATGGTATCCTACTCTGAATGTTCGAGTGGCTTGACTTGGCACATGTTCATGCATGTAGTTGAATCAAAACCAACATAGCCTCTATGATATTTATGTTCATGGTGTTCATATCCTACTCATGCTAGTATCCAATGCATGTTCATGACCGTTGCTCTCTAGCTGGCCGCTTCTCAACCTATTTGGTATCCTTCGCCTGTACTAAGTGGGAACTCTGCTTGTACATCAAAAATCTGAAACCCAAGTTATTCCACATGAGTCCACCATACCTACCTATATGCGGTATTACCCTGCCGTCCTAAGTAAATTTGCATGTGCCACCTCTAAAAACTTCAAATAGATATCCTTTTTGTGTGCCTGGATCGTTCATGGAACGACAGGAGGTAGTCGGTATCTTCCATGCTAAGCGGGTTATTCTCAGGTCAAGTGTTTATTCACTCGCCATCGCACGAGAAAAGGGCGGTAATAGGGATGCCCAGTCCTAAACTGCAAAAAGAAAAGAGCTTACAAATAATCAAACAAAAACTCCCAATGGAGTCACAACCTTTACCTTTCTGCTTGGGAACCGCCACTAGCGTGCTTAGCATGGAAGATATAGACAACTGATGGTCGTGAAGTGAATAAGAAGGGTGCATGTCTCAAAATATCATTTACCTCTGTTTTAAAACTTGAGCTCTAGCACCTCTGCAAATCACTGCTTCCCTCTGCGAAGGGACTATCTATTTACTTTATGTTGTGTCATCACCTTCTCAAATAAGTGCCAGAACCTGAGAGCACTGCTGTCATGCTAATGCATTGTGTATAGCTAATGTTGGGTGCATCATGACTGGATCTTTTCTACCATGAATTACAATGTTTAGTCGCTGCTTGAACTTTGGGGGTGCTCTACATCTATGTTGTGCGGTCTCAGAAAGGGCTAGCGAGATACCACTATTGTCACATTATATCATGGTTGTTTTGACAACGTGTTGCTATTTGAGATATCTTATTATTGCTCTCTAGTTGATTATGTCGTTGATATGAGTTAATATAATTTTTAAGAGTTATTGTCGACATGTTTAGTTATAATCTTTGCTGAAAACTTGGGTGCTGTTTAAGCTTATTTATGAAACAAGAGCAAAAGAGTTCGTAAAAGTTTTTCCTTTTCACTTTCTGTTTATCAACTGAATTGCTTGAGGACAAGCAAAGGTTTAAGCTTGGGGGAGTTGATACGTCTCCAACGTATCTACTTTTCCTAACGCTTTTCCTCTTATTTTGGACTCTAATTTGCATGATTTGAATGAAACTAACCCCAGACTGACGTTGTTTTCAGCAGAACTACCATGGTGTTATTTTTGTGCAGAAATAAAAGTTCTCGGAATGGAACGAAACTGTGCGAGGACTTTTTATATCAAATAAGAGAATTTCTAGAACTAGGAAGGACCTGAGGGGGGCCCCTGGGTGGGCACAACCCACCAGGGCGCTCCAGCCCCCCCAGGCGCGCCTAGGTGGGTGCTGCCCACCTGGTGGCCCCGCTGACCCTCAAACCGACACTATAAAATCCCATACTTTCAGAAAAAAATCAGGGAGAAATAATTATCGCGTTTCATGAGACGAAGCTGCCGCCAAGCCCTGTTCTTCCTCGTGAGGGCAGATCTGGAGTCCGTTTGTGGCTCCAGAGAGGGGGATCTTCGATCTTCGTCATCACCAACATATCTCCATCGCCAATTCCATGATGCTACCTGTCGTGGTTCTAAGTCTGACAGTAGAGTGGGGGGTAGGTACGGAGAGGCAAGGTCCTAGCTATGGAGAGGTTGTGAACACAAGCGATGTACGAGTTCAGGCCCTTCTCGGAGGAAGTAAAAGCCCTACGTCTCGGAGCCCTGAGGCGGTCGAGTGGATTATGTGTATAGGTGTTACAAGAGTGCGAACCCCTCTGCCTGTGGAGGGGGGTGGCTTATATAGAGTCGCCAGACCCTGCCAGCCCACATAATGAAGGGGTTAAAGTACATTAAGTGCAGGCGCATCGTAACGCCCTCATGAAGTGCCTTAACTATCATTAAGTCTATTCAATTACAGGCCGTTGCAGTACAGAGTGCCTTCTGACCTTCTGGTGGTCGAGTGAATCTTAATGGTCGAGTGAATCTCCATGGTCAAGTCCTTCTAGCCAGTCGAGTGGGTTCCTCGTTGGTCGACTGGAAGGTGATCTCTTCTAAGGGTACCCTTGGGTAGGACACTTAAGTCAGGACTATGACCCTACCCTAGGTACATGAATCCATCATTAGCCCCCGAATGGATTGAGGCTTGAATGAGGAAGGAGTTGATGCTGTTTCCGATTGACTTTTGCATACCGGCTATCGTTGTTCGGATCAAGATCTTCTTGGTTAACAATGAGCAACTTTTCTTCAGTCGACTCGATCCATTCTTGTCTTTCGTCGAGTGACCTTTTTAGACTTTGCCGGTTCCCGAGCGACGGATCGCAGGAAATCTCACGTCTGACAGACTGATCTGCCGTTCGCGGATTCCACGGGATACGAAATTTGGGGAAGCGCACGAAGCGGAACGGACCGCGGCGCTCAGACGGGACATGACATAGACGCCTCGATCTCCGCGCCGCTTTTTCCGCCACGTATTGTGTCAATGCAACTGTTTCGGGATATGATTAGGTTAACTGGGTCCACCTGTCATCCACTCGGAAGGGATGTTATAAATGTAACCGGTGGGGGTTTCTGAACAGTGCCCCACCCTTTCTCCTCTGCTCTCCTCGCCTCCGCCTAACGCACTTGCTTTCGCCTCCGCAAAGCTCTTCTTCGCGCATCTCGCCGGCAGCCACGGTCAAGGAGAAGACGGCGGCAGTGGAGCGCGCAAAGAAGGCGTCGGCGGTGGAGAAGGAGTCGGCGGCGGAGAAGGCGAAGGGGAGATCCACCAGCCGCAGCGGGTCTTCGTCGAGATCCCGCCTGCCGAAGGGCTGGGTCCAGGGAGATTGGATCCAGTCGACCATCAAGGAGAAGGATCTCCTCGACATGGCCGACGACAGGCTGATCCCCCACGGCGTCGCAAGGCTTCCAGGAAAGGAGTGGCAACCCCAGCCGGAAGAGGGTGAGTGCGTGCTCCTGGCCACTCATGTCGATCGAGGATTTTCTCTGCCACCGAGCATTTTCTTTTGGAGTTTTTTGAACTTCTTTGGAGCCCAGCTCCACCACTTTACCCCAAACTCCATCGCGTATCTTGCTGCATTTGTATCCATGTGTGAGAACTTCTTGGGCTGTTGACCGCACTGGGGCTTGTTCAAGCACATCTTCACATGTCGTTCTCAGACCGTGAAGAAGGCGAGTCCAGGCGACGAGAAAACCCAAGTTGTCCAGATGTGCGGGGGCCTGGGGATCCAAGTGAGGAACAAGAGAACCTTCCCATCTATGACGTTTCCCGAGTCGGTCGGGTCTGGCGATCGACCGGTTCTCTATCGCCCGAACGAGACGACTCGGGCGATCGATCGGACTCCTCCATTCACCATGAGTCGGGTGAACAAGCCCTCCTCTTTGAAGGTGGTTCCAGAGGAGAGAGCCGATGTGAAGATGTTGATGGATCGCGTGGTGCAATTGGTTCGGGACGGCGTGACTGGCATGGACCTTCTGGAGGTTTTCCTTCGGCGGCGTATCCAGCCTCTCCAGTTCTGGAGCCATTGCATGTGGTTGTACTGCGGAACTGAAGACGAGACTCGAGTCCACCCGGAAGCAGTCGACGACGCCACGGTGGAAAGATGAATGGCCGCGGTCACAGGGAACAAGGATAATCCCCGTGGATCCAGGAGGATTCCTCCACTCGACCATGACAGCACTCCAGATAAGGTACATTTGCTCTGCCTTCCATTGTATATCTGTCGAGTTTGTTTCTGTATGTTCTGCAATTTGGTCGATTGATCTCTGTCTTGACGTCTTCCAGGCCCTTACCGAGCTGTACTCGATGCCCAACGGAGCTCAGGCTCCGACTGAGGAGGGAGAAGCCAGCGGGGGCGAGAGCCAGGATGAGTGGGATTCAGATGCTGCCGAAGATGACGACGACGACGACGACGACGATGATGAGGACGATGATGATGATGAGGAGGAGGTTGCACCACCGCGCTCGGAAAGGCGGTCGAAACTCGTCCATGACCCAAATGATCGAACGGGGTTCTGTTGCCC
Source organism: Aegilops speltoides (assembly GCA_021437245.1). Taxonomy (NCBI): domain Eukaryota; kingdom Viridiplantae; phylum Streptophyta; class Magnoliopsida; order Poales; family Poaceae; genus Aegilops; species Aegilops speltoides. Next base: position 496,787,952 of record CM038143.1, read on the forward strand.
TCGTCATCGACCAATTGCCCTCGGACCGCTTCTCCGGCGCCGATCGAAAAGCGCCAAAGCGATCGAAGGTGGCTCCTTCAAAGCCAACCAAGCTCCTGCCGAAGATGAAGGTGTCCATCCCCACCATATCAGGGTAAACATGTTGCTTAAGTCTCCTTGTTTTGTACAAGTTTTATCTCTGGTTAATACTTGAGCTAGTTCGACCGATCCTTTGGAACTTCAGCGTGCTGCAACTTCTGAGACTTCAGGCAAGGCTGAAGACCATGAGATGGAGGACGCAGCAACTTCAAATCCTGGTACTATACTCTTAATTCTGTCCTTAGTCGACTGACTCGTGATTTCTAACTTTGATTCTTTTCTGAAGCTCCACCCAGTGACATTATCACCCTTCCTGATGATGATGATGAGGAGGATGAAGAACCGCTGAGGCATAGGAGGAGCAGGAAGGCGTCTGCTGGTAAGGCAACCCAGGATGCGACAGCGCCCGAGAACGTGGTCACGGAGGAGGAGAACACCACTCGACACACCGTGTCTTTTGCGGTGCCGTTGACGAGTGCTCATCCCACTTCGTCGAGTGCTGCACAACCTTCGCTCTTCACAACACATCACGTTCCAGAGGACCAAGCCAGCGCTGCTAAGGAGGCGATTCGCCAAGCAGGGGTCATGATGGAGCAGGTGAAGATCATCCGGATGCAAGCCAAGCAGCTTATGACGCCAGCTCCGCCCTTCAAAGCAATGTTCAGTCGACGACCACCGCTGCTCTGTTAGGATATGCTATCAAAACTTTTTCTTTCTCGAATCCATAGCAATCACCCACTGGGTGTGTCGATAAAAAACTCCGTGTTAGCGGGGGCACGCTGAGTGCACCCGCTGGGTGTAGTCCCCAAGGCTAAGGTCGACTGCTGGCAATCGGCCTTAGGCTTTATAAGTAAAGGTTGTTTGTCATTCGACTGGGGCGAATGGGTTTCCGAAACTAGTGGGGGCACGCTGAGTGCACCCACTGGGTGTAGTCCACGAGACTGTGGTCGACTGCTGGCAGTTGACTACAGTCTGAAGAAGACCTTTTTTTTGGTCGACCGTCGACTCGTTTGAATGAACCGGTGGGGCACGCTGAGTGCACCCACTGGGTGTAGTCCCCGAGACTACGGTCAAATGCTTGCATTCGACTGTAGTCTTAGAAACGTATGATTTTTCCTTATCCACTCGGAAGTGAATTATCTTTGAGATTATGTCGATTGATTCTTTGTAGAAATCCTGTGACCTTGCGACTCGCTATACGGAACTGGAGCAGAAGCACATTCAGCTCGAGCTGGATTTGAAGCTAGTGCAGGAGAATCTGACGAAGGTGAAGGAGGAGACCAAAGGTATGTTCGGTGAGACCTCAACGACTCCTTTTCCTTTCCATTTGTTTCAAAATCTGACTTTGCTGTAACTTGCAGGCAAGGTGAAGGAGGCCCAGAAGAAGAAGGACCTTGAGCTAGCTGAGAGGATCAAGCTTGCTGACGAGAAGTTAGCTTCAGTCGCCAAGCTTGAACAGGAAAATACCAATCTGAAAGCTACTCTGGCGATTGCCACCAAGGACGTCGACCGACTGAAAAACTGACAAGACTACTCTGACCGAGAAGATCAACCAGTTGTCTGGGAAGAAGAATGACCTGGAAGGCTTCCTGGGTGGTCTTGCCAAGAAATTGTTCCTTATGCTCGAAGGTAATCTTATGCACTCGACCAACACCTTCAACTGTGATGCTTCCATTCGACCACTGTCTTGACTTGGCGTTTTGTCCTTGCAGAATTCTGTCGAAACTTTGAAGAAGAGACTAGCCAGTTGGAGCCGAACCTTGACCCTGTCAATTCTCCGGTGAATGATGAAGTTGCCATGAATGTCTTCCGACTGGAGTCCCGCGTTGCAGCTGTCGTGGACTATCTTGCAAGGCTGAAGGCCGCCACTTCTCGCATCGACTCGACGCTTTGGCCTAGGGCAACACTTCAGAATGACCTCGAGTCGTTGATGGCTCGACTAAACGCGGTCCCCGACCGTGTGCAAGAGTGGAAGAAGTCCTCGGCTCGGTGTGGCGCAGATGTTGCCCTGTGCCTGGCCTGAGTCCACTGCAAGGATGCACGAGAAGAGAATCTGGCGGCTCTCCGAGTGGCCAACACCAAGAAACACGACTTCAGGTCCTTCATGGAAACTTTCATCGCTGCTGCTACCCGGATCGCAGACGGGATCGACCTCGATGAGTTCGTTGCTCCTTCCAACCCTCCACAGGAGGGGTAAAAAACTTTCTTTAAGCCCGACATTTTAAATTTGCCTCGGTATGCCGAGTGGAATTGTAACCGATAAACCTTAACAGGCCTAGCGCCTGAGCACTCTCGGTTCCTTTAGATATCGACCTAAACTTGGATTTGATGTTTGGATATGATTGCTTTTGGCTCGAATTGTCCTTTGCAGGTTCACAGCAAGGTGCTTTCTGCAGTCGACTTATTCCTTAGGCGAGCACTGGGCTGCAGCTAAGCCTCCGAGTGAGAGGTTTGCTCTTTACTCGGTAGGATTTTTTATAACTTAGGCGAGCACTGGGCTGCAGCTAAGCCTCCGAGTGAGAGGTTTGCTCTTCACTCGGTAGGATTTTAATAACTTAGGCGAGCGTGGTGCTGCTGCTAAGCCCCCGAGTGAGAGGTTTGCTCTTCACTCGGTAGGATTTTTTATACCTTAGGCGAGCACTGGGCTGCAGCTAAGCCCCCGAGTGAGAGGTTTTCTCTTCACTCGGTAGGATTTTTTATACCTTAGGCGAGCACTGGGCTGCAGCTAAGCCCCCGAGTGAGAGGTTTGCTCTTCACTCGGTGGATTTTTTATACCTTAGGCGAGCACTGGCTGCAGCTAAGCCCCGAGTGAGAGGTTTGCTCTTCACTCGGTGAGGATTTTTATACCTTAGGCGAGCACTGGCTGCAGCTAAGCCCCAGTGAGAGGTTTGCTCTTCACTCGGTAGGATTTTTATACCTTAGGCGAGCACTGGCTGCAGCTAAGCCCCGAGTGAGAGGTTTGCTCTTCACTCGGTAGGATTTTCACGTTGTATTTGTGGCGGCTCGAGGAGAGGGTCGCAATGACCTGCACCTCGTCTTCCTTGCAGCACACATTATACTTATGGTGTAGCTCGAGAGGAGAGGGTCGCAGTCGACCTGCACCTCGTCTTCCTTGTAAGCCCACACATTGTACTTATGGCGTAGCTCAGAGGAGAGGGTCGCATCGACCTGCGCCTCGTCCTCCTTCTGACGTCACGTTGTACTTAGGCGAGTACTTGGACTGCAGCTAAGCCTCCGAGTGGAAGTCTGGCTTACCACTCGGTAGGATTTTTAGTAACTTAGGCGAGCACTGGGCTGCAGCTAAGCCCCCGAGTGGAAGTCTGGCTTACCACTCGGTAGGATTTTTAGTAACTTAGGCGAGCACTGGGCTGCAGCTAAGCCCCCGAGTGGAAGTCTGGCTTACCACTCGGTAGGATTTTCATAACTTAGGCGAGCACTGAGCTGCAGCTAAGCCCCCGAGTGGAAGTCTGGCTTACCACTCGGTAGGATTTTTATAACTTAGGCGAAAAGGATTCGCGGCTAAGCCTCCGAGTGGAAGTCTGGCTTACCACTCGGTAGGATTTGTACAAACTTAGGCGAAATGGATTCGCGGCTAAGCCACCCACTGGGGGAAAATTTTACTGGACATAAATAAAAAGTGACAAAAATTATGAAGGAATTATGACACTATTATTTCAAATCCATGAACTACGTATATTTTATTACAACTCATCCGAGTGAAAAACTTTAAGTGTAAAACGGGCGGAGCAGATCCGCATTCCAAGCTCGGGGCTCTTCGATATTGTGTTCGACGTTGTAGAGACGGTATGCCCCGTTGTGGAGAACCTTGGTGACGATGAAGGGTCCTTCCCAAGAAGGAGCGAGCTTATACTGTTTCTGCTGATCCACTCTGAGAACTAGATCTCCTTCCTGGAAGGCTCGACCTCTCACATTTCTGGCGTAAAGGCGACGCAAGTCTTGTTGGTAGATGGTCGAGCGGATCAGAGCCATCTCCCTTTCCTCCTCTAGAAGGTCGACTGCGTCCTGACGCGCTTGCTCAGCTTTTGCTTCGTTGTAAAGTTCAATTCGGGGAGCGTTGTGAAGAAGATCACTCGGCAGGACTGCTTCAGCTCCATAGACCAAGAAGAATGGAGTTCTTCCGGTCGACCGATTAGGCGTGGTCCGCAATCCCCAAAGCACTGAAGGGAGTTCGTCGACCCATGCTCCAGCCGCATGCTTGAGATCACGCATCAGTCGGGGCTTCAAACCCTTGAGGATTAATCCATTGGCTCGCTCTGCCTGTCCATTCGATTGTGGATGGGCGACTGAGGCGTAGTCGACTCGTGTGCCTTGAGCGTTGCAGAAATCCTTGAATTCTTCCGAGTCAAAATTCGACCCATTATCCGTGATAATGCTGTGCGGGACTCCATATCGAACGTCGGCTCACGATGAAGGAAACAGCGATCAAGGCGTCAAGATTCTTGATTGGTTTAGCCTCAATCCACTTGGTGAACTTGTCAACTGCTACCAGCACATGCGTGAAACCGCTCCGACCTGTTCGCAACGGACCGACCATGTCCAACCCCCATACTGCAAAAGGCCAGACGAGTGGGATGGTCTTCAGAGCTGATGCAGGCTTGTGTGACATATTGGAGTAGAACTGACATCCTTCGCACTTGTCCACTATTTCCTTCGCCATCTCATTCGCCCTTGGCCAGTAAAATCCGGCTCGGTATGCTTTGGCTACAATGGTCCAAGAGGACGCATGGTGACCACAGGTCCCCGAGTGGATGTCATTGAGTATGACTTGACCTTCTTCTGGCGTTATGCATTTTTGACCAACTCCAGTCGGGCTTTCTCTATACAACTAACCCTTGATAACGGTAAAGGCTTTGGATCGACGGACGATCTGCCGAGCCTCTTCCTCGTCCTCTGGGAGCTCCTTTCTCAGGATATAAGCGATGTAGGGAATTGTCCAGTCGGGAGTGACCACCAAAACCTCCATGACCAAGTCGACCACTGCTGGGACATCAACCTCAGTCAGATCCGAGGCACTCTTGGGCTGTGGAGCTTCTTCTGTGAAAGGATCTTCTTTGACTGACGGAGTGTGTATATGCTCCAAAAACACACCACTCGGAATGGCTTCTCGCTTGGAACCTATCTTTGCCGATCATCTGCTTTGCTGATTTTTGAGTCGAGGATGTGATGGAGCTCTAACCCTCGAACTTCTTTTCCAGCTTCCTCACTGCATTGCAAGATCCAATCATTGATGGGCTTCTCACGTCCCACTCCTTCATCACCGGTTAACTAATAAATCTGAATCGCCATAGACCATCGAGCGACGGACGCCGAGTGAGATGGCCATGCAATCCATATAAAAGGGCCTCAGACTCTGCCTCATTGTTTTAGGAATCAAAGTGAATCTGGAGCACATACCTAAGCTTATCTCCTCCGGGGAAACCAGAACAACCCCAAAGACCGAACCATTCAGATTTTAGAGCCGTCAAAGAACATGGTCCAATGCTCCGAGTGAACTTCACCGGTCTGCTGTTGTTCAATCCACTCGGCAAGGAAATCCGCTATTGCTCGGACTTAATGGCTTTTTTGCCTCAAATTTCATATCAAGGGAAGAAGTTCAATCGCCCATTTCGCCACTCGACCGGTTGCGTCTCACAGTGCGAAATCTCGATAGAGGAGCGTCAGCGACGATCGTGATAGAATGATCGAGAAATAATGAGCAACCTTCTTCGTGGTCATGTATATTCCATACACAAGCTTCGATAATGAGGATATCTCGCTTGGATGGAGTCAAGACTTCGCACAAATAATACACCAGCGCTGAACTTTGAAGGCTTTTCCTTCCTCTTCCCGCCGACCGTAAGCCTCAGATCGACGACTTGTCCTGTGGCTGGGATATAGAGCAACAGAGGCTCTTTGCTGATTGGAGCAGCAAGCACCGGCTGGGTGGAGAGCGAGCTTTTAGCTCGCAAACGCTGCATCGCTTCGAGTCCACTCGAACTTGTCGGCCTTCTTCATCGACCGGTAAAGAGGTAATGCCTTTTCACCGAGTCGTGAGATGAATCGACTTAATGCGCCAAGAATCCAGAAGCTCGGACATCGTGCACTCGCACATGGCGTTTCATTCGGAGAATAGTGCCGATCTTCTCGGATTAGCATCGATCCTCGCCGAAACGAAAACCGAGTAATTTTCCACCAGAACTCCGAATGTGCACTTTGACGGATTGAGCTTGATATCGCACCTTCCGAGGTTGGCAAATGTTTCGCGAGGTCGCAAGCAGGTCGGAACCCTTCGCGACTTGACGACGATATCATCCATATACTTCCACATTCCGACTGATTTGAGTGAGAAGACACTTCTGAATCATTCGCATAAATGTGGCTCCGGCATTCTTGAGGCCGAATGGCATGGTGATATAGCAGAAGCACCCAAATGGAGTGATGAAAGCTGTTTTTATTTCGTCGGGTCTATACAGACGGATATGATGATACCCGGAATATGCATCTAGAAAAGACAATCTCTCACATCCCGCGATCGAGTCAACAATTTGATCTATGCGAGGGAGAGGGAAATGATCTTTCGGGCAGGCCCGATTGATATGTTTGAAGTCAATGCACATGCAGAGTGATTTGTCCTTCTTGGGAACCATGACGACATTAGCGAGCCACTCGGAGTGGTATATCTCTCGGATAAACCCTGCCGCCAATAGTCGAGCCACTTCTTCACCAATAGCCTTTCTCTTCTGCACGGCGGACCGCCGAAGATGCTCTTTGACTGGTTTTGCTGACTTGTCGACTCTGAGGCGATGCTCACCACCCCCAGAACACCTCGCATGTCACCGGCTTCCATGCAAAAATGTCCCAGTTCTCACGGAGGAACTGGATGAGCGCTTCTTCCTATTTCGGGTCGAGTGTCGTGGAGATGTGGGTCGGGGCTGCATTGGGGTCGGTCGGGTGAATGTGAATCGGTTTCGTCTCACCAGACGACTGAAATGCAGATTCTGTGGCGGGTTTCTTGGATCTCAACAAATCACTCGGATCTGCATTTTGCTTGTACTCTTCGAATTCGACCGCTGTCACTTGGGAGTCGGCAATCTTGAGCCCTTCCGAAAGCACTCTTCCGCTTTTTCCTATCGCGGTGATGATGATCACTCCTTCGGACTGGCATTTTCAGTTTGAGGTACACGTAACATGGTTGAGCCATGAATCGTGCGTAGGTTGGCCTCCCCAAAATGGCGTGGTACGCACTCTGAAAATCCACAACCTCAAAGGTCAATTTTTCCTTGCGAAAATGCTTGGAATCACCAAAACCACGCCCAGAGCTATTTGGCGAGTGACTCGGCTTTCTTCCTGGTATGACTCGTGGAAACTCATGTTGTCGGTGCTCACCGACATCGGGATGCCCATTCCTTTCAAAGTGTATGCGATATAACAAGTTCAGCCCACTACCACCATCCATCAAGACTTTCGTCGATCGAGTGCCCTCGACAACCGGATCGACCACCAAAGCTTGCCTCCTGTGGGTGGCAATATGAGTCGGATGATCAGATTGGTCGAATGTGATGGGTGTTTGGGACCATCTCGATAACTTGGCTTTCTTTGGGCAACCATGTTTACCTCACGGTTAATGACTTTCGATCGACTCTTGCTTTCCACATCTGCGAAGATCATCGAGTGGAGTTGACGTGCGGATATTCTTCCTCACCGTCCTCTTTGTCTCCGCCTTTTCGGCTCCTTCTCCTTGTCCTTAGACTGCTTTCTCTGGCTTCTTTGGATCAAGAGTCGACATTGGCGAGTGGTGTGCTTTGGGTAAATGATGTTGCCCTCTTCATCTTTCTTCATGTGAATATGGCATGGCATATCCATCATGTCGTTTCCTTCTTTATCCTTTACTTTCTTAGGATTCCGTGATCCTTTTGGCTTCCCTTGAATTTCCCACGAGTCACGGCGTGGCCTCTCCAGAGCTGCTGGCTCGGCTTTCCGCTTCGCTGACCGAATTTCCTTCTCCGATCGACTTGGCTTGTACTTGCCGCTCGAGTCGGTCCTCTTCCTCGCCGTTATGCATTTGGTAGCAATCTCCATCATTCGACTCAAGGTCATGTCCCCGGTTCGACCAAACTTCAGACTCAATTCTCTGTTCTTGACGCCATCTTTGAAGGCGTAAACTGCCTGATGATCAGATACATTTTCCACTGTATGGTGCAAAGTGATCCACCTCTGAATGTACTCTCGGAGAGTTTCATTGGTCTTCTGCACACAGACTTGCAGCTCTGTCAAACCAGATGGTCGCTTGCAAGTTCCTTCAAAAGTTCTGACGAACACTCGGGACAAATCTTCCCAAGTGTAAATACTGCTAGGAGGTAACTGATTCAACGACGCTTTGGCAGAACCTTCCAACATGAGGGGCAAATGCTTCATGGCCACCTCGTCATTCCCGCCACCAATCTGAACAGCCACTCGGTAATCTTCAAGCCAAGTTTCAGGCTTGGACTCCCCGATGAATTTGTGACTCTGTTGCCAACCTGAAATTGGGGGAATCATCGCGGCTCGATAGCCCTGCTAAAACACTCGACCGAAACATGCACTCGATCGCTCGTGGCGATCTCTCGGTCCGCCTCGATGGGCTCTGTTCGGTCGACCAAGCCCTCGCACGATAATGGATCGCGCGTCGAAGCTCGGTTCTCGGGTCGACCGAACTCTTCGCCCGATCGAATCGACGCCACATCCTGTCGCCGAGGAGCGTAAGACCCTTCCCTCGGAGGGGAAACAAGCACTCGATGCCTGTCATCCCGGTCGTGTCGGTCTCCATGCTGATCTCGCCGGTCGTCGCGCCCTTCCCGCCGTGGAGGCGATCTGGGGCTGTGAGCCGACTGAACCGTATTCGCAGCGACGGATCGACTTTGAATTCTGTTGCGCGACTGTGACACAGCTGAGTTCTGGTCTCCTGCTGCTCGGAGTAAATCTCTGATCTGCATCAAGCCTCTCCCAGCTTCCGACTGAGAAGGCTGGATGGACTCTGCTATACGGGTTGCAGCTGCTAAATTCTGAATTGGCGTGCGGTATACCTGAGTCGGCGGGAAGAGTTGATGTCGACTGGATTCGGGAACTCGTTGCCGCGCGCGCTCGTCGAGTGCTCGCTGAAGGTTCTCCAGACGAGCGCGTTCAGCCACATTGGCCAAACGTGCTTCCTCCAAGGCGCGGGCCTCGGGGGTTTCTCCCGCGATGGGAGTATGCAGAGCATCCATGTTCCTGCGGCGTAGCTCTTCTCTCTGCAGAGAGTCGAGTGTCTCGGGCTGGTACTCTTCGTGGTCTTGCGCGGGGTCACCTCCGCCGCCTGCTCCGCCCCCATGGGCGAAGCCGAGAGGACTGCGGGGACCGTCGACCATGAGGATTTCCGCTGCTGGATCACTGCTATCGCATTCGATGCGCTCTCTCGAGCCGCCGACGATCGAACAGGCCGTAGAGGGACTCGTCGGGCTCAATTGCCGCGACCTGGGCGATGGCTGTCTGGCGAGCCACCGCGTGCTTCACCCACCGCTGGAGTCTCGACCGACTAGAGCGCTTGCGCTGGTGGGAGACCGGGCGGGCGGCCGATAAAGGAGTCGTCCGATATGGGGTCGACGGTTGCCGCAGCAGAACGCCGCGGACACATGCGCGAAAATGCATCGCACCGCGGACGGGGAGCGCATCGATGTCGAGTGGAGCCTCCTGGAGCCACGCTGAGTCGTCGGCGACAAAGGTGAGAGCGCCGAGATGGATCTCGCGCCCCTCGACCAAAACTCCAGCAGTCATCATGATGAAAGTACTCGGAAATACCGCAACTTCTCCACAAATCGCTAAAACACCTGCCCCACGGTGGGCGCCAACTGTCGTGGTTCTAAGTCTGATAGTAGAGTGGGGGGTAGGTATGGAGATGCAAGGTCCTAGCTATGGAGAGGTTGTGAATACAAGCGATGTACGAGTTCAGGCCCTTCTCGGAGGAAGTAAAAGCCCTACGTCTCGGAGCCCTGAGGCGGTCGAGTGGATTATGTGTATAGGTGTTACAAGAGTGTGAACCCCTCTGCCTGTGGAGGGGGGTGGCTTATATAGAGTGCGCCAGGACCCCTGCCAGCCCACATAATGAAGGGGTTAAAGTACATTAAGTCTGGGGCGTTACTGGTAACGCCCCTCATGAAGTGCCTTAACTATCATTAAGTCTATTCAATTACAGGCCGTTGCAGTACAGAGTGCCTTCTAACCTTCTGGTGGTCGAGTGAATCTTCATGGTCGAGTGAATCTCCATGGTCGAGTCCTTCTAGCCAGTCGAGTGGGTTCCTCGTTGGTCGACTAGAAGGTGATCTCTTCTAAGGGTACCCTTGGGTAGGACACTTAAGTCAGGACTATGACCCTACCCTAGGTACATGAATCCATCACTACCCACTGGGAGTGAGTAATTCCTTCGTAGGCTCACTGGTCGGTGAGGAGTTGGATGAGATTCATCATGTAATCGAGTTAGTTTTGTTAGGGCTTGATCCTAGTATCCACTATGTTCTGAGGTTGATGTTGCTATGACTTTGCCATGCTTAGTGCTTGTCACTTTGGGCCCGGGTGCCATGATTTCAGATCTGAACCGTTTATGTTATCACCATTATATCCATGTTCTAGATCCGATCTTGCAAGTTATAGTCACCTAATACGTGTTATGATCCGGCAACCCTGGAGTGACAATAGTCAGGACCACTCCCGGTGATGACCGTAGATTGAGGAGTTCACGTATTCACAATGTATTAATGTTTTGTTCTGGTTCTCTATTAAAAGGAGGCCTTAATATCCCTTAGTTTCCAATAGGACCCTGCTGCCACGGGAGGGTAGGACAAAAGATGTCATGCAAGTTCTTTTCATAAGCACGTATGCCTATTTATGGAATATATGCCTACATTATATTTATGAACTGGAGCTAGTGCCGTATCGCCCTAGGTTATAATTGTCTCATGATGAGTATCATCCAACGAGTCACCAATCCAATGCCTACGAATTTATCTTATATTGTTCTTGCTAAGTTACTACTATTGCTACTGCTATCGTTACTGCTACAATATCACTGCTATCACTGTTACTGTTACCGTTACTACTGCTGCTATCATCAAAACTATCATACTACTGTGCTACTAATCACTTTGCTGTAGATAATTAATCTCCAGGTGTGGTTGAATTGACAACTCAGCTGCTAATACCTTCAAATATTATTTGGCTTCCGTTGTGTCGAATCTATAAATTTGGGTTGAATACTCTATCCTTGAAAACTGTTGCGATCCCCTATACTTGTGGGTTATCAGTAGGGTATGGGTTGAGGCAAAGGCCTTGCAACCCTCTGTATTTGTTGCGGGGATCAATGAAAGTGCTTTGAATTAATGTCCCGTATATGTGAAATAAAATTGTTCCGTAGATGTCTATTGTCTCGTCTGTGTTCTTCATCCCTTCAGGTACGCAGAATCAAGAAGAGAGAGCCATAGATAGGCTAAGGGCAGGGAGACCGTAAAGTGTTATTCTGAACACCAGTGACGGAAGGGTTTACTACGATAACACAGATCCTATCATTGGGAATTCATGAGGTGTAGTCATTAAACGTCCAAAACTCTTGTCTGATAATTATAATCTTTAATTATCAATACAACCCACGCGCTATGGATATGGCCTTTGGTAGGATAATCGATTCTTGATGTAGGAGTAGGAGGCATGCCGGTCAAGATGTTATTTGGACACATCCCCCACTTCGGTTCGTAATAAGCACATCTTCATGGGTGACTTTTATCACACAAATTAAGATTATATTTCGTCCCAACACAAATGCATGGTTGTAAACATTAAGTCCTCATACCCATACCTCTTTTATTATAAGTATTTATTCTAATTAGCTTGATTTAATCCAGTCAAAAGCTGGAATTATTTCTTTAACAAAAGCTTGCTAGAGACCATCGCTTCAAGGGGACCTTCCTCTCGTGGTTTCGATAACCCAAGGCCACTTCTAGGGAAATAGGTGTGCGGTACTTCGATCACTAAAAGGAAGTATCAACCCGATGTGATAGGCATATCAAGCAGGGCAAGCCGGCCAGCTTGCCTGAGGTCTACGATGACCCTATGGGCTCTGACAATGACATGGCGCCAGACTCCCATGCCAGTGCATCCTGGCCTAACCATGGAGTAGGCGCAGGCGAACTACGACGCCGCCATGGCAGAGGAGGAGTCGCATCCGCTGGCTCCTATGTCAGTGTTTTGGCAGGCGCAGGAGGAGCAGAGGTATGACCTATTCATCGTCGAGCAGCATCGGCTAGCGGAGGGCCAAATCTAAGGCTACGGTGAACCCAAACTTCATTACGGAGTAGCGGGCGCTCTGTGAGGTTGCATGTACTGAAGGTGTCACTCGCAACACAGAGCCGACGCAACTGGAGGCGGACACGACCGCATCACTACAGGAAACTGCTAGTTTGCCGTCTGGGCATAACAGACGGCAAAGACGTAAATCCAGACGGCAAAGAGTTTGCTGTCAGGAAGTAGACGGCAAAGTGAGACGGCAAAGATTAATCGGCAAATAATACTTTGCCGTCTGCTTTTTAGTTTTCCTGACGGCAAAGACTTTGCCGTCAGCCTGTATTTTTGCCGTCAGTCTGCCGAAAGTTGACAGCAAAATATTGCACCAGACGGAACGGACGGTCTAACGGCCGGCGTCAAGTGCTTTGCCGCTCATCGGCCGTCCCAACCGCAGCGGCAAAGTCTATTATCTTTGCCGTCAACTGCCGCCTGGCCGACGGGAAAGAAGCATACTTTGTCGTGTCATCATCAGATTCTCGATGGGCAAAATAGCAGAGACTTTGCCGTCGGTGCTCCTTTCCCATCGTCAAAGACTTATATTTCGCCGTCGGTTGGTCTGGCCTGACGGCAAAACGATACCTCTTTGCCGTCAACTCAGTATGTTGGCAAGGCGACAAAATGCCGGCCGAAGCACAGTGCTGGTGATATGTGGCATCTTTGCCGCTCATCACTTGACAAGAAAGCTCCTTTTTTAAAATCAGAAATTAAATAGTTTAATACACAATAGAACCATAACAACACGTAACCATAACAGACAAAGATAGTTCCATAGCAAATATAAGCAACAATGAACAAATATAAGAACGAAGTTCCATAGCATATATATAGTCGCAGGACAAAGTTCCATAGCATATATATAGTCCCAGGACAAAGTTCCATAGCATATAGTCCCAAAACAATGTTCCATAGCATATATATAGTCCCAAAACAAAGTTCCATAGCATATATATAGTCCCGGGACAAAGTTTCATAGCATATAGTCCCAAAACAAAGTTCCACAACATATAATACACAATGAACAAAGATGGCATCACTACGTAAGATTTGGCACTACAACAAACGCCTTCATGTCCATGTCGTAGTCCAAAGAGCATCCAGGTGGCAACCTACAAGATTGAATGGTGTGTGTCAAATAACGTGCTTGAAATCATCAATATGCCAAATAGACAAAAGAAAGTACTTCGACACTACAAAATAAATAGTGATCCATATTCCATAGTGAGTTTCCAAAATAAAAAGCTTCTAGTACATATGGAGTTTCTTGAACACTTACCAATTTTGAACATGCTAATTTAACACTAGATCTTTACTTATAAGTCTGATCTTTAAATGGTTCAAACGGTCTCTACTTACAAGTTTCTAAATCATGGAGATCTTCAAATGGTCTCTAAATCATGAAAATAAGTAACTACTTGTCTCTAAATCATGAATATCTTCAAGTGTTCTCTAAATCATGAAAATAAATAGCTTCAAGAATGCATATATTTAATTAAGATCATGGTTGAAATTGTTCAAATGGATTATAGTTTGAAACGGTTCAAATGGTATCTACTTGTCTCTACTTATAAGTTTGATCTTCAAGAATCAAGATAGCTACTTGTTTCTACGTTGACAAATTTGAGACCTAAGTAAATGAGATATGTACGCACTAACCATACTCGATCTCAAACATTCGGAGAACCACCAAGGTTGCGCTTGGGCCTCGTGCATGTGAAGATCCATCAGCATTAGATCCATGGCCTGATTGAGGCATCTGCATAGCGGGCATACCATTCTGGGTACAATAAGCCTGCAAATTATGTTTGAGTGAAGATTAAGTACTGGTAGTAGAAGATTATGATTGAGTGAAGATTATGTATGTGTTTGGCAATGAAGGAACTAACCGCAAACATTGCAAAGCATTGACTAGTTTGTGCCAACACCGCCTGCTGCACCACTTGCTGCATCCTCTCATCAGCCATTCGCCTCTCCTCCGCCCTCTCCTCCGCCGCCACTTGCCTCTCCTCCGCCCTCTCCTCCGCCGCCACTCGCCTCTCCTCCGCCAGTCTCGCCTGCAAAATATGGCATGGCAATCGCATCTTCAATCCAACAGTAAGTAAGAAACAAACATATATAGAAGGACTTGTATAGAATACCTCCATCTCAACCATAGCTGGAGTCGAGCGTTTACATGTAGAAGATTTTGAGGTACCTAACCGAGCTTTGTATTCAGGGAGAGAGCTACGGGAGGAACTAGGGAACATGCCTCCTGCAATTGCTTCCTTGCCATGTTTCCTGCCTTCTCCAGAGATCATGACCAACGCGTGGTCAAGAGGCTCTGTTGTCACATCATACTCGAACCCTTTCAACTCTTTTGCCTTCCCTTTAAATTTCTCCATCCGATCGTAGGCGGTCTTGCTGGAGTACGCGGACGCTGTGTCATTCTCATCGTAATGCTTGGCTGTTCTGTACGGTGCCTTATGGGCCAAAGCATACGAGACGAAAAGGTTGGGCACTGGAGCATTATTGTGAGACGCCTGCAACCAAAGCAACATGATTAAGGTTTCATCACAAGGATTGGCAACATGTATGACAAGAAAAAGCTTATGAAGAACTCCAGAAGATATACCCAACGTTCACCGTACTCCATAACGTTCAAGTTGCCTTGATGATGTGGTGGATCCAGCATTCCTGCTCGCCGATTTCTATAATCTTTGTTTTTCGCCCTGTACTCTTTGGAACACCAATAGTCCACGATCCGCTCCCATCACTGAGGTCTCTCTCGACATACCTAGAGGCTTTGCACTTGGCGCAATACGTGTCATTGTCATACTCTTTCGTAAATAAGACACATCCGTTTGGACAAGCATGTATCTACTCATAGGGCATCTTAAGTGCACGAAGGATTTTCTTCGCTTCATACCAACTTGTAGCCAGTTTGTGACCTTCGGGGAGAGAGCGACCCCAAGATGTCACCATTGAATTAAAGCAATCTCTGCTCATGTTGTACTTTGGGTCTTTATAGACATTGCTTGTGCAATGGCATCCAGTGACATTGGTTTGTGTGGTCGTGAAGAGGTTGTTGTGAGGATTCAGCATTTCTAAGAAGGCCCTCGCAGACTCCTCCGGTTCTTCCTCCGATCCCTCTTCACGTGCATCGTTGAAGTCAGCCACGATGTCAACTATCCGGTACCATTGTTGTCGGTTCGCCGACGCACCACCTCCTCTCTCGCCACGCTCGGGCTCGCCATGAAGGGTCCACCGGTATACCCACGCTTAAACCCATGCTTCGCAGTGCACACACATCGCCTTCTTCGACTTACGTGCCGTTATGACACTTCAGCCAGGCACCAACTTTTGTTTGGCCTCTAGCAAATGCTGCCTCCACAAATTCGTTGGTCTTCGCCACCCATTCAAGGGTCATGCCAGCCTGACTAGGGTGTCCAGTGTACATCCACTCACGATCATCCATACTGGTACTTGCACTAACAGTAGAGGCACCAAATTCATATTCATCAAGATATGTATAATGTAATTAAGACTAGATACACACCTAATTACCATTGTCATATTATTTACGCCATGATTTTAATTTTTTACAATACAAAAGGGAAACGTGCATCCATGGATTGAATCCTATCTCTAAT
This sequence comes from Aegilops speltoides, assembly GCA_021437245.1. Taxonomy (NCBI): domain Eukaryota; kingdom Viridiplantae; phylum Streptophyta; class Magnoliopsida; order Poales; family Poaceae; genus Aegilops; species Aegilops speltoides. The sequence continues at coordinate 496,804,001 of CM038143.1, forward strand.
AGGTAAAGATGGGTCCTAATCCCACCCGAGTACGTGTAGATTGGGTTCGTTTCCCGTGCTCTACTTCGGTCCTCGGCAAAATTTTGGCAGCACCTCCCCGCTGTTCTCCAGATACACGTCTCAACAACAAGCCGAGAGAATGTGCACCCGGAGAACAACGAGGTGGCACTGACGAAATTTTGCCGAGGACCGAAGTAGAGCACGGGAAACGAAACCCAATCTACACGTACTCGGGCTGTCCATGGATAACGTGGACAATTCAAAAGGACGACGGTTATAAATATGCAAAGACATGCATATTTATAGATGCCACCCTTTCGAACGGGAGACGCCTAGGTTACGAGACTTGACATGAAAATAAAATCTAGTGGCATCGGCACGACGAACGGAACGAAGCAAATAGGGGAGGGGGAGGAGATGACAGTCAAGCTCACCCCGAGACCGTAGAGGCGGTAGTTGAACAACGATGGCAATGGCAACGGGACGGACAATGCTCCTCGAGGTGAAGAGAAAATCCCTGCACATGAAAAGCACCGGCACAACCAACATAAGCACTCGTGAAACAATCTGAACAACCTTATACATTAATCAAAAGTTGAAATTTTGCCTTGCAGAACAACCTTATATCAAAAAAATTTAGGCAGAACAACCTTATACATACATCCATCTATGCATCCATCCTTACATACATCTATAAATCCATCCACATAATGCAATCCATACATCTATCCATCTAAAAGAATACAAACAGAGATGGGGAACGGTGCTCACCGTGGGGTGGGGCAGAGGATTGCTTGGGGCAGAGGGGGAGGTGGTGCCCCGCTTCGGTGGTGACCAGCGGCGGCGGATGCGCAGGAGGGAACCGGCGGCGGTGCTTGCCTGGCACCGTCTGGAGGAGGACGGCCCGGAGGACGGGTGGGGCGCAGGGGGGACGGGTGGGGCGCGAGGGAGGACGGGTGGGGGGCGCAGGAGGGAACCGGCGGCGGTGCTGCCCACGCAGGGGAGGACGGCCCGGTGGGGGACGGCTAGGGCAGGGGAGGACGGCCCGGTGGCGGTCGCGCCATTGGAGGAGGACGGGTGGGGGGCGCAGTGGACAATGGTCCCGACGGCGGCGCGGTGGAGGCGGGGACCAGCTGCGGCGGCGCGGTGGAGGTGGAGACGGGCGGTGGCGGTGCGGTGGTGAGCCGAGGGCAGGCGGTGGCGGCGCTGGTGTTGCCGGGACGGGCGAGGATACCCTAGCGCTGTAGAGACAATGAACGGGAAGATGCGGTCGGGCGTGGGGTTTTTTTCTTAATTTCAATTACTTTGCCGCGGTGGGACCAAAAGGAGACGGCAAAGAAAGGCTCGGTGCCAGGTTTTTTTTCTATTAGTTCGCCGTCGGAGAATAGATGGCGGGCAAAGAAACCGACTTTGCCGTCGCTGGATGACAAAAGCGACGGCAAAACTGGGCACCGCTACCTACCACAAACTAGACACGTGTCCACCCTTTGCCGTCGGCCGGTGAGACAACAGACGGCGAAGAGCCGCTTTGCCGCCTTGGTTTCTTTTGCCGTCATCCTTTCGCTTAGGTTTGCCGTCACCAGAGGCGCTTCGCAGACGGCAAAGCGCAGATTTGCCGTTTGTCATACTTTGCCGTCAGCTCCTGACGGCAAAACTTTCTTTGCCGTCTACCCCGACGAAATGCTGACGGCAAAGCCGCTCACTGACGGCAAACTAGCAGTTTCCTGTAGTGCATGCACGTTGGCGGCACAGGCAGCTCAGGACTCCAACACCGCCAGCTACGTGTCCTATGCGTCACCGTCCAACTTTCGGGGGCACACACGACAGGTGGACAGGGACGGACCATCCACATCCATCATCTACCTCACTTCCACCAGCACTGCCGACAGACAGGTCGCGGAATCCTCAGACAATGAGTGGGGCATGTGAGGCAGCAGAACATTGTGTCCCAAGTGGGCCGGTCCGACTCCCATGTTCTACTCTTCCTCGCCAGGGACTGCACCTCCACTTCATAGGTCTTGGAACCCGCCGTTGCTTATGGAGATGGTAGATGGAGGATGTGGTCGCCGATGCAAAACACAAAGGAAGTGGACAACGGCCGCCGCGGGATATGTTTAGGGTCGGACTTCTTTTTTTAATGAAAAATGTTTCAAATGTGATGAATTTCGCACGGTTTATATGAAAATCCACTGTGTTTGCATGAATTTTGCCTGATTAGTTTAAACCTGGCTTGAAATGTATGCAAGCAGCGTTGGATGACCAGTTCCCGCATCTGTGTCCGCGGACTAGTCCCCCTGTCTGTGGATGGATGCTAGAGCAAATTTGTGGGTAAGCGTTATTGGAGATGCTCTAAAGTATTATAAGATATTTTAGGAAACCCTACAAATTTGTTCCTGGTTAAATTAGTGACGCTTCATCTAAACTGGTGGAGTTTGATGCAACCAGATGACTATTTTTTTACAGTTTCGAGTGAAAACAAGATGAAATGTTTGGAAATGGTTTTTACTATTTTGAAAATGACACTTGTAAAGTGGTGGTTCTGGACATCTAAAAAGGAACTGAAAATAAAAAGGTCTTTACATGGTAGCACGAAGTGTTTGTTGGGCCAACAAGAATGAATGTTGTCTTTGAAAAAGCACAAGAATGAACGGTGGAGATCGTACACAATCCACTTAGATCGATGATCATATTAACACCCGAGCATGGTTTTAGAAATGGGAACTATGCTATCAGCGCTTTCTTCCACTCTTATGGTCAAACTGAAGTCCACAAAAGGAGAAACATGAAAAAAAGGTAGGTATCCATGGCTATAGAGAAGATATTCCATCCACTGTTTAAGAAATCGGCCGATTCAGCGATTTATTGGCCGATTAATCGCTACTCGGGCTGTGACCGCTAAGATAAGGCCATATCTTCACCATTAATCTCTTGGGCCGATTTATCGGTCTGACAGCCGATTTATCGCGAATATTCCGATTAATCGGGCTGGGCACATCTGTACAGAAACCTCAAAATGGGTCTCCCTTTTCCCGCACAACATTGCCGCTCGATAGGGTTTGGGGTCCTCTCCAGTGTCCACACCGCCACCATGTTTCAGATCCACACTGCCGCCTCCATTCCCGAGGCACTCTAGCGCCGCCACCCCTTTTTCCTCCGACGGCCGGAGCTAGCGCCGCCGGAGCTGCCGTCCTCTTGATCTTCTCCTCCTCTTCCCCAATAGCTAGCTCACCTGTGCAACTGCGCCCTCGCCATCTCTCCATCTCCAGTTGCAGACAGCCGCACGGGAGCTTCGCTAGGAGCAAGACGGCCGATGCCCGACGACTGGAGCTTGCCGCCACCACCACTTCAGCGCTTCCTCCAGCAACAACAGAGCTCCGCGACTCCTTCCTCCACTACCACAAGATCGGCGCCGCCATTCCTCCAGGGGCACTAGATCGACCGGAGCAGTTCACCGCCGCCACCTCTTCCTCCAGCCGCGCGGCATCCGAGCCGCTCCTTCCTCTAGCAGCAAGCAAGCCAAGGACTGGACCTGCTGGTGCTGCCATCCCCGCTCCAGGTAATATTTGTAGCTGCAATTGTGCTCCTTCGTTTAGAACTTAGTGGATAACTAGATGCTGCAATTGTTCCAGGGGACTAGATGCTTTGGTTAGTAGATGTCTAGATGGCCAAATACATGCTACAATTAATTTACTAATTGTTTGATACTTTGGTATTTTGGTTAGTAGATGATGCTGCTGTTACATTATATTTTGGCAATTTACTATGTCGAATACATGTTGCTGGCCTTGTCCAAATGTCTAATACATGTTGCTTCCGTTGTGTAAATTTCTAATACATGTTGCTGCCTTCGTAATTTTGTAGATGTCTGCTTCTGGTACTTCAGGGGAAAAGCCATTACCATTGAAGGCATGTTTGGGAAGGTGGCTGCCACAAAAGCCATTACCAATGAAAATTACAATGCTGGTAAGCTTGTTCTCACTGATAATTTTGCCATATTGCATTTCTGAAAGTTTTGGGCTGGTGCATTTTAGTTACAATTTTCTATAAATGTAGGGGAATGGTGGGCAACTTATGGACTACAAACTCCTACATTGATTCACATGGCTTTGAGGATACTCAACTTGACCACAAGTTCATCCGGATGTGAAAGAAATTGGAGCGTTTTTGAACAAGTAATTCTCAACTTGCAGATACTCAAATCTGATCCTTACTTTGTTTTTGACAAGATGTAAATCTCTAAGCTTCACTCTGCAATTTGTAGGTAGATGCAAAGAGGAGAAATAAACTAGATGTGCGTCGTAGGGACGATCTAGTTTATATTCAATTCAATGGAAGAATGCTAGACAAGAGAAAGAAGTACTCAGCATTTTGTGGTGTCCTCCTTGGTGAAGATGCTTCCACATCCCAAGATTGGATATGTGAAGATGCTTACATTGATGATGAGATGGGGGCAACCGAAGATGGCAATGCAATGGAGCCTCATAGAAGTCTTAGGGTGAGAGAACTACATGAAGTGGAAGAGTTCGTTTGCGATGACGAATCAGACATTGTGCCTATCAATGAGGATGAGGTAGAGTTCGAGTCTGATGATGATGGGGTTGGGATAGAAAAATCCAATGAAAATGGTGAGGAAGACCAGATGCAACCTTGAATCCTATGACAATGACAATGTCTGAGTTCTGCTAGCAGCCTAGCACTTTATTTTGGACTTTTGGTTGGGAGTTGTGAGAGAATCAGAGAGCAAAGGACTATGTGCTCATTGGTGTTTGGCTGTGTGCTAGCAAAGTAGCAAGAACTATGTTATTTATGTTTTCTGGACTTTCTTATGACCTTGTTGCTGACATTACTTTCAAACAAAAAAGTACTACGACAGGATGACCCCATGCCCCCAATGTTATTTAACATTGTTGCTGACATGTTGGCTATTCTGATTAAGCACGCCTAGCAGGACGGTCAGATTGCAGTAGTAGTGTCACACCTTGTGGATGGTGGTATCTCTGTTTTGCAATATGCCCATGATACAATTCTTTTTATGTAACATGACATGGACATGGCTTGAAACCTGAAACTCTTGCTTGCGGCGTTTGAGCAAATGTCGGGTCTCAGAATTAACTTCCATAAAAGCTAACCGTTCTCCTTTGGAGGAGCCGTTGAGGAGGTGGCCAGTTATACTGACCTCTTTGGTTGTGAACATGGCCAATTCCTGATTAAATATCTGGGAATACCGGTTCATTATCGACGTCTCACCATTGCGGAGTGGAATCATGTGGAGGAGCGTCTAGATAAATGGTTAAGCAGTTGAAAAGGAATGTTGCTCTCAGTTGGAGGACGACTGGTTTTGATTAACTCCTTGTTCACAAATGTGGTTCTCTATATGCTTTCTCTCTTCCAACTCCCAAAAGGGTCCTGGAAATACTGGACTATTTTAGATCTAGATTCTTTTGGCAAGGAGATGGTGAAAATAAAAAATACAGGCCGGCCAAATGGAGCGTGGTTTGTAGACTGAAAGACCAAGGTGGCCTTGAAATTCATGACCCGAAGGTCAAGAATGAGTCCCTGCTCAGTAAATGGTTGTTCAAACTTCTTACTGAGGATTGTGTTTGGCAAACCATGATGCGCAACAAGTATCTAGGCCAAAAGGTGGTGTCTCAGGCATATTGGAAACCTAATGACTCACACTTTTGGACTGGTCTAATGGCGGCAAAGAAACATCTCTTTCACTTTGGATCTTTCGCGCTAAAGGACGAGCCGAAGATTAATTTCTGGGAAGACACCTGGCTAGGCAATGCTACTATGAGAGAACAGTATCCAACCTTATATAACATTGCCCGCAATAAGAATAATAATATTGCGCACGTGCTTAGTCCATCCCCGCCGAATATTTCGTTCAGGCGGGATTTGATTGGCCCCCAACTTGCGTCATGGCATAATATTTTATCCCGACTGGATTCGATTAACCCGACACAAAGCCAGGATATCTTTCGTTGGAATCTTACTACATCAAGGCCCTTCACAATAGACTCTATGTACCATGCGCTCACACATTCTGAGGTATCAGTGAATAATAACAATAAAATTTGGAGGTCTAAGCTTCCACTAAAAGTGTAAATCATCATGTGATATATATCTTTGTAGGGGAGTTGTGTTAACCAAAGACAACGTCGCACAACGCAACTGGCTTGGAAGTAAGAAGTATTTTTTTTGGTACTCATGACAAGACAATCAAAGACCTCTTTTTTCCAATATAAGTTTGCACGTGCGTGGTCAGTCATCCAAATAGCGTTAAATTTATATCCACCCACAAGTGTTGCCAATATTTTTGGTCATTGGTTGGACGGTATTCTAAATAGGTTCAAAGCGCTAATAAGGATGGAAGCATATGCCTTAATTTGGTCACTTTAGCTATGTACAAACAATTTTTTAATGACAAAAAGGCTTCTCTTCTACAGGTTATTTTTTGATGTATGCACTCGCTACGTACGTGGTCTATGCTACAACGATCGGAATACCAACCGTTGTTCAAGACGGTGTATATGTGATTAGAGCAGGTGGTTACGGAGGTTTTTTCCCGACATGAATTGAGCCACCACCTCTTTCGACATAGGCATAGTGTCGATCTATGGGACTACTGTTGCCAATTTGTCAGTTTTTATTTCATGATTTTTTCCAGACTTTTGAATTTGAATATGTGCATCTTAGTTATGCAGAAGCCGGGTGTTACTTATAATGCTTTGTATCCGATTGTTGCTACATTTTAAGATAATAAAATCACTCTTTATCAAAAAAAAAAAAAATCATCTTTTGTTCGTTCTTGTAGCGCTCTTGGACGGACAGTATGAACGTCGTGGCCCTTCTGTCGACGTCACCGGTCACCGTCGCGTTGATGGAAGAAGGGAACGTGGGCTGTACTTGGTACACCATCACTACCTTCCCCTTGATCCCGGAGATAATTTCTTATTTGGCTCTTTCTTAAAGTTTGGTTTCCTATTTGACCCAAAATAAAATTTTCTACCCTATTTGGCACCTAAATTAATTTTTATTTCTTATATGACAGTTCCGTCCACTTTAGACACTAACTGTGTTAAGTGTGAGGTGAAAAGACCATGTTGCCCAGTGCATTGTGTAACTATCGTGAATGTAATAAATAAAAGCAAAAATTTCACTCATGTTTTATGGATGTTCAACGGATGTTGTGCATGTATATGCATAGCTAGTTTTTTTTTGGCGGGTAAACTTGCATAGCTAGTTAGTCGGCAATACCGATCAATCAACAACTAGTAGTTTATATTATACGTACATACATAGCATAACTAGCCACTAGCCTCAAGATCGATCCAGCAGGGAGCAGGCTGCTAGCTTCGGTAGCTAGCTTGCTATGTAGGTGCGTGTTGTCTCCCGGAAGAATCAATCAAGCGCGGCTTGTGTATTTACACGTTTCGCCGGAAGCAATCGGCAGGTCGGACTAGGTTCACGTGGAATCAATCCACCTGATTGTCTGCCTACTTGGTGTGCACATGCGGAATCAGCTAGCTCGTCCGACTACCGCATGCGCATCTTTAATCGCGACTGCCATGCATGAATCGCCGCGCCAACGGCTTTTCTGTATTTTCAGCACGAAGTGATCCCACATGAATGGGACTACAACTTAAGTACACACTGCCACACCGCAAGTCTCGTACGCACTAGCTTAACTAACCATCACATTGGCCACTAACCGCATGCACCGGCTACTCCCTGTAGAACAAAGTATTTTGGGAAACTGCACGACACCCCTAATCTGGGGTGTGGCTATCTCATTATATAGAAGTACCCAAGGGGTACAATACAAGTTACAATACAGATATACAGAAGCGTATATACAGTCTAACACCCTTCCTCAATCTTAACTATGTCCTGAAGTACAAAGCAAGTTAAGATTGCGCCTACAGCCTACAAACTGTGGTTGTGGAAGAGGCTTCGTGAAGATGTCGACAAGTTGATCCTTCGATGAGATGAACTTGATACAGAGGAGCTTCAGGCAACACGCTCCCGAACAAAATGATAATCCACCTCAATGTGTTTCGTCCTTGCATGAAACACCGGATTAGAAGAAAGATATGTAGCACCATTGTTGTCACACCATAAGACCGGAGGACGAGCTTGAGGAACACGCAACTCTCTCAACAGAGATGTACCCATATGATCTCAAGGTTGCATCAAGAACAGCTTTGTACTCAGCTTCATTATCATGCGAGACACGCTTGCTTGTTTGCGAGCATTCCAGCGATCAAGTTAGGACCGAAATACCGCATAACCCCGTGGATCGCTCATCATCCGGACTGCCAATTTAATCAAGATCGAGAAAGCCGAGAGCTCATATGACGGTGCAGTGAAGAAGCAAACCATAAGCAGTAGTAAAGTCGACATAGCGCAAAATACGCTTCACCGCCGACCAATGAGACGTCAGGGTGCATGCAAGAACCGACAAACACGGTTAATCGCATAGGAGATATCAGTCCGTAATAGTGAGATATTGCAAACCACCAACGATCTCGCGATACTCAAGAGCATATAGACGAGAGAGATCACCATCAAGAGCGCATAACCGATCAAGAGCGGACATCGGGTGTAAACAGCTTGCATTTGAGCATGCCAAAGACGACGCAACAAGTCCAAGGAGTACTTCTTCCGAGTGAGGGTCAAGCCGCAGAGGACCGTGAAACCTCAAGACCAAGGAAAAAGTGAAGAGCACCCAAGTCCTTGACAGCAAAATCATCACGGAGAGCAATCACAAGGCGATCAGCAGCAGCAGCCGAGGAACTGACAAGGATGATATCATCAACATAAACCAAGATATACATCGTAACCTCGTATACCGGAGGAGGAACGATGATGTATCGGCGATGGAGGAACAAACCCAAGAGCCCGAAGAACAGATCCAAGGCGAGCATGCCACGCACGAGGAGCCTGTTTGAGTCCATACAGCACCTTGACCAGATGACAGAGATGATGAGGTCGTGCTGGATCAACAAAACCAGGCGGCTGACGCATATAAACTTCCTCCTCCAGAATCCCATGGAGAAAAGCGTTCTGCACATCAAGCTGACGAAGGAACCATCCACGAGTAACCGCAAGAGACTGTAGTAACCGAATAGTAGTAGGCTTGATGACTGGACTGAACGTGTCTTCATAATCAAGACCATACCTTTGTTTGAAGCCCTTGGCAACTAACCGTGCCTTGTAACGCTCAATGGAACCATCAGCATGTCGCTTGACCTTGAAGACCCACTTAGAATCAATGATGTTGACGCCAGACTTTGGAGGAACAAGACGCCAAGTATCATTTTGTTGGAGGGCATGAAACTCTTGTTCCATTGCAGCACGCCAATGAGGAATACTCAATGCAGCCCGAAGTGACGAGGCTCGCAGAGGATCGCCAAAGAAGATGAGCCATGCATGCAGCGAGCCACGCAACCGTGCCATCTGTCCATTCCTTGGCGAAACACACCAGATTGGCTGCGTGTCTTGCGACCGGTGTGACCGCAGACCACGAGCCGAGCCGGATCAGCAGAGGCGTGGACGAGGCCGGGCCGAGCCCGGCGAAGTCGGGCTCCAGTGGCGAGCTGGTGGCAGGGCCATGGGCTAGCGGCAGCACCAGCCAAAGCAGTGGCCGCCCATGAGCCAGCGAGCCGGGGCGATACTGACGCCGGTGTGGACGAGGCTCGCGGGTCGGGCGAGGCGGTTATCGGCGCGGCCGGCGAGGCGGGCGAGGCGGCTAATGGCGAAGCCAGCGGGTCGGGCGAGGCGGCTACAGCGAGGCCCGCAGGTCGGGCGATCGCCTTGGGGTGACCGGTCCCGCAAGTCGGAGGAGGCCATGGCGCCGTGGGCGAGCAGGCGGGCTGACCGCTGGGCGGACGGAGGACGGGTGGGCGGGTGCCGCCCGTTATGCATGGCTCATGCACGCCCCACCAGAGGATCATCAACGACTGTTCATCAAGGAGCTCGAGCCGAGCAACACGCCCAATACCTGCAAAGATGATTAGGAAGCAACGCAGGGCATATGCAACATCCACAAACCGATCGGCGTGGGTGTAGACACAAGTGTGGAAGTGGAAGTGGTAGGGTCGGTCGGAAGTGCACAAAGGGAAACACATTTTCCAAACACAACGCCACGAGAGATGTAGACGCGTTGGTAGGAACATGTAAGCACTTGTACCCTTTGTGAAGAGAACTGTACCCAAGAAAGACACACTTCTTTGACCTGAACTCTAGCTTGCGCTTGTTGTATGGACGGAGGTGAGGCCAGCAGGCACACCCAAACACTTTGAAAAAAGTGTAGTCCGGAGTCTCATTAAGTAGGAGCTCAAGCGGAGTTTGCATTTTCAGAAGTCTCGAGGGGAGCCTGTTTATAAGAAAACAAGCTGTAGAGAAAGCATCACTCCAGAACCAACGGAACGGAGGCATGAGCTAGCAAGGTTAAGCCAGTTTCAACAAGATGACGATGCTTACGCTCAGCAGCACCATTCTGCTGATGTGTGTGAGGACATGACACGCGGTGCGAGATCCCAAGCTTATTAAAAAACGAGTTGAGGTTGTGGTATTCACCCCCAATCGGATTGGACATGGATGATTTTACGCTTAAGAAGGCGCCAACGTGTGCTTGAAACTGAATGAAGACATCAAACACATCGACTTTCGCTAATAAGATATAACCAAGTGAAACGGCTGTAAGCATCAATGAAACCGACATAATAATTGTGACCACTAACGGATGTCCGAGCATGACCCCATACATCGAAAACACAAGCTCAAGAGGATGTTTCACAACACGACTAGACTCTGGCAACGCTAGTGATGACTCTTGCCTGGCCGACAGCATCACAAATAGTTTCAGCAGTTTTATTGGACACAACTGGTAGATCATGACGATGCAAAATATGTCGAACTATGGGAGTCGCCGGGTGACCAAGGCGCGCATGCCGAGGTGTAGGCGACACACGAACACCATCAACACCGAGGAGAGGACGACGTGGAAGAGGAGCGCGCGCATCAAGTGCATACAGCCATGGCGAAGACGACCGCTAAGCGAAACGGCCCTCGTGTCCCGATCCTTGATAAAGAAACGAAAAGGGTGAAACTCAGCAAGGACATTATTATCACGGGTAAGTTGAGGAATGGACAACAAACTACGTGTAGCGTAAGGAACACGGCGACATTAGATAGATGCAAGGTCAAGAAAGTTGTGTGCAAGAAGAGAAGCGACCAACATGAGAGATCGCGATACCGCTCCACTAGCGGTGTGCACCGATCATGACCGCGATATGGCTCTGAGTAGAGAGCTTACCCATCTCACCGGTGAGGTGGTTGGTAGCTCCAAAGTCCATGTACCATGCAGGATCAACGGAGTATGACGGAGTACGACCATGATCATGGCTCGTCACGCAGCGGCGGCCTGCTTGTCGCTTCCTTTCCGTTGTTGCCGAGGCCCGTAAAATCCTGCTTGTAGCGATGATGGCAGCGAGAGGCAATGTGGCGCCCAAGCCACAATAACCGCATGCTGTTGGGCACCACAAGAAGAACAACACGCCACGGGCCGGTTACCACTGTGATGGTCGGAGCGCTGCCCTCGAGGCTGGTGATGAGGGCAGCGCCGGTTTGCTCCGGACGAAGATGACCGCTGGGCTTGCCGCGAAGTTGCGGCATTGGCGGAGGCGAAACTGGGAGAGGCTCGGCGCGCCTTAATGCGCTGCTCGCGGCCAAGCAAACGGGCGTAGAGCTCACGAGGTGGTAGCGGGTCATCGCGACCGTGAACGTTCTCAATGAGATTGTCATAATCATCATCAAGCCCATTCAGTACGAAGGTGGTGAACTCGATCCTCAGAGCGACCGGGTCGACGGAGGCGGTGTGTCGGCGAGACCCGCATCTTGTTGAAGTAGTCGGTGATGCTTTGAGGTCACTAAGCCGCTCTCCCAGCTCGGTGCGGATAAGCGTGAGCACGCGCTGAGACCGAGAGGCAAAGCTGGTGTGAAGCGCCGCCCACGCCCCGGGATGTAGCGGCGAAGATGACCAGGCGACGAGACGCTTCGGGTGAGCGAGGACCGAATGGCGGAGAGGATGGCTCGATCTGAGCCACCTGTGTGGTACGCCGGGTGGTGAGGTGGTGGACATGGTATGGACCCGTCAACATATCCTCCAAGTAGCGGCTCATGAGAGGGGCAACACACAGGCACGCCAGACAAGTAATTATCCGGCGCAAGCTTCACCGTAGCGATGTGAAAAGTAGAACGGTGACGACGCGGCGATCGAAGTCGGATGAGCAGCCGCACCGGTGCAGTCGGGAAACCCGGGAGGACCAGCAGCGTGGGCCCCGTAGGGCGGGACGACCGCGGCCCCGGGGGGAGGCAGCTATGGTGCGGCCGCAGCCCCGTACGACGGCGGCAGCGAGGCAGCCACCTCCCCTGCATAGGAGGCTGCAGCCCCGTGCGGCCCTGCGAAGGCGGCGTAGGGGTGGCTTGGTGGCGCCGCCGGTGGTTGGTGTAGAGGCGGCGCACCAAACGCCGGCCACGAAGATGGCGGCGGTGGCGGAACCATCGGGGCCATCGGAGGCGCGCCATACGGGTAGTAGCCGTACGGCGAAGGCGCGGCGGCGCCATAGGACGGTGGTGCGGCGGCGCCGTAGATTGGTGGAGCGGCGGCGTCGGCCGCGACGGGGGGTAGGTCACCCGAGGTCTCGCCATGCGGGCGAGATTGGATCGGGGACCTAGGCGGCGGCGAAGCCCCATAGGCCGCGACGAGAGGCCCGGAGGCGAGGAACGGCGAAGAGGGGCAAGGGCGGCGCTGGCGGCGTCAAGGGCGACGGAGGTCGGCGACGGACGGCGGCGGCGGAGCAGCGAAGACATCGTGATCGTGACCTAAACCGATACCATGTAGAACAAAGTATTTTGGGAAACTGCACGACACCCCTAATCTGGGGTGTGGCTATCTCATTATATAGAAGTACCCAAGGGGTACAATACAAGTTACAATACAGATATACAGAAGCGTATATACAGTCTAACGCTCCCTACATGCACGTACGAGCAACTACTCCCCTGGAAAGTTTCCAACAGCAGCGAGCGCATGCGATCCGCCTGCCCACGCGGCCACGCCCACGGCGCCCACAACGCGCAGGAGGCGGCCTGCTCAACAGATCACCAAGGCCACGGACATGCACGCACACACCCGCACGCACCATGGTGACCGCGGGCGCACACACGTCATCGCGGCCTCAACGCCGTGGGCCATCCACTATGCAGCTGCACTCGCACGTGACTAACTAACCAAAATATTGAAGCATACATATACATGCGCAGTATTCGTTGAACATCCCTAAAACATGGATGAACTGATTGCTTTTTTACTACATCCAGAATGGTTAGACAACACATTAGGGGCAAAACGGTCTTTTCACCTCACACTTAACACCTTCAGTGTCTAAAATGGACGGAAGTGTTATATAAGGAACAAAAATTACTTTAGGTGCCAAATAAAGAAAGAAAATTTATTTTGGGCCAAATAGGGAACCAAACTTTAAAAATGGGCGAAATAAGGAATTCTCGCTTGATCCCTCGACCGCGGCTCTTCATGTTTCCCTCCGTTAGGGCATCTCCACCGCCGATTTCTGGGGCGTCTAAAAGCGCCGCTGGGGTGAGCCAACGAAAAAAAGGCGCTAAAGTCGTCGCCAAATTGTCGACCCCCGTACCGCTAACAAAGCGAGTGAAAAAAAAAAAGGAGGCCCGTTCGCTAAGATATGACGAAGAACAGGTTAAATTACGTCGAACATGGCGAATTTCGCCAAATTACCCATTTTCATTACATTATTAAAACCTAAGCTAATCTAAAAAGAAATGCGCTGAAGTCGTCGGGCGCCGCCGCCGTCATTGCCATCGCCGTCGCCGGCCTTCTCCTCCTTGATGTGGGCGCCTACCGACCCGACGTCGCCATGGTGGATCGGCGGCGGCGTCGTCGTCGTCGTCATTGTCGCCTGAGACGACGACTCCGCTTTCGTCAAGCTGCAGCGTCGTCGCTCCGAAACAGCGTAGATTCGCGCTATTGGCGCTCCTTTGCCTTCTCCCGGCGCGCCTTTGAAGGAAATATGCCCTAGAGGCAATAATAAAGTTATTATTTATTTCCTTATTTCATGATAAATGTTTATCATTCATGCTAGAATTGTATTAACCGGAAACATGATACATGTGTGAATGCATAGACAAAACAAGATGTCACTAGTATGCCTCTACTAGACTAGCTTGTTAATCAAAGATGGTCATGTTTCGCACCATGAACAAAGAGTTGTTATTTGATTAAACAAGGTCACATCATTAGTAGAATGATCGATTGACATGACCCATTCCATTAGCTTAGCACACGATCGCTTAGTATGTTGCTACTGCTTTTATCCATGACTTATACATGTTCCTCGTAACTATGAGATTATGCAACTCCGCTTACGGAGGAACACTTTGGTGCTACCAAACGTCACAACGAATCGGGTGATTATAAAGGAGTACTACAGTGTCTCCAAAGGCGTATGTTGGGTTGGCGATTTCGAGATTAGGTTTTGTCACTCCGATTGCTCTGGAGAGGTATCTCTGGGCCCTCTCGGTAATGCACATCATCAAGCCTTGCAAGCACTACAACTAATGAGTTAGTTGTGAGATGATGTATTACGGAACGAGTAAAGAGACTTGCCGTAACGAGATTGAACTAGGTATTGGATACCGACGATCGAATCTCGGGCAAGTAACATACCGATGACAAAGGGAACAACGATGTTGTTATGCGGTCCGACCGATAAAGATCTTCAGAGAATATGTAGGAACCAATATGGGCATCCAGGTCCCGCTGTTGGTTATTGACCGTGAATAGTTCTAGGTCATGTCTACATTGTTCTCGAACCGTAGGGTCCGCACGCTTAAGGTTTCGATGATGCTTATTATGAGTTTATGTATTTTGATGTACCAAGAAGTTCGAGTCCCTGATGTGATCACGGACATGACGAGGAGTCTCAAATGGTCGAGACATAAAGATTGATATATTGAAGCCTATGTTTGGAGTTCGAATGGTTCCGGCGAAAACGGAATTTACTGAGTACCGGAGGTTACCGAACCCCGGGGTAAATGGGCCTCGGTGGGCCTCGAGGGAGAAGAGGAGGGGCCGGCCAGGAGGTGGCACGCCCTCTCCCCCCCAGTCCGAATAGGACAAGGAGGGGGGGCCCTCTCCTCTTCCCCCTCCCCCCAAACCTAATCCAACTAGGAAAAGGGGGGGGAGTCCTACTCCCGGTAGGAGTAGGACTCCTCCCGCCGCCCTAGCTAGGCCGGCCGCCTCCTCCCTCCCTCCTTTATATCACGGGGCAGGGGGCACCCTAGAACACACAAGTTGATCTACGGATCGTTCCTTAGCCGTGTCGGTGCCCCTCCACCATATTCCACCTCGGTATACCGTCAAGCTTAGGCGAAGCCTCGCGCCGTGAAACATCAAGATCGCCACCACGCCGTCGTCTTGACGAACTCTCCTCGACACTCGGCTGGATCGAGTACGAGGGACGCCATCGAGCTGTACGTGTGTCAAGAACTGGGCGCCGAGTAACGGCCGGGATCGGTCGGATTGCGAAGAGAACGACGACTACTTCCTCTACGCCAGATCGCTTCGCTTGGGTCTACAAGGGTATGTAGACAACACTCTCCCCTCTCGCTGCTACATCACCATGATCTTGAGTGTGCGAGGAAATTTTTGAAATTACTACGTTCCCCAACAGTGGCATCCGAGCCAGGTTTTTTTCTATGGTTTGATGTTTTGCACGAGTAGAACACAAGTGAGTTGTGGGCGATACAAGTCATACTACCTACCAGCATGTCATACTTTGGTTCAGCGGTATTGTGAGATGAAGCGGCCCGCACCGACATTACGCCAGACGCTTACGCGAGACTGGTTTCACCGCCACGAGCACTCGTTGCTTAAAGGTGACCGGTGGGTGCTGCTCTCTCACTTTAGTTGAACTGAAAAGTATACGCCCGGTCCTTGAGAAGGTTAAACGGAGTCTATTTGACGAAGTATCGCTGTGGTTTTGATGCGTGGTGAGACTGGTTCTTGCTTAAGCCCGTAGCAGCCACGTAAAATTTGCAACAACAAAGTAGAGGACGCCTAACTTGTTTTTGCAGGGCATGTTGTGATGTGATATGGTCAAGACGTGATGCTATATTTTATTGTATGAGATGATCATGTTTTGTAACCGGTTATCGGCAATCGGCAGGAGCCATATGGTTGTCGCTTATTGTATGCAATGCAATCGCTCGTAATGCTTTACTTTATCACTAAGCGGTAGCGATAGTCGTAGAAGCATAAGTTTGGCGAGACGACAACGATGCTACGATGGAGATCAAGGTGTCGCGCCGGTGACGATGGTGATCATGGTGGTGCTGCAAGATGGAGATCATGAAGCACAAGATGATGATGACCATATCATATCACTTATATTGATTTGCATGTGATGTTTATCCTTTATGCATCTTATCTTGCTTTGATTGACGGTAGCATTATAAGATGATCTCTCACTAAATTATCAAGAAGTGTTCTCCCCGAGTATGCACCGTTGCCAAAGTTCGTCGTGCCCAGACACCACGTGATGATCGGGTGTGATAAGCTCTACGTCCATCTACAACGGGTGCAAGCCAGTTTTGCACACGCAGAATACTCGGGTTATACTTGACGAGCCTAGCATATGCAGATATGGCCTCGGAACACGGAGACCGAAAGGTCGAGCGTGAATCATATAGTAGATATGATCAACATAAGATGTTCACCATTGAAAACTACTCCATTTCACGTGATGATCGGTTATGGTTTAGTTGATTTGGATCACGTGATCACTTAGATGACTAGAGAGATGTTTTTCTAAGTGGGAGTTCTTTAGTAATATGATTAACTGAACTTAAATTTATCATGAACTTAGTACCTGATAGTATCTTGCTTGTTTATGTTTGATTGTAGATAGATGGCTCGTCTTTGTTGTTCCGTTGAATTTTAATGCGTTCCTTGAGAAAGCAAAGTTGAAAGATGATGGTAGCAATTACACGGACTGGGTCCGTAACTCGAGGATTATCCTCATTGCTGCACGTAAGAGTTACGCCCCGATGCACCGCTAGGTGCCGTGCTCTTCTTTGGAGCAACACCGGATGTTGTGAACGTCTGGCGAGCAAAGCGATGACTACTCTATAGTTCAAGGTGCCATGCTTTACGGCTTAGAACCGGACTTCAACGACGCTTTTGAACGTCATGGAGCATATGAGATGTTCCAGAGTTGAAGTTAATATTCCAACAGAATGCCCGGATTGAGAGATATGAAGTCTCCAATAAGTTCTATAGCTGCAAGATGGAGGAGAATAGTTCATTAGTGAGCATATACTCGTAATGTCCGGGTACTACAATCACTTGACACAATTGGGAGTTAATCTTCCGGATGATTGTGTCATTGATGAAATTCTTCAATCACCGCCACCAAGCTACAAAGGCTTCGTGATGAACTATAATATGCAAGGGTTAGTAAAGACTATACCGAGCTCTTCGCAATGCTAAAGGCTGCGGAGGTAGAAATCAAGAAGGAGCATCAAGTGTTGATGGTCAATAAGACCACTAGTTTCAAGAAGAAAGGCAAAGGGAAGAAGAAGGAACTTCAAGAAGAACAGCAAGCAAGTTGCTTGCTCGGAGAAGAAACCCAAGTCTGGCCCTAAACCTGAAATCGAGTGCTTCTACCGCAAGCGATCGTCATCGAAGCGGAACTGCCCCAAGTATTTGGCGGATAAGAAGGATGGCAAGGTGAACAAAGGTATATGTGATATACATGTTATTGATGTGTACCTTACTAGAGCTCGTAGTAGCACTGGTATTTGATATGGTTACATTGCTAATATTTGCAACTCAAACAGGACTACGGATTGCTTAACTCGCAAAGGACGAGGTGACGATCGCGCGTGGGAAATGGTTCCAAAGTCGATGTGATCGCGGTCGGCACGCTACCTCTACATCTACCTTCGGATTAGTTTTAGACCTAAATAATTGTTATTTGGTGCTGCGTTGAGCATGAACATTATATCTGGATCTTGTTTGATGCGAGACGGTTATTCATTTAAATCGAGAATAATGGTTGTTCTATTTATATGAGTAATATCTTTATGGTCATGCACCTTTGAGGAGTGGTCTATTTTGATGAATCTCGATAGTAGTGATACACATATTCATAATATTGAAACCAAAAGATGCAGAGTTGATAACGAAAGTGCAACTTATTTGTGGTAATCGCCGCTTTAGGTCATATCGGTGTAAAGCGCATGAAGAAACTCCATGTTGATGGACTTTTGGAGTCACTTGATTATGAATCACTTGGCACTTATGAACCGTGCCTCATGGGCAAGATGACTAGAACACCGCTTCTCCGGTACTATGGAGAGAGCAACAGATTTGTTGGAAATTATACATACGTATGTATGTGGTCCGATAAATGTTGAGGCTCGTGGCGGATATCGTTATTTTCTCACCTTCACAGATGACTTAAGCGAGATATGGGTATATCTACTTAATGAAACATAAGTCCTGAAACGTTTGAAAAGTTCAAAGAATTTCAGAGTGAAGTTGAAAATCATCGTAACAAGAAAATTAAGTTTCTACGATCGATCGTGGAGGCGAATATTTGAGTTACGAGTTTGGTCTACATTTGAAACAATGCGGAATAGTTTCAAACTCACGCCACCCGAACACCACAACGTAATGGTGTGTCCGAACGTCGTGTCGTACTTTACTTGATATGGTACGATCTATGATGTCTCTTACAGATTTACCGCTATCGCTTTGGGGTTATGCTCTAGAGACGGCCGCATTCACACCGAATAGAACACCGTCGAAATGCTGAGACGACACCTTATGAACTGTGGTTTGGCAAGAAACCAAAGTTGTCGTTTCTTAAAGTTTGGGGATGCGATGCTTATGTGAAAAAGCTTCAACCCGATAAGCTCGAACCCAAATCGAGAAATGTGTCTTCATAGGATACCCAAAGGAAACAGTTGGGTACACCTTCTATCACAGATCCGAAGGCAAGACATTCGTTGTTAAGAATGGATCCTTTCTAGAGAAGGAGTTTCTCTCGAAAGAAGTGAGTGGGAGGAAAGTAGAACTTGATGAGGTAATAGTACCTTCTCCCTTACTTGAAAGTAGTTCGTCGCGAAACCAGTTTCGAGACACCTACACCAAGTAGTGAGGAAGTTGATGATGTTAATCATGAAACTTCGATCAAGTTACTACGTAACCTCGTAGATCAACCAGAGTAAGATCCGCACTGAGTGGTACGGTAATCCTGTTCGGAAATCATGCTACTAGATCATGATGAACCTACGAACTATGAAGAAGCGATGGTGAGCCCAGATTCCGCAAAATGGCTTGAGGCCATGAAATCGAGATGGGATCCATGTATGAAAACAAAGTATGGACTTTGGTTGACTTGCCCGAGGGTAGGCAAGCAATAGAAAACAAGTGGATCTTCAAGAAGAAGACCGACGCCGACGGTAATGTTATCGTTTATAAAGCTCGACTTGTCGCAAAGGGTTTTCGGCAAGTTCAAGGGATTGACTACGATGAGACCTTCTCACCCGTAGCGATGCTTAAGTCCGTCCGAATCATGTTAGCAATTGCCGATTTTATGATTATGAAATTTGGCAAATGGATGTAAAGACCGCATTCTGAATGGATTTACGGAAGAAGAGTTGTATATGATGCAACCGAAGGTTTTATCGATCCAAAGGAGCTAACAAAGTGTGCAAGCTCCAATGATCCATCTATGGACTGGTGCAAGCATCTCGAGTTGGAATAAACGCTTTGATAGTGTGATCAAAGCATTTGGGTTTGTGAGACTTTTGGAGAAGCTTGATTTACAAGAAAGTGAGTGGGAGCTCAGAGCATTTCTGATATTATATGTAGATGACATATTGCTGATCGGAAATGATATAGAATTTCTGGATAGCATAAAGGGATACTTGAATAAGAGTTTTTCAATGAAAGACCTCGGTGAAGCTGCTTACATATTGGGCATTAAGATCTATAGAGATAGATCAAGACGCCTAATTGGACTTTCACAAAGCACATACCTTGACAAAATTTTGAAGAAGTTCAAAATGGATCAAGCAAAGAAAGGGTTCTTGCCTGTGTTGCAAGGTGTGAAGTTGAGTAAGACTCAATGCCCGACCACTGCAGAAGATAGAGAGAAAATGAAAGATGTTCCTATGCTTCAGCGATAGGCTCTATCATGTATGCAATGCTTGTGTACAGACCTGATGTGTGCCTTGCTATAAGCCTAGCAGGAGGTACCAAAGTAATCCAGAGTGGATCATCGGACAGCGGTCAAGAACATCCCGAAATACGAAAAGGACTAAGGATATGTTTCTCAGATATGGAGGTGACAAAGAGCTCATCAGAACGGTTACGTTGATGCAAGCTTTGACACGATCCGAACGATTCTAAATCGCAGACCGGATACGATTTACACTAAACGGAGGAGCTGTCGGTTGGTGCAGTTCTAAACAAAGCGTCAGAAGCGGGATCTACATGTGAAGCGGAATACATAGCAGCTTCGAAGCAGCTAATGAAGGAGTCTGGATGAAGGAGTTCATATCCGATCTAGGTGTCATACCTAGTGCATCGGGTCCAATGAAAATCTTCGTGACAATCTCGAGCAATTGCCTTAGCGAAGGAATCCAGATTTCACAAGAGGACCAAGCACATCAAGAGACGCTTCAATTCCATCCGGACTTAGTCCGTGGGAGACATAGAGATTTGCAAGATACATACGGATCTGAATGTTGCGACCCGCTGACTAAGCCTCTTCCACGAGCAAAACATGATCAGCACCAAGACTCCATGGGTGTTAGAATCATTACTATGTAATCTAGATTATTGACTCTAGTGCAAGTGGGAGATCAAGGAAATATGCCCTAGAGGCAATAATAAAGTTATTATTTATTTCCTTATTTCATGATAAATGTTTATCATTCATGCTAGAATTGTATTAACCGGAAACATGATACATGTGTGAATGCATAGACAAAACAAGATGTCACTAGTATGCCTCTACTAGACTAGCTTGTTAATCAAAGATGGTCATGTTTCCAGACCATGAACAAAGAGTTGTTATTTGATTAAACAAGGTCACATCATTAGTAGAATGATCTGATTGACATGACCCATTCCATTAGCTTAGCACACGATCGTTTAGTATGTTGCTACTGCTTTTATCCATGACTTATACATGTTCCTGTAACTATGAGATTATGCAACTCCGCTTACCGGAGGAACACTTTGGTGCTACCAAACGTCACAACGAATCGGGTGATTATAAAGGAGTACTACATGTGTCTCCAAAGGCGATGTTGGGTTGGCGATTTCGAGATTAGGTTTTGTCACTCCGATTGTCGGAGAGGTATCTCTGGGCCCTCTCGGTAATGCACATCATCAAGCCTTGCAAGCACTACAACTAATGAGTTAGTTGTGAGATGATGTATTACGGAACGAGTAAAGAGACTTGCCGTAACGAGATTGAACTAGGTATTGGATACCGACGATCGAATCTCGGGCAAGTAACATACCGATGACAAAGGGAACAACGATGTTGTTATGCGGTCTGACCGATAAAGATCTTCGAGAATATGTAGGAACCAATATGGGCATCCAGGTCCCGCTGTTGGTTATTGACCGTGAATAGTTCTAGGTCATGTCTACATTGTTCTCGAACCGTAGGGTCCGCACGCTTAAGGTTTCGATGGCGATGCTTATTATGAGTTTATGTATTTTGATGTACCGAAGAAGTTCGAGTCCCGGATGTGATCACGGACATGACGAGGAGTCTCAAATGGTCGAGACATAAAGATTGATATATTGGAAGCCTATGTTTGGAGTTCGAATGGTTCCGGGCGAAACGGAATTTACTGAGAGTACCGGAGGTTACCGAACCCCGGGGTAAATGGGCCTCGGTGGGCCTCGAGGGAGAAGAGGAGGGCCGCCAGAGGTGGCACGCCTCTCCCCCAGTCGAATAGGACAAGGGGGCGGCGCCTCTCCTCTTCCCCCCCCAAACCTAATCCAACTAGGAAGGGGGAGTCCTACTCCCGGTAGGAGTAGGACTCCTCCCGCCCCTAGCTAGGCCGGCCGGCCTCCCTCCCTCCTTTATATACGGGGCAGGGGGCACCCTAGAACACACAAGTTGATCTACGGATCGTTCCTTAGCCGTGTGCGGTGCCCCCTCCACCATATTCCACCTCGGTTATACCGTCGCAAGCTTAGGCGAAGCCTCGCGCCGTGAAACATCAAGATCGCTCCCACGCCGTCAGGTGACGGAACTCTCCTCGACACTCGGCTGGATCGGAGTACGAGGGACGCCATCGAGCTGTCGTGTGTCAAGAACTCGGGCGCCGGAGTAACGGCGCCGGATCGGTCGGATTGCGAAGAGAACGTCGACTACTTCCTCTATGTTGTGATCGCTTCGCTTGGTCTACAAGGGTATGTAGACAACACTCTCCCCTCTCGTTGCTATACATCACCATGATCTTGAGTGTGCGTCGGAAAATTTTTGAAATTACTACGTTCCCCAACAGCCTTCTCCATCGCAATGGAGTCCTGGCGCGCCCATTCCAGACCGCGTCGTTGCCGACGAAGTTCCGCCGTCGCCAGCGTCGAGCTCGCCCGTCTTCACCGGCACCGCCCCGCCCGCCTTCACCGGCGCCATTCCCGCTCCGCTTCGCTTGACGCGCGCGGAGGAACCGAGGACGGCGCCGCCGCCGCCTCGTGGATGACGATGCCGGCGCTGCGATTGCGCCGACCGAGCGGCGACTCCGACGCAGGCTCGGCCTTGACGGCGAGCAGGGCCGGGGTTCCGGAGGAGTGTGAGGAGGATCGGGAGGATCGGGAGGAGGAAGAGGAGGAGGCTGACCCGAACCGCCTTGGCGCCCATGCCCCGGCGCGCCGGCGTCCGCCGGGGTATGCTAACGGTGGGTCGTTGCCGCCCTCGAGTGCGTGAGCACGCCCCTCGGCGTCGGGCGAGGGCGCCCACCGAGGTGGCGCCGCCGCTTTCGCCGCCCGGCGACCACAAAGGCTGTTGGTGGACGCGAGGCGCTCCGCTGTCGGCGCTGGCGACCGCCAGCGGCGTGGTTGTCGGCGGCGTCGGGGAGGGACCGTTCGGCGTCGGTGAGGGACGCGCGACGACGCCAACCTCGCCGGCGGCATACTCGCCGCCGCGACGGGCAAGCCGCCGCGGCGCAAAGCAAAGGGAATGGGCACCCGGCGCCGAGCTCCATCCCGACGGCCCGGCGCGCATGTCCGGCGGCGCCGGATGTTCGCCAGAATGTAGCTGAGACTCGAGGCGGTTAACGGCGGCCGGTTGCCGCCGCCTCGCCCCCGGGAAGCGTTCGCCATGGCGTCGGCGGCGACGGCGCGGGAGAGGCAGAGAGAGGAGGGCTGGACAGCGGCGAGGGGGCGGGGGGGCTGGTGTGCACAGAAGCGGAGTGGAGGCCGCCGCTTTATAGCCGGGCCGCGCCGTGTGTACGCTGCGGCGAGGAGGAGAGGCGTCGGCGCCGCCCGTGACGCTGCCGCCGTGAAGAATCAATGGCAAGGCTGACCGCGGCAGCCTTGCCATTGATTCCAGCGAACCCGAGGCCGTTGGGGAAGACGAGGCGCCGGTCGCCGACGCTGCTGGCCCGCTGCTTCTTCGTGCTAAACGACTTCGCCCAGCCCCAAGGCTGGTTGGGCTGGGTCCGCCGGCGCTGTTTTCGTCCCAAGCCGGCGATTTTCGGCGTCCTGGGGGCGCGACTGGACCGTTTTTTCGGCGCCGGCGCGAGAAAATCGCCTGGGGAGGCCTTCTTGGGGGCGCGGCTGAAGATGCCCTTACAGTTGGTCTTGTAAGAAACCCATTGTGTGGCACGACCACATGCTTGCAAAGGTTATTTGCCACTCTCTGCCCTTTTCCAGATCAGAAAGAAAAGACCATCCCTTCGACTTCGAATGTTATCCGTCCAGATTCCTGATTCCTCTCTATCCCTTGTGAAATCATCCATCAGCTGCTCATGTAGTTCTTGTAGGTTTGCGCACATGTATCTGTGTAATCCTTTACAAGTCACAGTTGCATTGGGGACGATTAACCTATATGGTGTTTTTTTTACGGAGTTGAGGCTATATTATCATGTAGTAGCCTTAACCTATATGGTGTGGAGGATAAGCCTACATTTCAGGTTAACTGGTGTATCCTGGCTCTGGACTAACGGTTATAAGTGTTTTCAGTCAGAAGAATCTGGTCAGCTAGCATCTAGCTGCTAGCTTTTCCACATATTATCAGTCTGCTAGCCACCGGGTCAGCCGACTGAAGATGAGAATCAAAGCATCTTTGACTTATCTAACTCTCTGACCACGAGTATTATTTTGGAAACGGAATTGCTTTGGTTCAGTTGAATGATTTTTTTCTCCCATCTGTTGACTGTTTTTTTGTGTGTGTGTGTGCGTGCGTGCGTGTGTGTGTGTGTGTGTGTGTGTGTGTGTGTGTGTGTGTGTGTGTGTGTGTGTGTGTGTGTGTGTGTGTGTGTCACTAGATTTTTTTTTGACAAAATCAGTTGTCTCTTTTGTTTTGTTTGTAGTTGAACTTTCAATATACACCGGTTGACATTTAAAATGTGAAACCATTGTTTGTAATGTGCAAAAGTGTATCTTTTGGCCAGTGCTAGGCATCACACAGCGAGAGGGGAGGAAAAAGCAGTTTCTCCTTGTCTGTCAGATTTGACTTAAATCACAATTTTGGGGCATGCGGCCGGTGCAACAACAAAAATCCCGTTCGTCGTGTGTGTTTGCAAAAGTATTGTGACATCTCCTTTGATGACCCATCAAAATCAACTAAAATGTTGCAATGTTAAGACATGCCTTCGTAACAAATAATTCTTGGCTTGCAACAAATCCCCGTTGGTTGCAACAAAACCGATTAAAATTGGTCACAACACTCACAATGTGGAAGACAAACACATGCAACATACAAAAAGATATACCAATGAAAACTACAACCGTGACATAAAATTCAACCTCACGGTAGACTATGATAGCTTCGTAGCAGATTGTCTATGCATGGGTAATAAAGAACACACACACACACACACACACACACACACACACACACACACACACACTTGTGGTGGCATAATGATTAACCTCTAGCATGTGGTGGCATAATGAAGGCTGGTTTGATTGTGGCTTTGGCAAGAATTTTAAGGCCATAGGGTGTGGTAATCTCGCATTAGTTTATAGTCTTTTTTGTGTATGTGAGTTTAATTGCCCTATTATTCCGTCCTATCTAATGTTCTCTTGTTCTAAACAAGCTAGATTTGTTTTTCAAATTTCTGGAATGTATCACCTTCCTGCCCCCTTCATCCCTCCTTTTTATGGTGGAACCTCGCCCACTACCACAACCACCTCCATTATTCTTCTCTTCTTGACACCAGTACATGGCACCATCAAGCGAAGCCCACGCAATGTCAGGGGCGGCGGGGTCGTATTCTTGTGCGACACGTGGTGATGCGGTGTGGACGACCTGGTGGCTTAGCATCATGGTCCCCCCTAGGTGATCGTCAAATCTCCTTCTAACTGCAGGGTTAGCCTCAATTCGCCTCAATTTTGATTTGGCCTCGGTTCTCACTTGTAGGGGTGGTTGCATTGTGGGCAACGATGGGCGTGGCCGGTGGTAGACTGCTCACGACCGATGTAGGGGTCGCTTCTGGAGTCAGTGGTGGCCAAGGAGGGGCTGATTGTGTTCAATGTGTTTGTGTTGTCAGTGTGGCGAGGTCAGTGGTGGTCGACATCTCCCTTCTTCCTCGGGGACAAGATGCGAGTCTGCTCTCTACGACGGTCCTAGAGAGGGACCTACTTCCCCGTGTCTGGTACACCCCTGCTTTAGTGGTCTTTGGGGGTTGCCGCTCCTTGGTTGGGGAGATGTTGACTAATGTCTTTGGTGTCGTCTTCTCCTTGAAGGTGTTGTCATGGCCCTGACCAATCCTTCCCTTCCACGAGCACCATGGGAATCCCCAGGTCCCGGTTCAGTGGCCCATGAGACAGCGGCGTCACCGTTGTAGTCTCGATGTTGAATCTAGGAACATTGGCCTCGCCAGTCTCATCGACGAGAGGCTTGGTGAAGGTTGCAGTGGTGTTGTCCACGGCTCGAGGCGTGAACCTCTAGGGCACAATGTACACTATCATCGGCATTTCCTAGACGACACCTTCCTCAGCTAGGTTTAGGTTGTGTCGTCTACTTATCGATGCCTCCTAGTGATGCGATCTTGATGCTCTACTTGCCACCCCCTCACCACTAATGGTTCTAGTTTGGACAAGGCGACTCCATTTTCGTTGCATTCGTAGTTGTAGTGCTGGAAGGTGTTATAACAGTCGATTGGGTCTTCTATTGTATGAAAATGATACTCTTCCATTGTGTGTTCCAAATAGCAGTGTCATAAAAATCCTTACAATTACTAAGCTATATAGAAACAGAGGCCTGGGAGAGCTTTAAAAAAATCCTCGAAGTGTACACCGTAGTGAGGGATTGATCAGATCACGATCTACTAAGAGGAGAAATGGGCTCCACATGGCCGTATGAGAACCGATATTCTATTAAAACACTTTTCGAAACATTAAAAACATTCAAGAATTTTTTGTGTGAATTTTCAAATTTTCACAAATTTTAGAAAACATTCATGAATTTAAACAATGTTCGTAAATTTATAAATTCTTCATGAATATGAAAAATAATTCTTGAATTCTAGAAAATGTTCATGAGTTTTACAATTGATCATGGTTTCTGTAAAATTGGTCATGAAATTTAAAAACATATTCGTAAATTTTAAAAAAGTTCACAAATATGTAAAAAAGTTCACAATTTTGAATAAAATATTTATGAATTCAAAAAAGTTCAGAAATTTTACATGTATTTCTAAATATAAAAAATATTCATAAATTAAAAATGAAAAAGAAAAATATATAAAAAAACAAGAAAATGAAACAAAAAAGGGCGGTAAAGAAAAAGAAAAGAAAAGAAAATAAAACGAACGGAACCTTTCCAAAACCGGAAGGACCAGCCACATGGCCAACCTAATAGTGCCCGTGGGATCTGCCTTTGCTCAACTATTTCGATGGTTTACGTGGAATGTGAATTGCCATAACAACTCTTAGGATAAAAATAGAATTAATTACGAACCGAAAAACGGCGCGGCAAAGCGCGTGTTACCCTCCGGCATCAAAATATCAACCAAAAAAGAGATGCACCAGTTGGACGCATAATCACATACTAAAAAGGAAGAACATCTAGTAGATGTCTCCTGAAATCGACGATAGAGCTAGAGACATTGACGGCCACTAGCAGCAGCAAGTGCATGTTTGCAGTTGGTGGCGGTAGCCGATGGGAACTGAAACTCTTTTCTCCAAGTGAAGATGAGAATCAAAGCGAATAAACTATCTGACCGCGAGCATTATCTTGGAAGAATCTCGAGGCGCTTTACGACGTGGTGAAAGCCCGCGCGCGCACACGCACACATGGGCACGGAGACACATTATCTTCACCCACTGACCGTGAGTCACCCCCCTCTCTCCTTTTCTGCCTTTGAAACGATCGCGACGACTTAACGGGCGAGGGGCGTCTACGGAGGGCGCATCGTACATGGAAAAATGGTGTAAACGTGTATGTTTAGCTTTTGATCGATACAAGGTGGGCTAGTATATTCTCAACAATCAGGCATAGGCCACGTTTTTTTTTCCATTCGTCCCTGGCGGCTGGAACCCTAGCCACCGTGCAGAGAGGCTAATCTTCCAACGCCGTCCTCCAGCGGCTCCCCTCTGCCGGCGACCTCGGTTGTCGAGGTCGTCGATGGTGAGAGGGATCGTTGGATCCATGTGTGTGGATCATTTTTAGGCCCTCGTGTTCTAGGTTTTTAGGATGTTCATTGTCTTAGCTTCGGCGGCGGCGATGGCACCGCTGAATAAACATTCTTCGGATCCTTCCCTGACGAGGTCTTCGGTTCTATGGTTGGGGATGAATTTGAAAACCATTTTGTTCAAGTAATGATGGCGTGGCGGAGGCGGCATCCTCGTGCTGGACTTGTGTCCTCGTGCTCCGCCGTTGCGACGACGTTTGCTTCAGCGTCGGCGCGGGGCTTGGGAGGTAATCCAGGAGCGGATACAGATTGTGATATGCATCGACGACATCTGAAAGATGGTGGATCGTGTGCTGGGTTCGTGATTCGTGGAGTGACAAATCTGAAGTTCGATGACGTATCTAGGGTGTTGCCCTGATTCGCTCAACGACAAGGTTTCACCTTTGGTGAGCCACCTTTGAGGTGCGCAAAGCTGCATATCAGCAATGGAGCCACGTCGAGCTCGGATGAGGAGGTGACCCGTCATTTTTTTCTTTTGGTGGCTGCTATGGTGGCGCCAGAGGCAGATGAAGGATGTTGGTGTCAAGTTCAGAGGATTCTTCGGTTTTGATTGTATTTTACTTTCTTGGCTGGTGTTCCCTTGTATAAACATTTTTGACCGGTCGATTTGTATGTTACCTGTACTATGATCTTTATATGATATAAATAAGGGACTTATTACCATAAAAAAGGAATCTTCTGATCCATATTCACCGGATGACTGACCCATTAGGGGCAATCGTAAATGTGGAGAACTCTTTGGGGGATTACACGGAATTCTCTATTGGACGCACATTGCGTTAAATTGTCGACCAATCGCACAGGTGCATATGACTAGCGAGCGATTTTGGGCTGGCCCGGTAGTGTCTACAGGTTCCGGTTTTAGGAACTTTCTAGTGCGTTCCCAGCCGGTTTTTACTGGTTTTGGGAACCATCTAGAAGGTTCCTGAACTGGTTTTTTATTTTCCTTTTTTTCTTTTTTTACTCTTTCTGGTTTTTCTTCTTCCTTTTTCTGGTTCTTTTTTCTTTTTTTTTTCGTTACTTTTTTCTTTTCTTTCAGTTTCCCTTTTCAAGTTAATTTCACTTTTCAACAAATTTTCTTTCTTTTTCTTTCAAAATTTATTCAAAATATTTAAGTTTTGTTCATGTTTCCAAAAAATGTTCAGTTTTCGAAAAATGTTCTCAAAATTCAAATAATGTTCAAAACTTTCGAAATTCAGAAAATGTTCCAGACTTCATTTTTTTTTCACGTATTCAGAAAAAAAATCACACTTCCATATTTGTTTGGGATTTTTCAAAATTGTTCTCCGTTTTAAAATTTGTTCTCAAGATTCAAAATATGTTTGTGCTTTAAAGAATTGTTCGTGCTTCGGAATTTGTTCTCCATTTCTAAATTTGTTCTCAAGGTTAATTTTTTTTCGTGCTTAAAAAATTATTCATAAGTTCCAAAACATTCTTCTTTTCAAAAAATGTTCAGTTTTCGTAAAAATGTTCTCAAAATTCAAAAATTGTTCTCATTACACAGAAAAAGTTCAAAACTTTCGAAATTCAGCAAATCTATTGGATTTCTTTTTTTGTTCACCTATTCAAAACAAATTCACGCTTCCAAATTTGTTCTGGATTTTTCAAAATTGTTCACAAAATTCAAAAAATGTCCGCGCTTTAAAAATTGTGCACAAATTCAAAACTTTCCCATTTTGAAAATTTGTTCACAAATTCGAAAAAATTTGGAAGTTTTTAGAAAATGTCCCTGTTGATCAAGTTTTGTTAACAAATTCATAAAATGTTCCTATTTTAAAAAATATGTTCACAAAGTCAAAAATTGTTCACTGTATTTCAACCTTATTTGTGATTGTCATAAATTGATCGGTATTAAAAAAGGTTCCTCTTTTATGGAATTTCGTTACCTGTGTCTTTCCCGGATCTCGCTGGTTTTGTTCTTAAGGGTTTCATGCAGTACAATATTCAGAGATGCACGCTAGCAGAAGTGGTAATAGCATGTCTTTTACATCGAGGAGATCCTGGGGCCGACGACCTGCCACAAAGAGCGGCAGTTAGGATCTCTCGGAATCCACGTCCCAACACCTGGCGGAATCGTGCCCGACCGGGGGGTAGGGCTAGCTCTATTATCAGGCGATCAGATGACTAGCTATGTCTTTGTGACTACACCCACATAGGCGATTTTATTTTCAGCTTATTTGATTGACGCTTGATGTTTTCTTATTTGTTGGCTGTAACTTCGTTTCTCTTACATGGAAATTTGGGACGTATTCCGTTTCTTCAAAAAAAAAAGACTCAGCTAAATAAATCTTCATCGGTAACAAGCTATATGTAGTGAAATCCACCCTCCATCGAAACAAAATATCCAGTAACATTTAAGAGGAAAACCCTGTAAATTTGATTATGGTTAAATAAGGGACCCGAATATCCAACGAAAGTCAGATTTTTAGGCATGCCAAGTCGTTTTTTTTTGGCAAATTATGTTTGTCAAGGATGGCAAGTTTAGTTGGCGAGCAAGGCAAATCAGTCTCAGTTTATTTCTTTGCCAGGAAATTACCATGGTTCCCGACTAAATTTCCCATCCCTATACCAACATAAATTGCCATGATTTTTTTATTTGCCATGCCTAAAAATCCGAGTATCTGACGTCAGATTTTTAGCATTTCTGTAAATAAGAGGTGCTTCATCCAAACTGGTGGAGTTGGATTGTAACATGACGATTATTTATTTTTACAGTTTCAAGCAAACACAAGATGAAATGTTTCCAACTATTTTGAAACGGCACTTGTAGAGAGGTTCTCCACATCCAAACAGGAAATGAAATTTAAAAATTCTCAGAGTCTGAGATGAGTGTTGGACCAACACAAGAATGAACGGTGATCTTATAAACTCCACTTAGATGGAAGATCATATTCGTATCCCAGCATGTCTTCAGATATGGGATTTACATTAGGTCCCTTCATCCCTACTTCCACACTCTTATGGTCAAACTGAAGTTCACAAAAGAGAGAGAGAACAGAAAAAGAAGTACACGGTGTACTACTACTACCTAGACATGTACTTCCTCCGTTTCTTTTTACTCTGCATATAAGATTTGGTCAAAGTCAAACTTTGTCAACTTTCACTAAGTTTATAGAAAAAAATACCAAGATACCCAAGACGAAACCAATATTGTTAGATGCATCTTGAAATTAACTTTCATACCATATAACTCTAGTATTGTAGATGTTGATATATTTTTTAATAAAGTTGGTCAAACTTTACAAAGTTTGACTTTGACCAAATGTTATACGCAGACTAAAAAGAAACGGAGGGAGTATACTGTATGTATCCATGGCTACATAGAAGATGTTTCCATCAAATTATAACCTCTCCTCGAGCCTGGAGCCCTGGACTGACCGGCCACGACGGAGCTCAACTAGCTCAACATCTTCTGCTCGTTCTTGAATCGCTCTCGGACGGACAGTATGAAGGCTGTGGCCCTCTCGTCGACGTCACCGGCAGCGGCATAGGGGGCGGTTGCCCTCGCGTCGATGGAAGAAGGATACCTGGGCTGGTAGGCGTGCGCCGTAGTGACGCTCGGCGCAGGCTTGGCCTGCCCTTTGCCGGCGTACTTGGAGTACACCATAGCCACTTTCCCTTTGATCCCCCTGGCGCCGCTCTTCATGGTTCCCTCCATTGCACTGTGTTTGATTCTGCCTAAGCTTTGTGGCTGTGCACTTATGTTGTGTGCGCGCTGCGCCTTGCTTTGCAATGCTGGAATGTGAAATGCCGAAGAGGTCGCTACCCTCTTTTATACTCGAATGACAAGTGGTAGCTACTAGCTAGGAAGGCCATAGACATTCCATGTCACATCCTGACCTTTACTAGTAGATGCCGGTGGATAATGAACATGCGTGCACCCAACGAAATGTAGCTCTGGCAAAGTGAATCTGGGAGGTGTCACTGATAGGAGATTCCCATGCTTTCGGAGGGTCCAGTGGTAAGTGACACGAAGAGATGTAGTGAATCTGGTTTGTGGTCTGCATGATTGTATCTAGTGGGCCATGATAATATACGGTTGGTCCTGTGATAAAAATTCATGTATGCACGAGCACATGCTTGCCAAGGTTCTTTGCCTCTCTCTCGCCCTTTCCAGATCAGAAAAAAAAGATCATCCCTTCGGATATCCAAATGTATTATCCTCGGCAGATTCTTGATTCCTCCCTATCCCTTGTGAATCATACCCTTTGGGTGGGAACGGACAAGATGACTGGAGCCAAGTGCAAGGTTAATTGGACTACCGTGTGTTGGCCAAAGCAACTTCGGGATTTGGTGTACTCAACCTTGATAGGTTTGCTTGGGCACTGTGGGTTACGTCGGCTTTGGTATGAGTGGAAGGTTCCGGGAAAGATTTGGGTGAGTTCGGGGAACCCCTGTGACAAGGTGGACCTCGACCTCTTCTGTGCATCTACCATCGTATCTATTGGCAATGGTGCCATTGCCCCTTTTTGGGATTCCCTTTGGCTCAATGGCAAAAAGCCGAAGGACATTACCCTGCTCATATACTTTTTCTCCTCGTGGAAAAATTGGGAAGTTAAGGAGGCCTTGACGGATGACGCTTGGATTCACAAGATTAAGCTCAATATGATTCTCACCATGGAACACCATAGGAAATTTGTCATGTTGTAGGAGCACATTCGCCACACCCACATCCATGTGGATGCCGCAAACGAGATGGTTTGGAAGCACTCGACGAATGGGCATTATTCATCGACCTCGGCTTACAACGCGTAATTCATTGGATCTACTGGCACCACCTTCCGGTGCTACATCTAGGGCGTCTGGGCTTGACTGAAGTTGATTTCTTTTGCATTGCTTGCAACCCGTAATAGGATTTGGACGGCCAATAGGCTGGCTAAGAGGGGTTGTCAACAGGTGCAAGAGAGTGGAGCCCACCTTTTCTTCAAATGTCGCTCCACCATTAGGATTTGGAACCTCATCAAAGATTGGCTCGGCCTCCATGTGTTTGAGGCGGCAACTTGGGGGGGGGGGGTGCACTTGCTCTCTCTCTCTCTCTCACTCTCTCTCTCGCATTGGTGGAGAAATATGCCCGAAAGCAACATCCCCTATAGGAAAGCCATGTCATCCCTCACCATGCTAGTTGGTTGGACCATTTGAAATGAGAGAAACACTCGTGTGTTCCATCACAAGTCAACACCAGCACCGATCATCTTCAACATCATCAAAAGGGAAGCTAGGCTATGGGTTATTGTGGACGCAACAAAATTGGGTAACATAATGCCGGAAGAATAATACCCTTTTGTAGTCGTGGTGATGTGTAACAAACTCTATTCTCTTAATTAATGGATGAGGCAAATCTTATACCTCCGTTCGGGAAAAATACATCAACTCGTCGTGTAGTTCTTGCAAGTTCTGTACATATATTTGTCTAATCATTTACACGTAGCAGCTGCATTACTTATAACCTCTATGGTGTTTTCCCTCGAGGCGTATGCAGGAGCAGCATGTACTATCCCGAACCTGACGCCAGTTATGATTCTCGGGTTAATTACATCTTGTACCCTATAGGGCTGGACCGTAGGCCGGGAAAAACGGGCCACCGCCTCGAGTCCCAAGAGGGGAGGGCCCCAACTGCTAATTATATTACTAAACACTATACAATTATACATTACGTTTGAAAGATTATTAAATGCATAAAATAGCGCCTCAATTTAAATGAGCGCAAATACACACCACATGGTAATTTTTATACTAGACCTGTGCATGGGCAGCCTGGCTCAGAGGCCCGAGCTCAAAAGCCCGGCATCCGGGCTGGGCCTAAGCTCCATTTTCCCATCCAAAGCCCGGCCCAAAAGCCCAAAAAAGCCCAAAATGGCAACAAATGTATGTTTTATTTGAAATATAGGTATGTTATATTATTTTAATATCCTAAATATAATTATTTTAATTGGAAAATGGCATAGTGCATGTGCTTCGGGTCAGGCTTGGGATTTTTGCTTCGGTCTTTACAAAGCCCGGCCCAAAACCCGGCCTGGCCGGACCCGGGGTTTGAATAGGTTTACTTTATACCATGCAGAGCCAAACCGAACCGACTAGCGAAGCTGAGTATGCTATTCTCACTTTATGATGGGTGTCTTAGTACCATAATGAAATTTACGATAACAAGATTTCAACGTTTGAACCAATGCACAATTTTCTATTTGAGAAACGGGTAGGAGATCTCATTTGCACCAAATCAAACCAAGTGAATCTAGATGATCATGTGAGGTAATTAAATCAGGCACAAAAGTACAATCCACAACATTTTTGGATTTTCGATGATTCTATCACTGAACCCAACTTCCAAGTCAGATTTGCTATACGCTAGAAATTTCTATGAATATGGTACAAGAAACCACCACTAAAATATTTGTTAGTATGTATAATTCAGAAATATCTAATATGTTATTCAATAATATTAAAAGATATATATGAACACACACATAGATATTGAAATATATGTCTATACACTATGTAGTTTATACAATATTAGAAAATTATTTTGGATAGCTTTTAACAAAAAAGAGAATTTTTGGTAACTCATAAATTTAAATTTTGTAGAATCAAAAATTTGAACGATATACATTACAATTGTGTAAAAATGAATACTATAACTATTATTTAGAAACATTTTTATTTAACTGACGAATGGAAAATCATATTAATTTAAATTAAAATATGGTACACATAGTTTAGATAAGTATAAAAGTTTAATATGAAAATTAATTATTTTACATAAGTATAAAAATCAACCATAAGTAAGCTCAAAAGTAAATCGAAACATATTGTCGCGGCATTGTCTATCCATCTCCAACCACCAGGTTTTACCTTTTGCAAGGGGAAATGCTTCACCATCTGATAACTTCATAGCATCAATCTTGCAACAAAATACTAAGACAAGCATATTAATTGTTCTGCATAAATTTCACAATTAAAGGGTATTGGAAAATGCAACAAAACTATGTTAAGATAAGCACATTGGTGGTTTCTCTGCTAGGTAGAAGTTAAGCATATTATACTCACAGTTTGCGGGCCAATGTCCTTCAAAATTATAGTAGATGTCATCCCAAATTCTAGGAAGAATCAGGCCACGGAAGTTATCACAATCCTTGACGAGGCCAACATTCTCAGCATCAGAGTAGCGGTTTACATTGTCAAAGGATACTAAAAACTGCAAACAAAACACTTATTTGAATGAAACAACTTATAGTACTCTCTATATCAATATTACAGAACATCAAAAATTGTATTGAACTAGGTGGATAATGTTTTTATTGTGCAATTACTTTTTTGTGATAAAGAGCTTGCTTTTGCAATTGTTAATAGACTAAAATAATGATCATGGTTCTTTAAAGTGTAGTTTTGATAATAATCAGCTTGCAATGGATAGGCAAGGAATCATAGTTCTTACTAGCAAATTATTGCTTCATTATTATTTTCCAGTACCAGGTATACTGTTCTACCAAGCATATTCGCACGATAAACTATAGTACCCCAGATTATGCCACTATCTATGCAGGTAGGATTACTTTCTAGAACACAAGACACAACATGCAAGAAAGATGAAAAAGTCATACCGGAACATGTAATGCCTCAA
Source organism: Aegilops speltoides (assembly GCA_021437245.1). NCBI lineage: Eukaryota > Viridiplantae > Streptophyta > Magnoliopsida > Poales > Poaceae > Aegilops > Aegilops speltoides. The sequence goes on from CM038143.1 coordinate 496,839,621, forward strand.
TTGCTTTTTTTCTTGCTCTAGATTCATAAACTCCTCAAACTTAATCTAAACCCCCATATTTTGGAAGTACACGTGAGAAGTTAGTTCGGTGCCCACATTGGCCACACTCTAGTGGTTGCGCTTGCAAAATGCCCTCCAGTCCTTACCTCCAGTAGAGAATCATGCATCAAAATAGAGGGATTACATGTTCTGGCATGGACAGTAGGAAAATCTCCCTACTAACCTCTGGGTTCATGATGAGGTGGCCCTTGTTTGAGCTCCAGCCACTGATTTCTGGATTCTGGACCTTACAAAATCAGAAACTCAAAAAGACACGCCAGATTCCATTCTAGCTGGCTAGAATCGATTCAAAAAACTGAACTACGGGGCAAGAGAATCTCGAAGCCGCGATTTGGGTGATTTTGCCGATTCTGCTGCTTCCTGCAAAAGAAAACGATTCGGTTTGAACCCTTGCCTCTATTTCCAGTTGAAATTACAACAAAACTGCCACCACACCCTCATCAAGGAACAGCCCTAGCCACTCGTCTCTCCCGAGCTCCAACCGCCGCCACTCTGACACCATCTGCCGCCGTTGCTCACCCAGTCCTCATCCCATTACTCCTCTCGTCTCTATGTCGGTGGTCGAGCATGTGCTTTCCATGGACACTAGCCTCCCATAGGGCTTCGTCCGCCTTCTCCTCCCGTGGTGCCCATGAGATCCTCTCGAAGGACCAGATCGGGGAAACAACGAGCCTGCCTAGTGAAGGACGGCCAGTCGAAGGACAGGCCGGTCGTGGCCGACCTGGACTGGCAGCGGGGGCGTGTGGGATGGCAGCGGTTCAGCCGGATCGAGCCGGGAGAGGAGGGAATCATCCAGTGGCGTGGCGAATCGGGCAGCACATGGACTCGAAGAGCGGCAGTCTTGGATCAGGAAGCGAGCGAGCATATGCGTTCTGCATGCATGGCTGGAGAAGAGCAGCCGAGGCACCTGCAAACACCTGTCTACGGGCACGACTGAAGAAGAACAACCATGGCGCCTGCGAAGGCCTGTCTATGCGATGGAGCAGTTAGCGCATTTGGAGTGTTCTAGACATATGACAACACTTTCAATTTCTCTAAAGCCGGGTAAACAAAGAGCCTGCTTCTGATTCTCAGAACCTGTAGCTACAGGTGATTTTAGGAATCCAAGCCACAACCGATTCTCAGGAATCTGTAGCCCAAACAAAAGGTGCCTGGATAACTGAGAAGATGGCGAGTGCCAAAACGTCATAACCCGTTCCTTGGACTCCAGTGTCATCTTTGATCTAGGCTGGGTGGATGTGTGAATTATGGTTTGATCCGTCTTCTTTTTGGAGACCAAAGAATGACTTAGTGCATGTTCACCGGTGATCCATGCCATTGATTGAAGAAAAAAGTCATCTTCGGTGTGCTCCCTATCCCTGGTATAAATGTAACACCGAGACATTGGCACCGAGGATGAGGAAGAACTCCACATGCCAGTTTGCCAGGCACCCTTAGCATATGTGCCGGATTCTAGCAACGTGGCCCATAGAGTTTAGGCAATCGATCTGATATCAAATTGCTCTAGACTAGCGATAACGAGTTTTTCATTGCCCAAGTGAAGGCACACCCCGAGCATGAGGACTTATCAAAAAGAAGTTTTTCGCACCACCTCTAGCCGCTATCTTTTCCACGTATTGTTAAGACATTTTATCTAGCAGAGGCATCAACATATCAATCTATGCGCGAACTAAGCATGTTAGATTTCTTACGGTGGAACCAAGATATGTTTAAATCCTAGACTTAGCACTAGTTCTAATATTTTTCTGAATTTATTTCAAGCTTTCTGACGGTATTCGTTAAGTGGAACGAGACGACCCCATCAACTACAAGGCTCATGTGGTGACTTCGTCAATCTCAAGATATTGTGCCGGTTTAGTATCTCGAAGGTGCTCCAAGCGATAGGATATGCGCGTATGCATTCATAGAGATATTGTAGGTACAATGTGAGCCTCTCCGAGTGTACTGTGTTCAAAGAAAGTTATCAATCGATCCGTGGATGCAATAACTAGCACCGGGCAGTTGCACGTACACGACTCATATGTAAGGAAACAAGATCATCCAGTCTAGTGGAAATGACGATATAGCTGGACAACAAGTAGCAGCAGAAAGTGTATCTATGCTACAACATACAGAGTATCAATTATAGTTTAAAATGGTGTGTATGTGGTTGGAGTGGGTTGTCAGAGAGATTTTATCCAGCATGGCACTAGTAGGGAAAAGCCTAGCTGTAGCGCCGGTTTTAGCTATAGCAGTAGCGCAGGGTTGCGCGCTACTGATACGGCGCTACAGCTAAAGTGTATCAGTAGCGTGTGTTTGCCCGCGCTACCGCTATACCTGCTTAGCAGTAGCGCTTTTGGTAGTTACTAGCAGCGCGCCGGTCTTCCTGCGCTACTACTATTATTACGTATTTGTTTTTTGTTTTCTGTCATATTCATACGCCATTATACAAGTTTTCATACAGTAGCAATTTAGAGATTGTTTTTACATCAGAATGAGTTATTACATCATTGGGTGAAAGAACCGTGGATTAGTTTCAAGTGCATGGATCCAAAGTTACCATTGGTCACTTTGGATCCATCCACTTGAAACTAAACCGCGGTTCTTTCACCCAATGACATAATAACTCCTCCTCCTCCTCCTCATCATCATCATAATATCATTAACAACTTATCGTCATGATACATCATTTTCATGTAAGAACTCCTCCTCCTCATCATCATCTTCCATGAGACATCATATAACAACTAGGCTACTAGTTATAATAACAACTCCTCCTCATCATCATCATAGTACTCATAATCACTACTCCTCCTCCTCAGCATCACCATCAACTCTAACACGTTGTAGCACATAATAAAAACTTCTCATCATTATAGTCATATATAATTAACACTAACTAATTGTTCTTAATACCTAGGACCTACTCCTGCTACTCTCTCAGGTAAAATAGCATAAAACATGTGTAGCACTCCTGCTTCATCATATTGGAGAATGCAGATGAACCTGTCTCCTAATTGTGGGCTGCGCTTCTAATTGCTGCCCCCTAGTACTTCTCTATTGTGATCCTTCACAATTTTGCTCCAGTCTTTGACTATTAAGAGTTGCTCGCTTCGAGAAATGTGAATGCACTCATGTGCAATGCAGGATATCTTGGCCGTAAGCTAACCATTGTCATGCGACCTTTAGACTCGATCCAACAAGGCACAACACTCATCGGGAGTCCCTGTTGAAGAACATCATAATAACATACTTAGCAATTAATTTGAGCTTAAAAAATAATGTATGCAAAAGATGCACTGAGGACAAATAGTAAAAATCTTACCATCCTTCCTAAATAGATGTGAACATAGTTCAATATGCACACTAGTGGTCACACATTTTGAGTACTATATCTCGAAGTCCAGGAAAATAACATGTCTTGACAGTATCAAGATCCTCAAGCCATGAAACATAATGACTTATCTCCTCGCAGTTTAGTTCAGCCTCGGGACAGTAGTAGGTGATATCTACCAAGCGTCGGATATGTTTGCTTGAATGGAAATAAGCTGTCATTGAGAAACTCACATAATGGTAGAACTGGAGGCGTCTACACATCTGCTACCTCTTGAGCACTACGTTGGTTTTCCCTTGAAGAGCAAAGGGTGAGGCATCAAAGTAGCGTAAGTATTTCTCTCCGTTTTTGAGAACCAAGGTATCAATCCAGTAGGAGGCTCCACAAAAGTCCCTCGTACCTACACAAATAAACAAGAACCTCATAACCAACGCAATAAAGGGGTTGTCAATCCCTTCACGGCAACTTGCGAAAGTGAGATCTGATTGAGATAATAAGATAAGATAAATATTTTTGGTATTTTTATGATATAGATTGGAAAGTAAAGATGCAAATAAAAGTAGTTGGGAAACTTATATGATAAAAGATAGACCCGGTGGGCCATAGGTTTCACTAGTGGCTTCTCTCAAGACAGCATAAGTATTACAGTGGGTGAACAAATTACTGTGGAGCAATTGATAGAAAAGTGCATAGTTATGAGAATATCTTGGCATGATCATGTATATAGGCATCACATCCGCAACAAGTAGATCGAAACGATTCTGCATCTACTACTATTACTCCACACACCGACCGACTCCTGCCTACATCTAGAGTATTAAGTTCATGTAGAACAGAGTAACGCATTAAGAAAGATGACATGATGTAGAGGGATAAACTCAAGCAATATGATATAAACCCCATCTTTTTATCCACGATGGCAACAATTCAATACTTGCCTTGCTGCACCTACTGTCACTGGGAAAGGACACAACAAGATTGAACCCAAAGCTAAGCACTTCTCCCATTGCAAGAAAGATCAATCTAATAGGCCAAACCAAACTGATAATTCGAAGAGACTTGCAAAGATAACAAATCATACATAAAAGAATTCAGATGACATTCAAATATTTCTCATAGATAAACTTGATCATAAACCCACAATTCATTGGATCTCGACAAACACACTGCAAAAAAGAGTTACATCGAATAGATCTCCAAGAAGACCGAGGAGAATATTGTATTGAGATTCAAAGAGAGAGAATAAGTCATCTAGCTAATAACTATGGACAGGAAGGTCTGTGGTAAAACTACTCACAACTCATCGGAGAGGCCTTGGAGATGATGTAGAGGCCCTCCGTGGTCGAATCCCTCTCCAGCGGAGCGCCGACGAAGGCTCCAAGATGGGATCTCGCGGATACAGAAGGTTGCAGCGGTGGAAATAGTTTTTCGTGGTGCTCCTGGATGTTTTCAGGGTACGTGGATATATATAGGCGAAGGAGGTAGGTCAGGGGAGCCACGAGGGGCCCACGATGGTGGGGGCGTGCCCTCCTGCCTCGTGGCCGCCGCGGCTGTTTCTTGACCCCCACTCCAAGTATCCTGGATTGCGTTTGTTCCAAAAAGATCGCTCCCGAAGGTTTCATTCCGTTTGGACTCCGTTTGATATTCCTTTTCTTCGAAACATTGAAATATGCAAAAAAAAAAAACAGCAATTCGGGCTGGACCTCCGTTAGTAGGTTAGTCCCAAAAATGATATAAAAGTGTAAAGTAAAGCCCATAAACATCCAAAACGGGTAATATAATAGCTTGGAACGATAAAAAAATATAGATACATTGGAGACGTATCAAGCATCCCAAAGCTTAATTCCTGCTCGTCCTCGAGTAGGTAAATGATAAAAAAACAGAATTTTTGATGTGGAATGCTACCTAGCATAATTCTCAATGTAATTTTCTTTATTGTGGCATGAATGTTCAGATCCAAATGATTCAAGATAAAAGCTCATAAAACATAAAAATAGTAATACTTCAAGTATACTAACAAGTAATCATGTCTTATCAAAATAGCATAGCCAAAGAAAGCTCATCCCTACAAAATCATATAGTTAGCCAATGCTTCATTTTCATCACACAAAATACTCCCATCATGCACAACTCCGGTTTCTGCCAAGCAATTGGTTCATACTTTTTAACGTGCTTCAGCTTTTTCAACTCTTACGCAATACATGAGCGCAAGCCATGGACATATCACTATATGTGGAATAGGGTGGTGGTTGTGAAGACAAAAAGGGAGAAGATAGCATCACATCAACTAGGCGTATCAACGGGCTATGGAGATGCCCATTAATAAATATCAATGTGAGTGAGTAGGGATTGCCATGCAACAGATGCACTAGAGCTATAAATAGAGGTAATATCACCGAAAGTCATAGAACTTGCACTCCATATTCAGTTTGGTGCTAGAACTTTGAAAATACAGAATTGTCGTCACTTAACTTGACTCAAACGTGCACATACAGTCACAAAATACATATGTAGGCGTATCCGTGTTTAAGTTCCACCTGTCAGTGAGTGAAAACACTTGGATGACACATTTTTGCATAAAACACCCTTGTATTTTTTTATTCGGGAAAAAGGAAATGACTGCAATGATGTTTTCCACTAAATCCCCTTGCATTTTTGTATTCGGAAAAAAGTGAACCACTGCACTGAAAAATTAAGTACGGAATGGAGGGGTGTCGATCCGGCGACCTACGTTTAAAGCACGAGGCTGCATAGCCACTCCAGCCAATGACACTTCTGGACTAACTCGGATAACAAATTTATATGTATGACCAAGAAGAATGTACTAGAATAAAGGCGCTCGTGGAGCTGGAATGGGCTACGGCCAGTGCAACCCGTTTTGCACCTGTTCTTTTTTTTTAGAAATTTGTATATAGCATGTAATTTTAATGTTAAGTCAAACTTTGCAAAGTTTGACCAAATTTATATTAAAAATATCAACATCTACAATATCAAATATATATACTATGAAACTATATTTCGTAATGAATCTAACAATGTTGATTTAGTATTATGAGTGTTGATACTTTTTTCTATAAGTTTGGTCAAAGTAGAGATACTTTGACTTCGGATAAAACTTATATGCAGACTAAAAAGGACCAGAGGGAGTACAAACTAAATAATCTATTTTTAAAATTCTCCCTCTATTATTTAAAAAATAAATATACAATAAAAACAATATTAATGAATTATAATTTTTTTTGTATAAATAACATTATTCATAATTTAGAATTTGAACTTTCGATTTGAATATTCAATTATGTACAATATTGAAATTTTATAATTTTTAAATATAAGTCATGAGTAAAATTATACACAAGTGAATAGTCAAAATATTTAGTACATGTTTTTATTCCTCATTTTGTGTATTGAAATATAAGCCATGAATGTATAACTTTTATGAATTTATTACACATATTTATCTAATCAACTTTTAATATCCATATTCACTAAATATTTTTTATATAATACACAAGTATATATTTTTAAATGTTTTTTGAGAAATACACATTGTCTGTATGTATAGTATTTTTAACAAACAAATATTTGAACAAAACTTTTGTACTTACTTTTTCTTAGGAAGCAAAGGGCTTTATTGGATTATAACAATGTTGCCAAGAATACAAATAATCTCTGGTAAAGAAACTAGCCAACATGGCGCCCTATGGCTAAAGAACTCCACTTTTGTAAATATATATGAAAAATTGCTTGTGCAAAATGGACGAGGTATCTGCAGTTGTTTAAGCTCCGTATGCATTCTCGTTTACTGCACATGCAGTTTATCCGTAATGGGCATGTGAGCGTGATGGTTCTGGTGGCTAGATGGATTTCTGTTTTAATAAAGCTCGGTCATGTGTTGAGTCCGCGAGCTTCCATTTCATGTATTTATTTTTGCAGTACAGTGCTGCTTGTTTTTTTGGAAATTAAAAAATGGTAAGGAGTTTGTGCAAAAATGCGTCGCTATGGTTGACTTTTCCTAGGAATAAAAAAATACATAGGTGTTTTGTGCAAAAATGCTCCGGCCTAGAGCCCTCACTCACTGACATGTAGGTCCGTACACATGGATATGTCTGCATATGTATTTTGTGATCGTATGTGCATGCTTGAGTCAAGTTAAGTGACTGCAATTCTGTATTTTTAAAGTTCTAGCACCAAACTGAACATCGAGCGCAAGTTATGTGACTCCCGATGATATTACTTCCTATAAATATATGAACGCTCAACAAAAGAAACTAAGTGGGTGTGCATCTAACTTGCGTGCTCACGAAGACCTAGGGCATTTTGAGGAAGCCCATCATTGGAATATACAACCCAAGTTCTATAATGAAAAATTCCCACTAGTATACGAAAGTGACAACATATGAGACTCTCTATCATGAAGATCATGGTGCTACCTTGAAGCACAAGTGTGGAAAAAAAGATAATAGCATTGTCCCTTCTCTCTTTTCTCTCTCTTTTTATTTCTTTTTATTTTTATTTCTTTTTATTTTTTATTTGGTGTGCTTCTTTGGCCTCTTTTTTTTTATATGGGCTTCTTTGGCCTCTTTTTTATATAAAGTCGAATCTCATCCCGACTTGTGGGGGAATCATAGTCTTCATCATCCTTTCCTCACTTGGGACAATGCTATAATAATGAAGATCATCGCACTTTTATTGATTTACAACTCAAGAATTACAACTCAATACTTAGAACAAAATATGACTCTACGTGAATGCCTTCGGCGGTGTACCAAGATATGCAATGAACCAAGAGTGACATGTATTAAAAATTATGGAAGTGGCTTTGCGACAAATACGATGTCAATTAAATGATCAAGATCAATATGGCAATGTGAGTCGTGTCATAATAAACGGAACGGTGGAAAGTTACATGGCAATATATCTCAGAATGGCTATGGAAATGCCATAATAGGTAGGTATGGTGGCTGTTTTGAGGAAGGTAATGGTGGGTGCATGATACCAGCGAAAGTCGCGCGGCATAATAGAGGCTAGCAATGGTGGAAGGGTGAGAGTGCGTATAATCCATGGACTCACATTAGTCATAAAGAACTCATATACTTATTGCAAAAGTTTACTTGCCCTCGAAGCAAAGTACTACTATGCATACTTCCTAGGGGAAGGGTTGGTAGGAGTTAACCATCGTGCGATCCCGACCTCCACACATAAGGAAGACAATTAAAAGAGCACCCATGCAACAAATTTGTCACACAAATTTTACCATACGTGCATGCTACGGGACCTGCCAACTTCAACACAAGTATTTCTTTATTTCATAGTTACCCAACTACCATGACTCTAACATTACCACCTTTATATCTCAAAACAATTATCAATCATCAAATTGATCATAGTGTTTAATGCACTTTCTGTGATAGTTTTTATTATACCCAACTTGGATGCCCATCATTCTAGGACCAATTTTATAACCATAGCAAATACCATGCTGTTCTAAAAGACTCTCAAAAAATATATGTGAAGTATGAGAGATCAATAATTTCTACAAAATTAAGCCATCACCGTGCTCTAAAAAGATATAAATGAAGCACTAGAGCAAAAATTGTCTAGCTCAAAAGATATAAGTGAAGCACATAGAGTATTCTAATAAATTCCAAATCATGTGTGTCTCTCTCAAAAGGTGTGTACAGCAAGGATGATTGTGGTAAACTAAAAATCAAAGACTCATATCATACAAGACGCTCCAAGCAAAACACATATCATGTGGCGAATAAAAATATAGCTCCAAGTAAAGTTACCGATATACGAAGACGAAAGAGGGGATGCCTTCTGGGGCATCCCCAAGCTTAGGATTTTGGTTGTCCTTGAATATCTTGGGCTTCCATGGGCGTCCCCAAGCTTAGGCTCTTGTCACTCCTTATTCCATAGTCCATCAAATCTTTACCCAAAACTTGAAAACTTCACAACACAAAACTCAACAGGAAATCTCATAAGCTCCGTTAGTGCAAGAAAGAAAAACCAGCACACAAGGTACTGTAATGAACTCATTCTTTATTTATATTGGTGTTAAACCTACTGTATTCCAACTTCTCTATGGTTCATACCCCCCGATACTAGACATAGATGCATCAAAATAAGGAAACAACACACGAAAAACAGAAACTGTCAAAAACAGAACAGTCTGTAGCAATCTGTAACTTTAGAATACTTCTGGAACTCTAAAACCCCTACCAAAATAGGAAGTCCTGGGAAATTTATCTATTGATCTACTACAAAAATAATCAACTCAAAAGCACGTTCCGATGATTTATTAAAATTATTCTCGTGTGCGCAAAAGTTTCTGTTTTTCAGCAGAATCAAATTAACTAATACCATAGGAAAACAGAAGCTAGATGAAATATTTATTGCTAGACAGAAGAAAAAAGCAAGAAAATAAAATAAAATTGGGTTGCCTCCCAACAAGAGCTATCATTTAACGCCCCTAGCTAGGCATAGAAGCGAGAATAGATCTAAGTATTGCCATCTTTGGTATTCAATTCATAAGTGGCTCGCATAATATATTCATAAGGTAATTTGATTTTATTTCTAGGAAAGTGTTCCATGCCTTTCCTTAACGGAAATTGGAATATAATATTTCCTTCCTTCATATCAATAATTGCACCAGTTGTTCTAAGAAAAGGTCTACCAAGAATAATAGGACATGAAAGATTGCAATCTATATCAAGAACAATAAAATCTACGGGCACATAGTTCTTATTTGCAACAATAAGAACATCATTGATCCTTCCCATAGGTTTCTTAATAGTGGAATCCGCAAGGTGCAAGTTTAAAGAGCAATCATCAAATTCACGGAAACTTAGCACATCACATAAAGTTTTTGGAATCGTGGAAACACTAGCACCCAAATCACACAAGGCATAGCATTCATGATCTTTAATTTTAATTTTAATAGTAGGTTCCCACTCATCATAAATTGTTCTAGGTATAGAAACTTCCAACTCAAGTTTTTCCTCATAAGATTGCATCAAGGCATCAACGATATATGTGGTAAAAGCTTTATTTTGACTATAAGCATGAAGAGAATTCAAAACGGATTGCAACAAGAAAATACAATCTATTAAAGAATAATTATCATAATTAAATTCCTTGAAAACCATAATAGTGGGTTCATTGCTATATAAAGTTTTGACCTCTCCAATCCCACTTTTACCAAATTTACATCAAGAGCTAAAAACTCCGAACCATTGGGACGCCTTTTAACTAAAGTTGAATCATCTCCAGTCCCATCATTATCAAGATTCATATTGCAAAACAAAGACTTAATAGGAGATAGATCAATATGTTTTAGATCCTCATCATTATTTCCATGGAAACTAGAAGAACACGCTCTTACAAAGCAATCTTTCTTAGCACGCATCCTAGCGGTTCTTTCTTTGCACTCATCAATGAAATTCTCATGGCTTTGAGAGACTCATTCATATCATGCTTAGGTGGAATAGATCTAAGTTTCAAAGAATCAACATCAAGGGAAAGTCTATCAACGTTTCTAGCCAATTCATCAACTTTAAGCAATTTTTCTTCAAGCAAAGCATTGAAATTCTTTTGAGAGATCATAAATTCTTTAACACTATTCTCAAAGTCAGAGGGCATCTTATTAAAATTTCCATGAGAGTTGTTGTAGGAATTACCATAATTATTAGAGGAATTACTAGGAAACAGCCTAGGATTAAAGTTTCCTCTATATGCGTTGTTACCAAAATTATTCCTACCAACAAAATTCACATCCATAGATTCATTATTATTCTCAATCAAAGTAGACAAAGGCATATCATTAGGATCAATAGGAGCACTCTTAGCAGCAAACAATTTAATAAGTTCATCCATCTTTCCACTCAAAACATTAATTTCTTCTATCGCATGAACTTTTTTACTAGTAGATCTTTCGGTGTGCCATTGAGAATAATTAACCATAACATTATCAAGGAGTTTAATACCTTCCCCTAAAGTGATTTCCATAAAAGTTCCTCCCGCGGCCGAATCTAAAAGATTTCTAGAAGAAAAATTCAATCCGGCATAATTTTTTGTATGATTATCCATAAGTTTAAACCATGTGTAGGGTAATTGCAAATCATTAATTTCATTCTTTACCAAGATTGGGAAACATGCTCATGATCTAGTTGCTTAAAATTAATAATATCATTTCTAAGAGAGATAATCTTAGCGGGAGGAAAATACTTAGAGATAAAAGGATCTTTGCACTTATTCCATGAATCAATACTATTTTTAGGCAAAGACGAAAACCAAGTTTTAGCACGATCTCTAGGTGAAAACGGAAATAGCTTCAATTTAACAATATCATTATCCGTGTCTTTCTTATTTTGCATATCACACAAATCAACAAAGTTGTTTAGATGAGTAGGAGCATCTTCACTAGGAAGGCTGGAGAATTGATCTTTCATAACAAGATTCAACAAAGCAGCATTGATTTCACAAGATTCAGCATCATTAAGGGGAGCAATCGGAGTGCTAAGGAAATCATTATTGTTGGTATTGGAAAAGTCACACAATTTGGTATTATCTTGCGCCATCATGCCAAGCAATCCAACACACAAGCACACGAGAGGCAAGCGAAAAAGAAAGGCAAACGGGAAATAGAGGGCGAATAAAACGGCAAGGGTGAAGTTGGGGAGAGGAAAACGAGAGGCAAATGGCAAATAATGTAATGCGAGGGAGATGAGTTTGTGATGGGTACTTGGTATGTCTTGACTTGAGCGAAGACCTCACCGGCAACGGCGCCAGAAATCCTTCTTGATAGCTCTTGAGCAATGCGTTGGTTTTCCCTTGAAGAGGAAAGGGTGATGCAACAAAGTAGCGTAAGTATTTCCCTTGGTTTTTGAGAACCAAGGTATCAATCCAGTAGGAGGCTCCTGAAAAGTCCCTCGTACCTACACAAACAAACAAGAACCTCACAACCAACATGATAAAGGGGTTGTCAATCCCTTCACGGTAACTTGCGAAAGTGAGATCTGATAGAGATAATAAGATAAGATAAATATTTTTGGTATTTTTATGATATAGATTGGAAAGTAAAGATGCAAATAAAAGTAGATGGGAAACTTATATGATAAAAGATAGACCCGGGGGCCATAGGTTTCACTAGTGGCTTCTCTCAAGATAGCATAAGTATTACGGTGGGTGAACAAATTACTGTCGAGCAATTGATAGAAAAGTGCATAGTTATGAGAATATCTAGGCATGATCATGTATATAGGCATCACGTCCGCAACAAGTAGATCAAAACGATTCTGCATCTACTACTATTACTACACACATCGACCGACTCTTGCCTGCATCTAGAGTATTAACATCATGAAGAACAGAGTAATGCATTAAGAAAAGATGACATGATGTAGAGGGATAAACTCAAGCAATATGATATAAACCCCATCTTTTTATCCTGGATGGCAACAATACAATACGTGCCTTGCTGCCCCTGCTGTTACCGGGAAAGGACACTACAAGATTGAACCCAAAGCTAAGCACTTCTCCCATTGCAAGAAAGGTCAATCTAGTAGGCCAAACCAAACTGATAATTCGAAGAGACTTGCAAAGATAACCTAGCATACATAAAAGAATTCAGAGGAGGTAAACTTGATCGTAAACCCACAATTCATCGGATCTCGACAAACACACCACAAAAAAGAGTTACATCGAATAGATCTCCAAGAAGACCGAGGAGAACTTTGTATTGAGATTCAAAGAGAGATAAGAAGCCATCTAGCTAATAACTATGGACCCGAAGGTCTGTGGTAAAACTACTCACAATTCATCGGAGAGGCCTTAGAGATGATGTAAAGGCCCTCTGTGGTCGATTCCACCTCCGGCGGAGCGCCGGTGAAGGCTCCAAGATGGGATCTCGCGAATACAGAAGGTTGTGGCGGTGGAAATAGTTTTTCGTGGTGGTCCTGGATGTTTTCAGGGTACCTGGATATATATATAGACTAAGGAGGTAGGTCAGGGGGGCCACGAGGGGCCCACGAGTGTGGGGGGGGGCGCCCTCCTGCCTCGTGCCCGCCTTGGCTGCTTCTTGACGTCCACTCCAAGTCTCCTGGATTGCGTTTGTTCCAAAAAGATCGCTCCCGAAGGTTTCACTACAAAAAAAAGACACATCCGTGACATTTTGGGCCGAACAATTTTTTTTCTGTCATACATATGACACTTCTATGACGATAATTGTGACAAAACCCGGTATAATCATAGATGTGGTGGGATCCTACTTCTATGACAAAAAATCATGACAGAAAATGGGTTGTTCGTCCTGGGCGGGCCGGAGACGCAGCTGCATGACATTCTTTGGGCCGTCCATGACGGAAAAAACCGTGGTAGAAGCGAGGGGGAGGGAAATTTCAGGGAGTTGCCGGTGTCGGTGGGAGGTCGGGGGCGGAGCAATGCGCGTTTCTCTCGTACATGTACGTGCGTGTGTGCGAGGCGTTGGCTCTAAGTGAACCCGAGCGAGGCGTTGGGCTCTAACTGAACCCGAGCGATTGCACTACAAGCTACGTGTTACTGAACCCGAGCGATCGGTCGATGTCTGTTAACTGAACCCGATGGGGCGATTCCTTCGCTACTGCTGCTAACTGAAGCCGATCGATTGGATGAACAGTGAGCGTTGCGGGGGGGTTTGGATGAACAGTGAGCGGTGGCATTGCCTCTGGATGAACAGGACCCCGTGGTGTGGAGGGCTGGATGAACAGTAGACGGTGGAGGGGTGGTCGTGGAGGGGTGGTTGAACAGGACCCCCTGGTGTGGAGGGCTGGATGAACAGTAGACGGTGGAGGGCTGGATGAACAGTAGACGGTGGAGTAGCGCGCAGTGGAGGCTGGATGAACAGGAGTCCGTGAAGGCTGGAGGAGGTCGACGGTAGCCCGTGGAGGCTAGAGGAGGTCGACGGTGGAAATGAACAGTATCTCGTGGAGTCCCATTTTGCGGTACGCCACACCCCTCCCGATGAACAGGACCCCCGTTTCGACCGTAGCGCTTCAACACAAGTCCGTTTCGTCCGTTTGGTGGTACGCCACACCCCTCCCGATCAACAGGACCCCCGTTTCTACCGTAGGAGGTACATTTCCTCCGTTTTGCGGCACGCCACACCCTCCCAATCAACAGACCCCGCTTGACCGTAGGAGGTCCGCTTCTCCGCTTTTGCGGCACGCCACACCCTCCCGATCAACAGACCCGCTTTAACGTGGCCGATCGAACACAAGGCCGCTTCTCCGCTCGTGGGTACGCCAGCCTCGCTTCCATTGCTGTTCCGTCCAAGCCGGTTGGCTCCCACGCGCTCCGTTGCCTCCCGATGAACACGACGCATTCCGTTGCCTCCCCATGAACATGACGCATTCCGTTGCCTCCCCATGAACACGACGACGACTCTGTTTCTCCGTTCCGACCCAGCCATGTACGTATGCGTGAGTAGGCGTTCGAGACCCCGCCCGTATGTACGTACATGGCCATCTTTTCTTTCTTGCACCCTGGCCGCTGTACGTACATGTACATGCTATGTGCGCGCCTCTACTACGACACATACGCGCCTCTACTAAGACACGTGCGCGCCTCTACATCGACCAGTATATATGTACGTACACATTCGCGACCAGAATAACAACGCTACATACGCTTCGACCAGGTGGGTCCCGACTATCAGGCACTTCCTTGCCTGCGAAGATGTAGCTGGTGGGTCCCAGCAGTCAGGGGGCGAATCGTTTTTTTTCGGATGCACTTCCTTGCGTGCGAAGATGTAGCTGGTGGGTCCCAGCAGTCAGGGGGGCGAATCGTTTTTTTTTGCCCGGACGCACTTCCTTGCGTGCGAAGATGTAGCTAGTGGGTCCCAGAAGTCAGGGGGAAACGTTTTTTCGCGAAATACGGTTACCCGTCTGGTGGGTCCCTGCTGTCAGGTGGAGGAATAATTATTTTGCGCGTAATAAGGAGGCACTTCCTTGCGGCCGCCGTGGACCGAGATGTCAGCCTCTCCACACACAGTACTCTTCCGATGGAAGTCGGTGGTTGACCACATTGACCACGCTGCGCCGAGAGCACCACGGCGGTGGACGACGGCGAGGCCTAGGAAGGGAACGACACGAAGGCAGGGAAGACTCGACAGTTGTTTCCCACGCGGAGGGGAGTACGACTGTACGAGGGTTTACAGGTTTGTCTGCCGTTGCCAGAGAATAACAGCAGGTGTGGGTGAGTAGAGGGATGGCTAGGCCAGCGATGGGAGTACAGTGGGCGGTGAGGCCTGCGCAGCAGCACAGCCGGTCGCGGGGAGGAGGGAGCAGGCAGTCCCGCCGACGCTTGTTTGAGCGGCTGGAGCAGGAAGAGCAGAGATTGAAGAAGCACGACGGCCGTTGGATGGACATCCAACCGTCACTACTTGTGCGTCAACCTTTTTTTAGGAAAGCCTAAAATCTGTGGAAAACAGCATACAACCCATCTGCCATTATTTCTAATAATTTACAGCCCTTTTTTTGGAGCCCATATTCTTTTTGTTAGCATTACAGCCCATATTGTGGCCACAGTTAAAAATTATACGAAATTTTGCATTTTTCGGTGCGGTCCAAACTGTTTTTAATCCTGAAATTTCGACTCACATTCAAACTGATTTTAAAAATAAATTTATATTGATATAAAATCCAACAAATTCTCCACGCATAAAAATTAATGTAATTTAAAGTTTGAAATTTTAAAAAAAATATTTGAAACTAATTGTCGGTTTGATGTGTTTTAAAAATTTACAGCCCATTTCTCATTACTGATGGGCCATTTTCTCGGCCAGCCGAATGAAAGCTCTCCTCTTCTTGAAAGATTTGCAGCCCAACAGGCCTGACAAGGCGACTTACTTGGCAAATCACAAAAAAGCTGGGTCTGGGCGTGGACCCAGCTGTCAGCCTCTCCACGTACAATACTCTTCCGATGGAAGTCGTTCCTTGACCATGTTGACCACGCCGCGCAGATAGCACCACGGCGCTGGACGACGACGATGCCTAGGAAGGGGATAACGCTGAGCCGGGGAAGACGCGGCAGTGGAAGCCCGCGCGGAGAGGAGTACGAGGATTCACTGGTTCGGCTGCGGTGTGAGGCTTCCGTCGTCGTAGGGCCTGGCCAGCGGTGGGAATAGTAGGGGGCGATGAGGCCTCCGCGGCAGCACAGCCGGCCATGGGAGGCAGGAGCATGTGGCACGACCGGCGCTGCTTTGGTTGGCTGGAGCAAGAAGACCAGAGGTTGAAGAAGCACTACGGCCATTGGATGGACATCGTACGGTCACTAGAGCTAGGATCACTCATATTGACTAAGTTGAGAAAGCCCTTCGTCCCCGTCCACTTAGTAGGCCCACAAGACAGCCTCCCACCAAGGTGGGTCCCAGCTAGCCGGGGGAGTATTCATTTTTTTTGTGCGTAATAAGGAGGCACTTCCGGTGGGTCCGAGCTGATAGCGGGGGGAACATTTTTTCGCGAAATACGGTGGCCCGTCCGGTGGGTCCCAGCAGTCAGGGGGAAGCGATTTTTTCGCAAAATACTGGTGGCCCATCCGGTGGGTCCCCGCTGTCAAGTGGAGGAATAATTATTTCCGCCTAATAAGGAGGCACTTCCTTGCGGCTTCCGTGGACCCAGCTGACAGCCTCTCCACGTACAGTACTCTTCCAATGGAAGTCGGTTGTTGGCCAGATTGACCACGCCGCGCCAAGAGCACCACGGCGGTGGACGACGGCGAGGCCTAGGAAGCGGACGACACGGAGCCGGGCCACGGGAGACAGGAGCAGGCGGTAGCACAGCCGGCCACGGGAGGCAGGAGCAGGCGGCACGACCGGCGCTGGTTTGGGCGGTTGGAGCAAGAAGACCAGAGGTTGAAGAAGCACTATGGCCATTGGATGGACATCATACGGTCACTGGAGTTGACTAAATTCACAAAGCCCTCCATCCCCGTCAACTTAGTAGGCCCACAAGTCAGCCCAACAATATGGTGGGTCCCAGCTAGCAGGGGGTATTCATTATTTTGGGCGTAATAAGGAGGCACTTCCTTGCGTGCGAAGATATAGCTGGTGGGTCCGACCTGTCAGCCGGGGGAACGTTTTTTTCGTGAAATACAGAGGCCCTTCCTGTGGGTCCTAGCTGTATGGTGGAGGAATCATTATTTTGCGTGTAATAAGGAGGCATTTCCTTGCGTGCGGCCGTGGACCCAGCTGTCAACCTCTCCATGTACAGTCCACTTCTGATGGATGTCGTTCATTGACCATGTTGACCAGGTCGCGCCGACAGCACCAGGGCGGTGGACGATGGCGAGGCCTAGGAAGGGAACGACACGGAGCCAGGGAATACTTGGCAGTTGTTTCCCACACGGAGGAGTACGAGGGTTTACTGGTTCGTCTGCCGTCGCTGGAGAATAACAACATGTGTGGGTGAGTAGAGGGATGGGTAGGCCAGCGATGGGAGTACGGTGGGTCCGTGAGGCTTGCGCGGCAGCATAGCCGGCCACGGGAGGAGGGAGCAGGCAGTCCCGCCGGCGCTTGTTTGAGCGGTTGGAGCATGAAGAGCAGAGACTGCAGAAGCACATCAGCCGTTGGATGGACATCCAACAGTCACTGCTCTCGTGTGTTGACTAAGTTGACAGGACGTTACGTGTGCGTCAACCTTTTTTATGAAAGCATATGCGTCAACCTATAGTAGGTGCACAAGTCAGCCTCAAATCTATGGAAAACAACATACAGCCCATCTTCCATTATTTCTAATAATGTACAGCCCATTTGCTAATTCTTAAGTTTTTTTTGGAGCCCATCTTCTTTTTGTTAGCATTACACCCCATATAGTGGCCACGGTTAAAAAGTATACGAAATTTTGCATATTTCGGTGCGGTCAACTGTTTTTAATCCAGAAATATCAATTCACATTCAAACTATTTTAAAAAATAATTTATGTAAATATAAAATCCAAATAATTGTCCATGCATAAAAATCAATGGAATTTAAGATCTTGTAATGAAAAAAATTGAAACTAATTCCCGGTCTGATGTGTTTAAAAAAATGTACAAGCCATTTCGGGCAAACCAATGAAACTCTCATCGCCTTGAAAGATTTGCACCAAATGAGGCCGATAAAGGAAGTAGGCCTTGTTTGGGTATTTCTTTAAAAAAATAGAACTGGGCTAGCCATTTTCAGCAAGAAAAAACCACAACTAGGCTCATGATGTGGTAAACATAAATAAAACCCTGGCTAGATGGGCCACAGCCCTCGCACAGCCCCGTTGTTACCCTGATCCGTCGCTAAAACTAGTATAAATAACAACTGCTTGTTCCTAAAAAAAAACTATGTGACCTGATGGGTCCCTGGTGTCGGCCGCTCATAGTGTAATTCTCTCGTTTATTGACTACGTTGACAATGGGATGAGCCCCAGATGTCCAACCATTAGGAGGAACCATATTTTTGGGCTTGTACTATAGAGGCACTTGCTTGCGTACTGCCATGACGCTGGTGGGTCCCTACTGTCATCCTCTCCACGTACAGTTATCTCCTTGTTCCTCTCGGTTGTTGACGACGTTGACAACGTAAGAGGGTGGCGCACCGCGCACAGCGAGCGAACCAAGGCCGCAAGGCGGAGGACGACGGCGAGGCCTCGGACGGAACGAACAGGATCCGTTGAAGATGCGCCGGTCCAGTCGCAGGCAGAGGGGAGTACGAGGGTTGACTGGTTCGGGCACGGGTGCGTGTTGGGGCTGACATCACCGGAGAATAACAGGACGTGTGGGGGAATAGAGGGAGGGACTGGCCAACATTGGAGGGTATGTACGGTAGGGCGGCGGAGAAACAGCCAGCCATGGGAGGCGGGAGCAGGTGGAGCCGACGGGGTGGTTTGGTTTGGGCGGCTGGAGGAAGAAGAAGACAAGAGATAGAAGATACACGACAGATGTAGGATGTCAATCCAACGGCTGGTAGGCAGAATCGTTTGTTGACTGGCCAGTAAGTCGACACCACCTCGGATAGGCTATTTCCTTGCTGGTCCCAAATGTCAGAATCCAAATCTTTCACGGTCATGCAACCTTTCCTATGAAAATTTACATCCCATTTGATGTGCTAGTTCAAAATAAGTTTGTGGGTGCTGGTGGGGGCTAATCACTTGGCTTCTGTAATGCACAATGAGCTCAAGCAGCTGGCGTGAGTGATGTTATTTTGTTTGGTTGTGATTTGTTACAATATTTCACTCTAAATTAAACGAATGGCAAGCCATTTGCCTTGTTTCAAAGAAAATATGACACCACAAATGAGTTGAAAAGGGCAGAACATCTAACTCCAACTTACAAACTGTACAAAAGCACGAGGGTTGATTGTTCATCAGGTTTACAAAAAAACCAGATTGAGAAGGGCAACAACATCTAACTCCAGCACTGTTTTCGGCAGTCACAGTCAAAATGGATCGGTCAAGTCCATAGAATGAACATCCCGGGTTGTAAAATTTACTGGATTATGACCACAATATGTTGTAAATAGAAGCCTGACATGTTCAGAAGCTCTTTTGCCCACCTGAAACTCCTTCTTTTGCTCTCGACATACCCATCCGTTAAAACTGTGCTGCTGATAAACTTAAGCCTGATGGACAATAGTAACCTCGCATTCAGCAGGAAGAATGTGACAAATCTTGTGTTTGCACGGTTGGCTACATATTGTTCTAGCGTTATTGTCTTCAATCGAATCTCATGAGAAGTGAGAAAATCCCGATGCTTACGAATCCACCGATCGGTTATAACTTTCTTACCCCGTCCTGTTGCCTAAATAGACATGAAGATTGAAAACAGTTAAGGTCTAAAAGAAGAGTGTCGAAAGAGCAACAGCTGAACGGTTAATTCTAGTACACTATATGCGGGCTTCCAATGTGCGTGAAATTACCACCTTTATATACAACTTCTCCAGACATGGAAAGCATTGCAGCAAGCCAATAACCTTGTTCAGATCAAAACTATTCATTTGGATATATAAGATCTTGACAGAATCCAGCACCATTGATAGGCTATCCATGGAGAAACTCTTCGTTGAGCATAGAACATAATATTAGTACAAAATTTGTACTCCAAGATGATATATAAATTATGCGTAGAAATTTAAAATGCAGCTTATGGTTACAAGTGTAGATGATAATATAAAGTACCCGAAGAACTGTGGAGCCAAACACCATATTGAAATGAGCACAGAGATCATGTATTACACACAAGGTCTCCAGTTTAGGTGCAGAGAGGATGGTTATTTGCAATGGTGAATAACTAGAATCAAGGGTCAACCTTTGAAGTGAAGGGGCATCTTAGATGATGAGCTGCCTTCCATCAAAAGAATTTCCAATTCTTACAAGGTTAGGCAACTTTATTTGGAGACAACCGATTCTAACTGTGAAAACAAGCACCAAGCACTCCAGCGTAGGGCAACTGGAGTGGATGATGCTATGCAATGAGGCCTCCGATATACGAACCCGCACAAGTGAAAGTTTCTTGAGAAATGGGATTCGAAGGTTTAGTACCAGATTGTTTGGTAGGTAGCACAGCGCAAAGGTTGCGGTGTGGAGAGAGGAGGAAAACCGCGAGATGGACATCGATGCTGAGGGCACAAGTTCATGGCGTTCGGTATGTGGTGTGTGATTTCCAGGAGAATAGTAGAACTCAAGCAGCTGTAGTTCTGTGAATTCAGGGGATTTCAGCTAGGCGTGCACCGTGTGGGGAATGGTATGCTTGCTCAGGCAGCATGACAGGATGCAGAGGCTTTGAACGGAGCCCTGGTGGGAGGAGATTATGGCTCTGGGATTTCTAAATCATTAAAGAGAGATAGATGACGACAGTCGAGATTAAGGGGCACGACACGCCATAGAGGGCGCCATCGAATTGAGAGGACTTGGGTGCGGCATCAATCCTTGGTGGGGAGAAGCGAGATGATCTCCCCAAGGACGGCGCCCGGGAGATCGCTGATGCGGTCCACCCGAGATTCTACGGTTCCCGGGATCCGATGGGGTGGGTCGCCGCTTCTCCCAGGCTGCCGGTGCGGGATCTACAACAAAGCCGCTGGCGGGGGAGCCTCATCTTCTTAGCGTTAGGGTCACCGACCCATTTTCCTCGAGGGCATCGCGTCAAGCCCACGGATTTGAGCAGAGTAACTAATGACGAGCCTAGTTGTAGTGCAAGCGAAGAAGAAGGGAGCTGGGGTTTCTCAGAGGAATGAGGAAGAAGGAGAGCTGGGTTTTTTGTAGGAGTGAGGTGAGGAATTTGGGGTACGAGGGAGCGAAATGACGTGAGGTGGGTAGGAGCGAGGAGGAAGAAGAGCACCTAGGTTTTTTTTGGGGGGTGTGCTGGGTGTGGGTAGCACCTTTTGAATTGATTTTACTATTTACTAGTGTGGATTGGCTGTTTTGTCTTGGGCCCACAGAAACAATTACTACTAGTACAAAGGAGACACCCTACAGCCTACCCGTAAAAACAATTACTACTAGTACAAAGGAGACACTCTACCGCTTCCGCTCCTCCTAGGTCATTGAAACGCTCCCTCATCAATGCCATTATACTTTTGTTCACCGACATGCGGGCCATGCATCATGCGGGCCCAAATGCCATCCACCAGATTAGAAGGCAGTATGCAGGCGGAGAGTCACCCCGGTCGTAGGGTGGCAGTAACGAGCCATCGTATCACAAAACCCCACCTCCCCGCAGTCTAAGTTTGACGGACGAAGCAACCATCATTTCACTCTTCGCTGAATCCCTTCTCCTCACCGTCTTCAAGAAAGGCAACACTCAGATCTCGCCATCGTTTTCTCTCCCAACGAAGGGAAGGTAAGCGGATCCGTGATGTTGGTATATTTTCGCTCGAGAGAAAAAAGAACTTTTGCAAAGCAAGAATCGATCCTCACTCTTTTTTGTTTCATTGTCATTGCGATTGTGTTTTCCTTTCAAAGGGTCTCCTAGTATTCGCTGGCTTCATGATGGACCAAGGAGAACCAGGCAAAGATCTGCCGATATTATAGCAGACACGGGAGGCTGATCCCCACGAGACAGAGAGCTCCAAGAAGATGGAGGCAACCACAGAGCCGACCCCAGATACGCTCACGGCCACTCTTCGAGATGGTCAACGCCTGCTTGAGGTTACAACCCCAAAGGCACCGCAGAGCAGTTTTCCCCCTTCGAGGATGTCTACCCCCCCACTGAGCTGCCCAAGGTGATTTCCTTCTTTGCCGATCTCGATTGTGGTTTTTCTTCTAAGTATGTGGTGATATCTTTTAGAAAAGGAAGTATGTGGTGATTAATAATGCATTTTTTATTAGCTTCGATGCCATGCTATACATAGTGGTTTAAATAACATGTGTTTCTTATACTGAAAAGTAATTCAAAACTTGTTTCTGTTTCAGTTAGAGCCCTGATGCAGACAAGGATTGTGTGGTTGTGCATGCCACTCGCTATGAGGCAGACGACCTGAATATACGCACTGGGAAAACAAAGTTCTTAGGCTGTTGGATCCTGGAAGCCATTTGCGGTTATACCAATGAAGAGGTGTATTCCAGCCTCATTGTTATCAGGCGTGTTGTCCAGGGTGTACTGAAGCACAAGAAGTTCAAACCTACTCCTTCGTTTGTGAGGCATACTGTTCTTGTCAAGCTTACGCAGGAAGATGACGTGGCATGCCTCGACAAACAAGTTTATCAGTGGCAAGGCCAAAAGGTTGTCTTCATGAAGGTTCACAAGATTGAGCTGCTGCGGGCCGTCATCGATGATGTTCATGGCAAGGTCCGTCTTGTGTCCAGCCCAAATTAGATCGAGGCATGAAATAGTTGCCCAAGCTAGTGTTTAATAGTAGTTTGATTGTGTCTAATTATCCGAACCTTGCTCATTATCGACCCCTCCGGGTCTAGTACTGCTTGAATCCGCCTATGGGAACCGCTGCTACTTTTGTGTGCCCGTGAATCATGTGAGAACCATCATAATTGTTGCCGAAACAGATGCGTCCTCACTACTTTTTTCATGAATATGGCATGGTAAGACATAAGTTGTCATGGTTTATCATACGAGCAAAGTGTGTTATGATGAAATAGAGCACTGCTCGAGAACCGTATACCGACGTGATACATAAGTACTTGTAAACACTGTTGGTGCTACCCCACTTGTAAGCAGCCAGCAAAACACAGCACATTGGCTCAGCTCGCTTCAACACTAGACTATCGACCAGCTAACAATCAACAATCTGCTGTCTGACATATAAGCAACTATGTATCTCGTTACAGTGGTTCATGCAGTTAATTGAGGCCACAATGTAATAAATTCCAAACGTTCAACGCTAGTCCAGTGCTCATGTGGAACACTCACATTAAACTCGTCTTCATAAAAATCTTGAAAAGCATAAGTTAAGCAGTTTTATACATCTCAATGATTCATAGAACATAACAAACATATACTAGTTCACAGCAAAAGGCAAAGTTGTGAGAAGGTTTACAAATCAGGAAAAAACAAGCAAGGCTTCTTCGAGCAAAGGGCCTCCCAAAGAGTTAAATTTCCGGAGTTCACTCTGGTGTTTTCTTGTTGCCACCATCCGGGTTAGGTTCTCTCGCTCCAAAATTACCAATTATAATTGTGGTCTCACCGAATGCTGAATCTGAACCATGCAGCAGATCGACCAGGTGAAATTCTTGTACCTTCCACTAAATTTAAGCACCGCTATTTGCGAAATAAGGCACCACAATGCCTCTTGTCCGCAAGACCGTCCAAAAACCGCCGTGCAGCCGTGCAGCTAGTCCTCGGTCCATGGATGAACTGGTAGAAAGTGCATTCCGGACTAGGATGCAGTTGTTTTCGCTCGTCCTCAGACCGCAATCGTGAAGTAAAACGCATTTAATCAGCTAGATTGTGTTGGTTATTCTACCTTAGTTACTACCAATGTAGGGATACCTTGAAGACGGGAGGTTAGACGATGGCAACGAGGGATAGCCATCTCATTTTTGCACAGTTGTACTAGAACTGAGGTGTGTGCTTTTGATTGCGCGGATAGAAACGATAGGGAGATAGACATCCCGAAACAATATGGAGACAGACATCCCTATTTGTGCAAATACGGAATACGGTTATTTAAACAGTGACAGATATTACTAATTTCCCCCGTTTCCTCTTAGAACCAAGTCCTAGATTCATGCTACAGCTTTCCCACTTTCTTCCCTATTTAAACCAACGCTTTGAGTTGACTGTATGAACTAGCTTTACTTCTAATAATAGAAGTCTAGGTGGCTTTGGAACAGCGGACGGAAGTAGAAAGGATCCACACGAAGGGGGAAGAGCTGGGGCAGTAGAGCAAGGTAGGTTTCGAAGGAATATATACCTGAGGGTCGTCGGCATGTGGCAAACACAGCGTCGGGAGGCCGCATCTTGGCCACAATACCGCAGGGAGGAAGAAGGGGTCGGAGGCCCTCCCGAGCCGGCGCTCTCTCGGAGAGAACGGCACGGCCGCCAATCGGGACGCACGGGCAGCCCTTGGTCTCCTCCCTCGCCACTGACGACAGCGTGAACGATGCACCTACACCCCCTGCCCTGGTCGAGGTTGTCCGGCCGGATTTGTGACCAGCCGTGAGCTGAGCGAGAGAGTGTGGCCACCTATGTCTTGCTTAGATCTGGAGAGCATGAGAGAGTGAACGAGAGGAACCCTAGTAAAGAAAGCGCTAAGGCTCCTGCTTTTATATATAGTGGAGTGATTTTGTTGTACCGGCTTCAAAAAAATGCGCTCCTACGTGTACCCGCGAGTGGGTGTGAGAGAGCTAGTGTGTGCGTGCACCACTTCTCTTCGTGAGAGTACAATATATACTATGCCCAAAGAACGTTCGCCACAAGAGTAATAATATAAGTGTGTGACGTGTGAGCTAAAATAAAATGTGCGCGCCGTCTTTTGTTTTTTAGAAGTTCTGAGGGTAGGGTGTGAAGAGCACATATGTGCGTGACGTCTACCTACAAATAGACGATGGGTGCAACGTGCGAGTCTGCGAGAGGACTCGGGAGAGTTGTGACTCGTGAGGGTGCGTGTGCGTGAGAGAGAGGGGGGCCCGTATCAATGCAATGCATGTGTCCGTAAATCATTATCCGACAAACGTTCGCCACAAACCTTTTCTTGACGAATGCCGTAAGAACCGTTAGATCGGCATCCGACATTGTCAGTTTTGCCATGTCATTTAACAAAACAGCCACTCCTCCTACACACAAGTCTTCCACGTGAGTGTTAGCAACTGCCATATGCTCCCTCAGTTCCGAAATGCAGTGCATATAGCTTTATTGAAAATTAGAACCTCGCAAACTTTTACCGAGTTTTCGTGTACCAAATTGCACATGTAGAATACCCTGTATATATATCATTTCATTCAACTTCGAGAGGTAACTATAAATATGGGTGAGGAGTATACAAAGAAAGACCATCGTATCACTCGCAGCAATTTCAACCATCCTTTAGTGTCGAGGAATATCATAGGAACTCTATATGATATGAGTTTTATAGGATTTGTTTTCCTTTAGAGCCAATTGGTTCATAGGAATAGATTCATATAGTCTACATTTCAAAGGAAATAAACATGATATCATTTCTATAGCTTTAGAGCCACTTGGTTCATATGAATGGATTCCTATACTCCCTTAGTTTCAAAGGAAAATAAACATTAGCATATATTCAATAGAAAAGTTCCTATGATATGAACCAAATTACATCTCTTTACTGATCCCTCCTCATAGGAATTGAGATACATGTCATCTCTAGATTCAATAGAAAAGTTCCTATGATGTGAACCAAATGACATCTCTTTTCCAATCCCTACTCATAGGAATTGAGATCCTCCATGTCATCTCTTTCCCTACAACTTCCATGTATACATCTTCTATTCCTAAATAGACAGTACAACCCACTAGTAGCTTTTTTCCAAAACATGCAACTATGGCACAAGAACTATATAGTGTGCCAATAACTTTGAAAGATGGTCGCTGCATGAAGCTAACCCGACAGTGCAGAGATGGGAAAATCCGAGCACTACTGGCCGTTGGATATCTTCAACATTCCACCAGATCTGCCACATGTACAATTTAGAAGACTCCATGGTTGAACTTAAGCATAATGCACAAACCTCAAAACACAAGCACTTCTCCTTTGTTCTAGAATCTTCAGATCATAATTGATTATTTTTCTAAATGAATTGCCATTATTTGTTTTTTACTTTATGATTTACAATGCACAACCCCATGAATCTTAACATTTTCAGAAAACTAATTGATTTTGAATGAGATGAACTATAAGAACTAAACGAACATCTACATCATGCATATATGACTCAAAGCTTTACATGCTATAGTGTGTATTTATTCATAATTTGGTTTCGAAATCTCCTGCGTTCAATACATGTGTACCTTACTAGTTTTGAGTAGAGTAGCAAATTTCATGCGGCCCCGGGTATATCAAAATGCAGGGCCCATGCATCATTACCTTTCGGTCGAATCTACGTCCACAATTTTTTGTACGTGCTATATCTCCACTGGTCCCTGAACCCAAAATGCTGCCTCGTTCCCGTAAAACCAAGCGGCCCACACATATTTAAGGCATCGACTCGAACCCGTTTACTATGTCGTGGCCCCCCACGCCGTAGTACTCCTACAAACCCTACCGCCGCACTCATCATCGGTTTTCTTCAAGAGGAAGAGGGAGAAGCCGATTTGTAGTGGAGGCGCTTTCAAAAAAGGATCTGTAGTGGAGACCCCTACCCTAGGGTGCCCTAGGTAGCTGCCGCATGCATCATTGTTTTCTCTTTTCTTTATGCTCTTGCGCGCTAGAGTGAAATGATGGTTGCTTCGTCTGTCCAGCTTAATGCGGGAAAGGTGGGGCTTTGTGATTTTACCCCTCATCGCTCATTTTCTACTACTGCGGTGCTACGACCAGGGTTCCTCCAATTCCAACCGCTGCTCCAAACTGTAATTTGGTGCATCGCACGTGGAGCAAGACGGTGGATGAGCCACATGTCTGCCAAAGGGGTCCTGTTAAGTGTGTCGCCATTTCGTGTGTGGACTGACCCTGCTTGAGTTGCTACGCCAACACGACAGGA
Organism: Aegilops speltoides; assembly: GCA_021437245.1. NCBI lineage: Eukaryota > Viridiplantae > Streptophyta > Magnoliopsida > Poales > Poaceae > Aegilops > Aegilops speltoides. Next base: position 496,867,107 of record CM038143.1, read on the forward strand.
GCAGCCTACCACTTGGTTTTGCTCCTTGGTGAATCCCGACTATATTGATCTAAAAAGATACGTGCTGAACTACCCTCTTTGTCTTGGTTTTTTATTTGTAGGTGTCTCGGTTTATAGGGCCTGCATGTAGTTCTAGGTCATCCAATTGACTAACTAAATATGAGTTACTATGTCACAAAAAGTATATCATTGGATTCTTATTGGTCGATATGTGAAGAAACAAGAAACGAGGTAGAAGTTAATGCACCGCGCCTTAGTATTTTGGGATTATTTGGTTTTCGTAAGATGACTTACTCACCTAGACAGAGGGAGTAGTTGTATTTAAAAGTCGAGGGCGGGGCTTTTCCTGCGTGGTAGGCGGGGCAGTTCCGCCTAGTCGGTTCGACAGAGACGCGAGAAGATGAGGGAGTAGGTTGCTGCAAACGTAGGGCTGTGTGCTTTGACAGCGAGTTACTGCTGGACAGGTGGGACCCCGTGATTTGACTTGCCATTATCATTTTAACTGCGGCGCTACGACCGGCGTGAGTCTCGCGATTCCTGACCACCTCCATACAGGTGCCTCTCCCAATGCTTCACCATGTAGTAGTAGAGGCTGGCTCTTGCATGAGAGCCCACTTCTCCACTTTTTCCTTGCCTCTCTTTCCTCCACATATGCAAAAATGACATGTAAAGCACACTATTGTACTTACTTGTTCCTTACAGGTTAAGCTTGCCACATAGGCATAAAGTCCGATGTGGCAAGTTAATCAAGAAGAGAGAGACTAGTTTGGTGACCCAAGGATGAAACGGTGCTAAGCGCGTACCTAGGTGAAAAGACAATTTTGAGTCTATAGCTAATTAAATGAAGCAAACTTAGCAACACCATTTCATTGGAAGAGATGACTCCTTGGCAAATGCAATAATACTAGTATTTCTGTGTCCCATTATATAAGAACGCTTTTGACACTACACTAGTGTCAAAACATTCTTATATTATGGGACGGAGGGAGTACTAAGAAAGAGATAGAGAGGAGTAAAAAATACACTTATAGCCAACCTTGTTGTAGTATGAGTGACTAAGCGATGACTATGTATGACATGCCAACATCGATAGCCTAACGCACCGTGTTAAATCTCCAAAGGCGCGATCGCCATGAAATGATGCGACGGTCGTGGTAGGCGCGACCATGATACGGGCTGCTGGCAGCCCTTGGATCTGAGATCAAACGGTCGCATGCTAAGTTGCTAAAATTTTTAAGAATAACCCTCCAGGATAGGATATTCACCCATAGGTCTAGAATCACGCCATGCAATCGTTCGATCTCAGAACCAAGGGCTCTCGGAAGCCCGTATCATGGGAGAATGGAAAACCACTACCCTGCCATTCGCACGCTGGCAATTCGCTCCTACTCGTCCCCACACATCCTTTAATACTACGGCGTTCGCTCCTAGTCGTCCCGTCCATTCACATTACGGCAGTTCCACTAATCCTAACCCTCCTCCCAAATCCATGGCGTCCCAAATCTCCCCGATCGGCGGTGAGTACAAGGTTAGAACCATCACCGGCGATGAGTTCGACGTCATCTACACCCGCATTTCGCCGACGGTGAAAGGATGCCTTTCGCTTCGTACATGTTCAAAACTCACATGATGAGTGGGTCGCTGGGCTAGATGTTGAGTACACCACGCCAGTGGGACGAGAGAAGGATCTAAACGGCGAAGAGAGGAAGAAGCCCGCCGTGATCCAGGTTTGCGACATAACGCTTGCTTGGTCTACTACATATGCCATGCCGACGTTGAGTGCCAGATTTTAAGAACTTCCTCGAGGACAAAAAGTCAAATTCATTATCAGAGACTTTAAGAACAACAAAGAAGTCTCAAGGCTCGGATAGGCCTCGTTGTAGGCAACCCTTCGACCTCCAGAAGAATCGGCCGGTGCCCTCTCGTCACCTTCAATGCCGACCGGCAGAGCCATGGTTCATCCTTCAGACGTAAACCGGAGAAACCCCATACACGCTTTCATTGTCATGCATGGCAGCGGAATATACTAGATATAGACCACATCCAGTACGCTGCAATGGATGGCTACCTTTGTTTCAATATCTACAAGGGTTGGATGAAGAGCGACAGCCAAGTTGGCGGTTCAAGCAAAGAAGTATCGGCCAAGAGGAAGAGGGACAAGGACGAAGTCGAGGACGTGGACAAGGACTCCGAGTAAGGTGGCAGTGTCGTTGCTCATGGTGGTTCTAAACTTCTAATGCAGTGTCTACCGGATTATTTGCATAGTTTAATTTCAGTTGTGCTTAGTTTAATTTGAGGGGTGTGTTGTGCTGAGCCCCCGGCAAAACTATGTTATGTTTCTTCTCGTTACTTTAACTCTTCAGTATGTACATACTAGTACTAGTATTTCTTTAATAGAATTTACCCCAATTAAGCACGTACTAGCTTTTTTAATAGTACTATATGCATAATTTGGCGACGAGCGCTCTCTCTACGTACCACCTTTTTTTAAAATTTCAATTTTTGCTCCATGGCGCAATCCATCGATAGTGGAGTACTACTATACAAAAGTATACATTTTTTAAAAGGCTAGCGTACTGTTCATCACACACACACACACACACACACACACACACACACACACACACACACACACATATATATATATATAGCCTGTTAAATTCTCAACCTAGAAAGACGTGCATGCCATGTAGTAAACCGATCCGGAGGAAGTATAGTAAAAATGAGGTGATTTTACCGAGCGATCGGCGGGGGAGCATGGCCTGTCATGCGGTCCCACGTGTCATGATGTACCAAGGCAATGCGCGTGTCCCTCTTGAGGCAGAAGAAATACTAGTACTACGTGGTTTGAGATGATGTCGAACCGAAGTGTGAAATAATGGTTGCTTCGTCCGTTTGGGAAGGTGCGGCATTGTGATTTGACGTCTCATTGCTCATTACTAATATCGGGCGGTACGAGTGGGGTGCGCCCCCCGCTGTTCTCAATCCGTTATTTGGTGCTTGACACGCCGATTCGGTTGCTATATGTCCCACATGCCGGCGACAGGAAGTACATAACTCATGAAAGGGAGTGTCGACGGAGGAGTATACTACAGAATTCATGAAAGGGAGCGACTTAGTTTTGGAAAAATCTGTTTTTACGGAGTATGTACCCACTAGGGTATATAGGGCTCATCTAAAAAATATTCGTTTTTCCGTTTGATAAGTCTCAATTCTACTATACTAGTAGTAGTACCATTACATGTTGGATTTCGAGGTGCGTTAGATCAGCCGACGCAAGCAGTGTCAAGAGGACACTAACCAATGCATGTACAAGTTCATGGAAATTTAGTGGTCATTCATGCATTCGTTCTAATTAATGCCTCGGTAAACATAACTTCTTGAGAAAAACGAGCGATCTTGTGCAAACTACGAAATTAATTCGACCACTCACCGCTACCTTGGTTGGAGAGATTTTGAAATTGAGCCATAAACTGGAAAGGAGGGAGTAGTAACTTTTGTCTCGATTATTATTTGTGGCCTTGTATAGATGCAAAATGTATTTTTGTTAGTGGCCTTGTATAAGTAAATAGAGGAGTACTAACCAAAGTACATAGTAGGGACGAGGAGTAAACGGAGGAGTAGTAAAATTTTCTCCTCGTTATGAGCCATCAAGTGGCGTGGGGTGCGGGCGTAAAGGCGCATGTGAGTACAAGAGTAAGCTTCACCTCATCCTGCGAGCCACCGCGCCCGTGCGCGGGGGAGACGGCGTACTAAGCAAGTTTCTCCTCATTCTGCGAGTTGTCGGGACACATCAAAAGTACTCCAGTGTATAGAGCCTTGCCTCTAAGGTAGGCCCCACATGGTTTGCCTCTTTTTTTAATTTAACATAATGCATCAAGTCGCAATTTGTTTGTTCACCCGTGGTAGACGATCCTCCCTCCACCAAGTGGACAACCAGTACACGTGCCAAATTACCATGTGGGCTGCCTTTTTCGTACAGAAATGAGCTCCAGCGTGCACCGGCGCGGGTGTGGTTGGGAAAGAGACGGCAGTACGTGCGCCGTGTGTGCACCTCTTCTCTTCGTGCACGTCCCCCACCTACGTGGGTGTGTGTGAGAGAGATACAAACCTAGACATAATGCGCCGTCCATCCCCATGCCTCTGCCCAGTCCGACCACCACTCACCACCACGGCACCACGCCCCTCCTCCTCACCTTATCTCTCATATTTCTCCTCCATTTTTATATACAAGGCCACTATCAAAATTACAATTTACAGATATACAAGGCCACTAACACTAATCGATGCAATATTAATGGTGTTTGCCTCGTGGTACTAGCAAAGGAGGACATTAATTATCCCTTGCATGCATGCGGAGTTTGTAAAAATGCATCTTGATGTTCCGTGCAATGCACGGGCATCTTGCTAGTCCATGAAAACAACACATGGCAAAATTCCAAGGCTAACGAGGGATTTGAATCTGTTGGGAGGGGCTGTTTGATCTTGCCCGGTAGCCAAAATATTGGCGACCCTTTTGTCCACCGGTGCCTTTGCCACCGATGAACGAGGAACGACTCGGGTGCTCATGCTATCATGCATCCTCCAGCGCGCACGTTGGAGACAAGCTTGCACGAGCTGTGTTTTTTGTCCCACAATGCCGCCTGAGCCCCCCGCAGACCGACCGGCGACCCTCAAATTACGCCATCCAACCGTAGCCGCACACATTATGACAGAAACTCAACCAACCGGACGAAATTCACGCAAACACGTAGACAAACTGATATTTCATATAAACAACAATGGAAATCATATAAAATACCGGATTTTCACACAAACATGACGGATTTCATTACATTCAAATGAACTACGCGGTGCTAGTTCTGGACAGCACAGGTATATAATACCTGGCCTAAATGGTCGCCCGCACGATCGATTTGTGTTCCTCATGTCCGGCAAAGACGATCACCGGACTGCCGGAGCCCCGGAGGTATATGCTTCAATAAGCAATGACGGCTAGCTTCCCCACTACCCAAGTGATATCACTGGCTGGTGCCGAAGATGATGGTGGCCGGCACCGGTTCGAGTTCATCACCAGCCACTACTTCGCCATGGTCGGCACCGGCTCGAGCTCATCCTAACATTCACCTCTTCCGTGGAGCCCATGCGGGTCGATTTAATGTCCTCACAACAAAGGATCCGCAAGACACCTGCTGTGTATGCCGGCGCCGCCCGTGGGTGGCCTTCATGGGACCCAAGCGGTGGCGGCCTCCCGTGTTCTACTTCTCCTCGATGATGGCGGCGGACGCGGAGGCGCTGGCCACCGACTCGTCGCTCTCCACGCACCCAGCTTCTATCGCTGCTTGCATGGAGCGGCCACCGGCATGGGAGTCTCGGCCACAGAAACGGGAGACACGGTACGAGGCAGCAACGTGGACGGCAGCAACAACGCCCGTGCGCCGCTCCTCGTCGAGCTGGCCTGGAGCGGTGAGTTGCTGAACCGTGCACCGGCTTGGGGAGGCAACTGGCTCCGTCGGGCGAGGGGAGGGAGGTGGATCAGCGAGCTGCATAGCTCGTATCCAGCGGGCTACCCAGCCGGCTTGGATGCGGAATAACTACTCTTCGTAAGCCATTGTAAGAGTGGACAACATGGTGGAGGAGATAAGGGAGCGACGGAGGTGTGCGATTCTTGGCCGGCGTTTGGCCTTGTTTAAATAGGAGATTAAATAAACGGCGGGCGGGAGGAGCTCGGCTGGCGTTGCATTCAACGGCGGCCCAGTCATGAACGGACGTGTGTCCAGAGTGGGTTTCTCGGCTTCCACACGGGCGGGTTTAATGGAGGCGTTTGAATGCGGCACGGAGGCGTGTTCAGCTGGGCGTGCCGCGAGTGGCGCCCTCTACTCTGACCTAGGACACCGCATCATTCTTCCACTGACGTGTGGGCTCTTTGGGTGCATGGTGTTGGATATATGCCCTAGAGGCAATCATGTATGATGATATTTCCTATGTGTTTATGAATAAAGATAGTCCTTGGACATTATCAATGATGTGTATCGACAAGTACGCGACTTGTTGGTGGGACTATGCATTGTATGATGATTGTCCTAAAAGGTCCCTAGTCGAAAGGGCTGTGTGGTCGCGCAGCTGACTAGACTAGCATATGACACGGTCAATGGCTTGGCTCACTAGCCATGGAGCATTGGATGCTAACCGGATAATATGGACTTGGAAAGGTCTGGTCGGATTCGATGTAGTCGGATCCGAGTCGAGATAAGGTCCGAGTCGGACAAGACCCAACAAGGAGACGCAACGATATGTCATCTGTGAGTCTCTAGTACAACATACGTTCTATGTCCTAAGACCTGAGCTGACGCGTGTACTCGGGATGGTGAAAGACTTGCTTTGGGCCGACCAAACGCTACTCCGTGACTGGGTAGTTACAAAGGTAGGTTTCGGGTTTGTCCAGTCCGATGTTGAGAGACATGGTCGAGCAAGATGGGATTTGCCCTCGATCGGGAGAGATATACTCGGGCCCTCGTGTGATCCGACCAGGATAAGCATGGCTATGCGACAAGGATTATGAGATAATCCGTTTGTGGTCGGTATCACTGGAACGAGAAAGAGGTCGGGCTAGCACAAGGATGACAGTCTCGCCTTGAGCCGGACAACATATATCATGAGGCAAAGGGAATAGAAGTGTGACACGTTGTACAGGTTCGCCTAACCAGCTTCATAGTCTGCTTGGTGGTCGGCATGCCTTGCTAGAGGCCGCTACCAACCATGCAGGTCGGAGGTGATCCAAACTGCGACTAAGCCGACTTGAACCTAAGGGGTCACGCGCTTACGGGAAGAAACCTACGAGGTCGGTTCATAGGACACTAGTCAGATGTGATCCGAACTGGACTAGGAACGTCACCGAGTAGACTTTGGGATTTAGGGTCCGTGCGAGGCCCAAGTGTTGAGCCTGCGATGAAAGCCTATATAAAGTGGAGGTGCGGCACACTCATGCGGTTGATCGCTTCGGCGCTGCGACTAGGGTTTGCATGTGTTGCGAATAGCCACCTCCACTCGCCGCTGACTGTGTGATCGGACCTAGCAGTCCGCTGCACGGTGTTCCTCTTGCACGCCATGATACCGTTAGAGGCGGTGCACTTTGCGCCGCTCGCGAACTTGTACGGGATCGACGACCGTGTCGGTGTCAAACCGGCGGATCTCGGGTAGGGGTCCCGAACTGTGCGCCTAGGCGGATGGTAACAGAGACAAGGGACACAATGTTTTTACCTGTGTTCGCCCTCTCGATGGAGGTAAAACCCTACTCCTGCTTGATTGATATTGATGATATGGGTAGTACAAGAGTGGATCTACCACGAGATCAAGGAGGCTAAACCCTAGAAGCTAGCCTATGGTATGATTGTTGTAATGGTTATTCTGTCCTACGGACTAAAACCCTCCGATTTATATAGACACAGGAGAGGGCCAGGGTTACACAGAGTCGGTTACAATGGTAGGAGATCTACATATCCGTATTGCCAAGCTTGCCTTCCACGCCAAGGAAAGTCCCATCCGGACACGTGATGAAGTCTTCAATCTTGTATCTTCATATTCTTGGAGTCCGGCTGACGATGATAGTCCGGCTGTCCGGACACCCGCTAGTCCAGGACTCCCTCAGTAGCCCCTGAACCAGGCTTCAATGACGATGAGTCCCGCGCGCATATTGTTCGGCATTGCAAGGTGGGTTCCTCCTCCGAATAATTCATAGAAGATTGTGAACACCAGGATAGTGTCCGGCTCTGCGAAATAATTTCCACATTTCCCCGTAGAGAGAATATTATGTACACAAGTTCAATCTGCTGACGTATCTTGTAGCATGACGTCACACCACTACCGAGCCTTTACTTGAATCGCTTTTATTATACCACCTAAGCGCCATTAGCAAAGCGGTTTCCTGGCACGCCTTGTCGGCAGAGATCATGTTCCCTTATTCTGGATTCTCATCAATACGGACGGGGTAACCCAACCACGCCTGCCGCCACCTCCCTCTATCGGCGAGTCCCGAACGGTCACGAGAGGCGACTCTTGGTATTCATCCCTTTATAATAGGACCAAGGCTCGCTTCTTTTCTTCAATCCTCCGTTGAATCTTCTCCTTGCTCCAAGTTCCAACACCCGAGCCCTAGATTCGAGCGCCGGACCTTCAACAATGTCCGCCCGACCTTCGATTCGGTGGATGCCCTCCTCCGTCCACGGAGGAGGACGTGCTAAAGCTGCGAGAGGCCAAGCACATGCTTTACGAGATTTCGCACAGGTTGCCTGCCGAAGGGCAGGCCATCCCCACCCCCGAGCCCGGCGAGTACGTCGTCTTTGTATCCCACCTCCGTCGGGGTTTAGGCTTCCCGATGGATCCTTTTGTGAGAGGGCTCATGTTCTTCTATGGGTTGGAACTTGGCTCCGTTGTCCATCCTCCATATTTCCGCATTCATTGTCATCTGCGAAGCCTTTCTCCGCGTCACCCCCCACTTCGGCCTGTGGCTGAAGACCTTCAATGTCGAGCCGAAGATGATCGGGGGGCGTCAAGCAGATCTTGCGGGCGGCCAGAACAGAGGGCCGATGCCCGTGGCCCGAGGGCTCCTTCCAAGAGGAGCTCGGCTTGTGGCAGCAGGAGGGTTCTATATCACCGCTCGAAGGCGGCGAAGCCGCCGCCCGTATTCCGCTCGGGACCTCCTCGACGGTTGATGTCGTGGGTCAACCAAGGGCTCAACTAGGGGCCGTCAAAAGACGTGCCCCTATTGCAGAGCCGGATTCGAGACCTCCAAGCGAGGGAGATTGATCTGGTCGTGGTGAAGCAGGTTATGCTGATTAGGCGTCTCCTGCCCTGCAAACGCCATCCTCTCCGGCTATGGGAGTTCAATCCGGAGGGACCACGGATTCTCCAACACTTTATGGGTACGACACCCGTGGAGATGTACGAGTTGTTCTTCGGATCACGGGTAGTGTGTCCGGAATTGACCGAGGACGCCGGCCTAAGCTGCAATCGCCCGGATACTCAAGTAAGTAGCTCAGTGTTCGGACGTACCGTTTGTTTGCCTTTCTACAATTCGCCTTTTAACCCGTCATCCTTCAACAGAGTGGATAGCGCAAGCAAAGCTGATCGATATCCGCCCCCCCCAAAAAGACCGCGCCGGATCCCATGTGGTCAAGATCTTTGGAGGTTGCGCCTTGAAGAAAGCGGAGGGAAAATAAGGGAGCTACTGCTCGCCCAAGGAGGATCTTGAAGGCGGGGATCGAGAATCCCTCCTCCAAGGGGAGAAGAGGACCGCCTGGAGACCCGGAGGCCAAAGCCCCTAAGCGGGGAAGAAGTTCACCGAGAGGTCCTGCGTCCGGGGAGGCCCCGGCCGCACAGTCTCCCCTAAAGCATCAGTCCTCCAGCAAGCCATAAGTAGAAAAAAGAGAGCTCAGTAAAAAGAGACAGCCCTATTTGTGCTTCTGAGGATAACCGAATTTCTACCTTGTAGTTCGGATCTCCGACCTTCTCAGATGAGCTCATCTTCGGGGGATCTTCGTCCGGAGATGGTGGAGAGCGAGACGCCTCCGTCCGCTGCACCGTCAGATAGGGCGGACGAGCCTGAAGTGTCATCACGGAGGGTATCCCCGAGCCCAGCAGAGCCGAAGAGTTCGGCGCCGACTAGTGTTCGGACGGGGGAGCTGAAGGATCTGCTTGGGAGGGCGTCCATCTCAGAAGATCACCGTGCATTGATGCGCATGGTGATTGGAAGGATTTCGTCCGCCAAAAGCGGATTGCATAATGCCGTCCGGAGTTTGCTGGCGGGGTTTGAGGTATGTAAAAATGACACCCCTTTTTGATAGTTTTGCACATAAAGTGCGCCCTGTATAGATAGTAGCCCCTAAGACTCGGTAGGTTGTCAAAAGCGACAGCGTGCCGAGGATCAAAATCGCAGGTATTGAGTGTCGCCTTTCCTATGCAGGTGGCAGATAGTCCGGGGGCTAGCCGGACTGATGGAGTTGCTGAATTAAAGTGGCAACTCGATGTTGCGGATGCGGACATCGTGCTAGTCAACAAGCGACTTGACGAGTCGCAAGGTAAGTTGTTTCTCCGCAGTCACCTACTAAGGGAGCCAAAGCCCACCTCTTACAATATTTGTTCTTGACGCAGATGGTGCTGCTGCTGTGGAGAGCCTTTGGGCAGAACTTGCTCAAGCCAAGGAGCAAGCCAGAATGAGTGATGCAGCTGCCTCGAGGGCGGCTGAGGAGTTAGAAGCCGAAAGGGCTGCACACTGCCGAAGCAGGGAACAAATGGCCGAAATGGCCGTTAAGTTGAAGGATGCTACCGACCGCAATGAGGCTCTTGAAAAGGAGCGCCTATCGGAGCGAGAAGACCTAGGGAAGGCCACCGCCGAAGCCAAGGATGCCCATTCTGCAATGCGGGCTATAAAGGAGGAGCTGCGCCAGGCCGGAGACATTGTGGCTGGCAAGCCTTTTCTGCTACGCTGCAGGTTTACGGATCCAAAGTATGCCCAACTTGGCCAGCTGTGGGGTCCGGAGGATCCTTATATAGACTTAGCGGCGAGTGCGGCGGATGCCGTTGTGCACTTCCGAAGTCAGAAGGATCACAAGACGGAAGAGCTGTTTTGGTCTCAATTCCATAGTTCGGATCGTTCACTTCCGCTGACCGATCGGTTGGCCGAATGGGCTGAGCTGAATGGGTTGTCCGGACTTGCCATGATGGATATCGTGACTCATGTCTGGCCGGATAGGCCCAAGTCGAAGAGCTATTTTGGCTTATTGCAGCAATTTCTTGGGGCGGTGCCGCATATCAAGGCGATGAAGCGGTCGGCCTGCATAGAGGGTGCACGGATGGCACTCACCCGTGTGAAGACACATTGGACGGAGATGGATGCCACCGCTGTTGCGACCCAGGGTTCGGACGAGAGCCGGTTACCCGCCGAGCACTATTTTGGGGAAATTTTTTGTGGTGCTCATGTAATAGAGTCGCAGTGCTCAAAAAATGTCACGTTCAAATGAACGTTTAATTTTATAAAACAATGTTTATGATGTAGGCGCTTTTTGTACTTGTGCGTTCAAGTATTGAAATATCTCCTGTGCGGCCGTTTATGTATACGTATGTATAACATGAAAGATGGCAGTCGTCGGCTTCAGCCCCCACGCACAAGGTGCGGGGGTGTTTGCAAAAATAGCGCATTTTCACACTTAATCCGACGTCTCGGTCCTGTTAAGGAGGTGGTAGTGTAGCAAATGAGGCAACCGGACTATAATGCTTTATCACTTTCACTTAGCCATTGGAGTTCGAGGGTGGGACTACGATATAGCCCACAGGGCACCGCTACTCTCCGAATTGGGCGTATGTGTCCGATCGAAACGGTCCTTCGTCAAGCGGAGGAATTCTAAACATTCCGTGGTCGATCGAGTGGTTGACCAGTCTCTCGCTATATCATGACAAAGCCGCTTTCTCTCTTGAGGTGCTCGCCCGGCGAACGGGGCACAATTGCGAGTAGTTCTCCGGTACGCGTTAGCTGATGATACGGAACGTAAGGCAGCAAAACACGAGAGCCGGGCAAACCCAACATTTGACCAAAGATATGATTCGGAGCTGATGCATATAAGGCCTAACTCGAGACGCCGAACACTCCCTAAGGTGTTCGGTCTTTATAATAATGGGCAGAACAATGCCCTGAGCCCCTAGTGTCCAGGTACGGGCGAGGTCCTCTGATGCGGCCGATGCCAAAACGTCAGTCTCCACTCTGGTTATAATGAGAAACCAGGGGATTATAGCAACAAGAGACAGTAACAAACAGGGTCTTAATCTAAAAAGAATCCTTGCAACGGGTCCCTACTGCACGTCTGCGCCTGTGTCTCTGTTGTGCCGTTATCCTGGACAGGTGTGCATGTTGTTCATCTGTAAAAAGAGAGGAACTTAGTTTGAAAGGAAATCGTGCGAAAAACTGCATAAAAATATTAATAAATGAATAAAGCTGAGCCTATATTAGCTCATTATTGCTTATGTGTGCAGCCCCTTGTGAAGGGGTGTGCGGCTAGGGAGCCCCTAGCTTGTTTATTCCGGACTCGTCTAGCCGTGTCCGGGGTCTTTGAATGACCCTTTTAATGAAATGATGCCACATGGACCGGGCATTTTAAGTGTAAGAGACGTGTAATGTGGTATTGCGTTAAAGCGGACAAAAGCTTCACGTCCCAATAGTGCTTGATAGACACTTTTGAATGGGGCGACATGAAAGATTAGCTTTTCGCGTCGGAAGTTGTCCGGTGACCCAAACACAACTTCTAGTAATAAGGAGCATGTGCACTTGGCGTAAGGGCCTGGCGTCACTCCTTTAAAGGAAGTGCGGCTATGTCGAATTTTAGTAAGGTCTATCCCCAACTTGCGGATTGTGTTCGGATATAGCAGGTTTAAATCGCTGCCGCCGTCCATCAGGACTTGTGTAAATTGTAGTCCGTCGATTATAGGATCCAATATCAGAGCAGTCCATCCTGCATTTGAACATACGGAATAATCTAGGTGGTCAAAAGTGATTGGTTTTGACATCCAATCTCGAGGTTCCGCTGGGGTGGACCGTGCGACACCTGTCTTAGCGGGTGCCGCATTGTTTTTCTGTAATATCACATGAAGTGAGTTTACTGTTTTGACTTCTTGTGGGAAAGTCTTTTGTTTTCCGGTGCTCTTCTGGTGGGGTTCATCATCATCCTCGCTTGGTGTGTCAAGCCCCTTGTGTTCGGCATTGAGTCGGCCGGACTGTTTGAAAACCCAACAATCTCGGTGGGTGTGGTTGGCAGGCCTTCCGGAGGTACTGTGGATTTGACATATCCGATCCAAAATTTTGTTTAAGTTGGATAGCTCATCACTGTTGTCCTTAAGAGGCAGTGTTTTGTTGTTTGGCCGCGAGCTTTTGAATTCGGCGTTGACCGCCATGTTCTTTGGGCTTTTTTCTTTATTCCGGCGCTGATCCTTTCGGCGCCGTGATTTTCCGTTTCCATCTCTGATCTCGGATGTACTTGTGTCGCTGGTGCTGCGTCTTGCTAGCCAGCTGTCTTCCCCCGCGCAAAAGCGGGTCATGAGGCTTGTTAGCGCGGCCATTGTCCTCGGCTTCTCTTGGCCGAGGTGTCTGGCGAGCCATCCGTCTCGGACGTTGTGTTTTAATGCTGCTAAGGCTTCGGCGTCCGGATAGTCGACTATTTGGTTCTTTTTGGTAAGGAACCTGTTCCAGAATTTGCGTGCTGACTCTCCGGGCTGTTGAGTTATATGACTTAGATCGTCTGCATCCGGAGGGCGGACATAAGTCCCTTGAAAATTTGCTCTAAATGCGTCCTCGAGCTCTTCCCAACTTCCAACAGTGTTTTCTGGGAGTATTTTGAGCCAATGCTGAGCTGGCCCTTTGAGCTTGAGGGGTAGATATTTTATGGCGTGGAGATCATCTCCTCTAGCCATGTGTATGTGTAGTATATAATCCTCTATCCAGACTCCAAGGTCTGTTGTTCCGTCGTAAGCCTCTATGTTTATGGGTTTAAACCATGCTGGAAATTCATGATCCAGCACCTCATTGGTGAAACATAGTGGGTGTGCGGCGCCCCTGTATTTCGGTGTGCCGCTGTCTTCGATCACTTGGCGTGTTGTGTTGCTCCCTGGGGCCCTCTGTTCTCCCAGGATCATGAGTTGGCTTGTGTGTGGCGCCGCTTGTCGCTTTTGGCCTGTCATCTGGCCGTCTATCCGGCCAGGCGGCCTCTTTGTTCTTTGACTATGGGGCTCTATGGCTTCCTCGTCAAATTCGGCAGCGACTTTGCGCGGGTAGCTCTTTGATTGATGGCCATTGCCGTATTTGTGCGTGGTTTTGAGCACTTTGCTCCACCTCATTACGAGTATGTCTTACGCTGTTTTGAGCTTCCGTTTTCCTTCTTGCAGACTTCTTGCGGTGGCGGCGAGTCTTTTGTGAAGGTTCTTATGCTCGGTGGTGTGTCCGGCATGAGGTTGTCTAGACTGTTGGTTTTGCGGGCATGTATTGATTATCCGATTCGCCCTGTTTGGACGGTTGCTTGGTTGCATGTTAAATGCGTCCTTTGGTTACCTGCTCTATTCTTGGGTCATTAGGAGCGCTTGTTTTTGTCGGCGGGACTTAGGGCGGCGTCTGCGTCGTCGTTTTGGTTGTTTGTCGGCGGGATTATCCTTTGCCGCGCCCCGTTGGTCCTCGTTATCGCTTCCTTTTGGGGTGTCCACCATATATACATCATGGGTCGGGGTGGCCTTCCAGTGCTCAGTGAGCGTTGGTTCTTGATCGTCTCCGGCATCGTCGTCCATACCGTCGATGTCTTCGGAGTCGTAGTCTAGCATGTCGGTTAGATCATCAACAGTGGCGACAAAGTGGGTGGTGGGTGGGCTTTGAATTTCTTCGTCGTCCGAATCCCAACCATCCTGGCCATAGTCCGGCCAGGGCTCTCCGAATAGCGAGAGATGCTTTAGCGAATTTAGGATGTCGCCAAAGGGTGAGTCTTTGAAAGATGTCGCGCGGTGAACTCCATGATCGGCGCGCCAATCGGTTTGATTGGCGGGCGCAGGAGGTTCGGAGTCCGGCAGGGAGTCCGGCACCTCGGAGTCACGGGCTTTATAGGGGACAAGGTCGCTATTCGGCTCCATCGCCGTAGCGGTTGCAGCTCCCGAGGCGGTGTCCAGCCACCCGTCCTCGATCTGCGCGATCGGCTCCGAACTATGGGTCGGGCGGATTCGTCTTGACCTCAAAATCTTGTCCGTGGCGAGCTAGATCATGCCCATTGTGACAGTGCGGCATGCTCGGCTGCGGCTTGGATCCATCGAAGATCAAGTCTCCGCGGATATCCGCCGTGAAGTTTAGGCTTCCAAATCTGACCTGATGGTCAGGGGCGTAGCTTTCGATCTGCTCCAGATGGCCAAGTGAATTGGCCCGCAGTGCGAAGCCGCCGAATACGAAGATCTGTCCGGGGAGAAAAGTCTCACCCTGGACTGCGCCGTTGTTGATTGAAGAAGCCATCAAGCCTATCGGTGACGACACAGAGGAACTCTCAATGAAAGCACCAATGTCGTTGTCAAAACCGGCGGATCTCGGGTAGGGGGTCCCGAACTGTGCGTCTAGGCGGATGGTAACGGAGACAAGGGACACAATGTTTTTACCCAGGTTCGGGCCCTCTCGATGGAGGTAAAACCCTACTCCTGCTTGATTGATATTGATGATATGGGTAGTACAAGAGTGGATCTACCATGAGATCAAGGAGGCTAAACCCTAGAAGCTAGCCTATGGTATGATTGTTGTAATGGTTGTTCTATCCTACGGACTAAAACCCTCCGGTTTATATAGACACCGGAGAGGGCTAGGGTTACACAGAGTCGGTTACAATGGTAGGAGATCTACATATCCGTATTGGCAAGCTTGCCTTCCATGCCAAGGAAAGTCCCATCCGGACACGGGACGAAGTCTTCAATCTTGTATCTTCATAGTCTTGGAGTCCGGCTGACGATGATAGTCCGGCTGTCCGGACACCCCCTAGTCCAGGACTCCCTCAACCGGCTTCTTGAGGGAGATTGGACGAGGAGGAGACGATCCACGCAGACGCGCTGCCCCAACTCTTCTTCCGCTGCACGGCACTGCGCGTCTAGTGGTAACGAACTGTGATCCATCTCTCGTAGTATGTTCTTGGTTGTTCTGCGCGTAGGAATTTTTAATTTGCTGTCGACGCACCCTACCGTAGAACCCAACACATGTCCTGCATGTCAGTGACCCAACGCAGGCAGCGCACAGCAGAGGAACCTTTGGTGGGCAGGGCAGTCAGAAGCAGGCATTTCATAAACCGATAATTGTTCATTGAGTGTGACGTCATCTTTTGCATGTAGTTAAGCCTACTATGTTGATAGCCCGTTCGATACGTTGTGATTCATAAAGACCGATGCAAACATCAATGTTCTGCTTATCACAGATAAGATTGATTAATACATGTAACAATCCATGTCCTTAACAAAGGGTGCATGCACGTATAGGTTGAGCGTGTGTCTTGGGTCGTGTGCTGTGTGCATGCAGGCGTGCGAGTGTTGCGTGCGTGCAAGGGTGCGTTTCAGTGTTGCATGCATGGGTGCGTACGTACGTGTGTTCGTGAGTGCATGTGTACGTGTCAGTGTTGCACGCTAGCATGCGTGCGTGTGTACGTTATGTGTAAGTGTCAGTGTTGCACGCCTACAAGCGTCCGTGTCTTGCGTACGTGCATGTGTACGTGCGGGGTGAGGCTACACGTCAGTCGACTGACTTTTTCATCTCTGGTCATTAGATTTTCCAGCCGTTGGATACGAAATCAAGGGCCTCGAGTTTATCATAAAACTCCACCCCCCCCCCGAGCCGCCACCACCACCGCCGAACCGCCTTCCCCCCCCTGCGCCGCCCGCCCTCCCGAAACCACTCCCCACCGCCGGTCCGCCGCACCGCTATCCTCTAGCCCCCCGCCCGAGCTTTTTCTCCGGGGATCCCCACCCCACCGCCCAATGAGTGCCCCCAACCGCCGGTGACTGCCAACCAGAGGTCTCACGACTTTAAATACCCACCGACCACTAGTTTATTACCATTTCTGTCCTTCATATACGCGCTGATGGGTGGGCCCTATGGTAATGTGTGCTGCTGAATGTGGACCGTTTGACTGGTCAATTGATCGTGTTATCAACAAATTAGGGAGCTGTATGGTGAGCCAGTGACCGTATGATCACCCTAAAATGTACTCCTATTTTATTAACACAGTACAGACTCAAACTACCATTTCTTTCTTTCATATACGGGCTGACAGGTGGGCCCCACGGTTACGCGCCCCGATGGTGCAACACTAGTTGTGCCATTTGACTGGTCAATTGATTGTGTCATCAACAAAATACGGAGTTGTACAGGTGAGCCAGTGACAGTATAATCATGACATGTATTTGTTTAACACGGTACAGACGCAAGGGCTCATATATACGCGCAAGCACTCACCGCTATAAGTGCACACACGTGAACCCTACACCTATGAGCACCTTCGAGAGAGTGGGCCAGCATATATGATCTTGAGATTTTACGAAGTCACCATAGGTGCCTCGTAGTCAAGTGGAACGTCTCCTCCCACTGAACGTACATCACCGGAAAATACTGAAATTAACACAAGATAAATGCGAGCACCGGGACTTTAACCTTGGTGGGCTCGAGAAACCACTGTCCTCTAACCATCCAACCACATGTTGGTTAGCACGACAAAATGTATGTGGTGACCGTGATGAGCTTATTCTGAAGTCCAGTGACCATATCGTGCTTTTGCTTCAAATACAATGACCGTAAGTGTCGTCAACAAAATACGGAGCACGCATCAAATGCAAAGTCCGTCAGTGTCATCAACAAAATATGGAGACGTATCGTGAGCTAGATACCGTTGTACTATTGTATATGCTTATTTTCTTAGTGGCCGATTGCGTGTGTGGTGTGGTGGGCACATCATTTCTAGTTGTGGTGGGTCAACATGAAGACTCATGGGTCGGTTCCATCCTGCGCCACATATAGGTTGGACCGAGACATGTTATACGAGACCCATGTGGAGGACTCGGCGTCAACACGGTTACAGTCACGGAGGACTCTATCCCCACTGGTGATAAGCCGACTATATATGATTTGTAACCCTAGGCCCTTAGTATGTTATACAAGCTTGGGGCTAGTTCCTCGATAGTATACACACATGCACAATGCTTGGTATTCACGTGTACTTTGTACACACCCCTATCACTAATATACAGTACCAGGAGTAGGCTCTTTCTTCAACTGCAAGGGTCCGATCCGAACTAGGGTAACACTTTGCCTCGTATTACCATCTAGCCTAACAGCAAGGGATATCCTACCGAATGATATGATGAAATCATATCTGCCAACTACTATTAGGGAATTGTGTCGGGGGGGGCAATGTGTGTGAGAGAGGCCTAAAGGTAATGTGCGTGCGGGAGACACGTAGGCACATATATGTGCGTATAGAGGGCTAGTAGAGACCGTGCATGTGTATATATGCATGTGAGAGAAATAGTGTTTTCCAACTGAGATTAGTGAAAAGAGTGGTACATAGTAGTCAGAAAGAGAGAGAGAGAAACAGAGAGAGCATGTGCATGAGACACCCCGACACCCTGAGAGAGATTGTGAGCATGTGTGGAAGAGAAATGCCGATGCATATAAAGTGTGTGCACTTATGCGTTAGATAGAGAGATATATAACGCGTTTGTGAGAACGGGGCGAGGCATAGTGCATCTACATGTAAAAGGCGGTTCTACGCATTAAATTAAAATATAAATGGCATTATTATTTTTGGATGAGATCATGAATTTTGCAAAACTGTGCATGGACGAAAATCGGTCTATCAGACACCCATACTCTATTGAATTCTAGCATGTGCATGTGTTTATTTCATATTATCGATCCATAGAGTGAGAGCGGTTTGAAATACAGGCAATGGATGCTTTTGCAATTCATATATAAACATTAATTAGTGCACTCCTTGTTGTTAGTGTGAAGCACTTTATACATTTGTCACTTGCATGGATACATTCCAAATTGCTAGCTACGAAATAAAATACATGTCAAATTCAACATAAAGGGGGTTTTGAAGATTCGAATTCATAGGAAGTGCATTCATCTATTTGAACCAGAGATAATGGCATTTGTAAATCAGATGTAAAAGGGGGCATCAGTCTTTGTTGTGAGTTTGAACATGCTATATATATTCATACGCATATCTAACTTTTTTTTGCAACCAAGGAGATTATACCAGGAACCACGCATGAACTGAGGTAAGTTGCATATTTTTAATATATACTCGTGTACAATGTATATTAAAATGTACCCCCTCCATTCCAAAATAATCGTAGCTTTAGGATTTTCAAGAGTAAAGATTTGTGAAGTTTGACAAATCCTGAAAGTTCAATTCAAGAGAACCGAAAACGGTAATGCTTCTGCTCCCAAATATTGAGCAAAGCGCCAAATAGGCCTCTGGTCACCCGAAAGCACGCAAGACTAATGTTTTGGTGGTAGGAAATTACTGTCCTGACTCTGTTCCGTGTAGCCTATCGGCCCGATGTCCAAAGGTCTAAACCGGGGTAGGTTTGTAACTTCACCAAGACGCCAGTCTCAACCGCCTCCGAGAAGCATTCATACGCTGCGGGCACCTAAACACCCATGCGCTCGGCCGAAATCTATCCCACCCACATTTGGGACACCGACATGACTGTCCTACCCCAACCCATAATATGTCCGAAATTTTAGATGGGGCAAAGTTTGTAACTTTCCCCAAATTTCAAACAAGCGCGTCTCAAACCGAAACATTGTTCCCCCTTAGTTCCCCGCCTCCCTCCGTTTCCCCATTCATACTCCGTGGGCGCGAAAACGCCCTCTCCTCCAGCCACCAAACCCCAGCCTCCTCTGTTCTCCACCCCATAGCGGCCAATCCACCGCCGCCCTCCTCCATCACACCGGAGCTGGTACCCTGACGTCGTCATCCAACGCAACCGCATCCGCAACGCCCTCAAGGACTTAGCAGCTGAAGCTGAGGTAGAGCTGCCTCCACGACGCCGACGCCGACGTGCGCCGTACTAGAACCACTCCGACCACGCCGTCCTGCGCCTCACTGCTGCGGCTCCACTATCACAACCATCCACCACACCAGAGCTGTTCTCGCTATGCTGTCGTTCGCCGCCTCGGATCTGCTTCCCTGCCGCCGACAGACGGCCATCGCACCACACTCAACAACTTGGCCATGGGTTCGTCCAAGGCTGCACCGTCCTCCACAAATTCTGGTTTCCGGCGAACAACAAGATCGTCAGAAAAACAGAAGGAGGACACAGCACTGCCAGCAGAAAGAGGTACTCCTCTTCCCTTATTCGTGCAAATCTTACGTCTCCGCTCACACCGTATTCATCCCACGAAAGAAACTAGTTGAGCGCTTCTTACTGCATCTTCTTCGTGATACTAAATGCACAAGGTTTCCTCCCTTTTACTATTTCACCTTTGCTAGAGGTCAGTAGCCCGCTTGGATTTCAATTCAGGGTCAGTCGAACCGCAATTAAAAGAAGCAGCACCCACTTAGGCGCGCGGAGCACCTAGTCCGCCTGTTCCCCGGGGAAGCGGCGCATCGGTGTCTATCATAGGGGTGTGGGGCGCAGGAGCTGCTTGCGCCCGATCTGGAGGTCGGCGGGGCTTGAATGGATGGCGGGCGGTGCCAAGCACGGCGGTGCGGTGAGGTCGAGGGGAGGGCGCAGGCAGGGGAGGAATACTGGGCCGGTGGTCGCTGGCGTTTCGAGGAAGATCGTCAACACTGACTGGCTGGAGGTAGATGAAGGCGATCTGCCTGTTCTTTGTACATCGGACGGTGCAGAAAAAATGGACTGACCTATTTGCTTTCAGTCGACTGTTATTTTCATAGAATCCTGTAGTAATTGAGTGTGCCATGCATGTTGTAGAGCTATCATATGTCTCCCGTCATTTATTTCTCACCGACCTGCTATCTGCTACCTTTACACTGTACTAATTGTGCACACACTTCACCCATACTCACACTATTGTTTTTTATGCATGGGTATTTCAGACTCTG
Source organism: Aegilops speltoides (assembly GCA_021437245.1). Classification (NCBI taxonomy): domain Eukaryota; kingdom Viridiplantae; phylum Streptophyta; class Magnoliopsida; order Poales; family Poaceae; genus Aegilops; species Aegilops speltoides. The sequence goes on from CM038143.1 coordinate 496,887,728, forward strand.
ACGCAGTGTTGATGAATGCAGAAAAGAAAAGACAGAAGTCGCTCCAGTGTAATTCGAAGATAAGCACTAAGCGTTTCAGCGCTCTAATGGGTGCAGTGTCAGCAGTTGGAGACAGTAAACGTAGCTCTGCAGTTGATGATCTCAATTGCCACACACAACCATCCCAGGTGCTTGCTTTAACTTTGCGCTGTCAAATGTGGTTGCATGTTGCATATGGTGTCTAGCTTGTATTGCTTCCAATTTGGTTAAATTGCATCTGCTTACTTTACACATTATACCTTTGATAATGACATGCCTTCCTGTTTTTGATACATACTACATATGTCTATTAACCATGTTCGTACATCAAACTAATGCTCTTTTGTATCCCTCGTCAATCACTTATGATGAGACAGTCACCCGGGTGGGTTACTGTGAGACGCCCTACTCGTTTAAAGAGTGCAGTGTCATCCTCCCCACATGATTCTCAAGAAACAGCAAGGCTAAATGAAGATAGTCAACATAGCTCTCTAGTTGATCACCGCAATTCCCCCACACCACCATCACAGGTGATTGCTCTTACTTTGTAGTGTGATATGTGGTTGCATGTTTCATATGGTGTCTACCTTGTAATGCTTCTAATTAGGGTAAATTGCATCTGCTTAGTTAACACATTATACCTGTGAATATGACATGCCTTCCTGTTTTTGGTACATATTATGTCTTTCCATTAACCATGTTCTTACATCAAACTACTTCTCTTGTGTATCCCTCATCAATGCTCCTAATTTGTTAAATTGCATCTCCTTAGCTTACACATTATACATGTGAATATGACACGCCTTCCTGTTTTTGGTACATACTACATCTGCCTATCGCACCATGTTCTTACATCAAACTACTATTCTTGTTTATCCTGCGTCTATCGCTTATGATGAGACAGTCACGCGCGTGGGTTAATATGAGACACAATACTCTTATAAAGAATGCAATTTCATCCTATCCACATGATTCTCAAGAAACAGCAAGCCTAAATGCAGATATTAAACGTTGCTCTGTACCTGAAGACAACACTTCCCCTACACCACCATCACAGGTGCTTGCTCCAACTTCGCAGTGTGATATGTGGTTGCATGTTGCATACGGTGTCTAGCTTGTAATGCTTCTAATTAGGGTAAATTGCATCTGCTTAGTTTACACACTATACCTGTGAATATGACATGCCTTCCTATTTTTGGTACACACTACATCTATGTGTTAACCTTGTTCTTACATGAAACTACCTCTCTTCTGTATCCTGCATCAATCACTTACGATGAGTCACCTTTATTCGTTGCATATTGCATATTATTTCTAGCATGTTGCCATGTATTGCTTCTAATTTGGTCAAATACATTTGTTAGGGCACCCTTTTAATTTGGCAGAGTGATATTGGTTTCATCTTTCATATGGTTTCTAGCTTGCATCGATTCTAACAAGTTCAAGCACCTTGTGCTTAGTTTACACTTTATACATCATACATGTCAATATGTCACGCCGTCTTGTTTTTCATACATATTCCATCCTCCTATCATGCGGCTGCCTTACATGAAAGTAGTGTTCACAAGATCATGCATCAATAAGTTCTGAAGAGCAAATTTTATTCCTTTTTCTTATGGGTTTGACTTGACAAGGAAAAATCAAGAAAGAGGAAGGAAAAGAGTAAGGAAGGCGATGATGGTGGTCCTCTGCAGCAACGTAAAAGGAGCATCTATACCGATTCTCCTTCTAATGATAGTGCTTTACATGGTCCAAGTCTCCGCTCCGCTACTCCACCATCCAAGGTGCTTGCTCTAACTTGGCAGTGTGATATCTGGTTGCATGTTGCATATGGTGTCTAGCTCGTATTGATCCTAATTAGTGTAAACTACATCTGCTTAGCTTACACATGATACATGTGAATATGACACGCATTCCTGTTTTTGGTACAAACTATATCTGTCTATCACACCATGTTCTTACATGAAACTACTCTTCTTGTGTATCCCGCATCACCACTTATGATGGGACACCTTTAAGTTGGCGATGTGATATTGGTTTGCGTCTTGAATATGATTTGTAGCATGTATTGCTTCTAGTTTGATGAACGCCACCTATGACGAGACAGTTTTAACTTGGCAGAGTGATATTGATTGCACCTTCCATATGGTCCCTTGTAGTGTTTATAATTTGCTGAAGTGCCTTCTGCTTAGTTACCACATCATAGGTGTGAATATGTAAAGCCGTCCATTTTTTCGTACATATTCCATCCTCGTATAATGACTTTGCCTTTCATCAGAGTAGTGTTCGTCAGTATCATGCATGAATGAGTTTTGAAGAGCGAATGATATTCCTTTTTCTTGTCGGTATGACCTCACAATGCAAAATCAATAAAGCCGAAGGAAATTGGCAAGGCATTGGATGATGGTGGTCCTTCCGAGCAACTGAAACGGAGGTTCTCTACAGATTCTACTCCGCCATCCTCCCAACAAGATTCGCAAGACAACGCAAGGCTAGACAGTCAATGTAGCTGTGTAGATGATGAGCACATCTCCCCTACTCCACCATCACAGGTGCTTGCTTTACACATAATGCCTGTGAATATGACATGTGTTCCTGTTTCTACATCAGACTACTATTCTTGCATATCCCGCATCAGTCACTTATGATAAGGCACCTTTAAGTCGCCACTGTGATATTGGTTGTGTCTTGCATATGATTTCTAGCATATACTGCTTCTAATTTGTTGAAACGCCATATAGTTTGAACTTGGCAGAGTGATATTGGTTGCATCTTTCATATGGTGTCTAGCTTGCAGTGCTTCTAATTTGTTGAAATGCCTTCTGCTTAGTTACCACACCATAGGTGTGAATATGTCACATCATCCTATTTTTCATACATATTCCATCCTCACATCATGTGTTTGCCTTTCATCCGAGTAGTGTTCGTCAGTATCATGCATGAATGAGTTCTGAAGAGCGAATTTTATTCCTTTTTGTTATCGGTTTGACTTCACAATGCAAAACCATTACAGCTGAAGGAAATTAGGCCAGTAGTGGATGATGGTGGTAATTCGGAGCAACTCAAATAGGGGGTCTCTACAGATTCTACTCCGCCATCCTCCCAACAAGATTCGCAAGACATCACAAGGCTGGACAGTCAACGTAGCTGTGTAGATGATGAGCACATCTCCCCTACTCCACCATCACAGGTGCTTGCTCTAACTTGACACTATTATATGTGGTTGCATGTTGCGTATGATGTCTAGCTTATATTTCTTCTAACTTGAATTGCATCTGCTTACTTTACACATAATGCCTATGAATATGACACGTGTTCCTGTTTCTAGAACATACGTGTACATGATGAGCACATCTCCCCTACTCCACCATCACAGGTGCTTGCTCTTACTTGGAACTGTTATACGTGGTTGCGTTTTCCATATGATGTCTAGTTTGTATTGCTTCTGATTATGTAGAATTGCATCTGCGTAGCTTACAACTTATACCTGCAACGATCACTTACCCATAATACACATTTAACTTGGGACTGTGATGTAGGTTGCATCTTGCATTGTCTTCTAGCTTGTACTGCTTCTAATTTCTTGAAATGGCACTTACGACGAGACACTTTTTACCTCATAGAGTGATATTTTTTGCATGTTCATATGGTGCCTAGCTTTCATTTCTTCTAATTTTGTTGAAATGCCTTCCGCTTACTGTTTTTTCATACATATTCCATCCTCCTATCATACGTGTGAATATGAAATGCTGTCTTTTTTGTATATATTCCATCCTCCTATCCTCGCTTGCCTTACATCAAAGTAGTGTTAAATCAGATCATGCATCAACCAGTTATGCAGAGCTAATTTTATTCATCTTCTTGTGGTTTTGACTTCATAAGGCAATATTAGAAAATAGGAAGGAAAAGATTAAGTTAGGGGATGTTGGTGGTACTCCTTTTTTACGCAAAAGCAGAGACTCTCTAGATTTGCCACGCTATCGCTAATGAAGTTTAAGTCCCAAGTCTACATGATGAGTTCATCTCCCGCACTCCACCATCGCAGGTGCTTGCTCTAAGTTGACAGTGTGATAATTGGTTTCATGTTGCATATGTTGTCTAGCCTGTATTTCTTCTATTTTGATTAAATTGCACCTGCTGAGTTTATACGTTATACATGTGCATATGACATGGCTTTCTATGTCTAGAATACACTGCATCTATCTATCATACCATGTTCTTACATCAAAGTACCGCTGTTGTGTATCCCGCATCAGTAACTCATGATTGGACACTTTTAACATGGTAGTTTGATAGTGGTTGCATCTTGCATTGATTTCTATGTTGTACTGCTTCTAATTTTTCGAATTGCGACTTATGACAAGACACTTTTAACTTGGCAGAGTAATATTGGTTGCATCTTTCATATGGTGTCTAGCTTGCATTACTTCTACTTTCTTGAAAATCCTTCTGCTTAGTTTCCACATCGTAGCTGTGAATATGTCATGTCGTCCTATTTTTCTTACATATTCCATCCTCATACGGTTGTCTTACATCAAAGTATTGCTTGTCTGTATCATGCATCAATGAGTTCTGAAGAGTGATTTTATTCTTTTGTGTTGTGGGTACAGCTTGACATGGCAAAGTCAAAAAAGAGCAAGGAAAATAACATAGTAGGGAGTGATGTTACTCATAGTGCAGTAGAAGGTCCAAGTCCACCGGCTAAATCTATAAACACAGTATCACCTGCTCCACTAGCTGCAGCATCCGCTTCAACTGTACTAGCATCTCAACCAGTTACTCGTTCGTTTCCTCCGGAACTGGCTAGTTCCCAAGCTATCTTCACACCTAACACTACTTCCAAAGCACTGCTGACACAACAGGACTTGGCAAGATCAGATGAACCTCATGAGCATCAACACCAAGATGGTACCTGACCGAGTCAAGTTGCAGTTGCATGCTCGTTTATATGTACTCTCACAGTTTGATGTACACTAACACTTTCCATATTCGTTGTTGAACTAGCACCATGGCGCAAGCGGAAACAGACATCAGGGATAATGCTTGACAGATTAACAAAATCTAAAGGAAGAAGAATGGAGATCCATTTTGAGGCAGGTTTAAAAATGCCACGTGATGCTACAGAGTCAGCCAAGTTAGTATCAGAGGCAGCCGTTGCCGTTAGGTGTCATGCGCGTATCCTCCCAACGTGGATCCAGTACAGGAATGAGAAAGACAATACCCGGTTTAACACCTTCCTTGACCATTTATCTGTAAGTAATGTTATTCATCGCAATTAGTAATATTGTCTTGCTCTGTCCCATACTTTCTAGCTTCCTCCTAATAAGACTCACATTCTTTTTTCAACAGATGAGGTTCAAGTTGGATCCGAAAGATGATGCAACTAAACAAGCATGCACTCATGTTTTTCATGCGCTCTGTGACGATGATCGGTACCACCTTAGAAAATCTCACTTTGAAGGCAAGGCTAACAATGAAATCGCCCAAACATCTCCAATGGAATATATTACGATGAAGATCGGACATCCCTCGTTAAACACCGGTCCGATCCAAAGTATCGTAGGCTATATGTATTTGATCATACCACATATTGAACTTGTATTTATGTATGTGCCTTACAAGTGTATCTTCTTCTAGGCTAACTGTTTGAAGAACAAAACCAACCGTTCTAAAGTGAAATTCCAACAGACAACAGGATCTCGTAGCTATATTACACACTGCGAGGCTCTTGTAAATAGCTGCTACTTCCTTCTTTTTTTTGTGCCATATTATCGTATCTATATTGACTTGTTCCAAATACAGAGGAAAGCCCGTGCGGACCAAAAGAACATGAACCAATGCAGTGCAAATCTTCAAGGATTGCCACACCAGCAAGATGAAGGGCATGAGCACACCAGTTCAAGCCGCTGTTGTAAGTCCTTACTCCTCCTGCCTTGAACTGATTGGTACTGTGATGTGTTCATTTAACTACTTGGTTTGCAGCCAATGTCAGTTACTCTGTTCACTTTTATACATAGTTGTCTTAACGTATCATTTCACCTTACATGGTTTAAAAGAGATGAAGGATATTCTTTTGGTCTTGATCTGTAATCTAGTTGTTATGTTCACGTCTTTTACAATGATAAAATAGCCTGTTTGTTTTATATCTGTTTGTCCATGATATGAATGATGTCATACTATGTTCATCCTACTTTAAACCATGTCTCTTTATCCTTAGATGTCAACGAATGTGAGGAAATAGACAAGTAGGCATGCTACATGGACATATGTTCCGAAAGTGATTTTATTATGTAGTTGGCACTACAATACATGCTAATGTATTACAGTAGTTCACCAAAATAAGTTATGTATAAACGTTTAACCTACTTTGTTTGTTTTTGTCTCATTAGTAACTTATCTGGAACACTAATCTACAAGTTCAAACTTTCAGGAAGCTATGGAACAAATGATTGAACAGCCACAACCACCTGAAGGTGACGAGGCTACTACAGGCAAAATGTCACCTCTTGCTGCAGTGCGTTAGTATCTCTCCACTAATAGTGCAAAAAGCACCTTCTTGCGTAATTCTGGGTTGGTTGCCAAGGTAACCTCGTCCAAATCGCCTACTGAACAAAATCATCCTGCTAGGCAGAGTGATATATCTGTGCTCCAGACACAAGTCCAATCCCTAATGGACGTTGTTTCGGAAACAACAATGGTGGTTGAGAAATGTCGTGAAGATATGAATGCTTTTGAAACCAGACTATCAGACATTCGCTTCGTTGTTGAAGAGCAGTGGCGGAAAAAAGGTGGAGATCGTGCTGCTCCATCAGATTCTACAGCCTGAAACATTAGCACTTAGGTCAAATGATCCGTGCTTCTATACATATGATGGTGCTTTTATCTGGAAGGACTGTAAACTTTATGCCAACAGGCCTTTTGTTGTATGATTGGGATTTATTTTGTTGTGATACAACATTTATGATGCTGCCACATGCTGCAGTAATTATGACGCTATTTTTGTATAATGTAGGTTTATCTTAGTAATGTATTCACCCGAAAGCTTCGTAGGAGACCAACATGCCAACATTCGTCGGGCCCATTCCAATTGGGCTAAAAATGATTACGGGCCGAAATTGGCATGTAGCCCACAAAAAAATATCTGGGCTTAAATTAACATAAGCTTTCAAATTTTTCGGGTAGGCCTGTGCCCATAGTAGGCCTTTAACAGGCCTAAACATAATTTGGGCCCTCAGTAAAAATAGGCCATTTATAGGTGTAAATATCTCGAGCCCATAAAAAACATGGGCCTTTAATAGACCAAAAGTGAGATTGGGCCCTGATTGTGCCAAATAATCCACTGGACTTAGCAGGCCAAAATGGTGGCCCATTTACGATGCGGATATTTGACAGGCTGAAATTCGAAGAGGCCGTAAATGCGCCGACCTAATACACGGGCCTTTAACAGGCCAGAACTTCGGTCGGGCTATCGTCATTTTTATATGGTCGGTTAATGGGCCCGATATGACGTTGGGCCACATATGGCCCATGGTTTACGTTTGGCGTTAACAGGCCGAAAATGACAACAGGCCGAAAGTGGCCCAAATCTATAGTGGGCCTCTAACGGGCGAATAGCGACATGGCGAATATGACCCAATTCCTTCACGATGCGTTTATGGGCGAAAGTTTTGATGGCTCGTAAATGGGCCCAAATGAAGCTGGACCTTTAACAGGCCGGAAATACACCGGGCCGTAATTCGGCCCAATTACTTAGTGGACTGTTAACGGGCCAGAAGTGACCATGGGCCACATTGATGACAAGTTTAGACCAGGCCGTTGACGGGCCGATTTGACAGACAATGTTGGGACTTTAGCTGGGCCGGCCCATTATGGTCTGCAGAATCTTGTGGGCGTGATCCGCAAAATCTTGTGGGCCTTTAGCTGGTCCGGCCCATTATGGTCCGCTAAATTTTGTGGGCCTTTAGCTGGGCCGGCCCATTATGGTCTGCTAAATTTCGGTTGGGCCGACCCATTTAAACTTTGTGGGCCACTTTTGGGCCGGCCCATGTGTCAACATATCATACACCCATCTCGACCGTTGGATGAGTGACACCTGTGCCAACGCAGAGCTGACACGTGGATTCGTCAGCCAATGAGAATTTGACACATGGAAAATCGGCATTGGTCGTGGCTGTTAATGGGTTACCGGATCCAAAATCCGACCCGATAGCTTAACGGTGTTCCGTTACGGTGGATGCCATGTGTCGGCCACCCTTGATGAAAGCACTTATGTGACGCGCGATTTATCGTCATGGAAGTGGAAACTTCCGTGATGATAATTTTGGTAATGTCATGGAACACTTCTATGACAGCACAAGTATGACTATCTTGATTCTGTCATAAATTTGTCATGGATGTACATGCATGACAAAAAACGTGACCTACTGTGACAAACACGTATCATCACGGAAGTGTATGTTATTGTAGTGTTTCATTCCGTTTGGACTCCGTTTGATATTCCTTTTCTTCGAAACACTGAAATAGGCAAAAAACAACAATTTGGACTGGGTCTCCGGTTAGTAGGTTAGTACCAAAAATGATATAAAAGTGTAAAGTAAAGGCCATAAATATCCAAAACGGGTAATATAGTAGCATGGAACAATCAAAAATTATAGATACGTTGGAGACGTATCAACATCCAACCAGATGGCGATATTACCTTCAGTTTCATCTTTCGGACGAACATCGAAGGTGATAAGCATATTAGGCTCAAATGCATATGCCTTGGATAGTGCTCCCCAATTTTTGCATTCAAAATGGGAGTAGTTCTCTGTATTGTATAATTTTACGGCAAAACTATAACCATGCTTGGTCCTCAAGTGAACTCTCTTTACCTCCATACTTTCCATAGTACTCAAACCAATCTTACCCAAGACATACATTCTTGTATGGCAGGGGATATGCTAGTAGAATTGTAAAAAAATTAAAATTATAAGTTGATGCAAAAGAAGAAGAAGCCATGCTTAATTACAAAAAAGACTTGTTGTTGTGACTTACTGTATCCACTTCGAAGGCCTCATCCAGCATGATGCTGAAGCGCCTACCGCCAACTAGGCAAGGCCTGTCGCACAGGCCACGCTCGTCTTTGCAGTATTCGCACGTACCGCATTCCCTTTCCTTGTCAGACATTTCCTATAAATAAACAAAATATATTAACGACTTACTATAAATAAACCAGTTCTATTAATCACTTTACACACAGATCATTATTACTCAACACACAGATAACTATTACTCAATATGCAACGGGTTGACTTTAGGTCTGTCGAGTCTTCCTTCATAAACTCTCATCTCACGTATATGGTGGGCACTCCCTCTCTGATATTGCGACCTTCGGTGATGGTCGCTACTCCTCCTTTCCCTAGTGCATTACAAATATCTAGCACAAGGAAAAGAAAGAGAAGCGAACCCCACGACAATGGTCGGCATTCTTCTTCTCTCATATATGGTGGACACTCCCTCACTGATTTTTCGACCATCGATGATGGTCACTACTCCTTGTTCCCCTAGTGCATAACAAAGGTCTAGCACAAAGAGAAGGAGAAGCGACCCCCACAACAACAGTCGGCATTCTTCTTCTCTCATATATGGTGGAGACTCTCCCTCACTGATTTTTTTACTGTCATGTATGGAGCCCCGACAGACTTAAAGTCAAGTCGAAATGTCGTTTAATTCTCTTTCTAGCAAATTCGGGGCACTCGATATTTCCTACATATTCTATAACAAGTCATGCTTAAATTCACGGAAAAATCCGACATGACCTTTGCTAAAATAGGACATATCGAGCGCCTGAAATTTGCCAAAACGGAAATGAATCAACACTCTGGCAAAACATAGGCCACTCAAAAATGAATCAACACTTCCCACATGAGCATAAACTGGCGCTCATTGCATTTCAATGGTTCAATATTGACAAAAACATTTCAATATATGTTATAACCCGAACATTTAATTTGGTTAAGAAGCATAACTAAATACTCTAGTTCTACTCTATTCAACACCAAGGAGTGGAGAAGGACGAGGTGGACTTTTAGCTCACCAACTCGGGTGTAGAGGAAGTAGAGGTAGCTCAGATAACGATCACTCCAAGAAGACACGACTCTACAAAGCCTGCATATTCTACCGAGTAAAATTTTAATTAGATCATCAAATCTCATATGCCTAAATTTTCTTACTAAAAATAAACTAGTTCTATTAATTCAACTAGCTCAACTAAGCACCTACTATAAATAAAAATAATTAATTTTCTTACTAATTCAACTAGTTCTATTAAGTACTTCCTAAATAAACTATTTCTATTAAACACTTACTAAAAACCAGTAAAAAACTACATTTTACAAGAACAGTAAAAAATAGTTTAGAGTTTAGGAGAGATGGAGGGATGAGGGGGTGGGAGGAGCGAGGAGGTTGTGACGCCCCCGATTTGACCGTACACTAATCATACACGCAAATGTATACGATCAAGATAAGGGATTCACGAGAAGATATCACAACACAACTCTAGACACAAATAAAATAATACAAGCTTTATATTACAAGCCAGGGGCCTCAAGGGCTCGAATACATAAGCTCGATACACAAGCGTCAGTGGAAGCAAAATATCTGAGTATAGACATAAGTTCAACAAGGATGCCTTAAGATGGCTAGCACAAAAGCAACACGATCAAAGAGGCAAGGCCTCCTGCCTGGGACCTCCTAACTACTCCTGGTCGTCGGCGGTGGCATCTGGTTCCAGGGATCCACCATCGGGTTGCATCAACCGAAAAGAAGAAAGAAGGGGGAAAGGGGTAGCGAAGCAACCGTGAGTACTCATGCAACGTACTCGCAAGCATCAGATCTAGACTAAGTATGCATTGGTATCAAATGGAAGGTTTGTATCAGTGGACTGAACTACATAATGCCAGAATAGAGGGGGAAGGCATAGCTTATCAAAGACTAGTATCTTCAAGCAGCTCCAAGCATCTTGCAGCATGTAGAAGAGTAAAGAATAGCATTTTAACTTTTAACAAACATGTTGTAAAAACAACACCCAGAGATTCTTCCCCGACTCCCTGTGGAAGAGCAATCTCCGAGCTACATATCTCAAGTATCCATTTCTACTTATATAAGATCAGGATACAAGTCTGAACGTCCGTTACCGTGGACCCGGCTATTAATAGATAATCTTCCCAATAGAGGTGCACCACGTTACCCAACACACTTGATTACTCTAGTCTGACACACTTTTCTGGGTCAATGCCCGGCCTCAGAAGATCAATACGTCGCTGCCCTACCTAAGCTCAGCAGAGAGGTCCCTGCTGATCTACATCCTAATCACTCCGGTGTCTTGGGCCCATTGCCCGTTGCACTCCGGGTTGTTGTGTGCAGGGTGGATACCAGCACCGCCTCAGATGGCCAGCATGATCCGACCATGCCACAATGTTGAACTGGACGTCTAGAAAAGCTTCTACTGATACTGCGACGTCGAGGCCAATAACTATTCTCGCGTGGTGGTTAGTGTGTAAAGGCCAGAGGCCATCTAAGAACAAATACCCAAACCTGTTAGTGCATTGGGGGCTCGCGGAGACGAGCTGAGACTCACGATAATGTGACCCCGTCGCCCCGTCTCGTGGACTTACGGCAAGGTCCCAGATTGCCCAGCCGTGCCACGTGGAAAACTCGCGGGTGCTCTCCGGGCCCGCCCGACTTTCACATCAACTCGCGGGTACCCCTCAGGGCCGACCCGACTTCAAAAATGGCCTCAAGTAAATTCAAGGTAACCGTGTGTCCAAACATCAGGGGGAAAACCCGAGGAATCACCCTCGGTAGATCCCACTCGATGTAATCATCAAGGTGAACGTAAGAGGAACCACCCTCGAGGTTCACACTTGAGGGGGTTGCACGACAGAGTCGTATCGGGAGCGGTAAAGGAGAAATCACCCTCGATGACCACGACCGAATAGCTACACTACAGAGTCATCATCAGGAGTGCATTATGAGGTATCAGCATTGGCACTCGATAGTAACTCTGCAGAGTCGAGCAACAAAAGGGGCATGATGTGATGTGAGGTGTCGGGTCTGGTCGTCGATCACGTTGATCAAGTCGTCGATGATGAACAGGGGCAACAAGGACAGGGTGGGGGTCACTGATGTATCACTAACCAACCTATACTAAGCAGTTTAGGATAAGCAGATAAGGTACAACAACAGGTACAAAAGGAGACGATGCATCAGAATAGGAGCAATCAATTACAGTAGCAAAATCTAATGCAAGCATGAGAGAATGGAATGGCCGATATCGGGATGGTCAAAGGGGGGCTTGCCTGGATGCTCCGCTGAAAGGGAAGAAGTGTCGTCGGTGATGTAGCCGATCACAGGGGCATCAATAGCAGTCTTGGGGTCTACAGGAGATAAGAGGGGGAAGAAATAGTAAATACATGCAAACATATGCATAACAAGACAGTAAGCGGAGCTAGAGGTGTTCTAACGCAGTGCTAGGCGATATTGACAAAGGGGGAAAACATCCAGGAAAGTTTTCCTGGTTCTGGACGTCTGTCAGACAAATGAACCGAAGGGGAAAGGTTCGACGTTTGCTATACTAGGGACATGTGGCGGACGAATGGACTGCGTGTTCGATTCGTCTTGTCGTATTGAACAACTTTCATGTAGAAAACATTTTCATCCGAGTTACAGTTAATTTTCTATGATTTTCAAAGATTAAACAATTTCTAAATTATTATATTTATTAAATATTAAAACACTAGATACACCCGACACAGTGTACATAGAGTGTACACAGTGACTGGTCAACAGGGGGTGGGCCCCCCTGTCATAGGCTGTTTAACTAACTAACAAAATTAATTAGACTAATTAGCTTTCAGTTAACTAGTTAACCTATTAATTAATTAATTAATTAAATTATTATTTTTATTCATTTTTTAATCAATCTTTTCCCTTTTACAGGAAAGGGGGTTGGCCCCAGGTGTAAGTGGCCCGTAGGCCTTTAGTGGGCGCGGGGATTATCTGGTGCGGGCGTCCATGCACCCGCACGAAGGCGACGGAGGGCGCAGGCGGGGCTTTAGCCACGGCGCGGACAGGGGAGGGCGTCAGCCGCGGTGAGGAGGCGACAGGCGTCGGGGTGGCGCCGGGGACGTTGGGGGCGGGGTGCAACGGGGGCGGATGGCGTCCAGGTCGGGGAGAGAATGGGGGAGGCGACGCGGTTGGGGCGGCGGCGACCGTTGCGGTGGCGCCGGTGTTGGCACCGTAGGGTGCAGTCGTCGGGGCGGATCTGGCGGTCTAGACGGGAGAGAGAGAGAGAGAGAGAGGCGTGGGGGTGAGTGTCGGTGTCAAAACCGGCGGATCTCGGGTAGGGGGTCCCGAACTGTGCGTCTAGGCGGATGGTAACAAGAGACGAGGGACACAATGTTTTTACCCAGGTTCGGGCCCTCTCGATGGAGGTAAAACCCTACGTCCTGCTTGATTAATATTGATGATATGGGTAGTACAAGAGTAGATCTACCACGAGATCAAGGAGGCTAAACCCTAGAAGCTAGCCTATGGTATGATTGTTGAGATGTAATGTTAGTCCCTACGGACTAAGGCCCTCCGGTTTATATAGACACCGAAGAGGCTAGGGTTACACAGAGTCGGTTACAATGGTAGGAGATCTACATATCCGTATTGCCAAGCTTGCCTTCCACGCCAAGAAAAGTAACTTCCGGACACGAGCCAGAGTCTTCAATCTTCTATCTTCGTAGTCTGGGAGTCCGGCGGATATTGACAGTCCGGCTGTCCGGACACCCCCTAGTCCAGGACTCCCTCAGTAGCCCCTGAACCAGTCTTCAATGACGATGAGTCCGGCGTGCATAATGTTCGGCATTGCAAGGCGGGTTCCTTCCTTGAATAATCTAGAGAAGATGATGAACACCAGGATAGTGTCCGGCTCTGCAAAAATAATTTCCACGTCCCACCGTAGAGAGAATAAAATATACACTTAGCTCAATCTGCTGACGTACTATGCGGCGTGACATCACACCGCAGCCAAGCCCTCGTTTGAATCGTTTTATTCCGCCTCAGCATGTTTAGCGAAGAGGTTTCCTTGGCACGTCCTGTCGAAGCAGAGATCGTGTTCCCTTTTATTCCGGGATCCTCATCAATACGTGCGTGGGTAACCCAACCGTTCCCGTCACCACGCCTCCTCTATCGAAGGGGGAATCCTAAACGGTCACGGAGACGGCCCTTGGTATTTCTTCCCCTTTATAAGAGGACCAAGGCCTGTCCTTGTCTTTCAACCTCGCATCGAATCTTTCCTCCGCTCCCAGTTCCAACACCTAGAGCTTCAGATTCGAGCGCTTCGGATCCACAACAATGTCCGGCTCCGACCTCCAGGGCCGGTGGATGCCCTCCTCCGTCACGGAGGAGGACATATTGAAGTTGCGAGAGGCCAAGTACACGCCCACGAGGTTTCAAGACAGGTTACTGCCCCAGGCAGGCCGTGCCAACCCCGAGCGGCGAATATGTCGTTTTCGTATCTCACCTCCGTCGGGGATTGGGTTTCCCGACGGATCCCTTCGTGAGAGGGCTCCTGTTCTACTACGGGCTGGACTTCCACGACTTGGCTCCGGAGTCGATCCTCCACATCTCCGCATTCATTATTGTCTGCGAAGCCTTCCTTCGCGTCATCCCCCACCTCGGCTTGTGGCTGAAAACATTTAAGGTGGAGCCGAAGATGATCGGGGGGCGTCAAGCGGAGTGCGGCGGGGCGACCATAAGCAAGAAGGTCGATGCCCCGTGGCTCGAAGGTTCCTTCCTAGAGGAACTGGGATTGTGGCAGCAGGACTGGTTTTACATCACTGCTCCAAGGCGCAAGCAAAAGCGCCCTCCTTCCGCCGGGACCTCCACGCCAACCGATGTCGTGGGTCGACCAAGGGCTCAATTGGGGCCGTCCAGGGCGTGCCCACACTGCAGGCAGTTCGAGACCTCCAAACAAGGGAGATCGACCTGGTCAAGGTGATGCGAGTCATGCTAATCGTGCACCTCCTACCTCCAAGCGTCGTCCTCTCCGTCTATGGGAGTTCAATCCGGAGGGACCTCGTATTCTCCAGCATTTCTGGGTGTGACACCCACGGAGATGTACAAGCTGTTCTTCGGACCACAGGTGGCGTGTCCGGATTTGGCCGAGGACGCAGGCCTAAGCCGCGATCGCCGGATACTCGGGTAAATAGCTCGAGCCGGACATTCTATTTGTATGCCTTTCAAAAGATTGTCTCGACCCTTTGTTCTTCTGAGGAATGGGTGGCGCGATCAAGGCTGATAAGGTGTCGGCCCCCCTCCCGAGACCGCACTAGAGCCCGTCTGGTCGAGAATGTTGGAGGTTGCGCCCACGAGAGGCGGCGACGGGGAAATAAAGGAGCTAATACTTAGCCCAAAGGCGGCAAGAGGAGGAACCAAGGATCCCTCCTTCAGAGGGAGAAGAGGACCGCCTCCGAAGATCCGGAGGTCAAAGCCCCTAAGCGTGGGAAGAAATCCTCACCGGGGGGTCCGCAGTCCGGAGAGAATCCGGACGCGCAATCATCACCGAAGGACCAGCCCTCCAACGAGCCGTGAGTATGAAAGAGGAAGTTTAATAAGGAAGTACCTTCGTTTATGCTACAGAGGTAACGAAATATTTATATCGCATTCGGATCTGCAGCCGTCTCGAGATGAGTTCATCCTCGGGGACCTTCTTCCGGAGATGGTGGAAGCGTCGCCTCCGTCTGTAAGCGCCGCCAGATGAGGCGAGCGAGCCCGGTGTAAATCACGGAGGCGTCCCGAGTCCGGAGGGCGAGAGTTCGGCACCCCGAGTCGGCGGGAGAATCGAAGAGTTTGCTTGAGAGGCGTCCATTTGAAAGATCACCGCGCGTGTCGTATGGTGGTCGGAAGGATTCGCGTCGAAAGCGGATTGCATAATGCCGCCATGTGCTTCTTTGGCGGGATTTGAGGTATCTTGAAAATGATGCACCCTTTGTCTTTTAACAGTTTTGGATTAAAAAATGCGCCCTGTATAGATAGTAGCCCCTGAGACTCGGTAGGTTGTCAAAAATGACAGCGTCTGAGGATCAAAATCATAACATCTCGGTAATGAATACCGCCGTTACGATCTGGTGGCGGATAGTCCGTGACCAGCGGACTAGTGAGTTTGCGAATTAAGTCGACAACTTGGCGTGGCGGATCTTGACATCGCACTTTTCAACCAGCGACTTGACGAGTCGCAAGGTAAATAAATTCTCCGCGGCCGCTTTATTGAGTGGGTCCAAGCCCGCCTCGACAAGTTATATCTTTATTACGATAGTCTGCTGCTGTGGAGAGCCGGGCGAACTTGCTCTAGCTAAGGAGCAAGCCGAAGGAGTGATCTGACTGCCGTGAGGCGGCGAAGAGTTGAAGGCGAAAAGGCTGCGCCTTTGCCTAAGCGAGGCGGAGGTGGCCGAATTGGCCAAAAATTAAAGGATGCTACCGACCGCAATGAGGCTCTTGAAAAGGAGTGCCTATCGGAGCGGGAAGACCTGAAGAAGGCCACCGCCGAAGCCTAGGATGTCCGCTCTGCAATGCGGGCTATGAAGGAGGAGCTGTGCCAAGCCGGAGAAATCGTGGCTGGCAAGCCTTTTCTTATGCGTCGCCGGTTTATGGATGCCAAGTGCGCTCAATTTGAGCGGTGGAGTTCGGAGGATCCGTGATATGGACTTAGGCTGCGAGTCGGGCTGATGCCGTTAAGCACTTCGGCCGGGGGGATCACGAGACGGAAGAGTTATATTGGTCTCAATTCCATAGTCCGGATCGCCCTCTTCCGGTGGCGGACAGGTTGGCGAATGGGCGAACTAAATAGACTGTCCGGACTGGCTATGGTGACATCGTGGCCCATGTATGGCGAGAGGTCCAAGCGACGAGCTACTTGACCCATCGCAGCAATTCCTTGGGCGGTGCCGCATATCAAGGAGATGAAGCGGTCGGCTGCATCGAGGGCGCGGATGGCTCGCCCGTGTGAAGGCGATGTCCGGAGATGGATGCCACCGCTGTTCTTTGCCCGAGTTCGGATGGAAACCAGCTTCTGCGAACATTATTTTGGGGAAGTTATGCGTGGCGGTCGTGTAATAGAGTCGCGATGCTCAAAAATGTAACGTTCAATTGAGCGCATTAACTTGTAGATCAATGGTTATAGTGTGAATGCTTTTATACTTGTGCTTCCAAGTAGTAAGACTTCTCTGTCGCGGCCGTTTACGTATATTTTTGTATAACACGAAAGATGCAGTCTTGACTTCAGCCCCTCGCACAAGGTCTTTGGGGTGTTTGCAAAATAAGCGCATTTTCACACTTAATCCGACGTCTCGGTCTGTTATAAGGAGGTGGTAGCGTGCGAACGAGGCAATCCGGACTATAATGCTTTATCTCTTTAACTTAGCCAATGGAGCTCGAGGGTGGGGCTACGATATAGCCCTGATGGCACCGCACATCTCCGGATTCGAGTGCGTATGTGCGACCGAAACGGTCCTTCGTCAAAGCGAAATTCTAAACATTCGATAGTCGATCAAGTGGTGACCAGACTCGCTATATCATGACATTAGTTTTCGGCTTTCTCTCTTGAGGTGCTCGCCCAGCGAACTGAGGGCACAATCGCGATAGTTCTCCGGTGCGCGTTAGCGGGTGATCTGGCGTAAGGCAGCAAAACACGTGAGCCGGGCAAACCCAACATTTGACCAAAGACATGATTCGAGCTGATGCATATAATGCCTAACTTCGAGGCGCCAACACTCCGAAGGTGTTCGGACTTTATGATGGGCAGAATTATGCCCTAAGCCCTTGTGTCCGTGCACGGGCATGGTCTTGACACGCCGATGCCAAAGCGTCGAGCTCGCTTTGGCTATAGGAAGGAGCCAAGGAGAGTAACAACAAGAGACATAATAAAAAGGTCTCACGCAGGTCTTAATCTGAAAAGAATCCTTGCAGCGGGTCCCTCTCGCACGCCTCTGCGCTGTGTCTCCGTTCGCGCCATTATCACTGGCGGGTATGCACGTTGTTCATCTGTAGAAAGAGAGGAACGTTAGTTTTAGAAACAGTTCGTGCGAAAAATATGCAAAAGAAGAAATATAAATAATTAAAGCAAGGTTTATATGAAACCGCGATCGGTTGTGCGCGCAGCCCCCTGTGAAAAGGGTATCGTCTATCCGAGTCCGGATTCGTCTATCCGAGGCCGGGGTCTTTAAGTGACCCTCGCACTGAAATGGCGCCATGTGGACCGGGCATTTTAAGTGTAAGAGACGCATAATGCGGTATGGCGTTGAAGCGGACAAAAGCCTTTCGTCCCAACAGTGCTTGATATTCACTTTTAAATGGGACGATATGAAAAATTAATTTTTCGCGTCGAAAGTTGTTCGGCGATCCGAACCCGACTTCTAGTAATATCGAGCACATGCACTTGGCGTAAGGGCCCGCGTCACTCCTTTGAAGGAAGTGCGGCTGTGTCGATTTTGGTAGGGTCTATCCCCATCCGACGGATTGTGTTTGAATATAGCGAGGTTTAAGTCACGCCTCCGTCCATTAGGGCGTTTGTGAATGCAATCCGTCTATTATCGGATTCAATATCACGGAGTCCGTCCCGCGCTTTGAACGCTTCGAGTAGTCGGTGGTGAAAGTGATTGGTTTTGATATCAATCTCTACGGTCTCTGGGTTGGACCGTGCGAGGCTCTTTTTAGAAAGTGCCGCACTATTTTTCCGTGTCCTCACATGAAGTGAGTTTACTTCTTTGACCCCTTGTGGGAAAGTTTTTTTTGTTTTCCGGTGCCCTGCTGGCGGGGTTTATCTTCTTTGCTTGACGCGTCGAGCCCCTTGTGTTCGGCGTTTAATCGGCCGGACTGTTTGAAAACCCAACAATCCCTGTGGGTGTGATTTGCGGGCCTTCCGGGGGTACTGTGGATTTGACATACCCGACCCATAATTTTGTGTAGGTTAGATAGTTCGTCGCTGTCATCCTTGAGGGGCTGAGCTTTATTATTTGGCCGTGAGCTTTTAAATCCGGCGTTGACTGCCGTGCTCTTTGGGCTTTTCTCTTTATTCCGGCGGTGTTCTTTTCTGCACCGTGATTTTCCATTTCCATCTCTTATCTCGGATGTACTTGGGTCGCTGGTGCTGCTTCTTGCCAGCCAGCTATCCTCCCCTGCGCAGAAGCGGGTCATGAGGCTTGTTAATGCGGTCATTGTCCTCGGTTTCTCATGACCGAGGTGTCTGGCGAGCCATTCGTCTCGGACATTGTGCTTGAAAGCTGCTAAGGCTTCGGCGTCCGGACAGTCGACTATTTGGTTCTTTTTGGTAAGGAACCTGTTCTAAATTTCATGTTGACTCTCCGGGCTGTTGAGTTATGTGACTTAGATCATCTCAGATTCGGAGGCCGGACATAAGTCCCTTGAAAATTTGCTCTAAACGCTTCCTCGAGCTCTTCCCAACTTCCAACCGTGTTTTCTGGGAGGCTTTTGAGCCAATGACGGGCTGGCCCGTTGAGCTTGAGGGGTAGATATTTTATGGCGTGGAGATCGTCTCCTCGGCCATATGTATATGCAATATATAGTCTTCTATCCGAGACTCTGAGTGGTCTGTTGTTCCATCGTGAGGCTTCTATGTTTATGGGTTTAAACCCTGCTGGGAATTCGTGATCCAGCACCTCGTCGGTGAAGCATAGTGGGTGTGCGGCGCCCCTATACTTGTATGTGCCGCTATCGTTGGACACTTGACGTGTTGCTTTGCTTCTTGGGGCTTTCTTTTTGAGTCCATAGATGGACCTGGCTTGGCCATTGGACGGTGCAGGCTCTATGGCCTCCTCGTCGAATTCTGGAAGCAGCTTACGCTTCGGGTAGCTCTTCGATTGGTGGCCATTGCCGTATTTATCTGCGGTTTTGAGTACTTTGCTCCATCTTATTGAGCGCGTCTTCCTTGTTTTGAGCTTCTGTTTTCCTTCTTGGGCTTCTTCTGTAGCGATGAGCTGCGCTTGAAAACTCTTGTTCGACGGGCTCCTCGGGCGCGGCGAGTTCGTCGTCATTGAGGCTTGTTTAGTCTTGAGAGGGAGGTATATAGTTATGATCCTCAACCCTTTCTTCTGCCGCCCTTCGTGGGGGCTTGCTTGCATCCTCTGCTTGAGTCTTCTTTGGAGGGTTGTCTTCGGCACTCTACGGGGTATTGTTATTTCCTGTGCCGGAATCTATATTCTTGTTGTGGCGGGATTTAGAGCGGCGCCGCTGACGCCAGCTTTTGGGCTGCTTCTTTAGAGAGTCTGCCTCCGCTGCATCTTCTCCATCCCCTTCTTTTGGGGTGTCCACCATGTAAACATCATATGACGAGGTGGCTTTCTAGTGCCCTGTAGGCGCTAGCTCTTGTTCGTCTCCGGCATCGTCGTCCATAGCGTCGATGTCGTCGGAGTCGTAGTCTAGCATGTCGGTTAGATCCTCGACAGTGGCTACAAAGTGGGTGGTGGGTGGGCTCTGAATTTCTCCATCGTCCAAACTCCAACCGTCCTGGCCATAGTCCGGCCAGGATTCTCCTGATAGCGAGAGATGCTTCAGGGAATCAGGATATCGCCAAAAGGCGAGTGCTCGAAGATGTCCGCGGCGGTGAATTCCATAACCGGCGCCCAATCCGGATTGATCGGTAGGCGCGGGAGGCTCGGAGTCCGGCGAGTCCGCGCCTCGAGTCCACGAGTTTCGCGGGACAAGATTGGTATTCGGCTCCATCGCCGTGGATGTTGAAGCCCCTAGGTGGCGTCTATCCACCGCCCTCGATATGGGCAATCGGCTCGGGCTAGTAGCGAAGCGGATCCGAGTCTGACCACCAAAGCACCGTCCGTGGCGAGCTAGATCATGCCCATCGTCGCGGTCTTGTGGCGCTTGGCTGTGGCTCGAGTCCGTTGAAGATAAGGTCTTCGCGGTCATCGGCCGTGAAGTTTAAGCTTCCGAATCTGACCTGACAGCCAGGGGTGTAGCTTTCGATCTGCTCCAGATGGCCAAGAGAATTGGCCCGCAGTGCAAAGCCGCCGAATATGAAGATCTGTTCGGGGAGAAAAGTCTCACCCTGCATAGCGTTGATGGTTGAAGATGCCATCGAGCCTATCGGTGACGACACAGAGGAACTCTCAATGAAAGCACCAATGTCGGTGTCAAAACCGGTGGATCTCGGGTAGGGGGTCCCGAACTGTGCGTCTAGGCGGATGGTAACAAGAGACGAGGGACACAATGTTTTTACCCAGGTTCGGGCCCTCTCGATGGAGGTAAAACCCTATGTCCTGCTTGATTAATATTGATGATATGGGTAGTACAAGAGTAGATCTACCACGAGATCAAGGTGGCTAAACCCTAGAAGCTAGCCTATGGTATGATTGTTGAGATGTAATGTTCGTCCTACGGACTAAGGCCCTCCGGTTTATATAGACACCGGAGAGGCTAGGGTTACACAGAGTCAGTTACAATGGTAGGAGATCTACATATCCGTATTGCCAAGCTTGCCTTCCACGCCAAGAAAAGTACCTTCCGGACACAAGCCGGAGTCTTCAATCTTCTATCTTAGTAGTCTGGGAGTCCGGCGGATATTGACAGTCCGGCTGTCCGGACACCCCCTAGTCCAGGACTCCCACAGCGAGCGAGAGGAGGGAGTGGGGATCAGGAGAGGTTAGGGTTCGGGGAGTGGGGTGGGGTGGCCTAATAGGCCAGGAAGTGGGTCGGCCTGGCTGGGCCGTTTGGCCCTGGGGGGTTCTTTTTTTTTGATTTGATTGCCTTTTTTATTTAATTTCTGTTTAATAGTTTTCTTTATTTTAAAGTAGTTAAACATTTTATAAAAACATTGTCTCCTCACCAATATTATTCAAAGATTAAATGCAACAACTTGAACATTTTAGTTTTCATGTTTGACAAAATTTAAATTTTGACTTTAAACTTTGTTTTGAATTTGACGTTTGATATGGATCAAATGAGGATTAGCAATAGTTATGTGATGACATGGAACCATTAACTTGGGATTATTGTAGCTTAATTATCCGGGCGTTACAAATCTCTCCCACTGCAAGAAATCTCATCCCGAGATTTAGGAGGTAGAAGGAAACAATTCAGGGTATTCATCACACAGGCGATCCTCGCGTTCCCAAGTGGCTTCATCTTCAAAATGGTGCGACCATTGGACCTTGAGGAACTTGATCGCCTTTTGACGTGAGCGGCGTTCATCTTGGTCGAGAATGCGGACCAGATGCTCTTTATAGGAGAGGTCTTGTTGCAACTCGAGCACTTCATGATCCACTTCTCAGATTGGGTCCTTGAAGCAGCAGCGGAGTTGTGACATGTGGAACACGTCATTAACTTGAGAAAGGTTCGATGGAAGCTCCGACTGGTATGCCACTATTCCGCGCCTTTTGAGAGTAGTGAATGGACCAATATAGCAAGGAGCTAGCTTTCCCTTGATCCCGAAGCGGTGACCACCCTTCATTGGTGTGACTCGAAGATAAGCCTTTTCGCCAGGTTGATAGACCATGTCCTTATGATGACGGTCATTCTGACTCTTTTGATGTGACTGAGCAGTCTTGAGATTCTCGCGAATGATGCGGACTTGTTCTTCGGCGTGTTGGATAATATCCGGATTGAAGAGTGGACGTTCCCCGGTTTCTGACTAGTTCAGAGGGGTTCAACACTTTCGTCCATATAACATTTAGAAGGGGGCCATCTACAGACTAGCTTGATAGCTATTGTTGTAGGAGAACTCAACATACGAGAGATATTCCTCCCATTTCTTGCCAAGGGAAATGACACAAGCTCGAAGCATGTCTTTGAAAACTTGGTTGACGCGTTCAACTTGTCCCTGTGACTGAGGGTGAAAGGCAGTGCTGAAAGATAGATGAGTCCCCATAGAATCTTGGAACTTGCCTAGAATCTTGAAGTGAATAAGCTGCCACGGTTGAGCTGATTACCAGCGGAATACCGTGAAGTGAAACAATTCTGGACATATAGAGAGTTGCTAGCTGACTAGCAGTAATCATTTCTTTGATGGCCAGAAAGTGTGCAACTTTAGAAAGCCGGTCAATGACAACAAGAATAGCATCATTACCTTTCTATGATTTGGGAAATCCAGTGACGAAGTCCATTTCAACATGGTCCCATTTCCATTCAGGAATAGAGATAGGTCACATTCAACAACATAGCGAGCAATGTCTTGCTTCATGTATGACCACCAGAATCTTTGACGAATGTCCTGGTACATCTCGGTACTATCGGGATGAATAGACAAAGGCGTATCATGAGCTTCTTTCATAACTTCTTGAATCATATCCAAGTTCTCTTTTGAAGGAGCCACTAGGCGACCTTTAAAGATCAAGGTGTCGTCATCTTCAAGCGTGAATAATGAGGGCCTTCCTTCTGCAAGGTAGCGCTTAATCTTCTCAACTTGAGAGTCATATTTTTGTAGTCTCTTGATGCTCTCCACGAGGTCTAGTTCGAGAAGCAGGGTATTGAGGGAACCCTGAGGAACAACACAGAGGTTCATCTTTTGGAACTCTAGAGGAGGGGGAGCGAGTGCACCAGATGGAACAATATAGAGGTTCAACTTTCTGAATTCTTCAACAAGTGAGGGCTAAACTTTGCGAACCTCGAGATGGTTGCAATATGACTTGCGGCTCAAAGCATTAGCCATTACATTATGCTTGGCTGGTGTATAAGAAATTCCCAAGTCAAAGTCTGCTATGGCCTCCATCCATCTCTGCTGGCGAAGGTTCAAATCTGGCTGAGTAAACAAGTACTTTAGACTTTGGTGGTTGGTGAAGATCTCGCAATGATGACCAAGAAGGTAATGTCGCCACTGTTTCAGTGCATGTATGACAGCAGCAAGCTCGAGGTCATGAACTGGGTAGTTCTCTTCATGAGGGCACAATTGACGAGAGGCATAAGCAATCACTCCGTGCTCTTGCATTAGGACACTGCCTAAGCCTTGACGTGAAGCATCGCAGTAAATGACGAAGTCCTTCTTAGTATCAGGTGGAGCAAGCACTGGGCAGAAGTCAGCTTGTCTTTGAGTGCCTAGAAACTTTCTGACACTTTTCTGTCCAATCAAACTTGTCGCCCCTGTGAAGCAGACCAGTCAGGGGCTTGGCAATCTTGGAGAAGTTCTCGACAAATCGACGGCAATAGCTGCGAGTCCAAGAAAACTTCTGACTTGCTTGACATTCTTCAGAGGAGTCCAATCGAGAATAGCCTGAACTCGCTCCAGGTTGATGGGAACACCATCCTTGGAGATGACATGCCCAAGGTAGGTCACTTCAGGAAGCCAGAATTCACATTTAGAATACTTTGCATAGAGTTGATGTTCTCGAAGCTTTTTCTAGAACAAGTCGAAGGTGTTCAGCATGTTTTTCTTTGTTCTTGGAGTATACAAGGATATTATCCAGATAAACCATAACGAACTTGTCGAGGTATTCCATGAATATATAGTTCATCAGACGAGAGAATGTTGCCGGAGAAATGGTCAAGCCGAAGGACATGATGGTGTACTCGTATGAACCATAGCGAGTAACGAAGGCGGTCCTGGGAATATCCTCTTCACGATCCAAAATCCGGTGGTAACCCAACCGCAAATCAAGTTTAGAGAACACTGAGGAACCAGCAAGTTGGCCATACAGGTCGTTGATTCTGGGAAGCGGATACTTGTTCTGAATTGTTGCCTGGTTGATAGGACGGTAATCTTGGACCAAACGATTAGTTACATCCTTCTTCTTGACAAAGAGAGAAGGTGCTCCCCAAGCATAGGAACTTGGACGGATAAATTCCTGACGAAGCGAAGTGTCGATTTCCTCCTTAAGCTTAAGGAGTTCATGAGGCGGCATCTTGTAGGGTCGCTTGGCAATAGGAGTAGTGCCCGGTTTCAAGTCTGACAAATTCAACAGCTCTAGCAGGGGATATTCCTGGAAGTTCTTCTATGAAGACATCTTTGAAATCACGAACAACCAGAATGTTCTCTATTCCCTTGAGAGGTGAAGCATTCAATGCATTCAGAACATATATCTGGTTCTCGGCATCTTGAGCTGTTCGGGCTGAGTATTGGACAGTTTGGCCAGAAGGGTGAGTGAGCTGGAATGTCTCAGTAGCACAGTCGATCAGGGTTTGGTGAGGACCCAACCAATTCATGCCTAGAATGACATCTATGGTGGAAACCTTGAGGGCCATAAGTGAAGCAGTGATACTAACCCTCCAGTTTCAATGTGGTTGTTGTGGGCTATCATCGAGGTATCCCACCTGGAGCATGGAGAGCTAACTACTAGTGGAGGGTACATATTTTCGAACAACAATTCTTGCTTGCGTGCAAATGCTTCAGAAATGAAAGAATGTGATGCTCTCGAATCAAATAGAACAGAAGCTGGGACTAAGTTCATTAGGAAGGTACCTATCACAATTTTGGGGTCCCGTCGAGCTTCTTCAACCTTTACATGATTAACATGACCATGACTGAGTGCAAGCGGGCTGGCATTTGGGTTTCTGGGTTGATGAGCTCATGTATTTTGATTCTGTGTCAGGCGGCAGCTGGTAGCACGGTGCCCTGGCTGACCACACTTGCGACATAAACCATCATTATGTGGAGGAGCTACAACATTGGACTGTCCACCCTGAATCATTAGTTGTCTCGGCGGCGGAGGCAGACGAGGTGCAACATAAGACGACCTTAGTGTTGGAGCAGATCGGTGATGAACATTGTGTGGGATCCAGACTCGACGTTTTTGAGCAGGCTGACTCGAGGATGAGCCAACATCTCGAGTATGCTTGAGCGACCCTAGTACTCAGTAAGACCAGTTTCGGTTCGGAAGCTTGGCTGACAAGTGTTGCAAAGTCTGCGCAATCATGAGCAACAAGCGTGAGCTTTATATCGGGACGCAGTCCTTCATGGAATTTCTACTGCTTGCAAGCATCAGTGCAGATGTCATCCGCAGCATAGCGAGATAATTCAAGGAATTTCCTCTAATATTCATCCACCATCATTGTGCCCTGTGAGAGTTTGCGGAACTCCTTCTTCTTCTGGTCCATCAGACCTTGAGGAATGTGTCATGCACGGAAGGCTAACTGAAATTCCTACAAAGTGGTTATAGTCTCTGCAGGCAGCATACCCTTGTGGCTTTCCCACCATTGAGCAGTTGGGCCCTTTAAGTGGAATGTCGCAAAGGTGACGTAACTGGCAGGGCAACATTAGCTGACTCCATCTCAAACAGGATGTCATGAAGCCAATCATCAGCATCCTTAGGATTGGTGGAGTTGCGGAAAATGAACGGGTTGAGACGCATGAATTCTTCCAGCATTATTGGGGCAGGATGTTGCTGAGCATTCTGGTTTGGAAACTGGGACATTACTGCAGTCATAAACTGACGATTCAGCTCAAACTGCCGCATCATTGCAGCAATATAGGGTGGAGGTGGAGGATTGTCAGCCATCCTGCTAAAACATTAGGAATCAATTTAACATGAGGGTGGAGCAGGTGTATGGAGTCATTCATGATGTAACTTGATCAATGAGCAAAGGCGCAATATCACTACAAAAAAAATACACTTCTGTGATGATACATGTTTGTCACAGTAGGTCGCGTTTTTTGTCATGCATGTACATCCATGGCGATTTTATGACAAAATCAAGATAGTCATACCTGCGCTGTCGTAGAAATGTTCCATGACATTAGCAAAATTATCATCACAGAAGTGTCCACTTCCATGACGATAAATTGCGCGTCCCAGAAGTGCTTTCGTCAAGGGTGACCGACACGTGGCATCCACCGTAGCGGAACGTCGTTAAGCCATCGGGTCGGGTTTTGGATCCGATAACCCGTTAACAGCCCGACCAATGGGGATTTTCCGTGTAAAATCATCATTGGTGGAGGAAACTGCGTGTCGGCTCATCGCCGGGGCAGATGTCATCCACTCATTGGGCGAAGGCGCCTATGCTACGTCGACACGTGTCACGGCCCAACAGAGGCCCATTCCTGTGAAAAGCCCGGCCCGTTTGACTTGGTCAAAAGGTGGCGGGCCGGCCATGGAAAGCCTGTTAACGGCCTGTTCGCATATAGCCCATTTACAGTCCGCTAACCCAAGGCCCGGTATGCCCTATTCCGAATTAGGCCCAGTAGCATCATGTGGGCCATCCAATATGATTCCAACCAGTTTTCACTTCTAGCCCATGTATTGCCCATGACGTCTTTTTGGCCCATATGAGGCCCTTTGTAACTCTTGGCCCATTAACGACCCGTGGTGAAACTAGCCCGTAATGAACAGTGTATCACTTTACACCCATTAACGGCCCATGGTGAAACTGGCCCGTAATAAACAGTGTATCACTTTATACCCATTAACGGCCCGTTATTCCGTTGGGCCGTTTCCAGCCCATGTTATCTTTCGGCCTTCTCAGAGCCCATTAATTCTTGGGCTCATTTCTTGCATTCGTTTACTTACGGCTCATTACTGTCATATTCTGCTTGTGGGCCAGATTCAGCCCGTGGTTACAGTCGGCCCGTTTGTGGTCCGTTAATTCGTTGGGACATTTTCATAGCGTCATCAAATATGGCCTGTTAACGATGGCCCATTATGGTCGGCCCATGAATGGACGATTCCAACTCTAGCCCCTTTACGGCCATAATGGGGTTTGTTATTGGCCCATGCTTAGCAAATCGATCATATGGCCCGTATAAGGCCCATTGATGATACGACCCGTAGAAGGCCCATTGTTTCTACGGCCCATAGAAGGCCTATTGTTTCTACGGCCAGTAGAAGGCCCACTGTTTCTATGTCCCGTAGAAGGCCCACTGTTTCTACGACCCGTAGAAGGCCCACTGTTTCTATGGCCTGTAGCAGGCCCAATGTCACTACAGTAAATATTAGCCCATGGTTATTGTGGCCTAGTTTAAAAAATAGGTTATTGCAGCCACTAGCAAACCGCGGAAAAAGAACGGCACTGACTACAAGCAAACAAATGAACAAGAAGACAAGGAAATAAATAAGCAAGCAACTTATGCTAGGCTATCACGGCTATTACACATATTACATCCAATGGGCATCAAAGTTCGCCACCAGTGCAAATATAGGGAACAAAGCAGCATACAAACGCCGTAGCAAAACAAGTCTAGAACTGGAACCACTTCAGAAGAGCTCAAGGAACAATATCCTGGGTACCCATAATGCTGGGAAGATGCTTAGCAAGCTTATTAACTTTCTCTTGTTTGGCTCTTAAATCCTCCACCGCTTGCTGTTGCACAAGAAAGTACGCATCTGAATTCTATAGGGACCTCCTCAGTCCTTTGGCTTCTTGCCGCAACACAGCTGACTGATGCCTTTCAGCTTGTAGCTGAGACTAAAGAAGCCAAAGTGATTCAGGCAGCGAGTTCGAAGAGCTTGTGCCAGCGGTACTGGCCAGTAACTTGAACACTACATCAATGCAAGACTGTGGGGTTTTCTCACTGTCTACCAGATCGTTTTTATCACCTTTCTTGGAGACCAACAGGGTTGTCTCACTATCTTGAACCTTATCTGCATTACTGTCTCTACCATTGCATAGTGGGGTGCTCTTCTCCAATATTCTGTTTGCATACTACAAGAGAAACAAGCAGACACATCACTGGTTTAGCTTGTAGTATACGAAACTCATTCTGGTAAACCGGTTCTATCTGCATCGACCGGTCGCATTGTCTTTTGTGAAGAACGTGTTTTTGCTCCCTTAGATACTGCCATCACCCCCTCCAATTCAAATGGAAGATAAACAAGAAAAGAAATTGAACGTACAGACATTGTATGATAGACAGATGTGGTAATTCACATATATGTTGTCTAACCAAATAGGACAGCATGACACAATTTGACATATATGATGCCTAACTAAACAGGATAGCATGACACAGTTTCAGATATATGATGGATAACTTAACAGTATATAATGGCATAATTCAACATATGATGAGTACCTAAACAGGATGACATGACAAAACTATATGATGTCTTTCTAAAATAGGTTGGGATGAAATAATTCACATACATGTTGTCTAAGATACATGATGGCATGATATAATTGACATAATTGATTCATATACTAAGCATCTGGCACTCGCATGTATGATCTCTAAACTAAGCAGATGGAATTCAATATTGTGTATATGATGTCTAAACTAAGCAATGCAAGACACCATATGCATCATATGAGAAATATAAACATTACAACTTAGAGCATACACCTTAGGTGGGATATAGGACTGGTCATCTGTCTCTGAATCCTCCTCTGAGGAGCTCCCTGTAACCATCAAGATATATGCTTCAACAGGTACCATTGCCTACTCTGAAGACCTTGTTTTCACTCCAGATTTTTCCATAACCGGCTCAAATGGCTGATACACATCTCAATATACACAGATTCTCGACAAATGGAATACGTAATGAAAAAAAGATGGCATGAGATAATTCACATATATGATGCCTGGCTCCATGGCGGTGCATAATTCACATATATGATAACTGGCTGAAAAAATGGCCTTGCATAATTCACATGTTTGATATAGAAAGCAAACAGGAGGCATTCACACAAAGCATGTCTAATCTAAGCAGATGGCATGGCAATGCAAGACACCATATGCATGATATGAGCAATATAACCCAGCCAAGTTAGAGCATGCACCTCCTCATCTGTCTCTGAATCCTCCTCTGAGGTGCTATCTGTAACCAGCAAGAAATCTGCATCGACAGGTAGCACTGACTGCTCAGAAGACCTTGTTTTCACTCCAAATTTTCCCATGACCGACTCAAATGGCGGATGCACAGGAAGAGTAGATGAATGTATAAATATTGTTGACTCATGGAATACATTATGGAAAAAAATATGGCACGATACAATTCACATATACGATGACTGGCTAAACAGGATGACATTGCATGATTCACGTATATGATGCCTGGCTAAAGATGGCATTGCATAATTCCCATATACCCCCTCTGTTCCTATATATTTTTCTTTTTAGAGATTTCAAATGACACATACGGATGTATATAGACATATTTTAGAGTGTAGATTCACTAATTTTGTTGAAATCTCTAAAAAGACAAATATTTAGGAATGGTGGGAGTATGATATAGAAACCAAACAGGTGGCATTCACACAAAGCAAATCGAAACTAAGTTGATGACATATAAGATGTATAATGTAAGCAATGCAAGGCGCCATATGGACGATCGCATGCATGCACCTGTAAGAGTCGTCGCCTACCCGCGAGAAATTTTCCCAGGCCACCGCGGCAGGGCGGGACATCTCTGTTGCATTCACGCCGCGGCGGGACATCTCTGCTGCTTCCGCGGCACGACCGGACTAGTTTTCTGCATTGATGGCGCGGAGGGACCTCCGTGCTGCTTCAGCGGTGCGGCGGGACCTCCGTGCTACTTCAGTAGCGCGGCGGGACCTCTGTGCTGCTACTTCCGAGCGGCGGGACATGTCGGCTGCTTTTGCAGCAAGGCGGGACATCTCTCGCGCTTCCGCTTCCATGCTCGCCTCTCCCCGGTGGCAATCTCTCGACCCAGAACTCACGCTGGCCATGGCAGACGCAAGGGAAGGATGCTGAATGACTTGTTTGTTTTTGTGGATGAGGAGTTGAGGAGGAATGTGCAGTCATCTTGGCATACTAGTATTTATAACCAAGTACAAATACGCTCCTAAGTGGGAAACCGTTTAGCTTGTGATCGGTGTGAACAGGTTTGCAATTCAATATAGCATGGTACTAATACGCTCCTAAGTGGGAAACCGTTTAGGTTGTGATCGGTGTGAACAGGTTTGCAATTCAATATAGCGTGGAGTAATTTGGAATGTGAGGAGAACGCAAGCTCAAAATTTATTGACGGTTCTAGTTTCGAAGTGTGGCACTATTCCTGGATGGAGTAGTTCTTTTTCTACTGTTGTGTACGTGCAATAACTGGCACCGTCGTATACATACCTTACAGTTAATGGTGCGTTCGATAGGAATAGCCGCGTGGCGAGCTATAGGCTAGTCTTTTTTCTAGACGCATTAAACCTATATCTCGGGACTTCTCGCATGCACCATCGTGCCACCCACAAAAACTTGTACTCGGAGTTTAGTACGTTATACAGGAAGAGAAGAGGTGCACGCACACACTCGTCCTCTCACACACGCATCTGTTTTTTCTCGGAAAGGAGGAGGATGACCCCCGGCCTCTGCATCACGGGAGTCACCTGCACGATCTGTAATTCTGGTTGTAGTGTTCTCAACCATCCGATTGGCTCTATCATGGATGTACCTATATACTAAAGCATGTCTAGATACATCTATATTTTGACAAATGGAAGGCATGTATTGTGGAACGGAGGGAGTGCTTGTCATCAAAATGGATAAAAAGGGACGTATCTAGGACTAAAATTTGTCTACATACATCTCCTTTTATCCATTGTGATGACAAGTAGTACTTCTTACCCAAAGGAACTTTTTATCCAACAGACACAAAATATCCATTCGACTGTTGGAAATTACTGATCTGATGTCAAAGTAATTCTTGCATCGCCACCAAAACCCACCATTTCTTAAGCTAAAGTAGACCGAGGTAATCCCTATATTAGCATATTACTAAGATAAACAGAAGGCACTGTAGAAACATTTAGGACGTGAGCTTGTCAATCTGAATGTAGAGGGACACCAGCTTAGCCCCGGCCAGCAGTTGTGAAGAAGGTCAACTCCTGCACGTGGACGTCGCCGGGATCCTTGCTACTTGTCACCTCCATTTCCACCTTGACGGCGTCGATCGTGCCTTTGGGCTGCCCGGCAGGCGGTTCGCCCACAACTTGGCCACGTAGTGCGGCAGTGGGGACGCCCCCGCTCTGATGCAGACGACCGACACGGGGATAGGGCGCCGATGTCGAGCACACCGCCGACAAAGAAAAACGCGCGGCCATCCTCCTCCGCGAACAGCAAGAGCCGTGGCTCCGATAGTCGCACTTGTAGCTGGAGCACCTTGCCGTACTGGATCCTGTGCATGGGCATGGGATGCGCGGTACTGATGTGGTGATAGAGCACCGGCGGCGGGCCTTCGTAGCCGCAGACGGGCACGGGGCATTTGCAGGGCGCAAGCGGACACACGCTCTGGTCATCGGCGAGCTTATGGTAAGTGACGTAGAGCCCACAGCCTTCATGCGGGCACTCCACCCTCACCGATGAAAGGACGGAGTCCACCGCTGTGTTCCGCATGTTGAAGCCACCGCCATGCTCGCACTTCTGGCACTGCCGCTGGTTCCCGGGGCGCTCGACGCGGCAGTCCGTGCAGGCCAGGTGCCCCCCTTGCACTGCAGAAAGCAATCGAACAGCACATCAATCTAGAAACCTGCACCTTGCTCAATCAGCTGAGCGGACGAGGTGTATTCGAACCTCATACACTGGAGGCGTCAATGGGAGGAGGCACAAGGGGAAGTGGATCACGGTGAGGTCCATCGAGACCTTAGAGAGCTCCATCGTCGGGTCCTGTTCAGTCTGCATGATCTCGCCCTCCTCGTGCACAACCATCTCTTGCTTGGGCCGGGGCATTACAAAGCTTTACCATCACATATTTTATACTACTTCAAGGCGCATTAAATCAACACATGCAAGTATCAAAATGAGAGTCACGGCATGCATGCATGCGTTGTAATTAATGCATCGGTAAACGCAAATTATTGAAATATATCGAGTGAAGTGCCTTGATGTGTCGCGTCAACTCGTACATCAACGAGAAGTTTGATTATCCTCTCCCTCGCGGACTTAAATGCACCAGCCTTTGGCTGTATGACAGGTTGGCCACCCACCTATCGGGCCCACCTGTCATACCTGCATAAGCGAGGCGTCCCTCCCTACGCCGTGGCGTCTTTGGCAAGATTAGGAGAAGCTTTCGCTACATGCTCTCCCTCCCGCATGCGATGGACATGCAACAGTTCAATCGGTGTCAGATGGCCAGAAGCGTACTGTAGTACTCCTCTAGTGCAGTAGTACTCCATCATTGTTCGACTTCCCGAAGAGGCGAAGAGCCAAGCGCAGCCTAGACGCTCGTGTGGCAGTTTCATGTGTAGAGTAGTCTAGGATAGCGTGTACCATGCATGTAAGATTAAAATCATTGGGGTTGGGTCCATGCTATGTGGTCGTCTCGAAGTTAGAAAAAATAGTCTTCAGGCCCTACCTGTCACCCTGGTGATTGTAGTTTGCACGCTCATCTGGTCAAGACAGGAATATATATTTTAATTTGTGGTGGGTAAATATTAGAGGTTGCAGCAAATATATTGTACACTACGGGTCTTTAAGCCAAATTTAGAGGCAAGCATGTGGGGCCAGTGCCAGTGCTATGATGTGTCGCGTCAACTCGTACAACGAGGAGAATCTTGATTTTACTACTACACGCCTTCTCCCTCGCGCATGCGCGCGGTTGCTTGCAAACGAGGACATGCTTTTATTTAGTAGTACTTCTACAGTAAGCTATCCCTCCCGCTCGCGGTGGACGGACATGCAGCAGTGGATTCGACACTGTAGAAGCAGTAGTAGTAACATCATTGTCCGTCTTCTCGAAGAGGCGAAGAACCAAGCGCAAATCGAATGCGGCAGTTGTGAACATTGGAGCCAACATATAGCCAGGCTCTTGCATGAGACAAAATTGATATCTGAGCCCACTATTGTACTAGAACGTACAACTACTTGCTAGTATAGCCCTGTAAACTAGAAAAGAGTATTTGCCCTTCTAGAGATTTCAACAAGTGACTAGACTACACCGAGACGGAGTACATATGGAGCAAAATGAGTGAATCTGCACCGTAAATAAATACGTAGTTCTATCATTTTCCTCTCCGAGGTGCAAAATATTGAGTATACTGACTAGTCTCTTTTTGACACGCATTTACGTTTTCTTGACACAGTACAGATGCAAGCGCTCATATACACGCGCATACACTCACCCCTATGAACGCACACATGCACGGCACTATCATCTTGATACGAAGTCACCATAGGCACCTCGTCGTCGACGGATCCATAGGTGCTTTAATGCCAAGGAGGGAGAGGGTAGCGGTTCCCGAGACGTTGAACGGTCAATGATGTATCCTCAATTACATGCAGAGGGAATTAATTGGAGAAGCAGAATAGAGCCAGCACGATGTGAATGCAACAGAGTTTGGACTCTCATATAAAGGCGCCCCATCACTCCAATCCATCTACTCCCAAGTCTCTGCGCAACACTGCTCACTTCAATCCAAGACCAAGTGACCAGAAGCCAGAAGGACCTATGGAGGCGATGGGCCGAGCGCGATCGGCTGTGCCAAATCATCAAAGCGTCGGCCTCCGGCCCGCACCGTCTGCAGTGTTCCAGATGGTGCTGGCGCCCGCCGCATCGTAGCCCTCGCCCGGCGCCGGCCGCCGCCTCGCATGGGCGACATGATGGTCAACTCCATCCGCAAGTTCACCGCTGTCAAGAAGCGCGTGAAACGACCTTCTTGCATCTTGCTCCAGCCCGCGCCCAGGCTCCTCATTGCCTGCCACCCTCATCGGCCTCCATGGTGACGAACTCTTTCAAGCCACAGGTGGCCTGCGGTCTTGGAGGTCGCGAAGAAGAATGTGCACCTCGAGGCCGCTCTCGCAGCGCAGCGCCTCACCATGCAAGAAACCGTCGACCTGCACATCCACGTCTACGAGGAAATCGTCTACATAGGGCACTACAAGGCAAGCGAGGACAGAAAGACGTTGGCCTTCTGCCAGCGGCTGGAATCTTTGGACGTCATTGTTCATAAGCACGTCAACCTGGCCACGAAAGCCGTTGCTACTTAGGCGCCGTTCGGTGGGCCGGCGCCCTGAGTCGAGGAGGTGGACGTCGTCGATGGATGCATCTCTTATTCTTGCCTCCTGTAGCCAGCACTTCATCGCCTCGTGGCCTTAATGTTTTATTAGTATAGTACTCCCTCCGTTCCCAAATATAAGTCTTTCTAAAGATTCCACTAAGTGACTACTACATACGGAGCAAAATGAGTGAATCTACACTCTAAACTATGTCTACATACATCTGTATGTTGTATTCCATTTGAAATAGTATCTAAAAAGGCTTATATTTAGGAACGGAGGGAGTATACGGCATTTTATTCCAAAATAGCGTTTTCACTGTGAGGTGGGGTCGTAGTTGAGCAAACCCACCCCGCCCACCGGGCGTCGGCCGAGTTTAGAATTAGAAGAGGGAAACGAGGGAGGAGAGCTAGCTATGCTGTTGCCAGATGGGACTCGTGTTGATAGAATAGGAGTACTGAGCACTCGTGCCTCTCTTTTTTCGAGGGTAAAGTTAGTCATATGTCTAGTACCACTAGTTGGGTGCGTGCGACCTGTAGCTATCATCACTTTAGGTCTCTTTTTCGAACGCAGCTACGCTTCACAGTACATATTTTTCACGCATTTATCCTCCTATATAGTTACTCCTAGGCTATTTCCACGTGCTCCCATTCGCCGACATGTGCATGCACGACTCGGAGCATATGTCGGGGTAGTTTACATTTCAGACCTCACGAATACCATGAAAACCCCCCACAGAAGAATAAATAAATGAATGAATTACTACATGAAACCGGATTATTTTCATAGAAAACCGGAGCACGTTCATTAATTTTTTGGACATAACACATTTATAAAAAATGACCGGACCTAAACCAGTCTAAGGGCCTCTTTGATTTTTCCCACAAAAAAAGGGCCTCTTTGATTCGCAAGATACTGAAAACACAGGAATGGGGAAAGTATGATGGCGATGAACTGAGATGAGGAGAACTCTAGCTTAGTTAGAGGTTAGAGTGAGATTCTAACCCTGAACTAACTCTAAACCAAAGAGGTGTATGGATGGCAGGGTTAGATTGACAATAAATGCTCTTTCTCAATCATTTGACTACTTTGGACCCTATTTCTTGCCGGATTTGGTGTGGCCGGCTCTTCTGTGGCCTCCTCCCGCTCACAATTGACATAAACGAACCATCTTTACATATCAAGCATGCAAAACATGAGAATTTTTACTTTGTCCATACAAATGAGATATCCCACTTAAACATACAAGTCGTCAATCAAGCTTCACAAAAAAAACACTCCATGAAACAAAGCATGAGCTAACTCATCAGGGAAGTCCTTCACGATAGGGAGGGGGACCGGAGCACCTCACGCACCGAGGGAGGATCTTGCCATCGTCGCTCTGGAGGAAGGCTCTATAGAGCCCAAGCCCCGGGAACCCCTCGGATGCCGGCCCTTGCGAGTTGTGGTCGACAACGGCATGGGTAGCAGGGTCGCTTGCCGCCGACTGGGAACTTAATCTTTGGGCCTCTAGAAATAATGCAAGCTTGTAACTAAAATACCTGGAAAGATGAACTGAATCTTTGGGCCTCTAGAAATAATGAAAGCCTGAAACTAAAATACCTAGAAAGGTGAACTGAATCTTTGGGCCTCTAGAAAAAATGCAAGCCTAAAACTGAAATACCTAGAAAGGTGAACTGAATCATTGGGCCTCTAGAAAGATTTATTACCTCCTCAAGCAGCATCAAACAATTCCATGCGTGCACCACAAATCTATACCAAGTTTGATCAAGATCTACTTTTCCAAATCAGAATTAGCGCTAGAGCGAGCAAGATCAATGATATGGCTGTGAGACAGAGAAGGAATGAACAAAGTCACCACTCTCGCGACCTCCCTGGCAGATGCACCGCTGCCGCGCATGACAGAGGGAGAAAAACAACCGGTGAAGGGGGAGCGGGGCGACCTTCGAAGCTCGGAGGGAGAGGGCGGCCGGAGTAGGGCGGCGGAGGCCGGAAGGAGAGGGCGGTCGAAGGAGAGAGAGGCAAGCGGCGCTTGGCGGCCCTATGGGGAACAGAGAGGAGTCATGCAAGAGGGGGGAGCGATCTGGTGCGGGCAGGGGAGGTTTTTTTAGTTCTCTTTCAGTGGGCCCGAGGATAACTAACCCAATTAGAACTTCTCCACCGGGCTAGTTTGTTTAGCTGGGTTATAGCAAACTAGCTCAAACTAACCCCTCTTGTTTCGATAATTTGAGGCTATTTCATCCCAAACTAGCTCTAACTCAGGGATCCAAACAAAGAGGAGTGTTACTGTACATGCTACAGTGTGGACCGTAGCACATTGTTTTTATGGCCATATCACCACATTGTTTTCTACTGCTGGTTCACTCGGCTACTGTGGTTCGCACTGCTGGTTCACTAGGCTGTCGTGGTTCGCACTACTGGTTCACTGGGTTGCTGTGGTTCACACTCCTCCGACCTGAGTAGTAGTAGTACTAGTATATACCGCATCATTCTTTGCTCCTTCTTACTACTCCGACATGTGGGAGACCCAGCATCCGGGTCGACGTGTCATGCACCAGATTAGAGCGCGGAACGGAAGGGGGGCATCACCCCGGTCGGAGCGCGAGTAATTCATGACTATAGTGAGTGGTCATATCACAAGTCTTTCCAACAGTAACGCGCTATCAAATCGCACTGCCCGACCTTTCCTGCAGTATGTTTGAGAATCCGCCACTCGCTCACCCTCCTCGCCTCTTTGTCAAACCGCCTACCCGATAACTGCCGCGCGTACTGCCCGGGAAAAGCCCCGCCCTCAACTTTTAACTACGCGAAAATAGTTCGAGCTTGTTCGTTCTATATAAATATAGTACTTACTGTATGTTTATTCACCCGTGG
Organism: Aegilops speltoides; assembly: GCA_021437245.1. Taxonomy (NCBI): domain Eukaryota; kingdom Viridiplantae; phylum Streptophyta; class Magnoliopsida; order Poales; family Poaceae; genus Aegilops; species Aegilops speltoides. The sequence goes on from CM038143.1 coordinate 496,925,481, forward strand.
GGTTGTTCAATGAATGGAGGGGCGGGGAGCACAAGTGAACAATACTATACTAGTAGTAAGTAGGAGTCGTGCAGTAGTCACCTTGAATAGAGAGTTTCTTTTCTTTAATGCCATGTACACAAATTGAAACGCTTATTGTGGAGAGAAAAAGATAATCACTTCACTATATATGTACGCAGGGGCCTGAGCGCTTGCTTTACTAGGGTTGCTCTCTTCATTCTCTCATCCTCTCCAGATATAAACAAGACAGCGGTAGCGACATTTTCTCTCTGCTCACCGCTGGTCATAGATCCGGCCGGATCCCTTCGAACGGTGTGTGTAGAGGACTAAAAGGTGCATCGTTCACGCGGTCATCACCGCCGAGGGAGGAAACCCATAGCTGCCGGAGGGGCCCGATCCTCTGCCCGTGACGTTCTGTTCGACACAGTGCCGGCTCGGGAGGTCCTCCGACCCTTCTTCCTCCCTGCCGTATTGTCCGCAGATCCTACCTACCGCTGCTAACATCCCAGCGACCCTCAGGTATAAGTTCTTCAAAAGCGTCCTTGCTCTATTTCCCCAGCTCCCCACGTGTTTGCATGTGCATATTTTTCTACTCCCATCCGCTCTTCCAAAGCCACCTAAATTTTTAGTATTATTAGAGGTAAAGCTACTTCATGCATTCGAATATAGGGCTTTGTTCAAACAACGAAGAAAGGGGGGAAAGCTGTAGCATGAATCTAGGACTTGATTCAAAGAGGAAATAATATGGTGAAAGTAGTAGAGACCGGATACCCAACCGGTCTCTTTGTTGAAAAGGGAAATAATGAGAAAATGTAGTACAAACTGGATAAGGAACAAATCTATTATTGGTTGAAAAAAGGATAGAAAGTGGTGGCTGGTGGACAAGTCAACAGAGTATGTCCAGGATTAGATTTGCTGCCCTCACATAGTAAAAAGTCTCCAGGATTAGAATTGTTGCCCTCACATAGTAAAAGGTCTCAAGATTAGATTTGCTGCCCTCACATAGTAAAAGGTCTCCAGGATTAGATTTGCTGCCCTCACATAGTAAAAGGTCTCCAGGATTAGATTTGCTGCCCTCACATAGTACAAGGTCTCCAGGATTAGGTTTGCTGCCCTCACATAGCATGAACAAACTCGGCATCACCACTTTATGCCTCCTTGTAGGTACATTGTGCTGATGCGTCGACTGTCGCATGTCCTTATACCAACCTTTTCCAGTTGTTAATGTAAGGGCGCATGTAAAATCAAGCGATCACACTGTTACCTTAGGGACTGAGGGAGTCATGGATAAGGGGGTATCCGGACAGCCGGACTGGGTACAATGTCCGGACTATTGAAGCGTGAAGATACAAGACTCAAGACTTCGGCCCGTGTACGGAGGGGACTCTCCTTGGTGTGGAAGGCAAGCTTGGCGATCCGGATATTATGTTTCCTTTCTTGTAACCGACTCCCTGTAAACCCTAGCCCTCTCCGGTGTCTATATAAACCGGAGAGGTTGGTCCTTAGAAGGCCGATCACAATCACAATCATACCATCATAGGCTAGCTCTTAGGGTTTAGCCTCTACGATCTCGTGGTAGATCTACTCTTATACTACCGATATCATCAATATTAATCAAGCAGGAAGTAGGGTTTACCTCCATCGAGAGGGCCCAAACCTGGTAAATATCTGTGTCCCTTGCTTCCTATTACCCTCGGCCTTGACGCACAGATCGTGACCCCCTACCCAAGATCTGCCGGTTTTGACACCGACATTGGTGCTTTCATTGAGAGTTCCTTTGTGACGTCGCCGCAAGGCTCGATGGCTCGTCTCATCGTCAAGGACGACATTACCTCGAAGGGAGCTCTGGTTGTAGGCCAGACACTCTGACTCGGTGGCTTTATCATGGCCGCCCCATCGGCGGTAGAGCCGATGATGGCCTCTCAGGTCATCAATCATAACCTTCGCATCAGTTCAGAACTTGCCGAATAGATGGATCCAATGGAGCTCTCCTTCCTTAATGAACTCTTGGATCGCATCGCCGCTCTGGGAGTTGCTACAAACTATGACCGGATTGGGCTTAAACCCGACCGAAGGGACGTCAGGTCCCCGCCGGCCACCCATGAGGTAGCAATTGTGGAGGAACCACACGCGGATTGTCCCTCAACTTTGAGGAAGAATTATGTTCGGATTGCCGAACTCCTTGAGCCGAAAACCTGCTCAAAGGAAACATGACCCAGGCCCCGGACTTATAATCGGGCATTGGGCCAAAGAAATTGGGCGGTATTCGGATTCGAGTCGTTAAGCTCGAATCCGCCAACGCCCTTAGGCGTTAGATCGGATCAAAATCCGGATTCTGCTAACAACACCTATCTGGACTTGAACTGTCTCTCCCGCATCAGGAAAGAGCCCCAGGAAACGGTACATCATTACTGGGCCAGATTCCTCCTTGCGCTTAACAAGGTCAAGGACTGCTGCGAAGAGAACATGGTCTCACTCTTCTGCAAAAACTACACGGACAAAGGGCTCCTCAATGCTATAAGCCGCCGCGACATATTGCGCTTCGCAGACTTGGCAATCACAGTACGGAAGTATTGTGCGATGGAGAGCGCTTGGAAGACCCAAACAGAATTTTGGGATAGTACTGCTCTCACCAAGACCTTTGTCTGAACTAAACGAACGAACTCTCGTAAGTCGTCCGATCCAATCCCCAAGAAACCAAAGCCCACCCTGTATGGATCCAGATGGAAGAATGGCTCGACGGGCCATGTAAGCTCCACAGTACTCCGGATACAATACCAACTCATAGCCTTAGGGCATGTTGGATACTCCGGCAGGTGGCAAAAAGTGGCGAGGATCTTCTTGTAAGCCATAAAGCGGAGCAACATCCTGCCAGCGGACACAATACGGTACTAACAGTCTTCGAGACTTTTGCCTCGAACAACAGGCGCAAGCGAGCTCATCGAAGCTCTGCGGAAATTTGCCATGTGGCAAAGATAAACCCCTGGAACGACACTGCTATAACTTTCAATGCTAGTGATGAACCTTGATTCTAGACTGTCCGGGCACCGGCCGCTCTGGTCGTTAGCCCCATTGTGGACGACTTCCGACTCACCAAAGTACTCATGGATGGCGGAAGCGGGTTAAACTTGATCTATGAAGAGACGCTCAATAAAATGGAAATTGATAAAGGCCGCATTGAGCAAAGCGGCACCACCTTCAGGGGAATCTTCCCTACTCGAGAAGCACGGTGCGCGGGAAAAATCACACTCGATGTGGTATTCGGCACCCCGGAGAATTATAGGTCCGAAGAAATCACATTCCAAGTGGCTCCCTTTAGCAGCGGATACCACACCCTTCTAGGGCGGGACGCGTTTACAAGCTTTCAAGCTGTACCCCATTATGGGTACATGAAGCATAAAATGCCCGGACCCAACGGAATCATCACTCTAGCCAGTGATCCGGACGTCGCACTTCGCGCCGAAAACAAAACCGCAGCACTAGCCCTAGAAGCATTATCTGAAGCCCTAGCAGTCGAAGAGTTAACAACGCTGCGGGCCACCATGGACAGGGATGATGTGATACTCGACAAGCGACCCAAGTCCACCTCATTCAAACCTGCTGACGAGATAGTCGAATTCCAATTCCACCCAACTGACCCCACGAAGACATCATCCATCGGGACACTGTTGAGCCCCGTGATGGACGCCGCACTGCAAGATTTCTTACGCGAGAATTGGGACATTTTTGCCTGGCACCCTTCGGACATGCCAGGCATCCCACGCCGACTGGCCGAACACAGCCTCAATATACTAAAGGGATACAAACCGGTCAAACAGACCCTAAGGCGGTTTTCAGAACCCAAACTGCAGGCCATGGGGGAAGAGCTAGCCAAGCTGCTTGAGGCCGGATTCATCAGAGATATTAAACATCCGGATAGCCTGGCAAATTTGGTAATGGTACCAAAAAAGGACAAATCCTGGCGCTTATGCGTCGACTTCAAAGACCTCAACAAGGCTTGTCCCAATGATCCCTTTCCCCTCCCTCACATTGATCAAATCATCGATGCCACAGCTGGACACGAGTCGCTGTGTTTTCTCGACGCATACACCGGATACCATCAAATAAAGATGACAGAGTCTGACCAAGCTGCAACAGCTTTTATAACGCCATATGGCCCCTTTTGCTTCAACACTATGCCCTTCAGGCTGAAGAATGCCGGCGCAACCTATCAACGCATGATTCAAACATGCATGGAATAACAAATCGGCAAAACAGTGGAAGCATATGTGGACGACGTGGTCCTAAAAACTAGACACGTCGAAACCCTAATAGATGAATTGAGGCTTACATTCGATAATCTCTGGACATACGACATCAAGTTGAATCCGGAAAAATGCGTTTTCGGTGTCCCCTCGGGGAAGCTGCTGGGCTTCATTGTTTCCAATAGAGGAATCGGCGAATCCAGCAAAAATCCGAAGCTCATCGCGATTGGCTATACCAACAGACCTCAAGCACATCCAGAAGCTAGCTGGATGCGTGGCCGCTTTGAGCCGCTTTATATCCAGGCTAGGAGAAAAGGCATTGCCTCTTTACCGCCTCCTTCGGCACACCGAACACTTTGTATGGACGGATGCAACCGCGGCTGGACTCGATGAGATAAAAACCTTGTTGGCCAGTAATCCAGTCCTGACAGCGCCAAACATTGGCGAACCTATGCTACTATACATAGATGCAACACATCAAGTGGTAAGCGCAGTGCTCGTCGTCGAACGAGAGGTGGATGGATACAAATTCCCGCTTCAAAAGCCGGTTTATTACGTATCCACGGTCCTCACCCCATGCAAATCCCGATACCCACACTATCAAAAAATAGCATACACGGTCTTCATGGCATCCCGGAAGCTAAGATACTACTTTCAAGAGTGTTCAATTACCGTCGCCTCTGAAGTACCACTGAATGACATAATTAATAACCACGACGCTACGGGCCGGATCGCTAAATGGGCTATCGAGCTCCTCCCGTTCGACATAATATACAAACCACGGCAAGCCATTAAGTCGCAAGTACTGGCTGACTTTGTCGCCGAATGGATGACAAGTTTAACTCCCTAAAGAGTACAAAAGATACTCAACCGGATCATGCACTTTGACGGCTCCAAAATGCTGGCCGAACTGGGAGCAGGTGTAGTCCTGACGTCTCTCACCGGGGACACGGTCCAGTACGTCCTGCAAATATTATACACAGACTCCAACAATGCAGCCGAATATGAGGCTCTATTGCATGGTCTCCGGATGGCAGTCTCTATGGGCAAACAACGCCTAGAAGTGCGCGGGGATTCGAACCTCGCAATATCACAAATAAATGGCGACTTTGATGCCAAGGATCCGAAAATGGCGGCCTATCGTAATGTCATCCTTAAAATGTTAGCTCGGTTCGAGGGGCTCGAATTCCACCATGTGGCTCGAGAAAACAATCAAGCGGCGGACGTCCTCGCTCGCATCGGCGCCAAGCGCGACCCTGTCCCACCTAATATATTCCTGGAAAGGTTGTTCAAGCCATCCGTAGTATGGGAAGGGGAGTCCGGCAAAACCAGCACGGATCCGAACACACCCCCAGACTCCGAACCATCAGACACAATCGGAGGCTATGCCACCAAAATAACATCTTCGCCCCATGAAATCATGGCCGTAATTGCCCCGTGGACCGAGCCTTTCTTGGCCTACCTAAATAGGCAGGAGCTCCCCGAGGACCAAAACGAAGCACGCTGCTTAGTCAGGCGCTCTAAAGCTTAGAAGGTCCGCGAGGGGGAACTCTATAAGAAAAGTGCGACCGGAGTGCTCCAAAGGTGCATCTCCGAAGAGGAAGGGCCAACTCTTGGCTGAAATCCATGCCAGACTGGGCGGACATCATGCCGTGGCTCCAGCGCTAGTCAGCAAGGCCTTCCGTACAGGCTTCTATTGGCCAATGGCCCGAGCAGACGCTCAGGACCTTGTCCAACATTGCGTCGGTTGCCAGGTCTTCTCCAATCAGAGTCATATGCCCCCTACCGCTCTCCAAACAATCCCCATAACTTGGCCCTTCGCGTTCTGGGGGCTAGATATGGTCGGACCTCTTAAAGGGGGAAGCCATAAGAAAAAATATTTATTGGTCATGGTGGACAAATTCACCAAATGGATAGAAGCCAAACCAGTTGAAACGGCCGAATCCGGACCAGCAATAGACTTCATATCCGGGGTCGTACACCGGTATGGTATCCCCCACAGCATCATCACTGATAATGGCTCAAATTTCACAGCCGATGAAGTGAAAACTTGGTGCCACAAAATGGGCATTAAGCTCGACTACGCTTACGTCTACCACCCTCAAACAAATGGCCACGTCGAACGGGCAAACGTCTCATCATGAGCGGCATCAAACCCAGACTAGTGCGATCTTTAACAGAATCGGATACGCACTGGGTAGAGGAGCTCGACTCCGTACTATGGGGGCTGCGGACCACACCGAATCGAACCACCGGATATACACCATTTTTTATGGTGTACGGTGCGGAAGCAGTACTACCCTGCGACATAATAAATGATTCGCCACACGTACGCATGTACGAAGAGAAGGAAGCCGAGTTAGATCGGCAGGATAACTTGGACGCCCTGGAGGAGGAGCACGATGTCGCAAAAGCCCATTCCGCATCCTATCAGTAGCAGGCTCGACGATATCAAAGCAGAGAAGTGCGGGCCAAAACTTACAATATTGGCGAGCTTGTTCTGCGCCTACCGGAGAAGAGGAAGGACAAACTCAAACCTAAGTGGGAAGGTCCCTTCATCATTGACAAAGTCCTCACCGGAGGAGTGTACCATCTACGTAATGCATCCGATCACAGACTCGAGCCAAACCCATGGAAAGCGGCCAGACTCCGGAGATTCTACGCCTAACGCCAAACTCAGTGTTCGTCTCCTTACCCCTCCTTTTTAACTATGCTCCACCTCGTTTTCGCTCCTTTCTCGACCCTTTTTCTCTTCACACAAAAGTATTTAATACAGTGCGGACTCCCGGATCATTCCGGCCGTACTATGTGTGTAAGTTGTACTTGGGGGCTTCCTATTCGGAAGCTAGACATAATTACTTTAAATGGCTTTTTGCCCATCGCATATGTGTTCTCTTTCCATATGTGCCTTTTTCACCATTATATGCATCGATATGACTTAAGATGTGGCAAAGCTAGGTTGCCTGGCTCTTGTGTTTATGCCCTACGTTCCCGTTAATTCGGCTAGGGCATAAGGGGAGCACCTCTGTGAGTGTTACTGCCGGTTAAGCCGGATGTGTACCTCAGACTGGGTGAAGCCGAAAGCTAGTTTCCTTAAGAGAATATTCGATCAGTGAACAAAGGATGTATTTGTTGGTTACAACAAAAAACCCTAGAAGCTTTGTATCCTGCTCCATCGTTCGCAGTCCGGACATGTGCATCGACACATGCATACCCAGGGAAAGGAACCCCTAACGGAACTATTCTCCCTGGAAGATGTTTCTTGCTATCCATGCAATATAACATAACTAGTTGGGTACTTGTCTGTTCAAGAATTTATGACCCCTACGCCTGGTCTCCATGCATACCCCGATTCTTGTATAACCGAGCGGGTATTCGGACACACCCCGGACTATAGGATCCGGGGGCTAAAGCGAACAGGTCTGCCATGACAAATGATTTCAATCCGGCTAGGGGCTATTTATGCCAATTAAATTACAAAGTCACTGAGACTTACTATACTCCTGCTCTATACCATCTAACAGGCTATCTAGCCTACAATTCTGTTGAGAACACTTAGTGGCTAACGCTACCTGGACATATACCGCATCAAGGGAATTTCTTGCCCATCGTGCCCCGGGCCACCCCACTTCGCCATATGGTTCGCTCCAGCTTGGTGTAGCGCCTTCACCAAAGGCCTGTGCTTCTTGCTCCTTGTCAAGCATGCTGATATCTTCCACAGACGAAAGTGCCGCTGGCTCCTTGAAGCAGGTCCGAAGTTCCCCATGCCATTCGGCAGAGTCTTGATGGCCACAAGGCCCGAGTAACGCCAGCATCACCGCCGAGCACGCCGCGCAACTGTGGAAAGTTCTTGCAGCAAATCACTTGCGATGAGGGCATCTCTCTTCAGTATGCACTGTTAACATTCCTGCAGCAATTTTTTTTCAAAAACTTCCTCGCCGAACTATCACACGCTCACTTGAGCTCTACCATAAATGTCGCGTCAAGCTTTTTGTTCGCTTCACGGAGTCTGCCATTGAGTGTGGACATTCTTAATTCCACGCCCGCATTTAATATTGGCATCTTGTAGCTTGTTCTTCTTTGCGCCACCATGCGTAAGGATGCGCCGCCAGCCTTTAGCTGCCATTGAGATGCGAAGTCGTCACCCATTACGCCCGAATTCACCCCGAGATTGTCTCAGAGAATTTTCTCAGAAGACTAACCGCACCAGCCATTTACTAACCGGTACATCTCACAGATAATGGAGACAAATATTACCAGAGGGGGCCTTCGATCCTCTAACTTGGCTACCGTGATCACCACCGGGCCTTGATGCCTCCAGCCCCGCTACCAATTGTTCATTCTTGTCCACAAGGAGCTGTGCATATATTGATCCTTCAAACAGTTGTCCCAACTATTCCAAGTCTTAGGGGCTACTGCTATACATACTTATCAAAATTTCTTACCCGTATGTCTTTCGTATACTGGTTTGTCGCTTGGGCAATCCCGCCTCGAGCAGCTCGGACATATGCGTCCGCCAAATTGAAGGCGTTAAAAGCCTCTTCGAAAAAGATGTTATTCCGAAGCACGGCCCTCTGGCACCAGTGATTCATGGCGCTCTCCACTTCGGAGTTCGTGGCCGAACACATATCCGCATTCTCCGTCGGGGGGCTATGCGGTGCTGGCCCCGTGTCCGCCTCCGCCCCCGAAGCCGGTTCTGGAACCCGGCTGGTGGAGGCTTGATTGGTGGGGTCTCCGGACATAGTCCAGTTGTTCCTCTTCCTGCCAGACACAAAGGGCGCAGTCATATTTCAAATTCTATAGTTACAGGACAGGTCATTACTTTACCTCTGTAGCGGTGTGTCAACCCTCCCCGCCTTCCTATTGAGCCTGCCCGATCCGGACGCCCGTGGTTGACGAGTCCCTAGGGGCTTGGCCCCTTGCTCCGGCCGTCGTTTTTGCAAATAGAACGACGCCTCAAGGGTAAATTATAATACCTGGGGGAGTCCTCTTTGGAGGATAGGTTTTTTTAGCTCGGCTTACATGCGACGCGCGGAGCAGTCCAGGGTAGTCGGCCGTAATGGCCACTAGGGCGCCATCCCAGCTCGCCTAGTAAAATACCCCGTTGACAAGCTCCACGGTAATATCTGGATCTACTTTGAGTCTCGGATCTAGGACCCTTCCAGGGTCCTCTGGTTGCGGGGAGGGGCTGAAGATTCCTTCTACGGCCCTCCTCAGTTCCTGCTCAGAAGCATTGATGCAAGTAATCTTAGCAGAAGAACGCTAGAGTAAGTGAAGCTGGGAAAAGAATGGCAACTTACCCACTCTGGGGGTTGTACATGGAGAATCCATCCCGCGTTTTTATGCGGAGGAATTCCTCCTCTTCCCCTTTGTACAAATCGGAAAATATCCTTTCCAAAGCGGCAGCGAAGTCCGGACCCTTACGGCCGCAGCGGGTGGTGTCATCTTCCCTGTTGAAATGCCACATGGGCCTCCCCCGCTATTGCAGCGGTTGCACTCCCCACCTTATGCATATCGCCAAGACCTCAACTATCGTCAGTCCGGATTTGGCCAGCAACTTTATCCCATTCATCAGGAGGTATATTTCCCTTGTGTCCTCTTCTTGAGGGCCCCAGGGGCGCCAGCTTAAGCATGCCCTCGGCAGAGCGTTGCTGAACTTGGGGAGACCTGTCCGGACTGGATCTGGAAGGGGAACGTCATTTATATAAAACCACTCTGAAGGCTAGTTTTCCGTGCTTCTCAGAGTGCCGACAGTACTGGTCTCGGCGACAAGCGCATACTTCCGCCCCACCCACTTGACATAGGGACACTCCCTGGGTGCGGGGGACAAGGCAGAATAGCTTCCTCCATAATTTGAAGTGTGGTTTGCAGCCTAAAAACAGCTCGCAAAGGGCGACATACCCCGCTATGTGCAAAATAGAGGCTGGGGTAAGATTGTGTAATAGGAGGCCGTAGAACTCCAGGAGCCCGCGAAGCAACGGGTGAATAGGGAACCCAACGCCCCTCAGCAGATGTGAGATGAGGAATATCCGCTCCTCCGAAGATGGGTTAGGAGATCCCTCAGCTTGTTCCCCTCCATCATAAGTGGCTATTCCATCTCGGACGGGGACCATGGACGCCGGTGGGAGAAACCCTTGGGTTTGTAACTTTACCAAACGGCTGTGAGGAACTGAGCACTCTCCGCAATCCCCCGACTTAGAGCGAGGAGGGCAAGTAGAAGAGCTGCAACGGCCGGCCATGTTGGAATGGTTTTTCGCGGAGCGCTCTAGGATGCTAGCTCAAGGGCGGAGAGTGAGGTTTGGATCTAAGAATCCCTATCCCTTCAAATAGACGGTTGGCCCGGAGGATCGAGGGTGGCAAATGCAAAAATGCCTCGACTCCTCGCATCCACTCGACACGTGGAGATGGTCATTACTGAGGCGCTGAAGTCAAGGAGCACACCATTGATTGGAGGCCAGACACTATTCGTCGTAACAGGTACTTTGGAGTATTCGGAGAAGGAACCCACATTGCAATGTCGAAGACAATACTGCGCGCCGGACTCATCGTCATTGAAGCCTGGTTCAGGGGCTACTGAGGGAGTCCTGGATAAGGGGGTATCCGGACAGCTGGACTATGTACAACATCCGGACTATTGAAGCGTGAAGATACAAGACTCAAGACTTCGGCCCGTGTCCGGAGGGGACTCTCCTGGGCGTGGAAGGCAAGCTTGGCAATCCGGATATTATGTTTCCTTTCTTGTAACCGACTCCCTGTAAACCCTAGCCCTCTCAGTGTCTATATAAACCGGAGAGGTTGGTCCTTAGAAGGCAGATCACAATCACAATCATACCATCATAGGCTAGCTCTTAGGGTTTAGCCTCTACGATCTCGTGGTAGATCTACTCTTGTACTACCCATATCATCAATATTAATCAAGCGGGAAGTAGGGTTTTACCTCCATCGAGAGGGCCCGAACCTGGGTAAAATCTGTGTCCCTTGCTTCCTGTTATCATCAGCCTTGATGCATAGATCGGGACCCCCTACCCGATATCCGCCGGTTTTGACACCGACGGGGACATGTCTAACCAGTGTTATTGTTAATCTAATGCCTCCAGTGATAAGATGCAATTAAACTGTGTTACAAATGGCGCTCCTGCTGTTTTCCCTAGTATAATAAGAAAGTTGCTCCTTTACGCTGCTGAGTGTCCTGGTGTCCCCACGGTCCCATGCCCTTAAAACAACTTTTTAGCTGCTGTTGATTTACTGTGTCTGGTAAACAAGCAATGCCACCATTAAAGTAATCCCATATTTGAGGAATCTCATTGTTTATCATAATGCTTCTGGTAACATGAAGCATTGCTGACGTTTTAAAATTTCTACTGTCCTTGTGTGATTGCCATGAACATAATTAAGATGCTTCATCTCATTTTGTATATGTTTCGCATATTCTTATTGACCAACAACTGTTTACTTTCTATCTTTTTGTGCAGATAGGGATATCCATTTCACCTTGTTGCTATTGTGACCTTTTGGTGAACTGCACAAAACACTTTTATTGGAATTAGTGTCTTGTGCAGTTCAACTAAAATGTCACGTGGGCAACATCTCTCAATTTTGGTGGAACTGCACAAAATGGTGATTGAGTTTCCAAAATCTCCGCTAAGTTCTATCGGTAATCTCGCAACATTTTATTAGCCTTTGCAAGACGAGCCACACTGCTACCACAATGGCACTTTATTTTAGTGGAACTGCACAAAAGGATAAGAAAATTATAGTTGCACCTTACATGAGCCGGATAGCCAAACTTAATGTTCCTCAATTTTAGTGCAACTACTAAAGAAGAACCTGCCAGCTCATGAGAGCAAGTACTTCTTGCTAGCTGAATGATGCAATCTTTGCTTCATTTCAGGTGAACTGCAGAAAAAGGCGCATGAATTGAATCATGGAGCTGGAGGTTGACCTCATCCTAGTGGAGCTGCAGGTTGAGTTCAAGGAGGCCACTATTAACGTGAAAGCATGCTGTGCAAACAGGAATACTCAACTACAGATGTTATGGCGGTCAAGGGCATTCACCAAGTTCTTCGAATGTATGACATGGCTAGCCAAGATGGATTTAATCCTGATATTCACTTTATCAAAAGGCTCTAATGGGTTGGTTCTGAATCTTGCAAGCTGTGAATCAATGAGATGTGTAGGCATCTTTGTTGTACTTATTATTTGAATCTTATTTGTTGGTTCTAAATCTTGCAAGCTGGGAATCAATGAGATGTGTATGCATCTTTGTTGTACTTATTATTTGGATCTTATTTGTTGGTTCTGAATCTTGCAAGCTGGGAATCAATGAGATGTGTAGGCATCTTTGTTGTACTTATTATTTGGATCTTATTTGTTGGTTCTGAATCTTGCAAGCTAGGAAACACGGCATGATGATGCAGAGGAAAACAACCATAACAAATAGTTCAAACTTGGTAGTATTATCTTTGCGAAAGTGCGACAAATGTGTTGATCGTAAAGCGCCCCGAGAATAATAATTTAATTGTCAGCATGTTGATCCTGTGGCAATCGATAGAACGAGCCAATGCATTGCTTGTTTTAAGTATAAATTTCTATTAAAGCTAATTAAATTTAAGTAAAGTGACCACTAACTCCTCGTTATTACAAGACCAATACGCACCCGCTAGTGAACCGACGGTGGTGGAGTGGGTTTCTTAATGGAGGCATTTGAATGCGCCGAGGGTGCATCTTCTGTCGGGCGTGCAGCGGACGAGGGAGGGGTAGTAACTGTTGTCGCATGTACACACTCAGTTTACTGTTGAATCCAGTTTCCCAAGAGCTGAAAAACGAACTGAGACTGCTGGATATGGCGATCCGAGTGGTGAGCCTGCTGGATATGGACTTCAGCAAGGAGTTCCCCTTTGGGTTTGCCGTTCAGTCCTATGGCTGCACCAAGTTGAATGTGATGTACACCAATGATCCAGACTCGGTGAAGCTCTGCCTCGCCGAGTTCAAGCGGTACCTACAGGATGAGAAAGCACAACGTTGCAGGACTAGAACTTGTGCCCATCCATTCGTCTCCTGACAGGGACCAGCGGATCGCCGTCGCCCAGGTATGTGTGCGGGACGAGGTTCTCATCTACCACTTCAGAGGGCCATCGAGGTTCTCGAGCATTTGCCCGCTTCATTGGCAAAGACCGATCGCACCTTCGCTACGGTGGAGAGAAGGAAGAACGCGACGATTCGGCCCATCTCGTGCAAAGAAACTTGTCGACATCCGTATAATACAAGAAAGGTGAAAGTTCTTAAAAAATAATAATACCCCATGTACTATTAACTCATCAAATTTAAATGACATTTTATTTCGTAAGTTGAAAGTTCTTATATAATAATAATAATAATTGTTTATATATAACTTGGCAAGTTAACTCCTAGTGATTGCGTACATAAGCTTGCAAAGTTTTTACTGACCAATGCAGTAATAGACGTGCAATCATGTATTTTTGTTTTTATAACATTTCTCCGTCTAGCCCAACATGATATTTTCACCCAGCCTGGCAAGTCTGCGGATTCCGAGAAAAATGCAAATGGGATCCAAATTCTACCATATATATAAACGGGCTGCATAGATGCTACATCATTGTTTCACCCAGCCCACCAAATGGACTGAAAAACAAATGGACTGTCTGACATGTGGGCCAGTAGGTTGAAGCCTAAGAAGGCGTTGGAGTTACATCCAATGGCCGGCATTCTTCTACAATCTCGCCTTTTCTTCAGCCACTGCCGGGATCGCTTCGCTCCAGCCTTCTTGGCGCCCAGCGGTGTTGTTTTGCGCCTCAACAAACGCTACTCTCCGCCGATGGCCAGCCATCCTCCACCGCACCTCCCGTTATTCTCACCGAGTGTAGGCCCATCCCGACTCAACCAGTCAAGTTTCCCACTCCTCTCGCTCATGACTCCACCGCCACGCCTTCCCCATCTCCGGTCATTCCATGCTGGGCCTTGCTGCCGCCCACCGCCGGTGCACTCGACGTGGCGTGGTCAACTTACGAGAGTCATCGAAGAGGATCAGACGTGGAGAGCCTGACGGTTGGGACCCACGAGGTCCATGGTCGCACGAAAGGAAAGTTCCTCCTTATTAGGCAATCGTACGGACCGTACGTGGAAGGGCTTCAGATTTCATGAAAAAACGCTCCTCACGACAAAGTTAGACCCACCAGCTATATCTTCGCACGCAAGCAAGTGCCTCCATATTACACACAAAAAATGAATACCCCCTGCTAGCTGGGACCCACTGTCGGTGTCAAAACCGGCGGATCTCGGGTAGGGGGTCCCGAACTATGCGTCTAGGCGGATGGTAACAGGAGACGAGGGACACAATGTTTTTACCTGTGTTCAGCCCTCTCGATGGAGGTAATACCCACGCCCCGCTTGATTAATATTGATGATATGGGTAGTACAAGAGTAGATCTACCACGAGATCAAGGAGGCTAAACCCTAGAAGCTAGCCTATGGTATGATTGTTGAGATGTAATGTTGTGCCTTTACGGATTAAAGCCCTCCGGTTTATATAGACACCGGAGAGGCTAGGGTTACACAGAGTCGGCCATAATGGTAGGAGATCTACATATCCGTATCGCTAAGCTTGCCTTCCACGCGCAAGGAAAGTACCTTCCGGACACGAGCCGGAGTCTTCAATCTTCTATCTTCGTAGTCCGGGAGTCCGGCGATATTGATAGTCCGCTATCCGACACCCCTAGTCCAGACTCCTCAAGAGCTCCCAACCAGTCTTCAATGACGATAAGTCCGGCGGCATAATGTTCGCATTGCAAGGCGGGTTCCTCCTTGAATAATCCGGAGGAGATAATGAACACCAGGATAGTGTTCGCTCGCAAAATAATTTCCACATTCCAAACGAGAGAGAATAAAACATATACACCGATCCAATCACGACGATATGCGGCGTGACATCACACCGCACCAAGCCTTTGTTTGAATTATCGTACCACTTCAAAGATGTTTAGCGGCGGCGTCTTGGCATGTCCCGTCAAGGCAGATCGTGCTCCCCTTATTCCGGATTCTCATCAATACGCGTGGGTAACCCAACCGCGCAATTGATGGTGGCGCTTTGGGAGATAAGCGAGTTTTACCAGCCGGTGAGGGACGATAGTCTTGTCCGCCTATATAAAAGGATAGGATCTACCTTCTCACCCACGCCTTCTTCCTCCTTTGCTTATCCATCCTCGCGAACTCAAGCTCCAACGCCTAAGCTCACAGATCTCACCTCAACCCATCTTCGAATATGTCCGGAGGGGAGGCAATGGATGGCCTCCACCGCTAAGGAGGAGGACATCACCAAGCTGCGCGACGCCGGATACCTTCCAAATGACATCACAGATCGGGTCGCCCGACGCGGGCAGCTCATCCCCACCCCTGTGGCCTCATGAGAGGGTCGTCTTCCTCCCCACTTCCTCCGCTGGATCGGGCTTTCCGCCCATCCATTCGTCCGGGGCTCATGTTTTACTACGGCCTGATTTCCACGATCCGGGCGCCAACTTCGCCCTCAACATCTTGGCGCTTATCGTCGTGCGAGGCCTTTCTTCGCATCCGCCCCACTTCAGCAGGGCTCAAGACCTTCAACGCTGTCAAGATTGTGAAGGGGACGCAAGAGGAATGCGGAGGCGCCATGTTGGGCAATTGCCTAACGCCCCTTGGCTAGAAGGGACCTTCGTGGACTCCGCCAAGGGTGGCAATCGGGTTGTTCTATATCACCGAGCCGCAAGCCAAGCCCATGGGCGGCGGCCCCGAATTTAGATCTGAATCCTCACGCAGCTCACCTCCGGAAAGAGAAGGG